>OY986061.1:20239664-21439664 GCA_963920205.1 Stenodema calcarata | reverse complement strand
AAAACGGTTATAACCAAACGAGTACCTAGTAGGTAATTTCAAAGTGGGTAGGTAGGTTATCACACATTATCACTTACGTGTGCCGCGGCTCTGTTCGCAGCTCTGAATCGACTGAATTCCGTCCACACTGCGCACCGCACGAGCCTGCCGCGGTCCGTGCTCACTTTGATGGACCGACAGTCGATGGCTCAGGCCGCGCACCGCACGAGCCTGTTTGCCGCGGTGTTGGGGACCCGTACACACTTGAGCATCGCGCCGCGCATAGGCTGCGCGTGCGGTGCGCGGCCTGCCTCTGCTCAAGTGTATTCCCGGCTTTATCCACAACGACGAACGCACACGACTGTTGTGAAAAGGTCCTTGTCAGGTAATTCTGGAAGGCCCCGCTTGGGCGCTAGTAGTAACCACTGCTCAGGGGTTGTAGCGAGCGTCTAAAGAAGACACCAAATGTGTTTCCCATTGATAGTGAAGGCGTTTCCCGTTGATCTGTAGGCGACATATATATTAAATATATAAATATTATTGAATGGCCGAAACGTGGTTCCAGAGGAACTTAATATTCTTGAAGCACAGAGCGGCTATGAAATTTAAACATGCAAAAGAAAAAACTCACGATTTTATACTGGTATTTCGGCAAACGCCTTCGTCAGAGTAGAAATTGTAGACAACTCTATTAATTGTATACTACTACTACTAATCAAATCGTGAATGAACAGAATGAGATATCGCAGTTCTGACTTCACCATCGTGTTCAGCGATGAAAAATGTATAAGCTGAGGTGTTACTCGGCAAAAAAAGAGATAAAATTTGTTATGAAACCCGAAGAATGATGGCATTTTACATAGAACTAGTTATTTCCACGTTTTTATAAATTCAGACGTGTTCCTCTGTCACTTCTTCAAGTTTTCTCCCAAATGCAACAAAAATTGTACGGAGAGTTGACGCAACCTCCGGCTTGTGAACCATCACGAATACACAGCACTGCCAAGATTCTGAACATTCCTTATAATATAAGAACCATAATATTATTATGGTTAAAAAATCCAATTTTGCAATGAAACGTGACGTGATAGAACATTTTGGCTATTTTTCCTGGATTCAGCGCCCAAAAATCTATGAGAATCACTTTCAAAACTGGATTATTGGTCGTTTACCAGTGATATTTAATCCCTCATTATGAACAAACTCTCGGGGTAGTCCTTAAAATTCTCTGAGTTGTTTTATAAATTCTCTCATTTGCACCCTCGGGCCAAATCGGAGCCCGCACGTCGGATTTCCAACTTGCCGGTCAATTTCAAAAGGGTAGTGCACCGCTGCCGCAAAATAATAAACCGAAATTGATAGGGTACGCGTGATAGGGGTCCCCGAGAAGCAATCAAAACATGATTTACTTCCCACTTCCGCAAAAAAGTGGGTCATTAGCGCCAAGTGCAGACCTCGATTAACATAATGCGGATTTAGAGCTCCCCGGGATGGGAATATAAGGGTGATAAGATAGAGGGTCGGAGATGTGTGGGATATGAATTGGTCATTAGTTGCATCATTAGACAGATTAGCTTTAAAGTTATGGACGTTATCAACGAGATGGCAGTATGGAGTTCAAAGCCTATGGAGCTTTTTTGACATTTTATGTCTTTACTTTGCTACATAAACTCGAAAATGAAACGCGGGAATGTAACGCAGGACATGTAACGGAGTTTCTGATGATTTTCGCTTACAACCGATTCGTTGCTACGGAACTTTATCTTCGCCAGTTATCATCGTACAAAAATCGTTCACCACTCGTTGGATAGCTCTCGATTTACCTAACCATATTACGTTAACCACTGCGGAGTGCGTGGCCGACAAGCTGCGGAATGAGCGTGATTGTTTAAATAATTGTTTACACACAGGTGATCATTCTCAATAATTTATATTGTCAACACGAATGCAAGCTTCATATAAGTTTCTGATGGGAGGGGGCGCAAAGACATAAAATGTCCCTCGTGGTTGCGTACTTGTACGAAAGCTGTACCCACCGTTTGTGTTTTCTTTTTGGTCAGTTAGTTGCCATAGGTAGTATGAGACAACGAAAGTATCTCTGGGATTCGTACTGTATATGTAATGTGACTTGTGACAAGGTGGTGGTGAAATAGCCGCCCCTACAGCTTAGTTCACCACTTCCCACACAAATGTAGATTATTTATAAAAACCGCGTACCATCATTCAGAGCTTTTAATGCTCTGAGTTCTAAGCAGATTGAGCCCAAATAAAGAACGTTAAGAGCATGGGTAATCGAGTTTATCACAACAACATTGAACACTCCTTCTTCAGTTGACAGGAGCTGTCCACGACTTTTTCCACTTAAAACTCCTTATGTAGTAAATATGTATTGTTGTAGACTGTACGTACAGTTCGATTTCAAAAATCTTTTCTTGTAGGGTTCACCGGTATTGATCAGCCGTACGAAAAGCCCACTTCGCCGGAACTTGTATTGAACACTGTGGGACAAACCGTTGAAGAGAGCAGCATGGATGTCATTCGCTTGCTCTATGAACATGTAAGAAAAGGTGTTTTTCGTTTGGTATTTAATTTTATTGGCGTTGTCAAAGTTGTACATTTAGCCATGATCAATTGAGATGGAGTTATGATATTTATAGTATTATATTCATCACATTATAGGGACTATCCATAATACTAACTTATTTCTATATGATAATATTAATTGTAAACTCGAGAAAAATTCAAGTGCAAAACTAAACGTAGGCACTTCTTTGAGAATTTGCCTATAATGTATAGGGAGTTCACGTTTGTTGTAGTACAGACAATACTTGAGGCGTTTGCTATCAAAACCAGCTCATTCCATATTTTTCTGAAATCCACTTGTTTGCATATTTGAAAGCTTAGAGGGTTCTTCATAACCTGACGAAGGGGTATAGCTCAAATCTAGCTCATGAAAAGGTTTGCCCTCTGGATCTTAATTTAACAAAAAAGCACGGAAAATTCGTGTTTTTGCATCAAAAAAATCACAATCAGCTCATTCCAACCTAATTAGTGTAATTACGCCCAAGTTGATGGACCTGCAATGAAAATGAAAAAATAATCAAATTCTATTCGGTTATACCTACAATTAAAAATTAAAAAAAAAAAAATAGCTTTAGAACTCTGGACGTGAGAGGTTTTTTGTCTCTCCTGTAGAATTCCCACAAATGAAATGAGATGTTTTTGATAGCAAACGCCTCACTTATAGCGGGATTTCGATGTAATTCAGGTGAGACCACATGGAGATTATTTTGGCTCATTTCGAAAATTTTCCGATTTCGGATTGGTCTTTCAAAGATCCATGAGAACCCTCCGAGAAGCAATCTCGACAGTAACACTCATCTAACGTAGCACAGAGCTAGATGAGAGGATTATCTTCACAGAAAAATAACGAGATTTCGCCTTGAATTTTCTCGAAAGATTCGAGGATTCATTATTAAAAATAACGAACCAACAGTAGGAAAAAAAGGAAAAGAGCTGAAGCCGGAGAAAACCAAAATAATCTCAGCGAGTCGACGGAGAGCTCTGTTTGTTGGGGCTCATGGGAAAAGGCCGCGAGGCCGTCCCTCATGGGAGTCTACATCAATCACCTCCCACCTTTTAACCTTCTTTCGAGGAAACTTCCCTTGCGAGGTTCACCACTCGAAACCGTTGAGGCGAAAACGGGGAAAATGGGAAAATGCCGTTTTCACATCCATCGTCGGTGTGCACAAACTAAACATCAAACCGTCAAATTTCAACTAAGAACAGTTTGATGAGAACAGTTTGAATAATTGAATACTTACGAAGAATCCGCGTCCAAAATCTCCCAATTGTTTTTCAAATCGATCCTGTACATTCAGATATCTCAAAAGTTCAGTAAGAATAATTATTTAAACTGCTGACTTTAGGGCCCTCGGGTTAATCTCTTTGATTCTCTTCATTATCTCAGTTCAATTACAAGTTGCACCTTGACGACTTGCAGCTAAATTCCAGGATTTCGTCCACATGTATTGGCCGAAGACAAGTAAATCTTGATTCACACTTGAAGCAATCAAAACGGAAGCACCTTCTGGTCATCTTTTAGAACGAACTTCTGATGTATTTGACGCCATTTCTCAAAATATTGCATACCTACTCGTACATACAGAACAGTGATATTACCAAAAATAATAAACCGTTGTGGACAATTTTGCAGCAGTTCAGTATTGTACGTAGGTTTTGTGTACCTGTCTAAAGGCCTGTTTAGAAATACCGTTTTCAATAGTCGTTGGAGTGGATTAATCGAGTCTGGTTAGCGTATGAATGGGCGTTTATTAATTTCCATGGAGGGCTGAATACAGGTTTAAAGGGCCTTTGGGCGGCTACAGCTTTTTAACTTTTTTCTTTATTTATGTGAGCAGATGATTTGTCTGAATCGTTCCATTTCCTGTGGGCTTTTTGCAAATATCACGTTTTATTCTCGCGATCCACATGTTGTGAGGGAAGCCATAATCCGTCAGCAGCGACTATGAAAAAGAAAAGAAGAAAAATACAATGAGAACATGAGTTACGGCAATGGATTTGATATCCGTCTGTCGGAGTGATCTGAGGCATCAATTCACCAATTGTGTTCCGCAACGACAGAGGCCACAGAGCCACCCTCAGCCAGTGAACTATCAGCAGACAAAACATTCTCCCCAAACTAAGAAAACAAAGTTTGAACTCCCCCAATGTAGTGCACTTTCCAAAAAAGTCGAGAACGTTCTCTTTGAACTTACTGCGTCATGCTCCTCTTGAGCTGACCGATCTCACATAGAACCAGATATTCAAGGCGACCAGAGCACCTATCAGCCAAAAGATCTAGTGACGAACCCAGAAGGGACACTCCTCATTTCCCGATCTCACGCACAAGGTCAGTAACGGCTGTAAGGGATTTCTCGATTCCATCACTCCAGCCAGCTTGTCGTTTGACAAATTTTTGGTTTATTATCTTCGATAATGAACCATTGGAATCGCCCAAAGAAAAAAAAATTTTAACCCCCCCTCAAAATTTGTTGGTTTACGTTTCAAGATACGTAGATTCAGAAAATCGAAAAAACTCTGCAAATTCTTGACACAACGGTTTATTATCTTCCTTGTGCAGATCACCCTTCTGTCTATACCAGACTGTGTTGCAAATCGGCACCATACCATATTCTCACCGTACTCATACCATTTCTTTCCTATCATACCGTACTGTACTATACTAAATCATACATACAATAATATACCATACCATACTCATACCATGTCGTACCAAAATTCGTTTTGAACCCCTTCCCCTTGACCTAGGGTTATGAAAAGTTTCGAGGACCATTGTGGGGTTGGTCGAAACCCATAAAAAAAAATTTGTAATTTTAACTCAACGTTACTGGGCAAAGTGCCGCGGACGGCGTACGGCGGACGGACGGATTTTTTTTTATTCGATTTTCTGAATCTACGTATCTTGAAACGTAAACCAACAAATTTTGAGGGGGGGGGGGGTTAAATTTTTTTTTCTTTGGGCGATTCCAATGGTTCATTATCGAAGATAATAAACAAAAATTAAACAGTTCGTTTAATTTTATTTGGTTTACCAGAATGTTTGTGTGTTTTTAATTTTTAATTTTTCTTGTATTTTGGATGCCAATAAATAAATAAATAAATAAAATTAAGTACGAGGTACGCGGTGTGGGTGTGGGAGGGGGCGCAGAGACATAAAAGGTCTCGTCGTATGACGCACTAGTTGGCCTTCTGCCAGCCGTATTACGTCATACGCTCGTGCGTCATAGGCTCTGACGTACTTGTTGGCCACCTGCCAGCCGTCTTACGTCATACGCTCGTGCGTCATAGGCTCTGACGCACTAGTTAGCCTCCTGCCAGCCAACTTACGTCATACGCTCGTGCGTCATAGGCTCTGACGTACTTGTTGGCTCCTGCCAGCCAACTTACGTCATACGCTCCTGCGTCATAGGCTCTGACGCACTAGTTAGCCTCCTGCCAGCCAACTTACGTCATACGCTCGTGCGTCATAGGCTCTGACGCACTAGTTAGCCTCCTGCCAGCCAACTTACGTCATACGCTCGTGCGTCATAGGCTCTGACGTACTTGTTGGCTCCTGCCAGCCGTCTTACGTCATAAGCTCGTGCGTCATAGGCTCTGACGTACTTGTTGGCCTCCTGCTAGCCGTCTTACGTCATACGCTCGTGCGTCATAGGCTCTGACGTACTTGTTGGCCTCCTCAGGTCATTCAAAAGTGAACTAAAAATTACACCGTTTCTTGAGAATTTTTAGAGATATGACATTGTCGAAATTTCAAAGTTCGTTTTGAACCCCTTCCCCTTGACCTAGGGTTATGAAACGTTTCGAGGATCATTGTGGGGCTATTCCAAACCCAGAAACCAAATTTCGTAATTTTAACTCAACGTTAACTGGGCAAAGTGGCGCGGACGGCGGACGGACGGATTTTGGTTTATTATCTTCGATAATGAACCATTGGAATCGCCCAAAGAAAATATTTTTTTAACCCCCCCTCAAAATTTGTTGGTTTACGTTTCAAGATACGTAGATTCAGAAAATCGAATTAAAAAAAATCCGTCCGTCCGCCGTACACCGTACGCCGTCCGTGCCACTTTGCCCAGTTAGCGTTGAGCTAAAATTACAAAATTTGGTTTCTGGGTTTGGACCAGCCCCACAATGATCCTCGAAACTTTTCATAACCCTAGGTCAAGGGGAAGGGGTTCAAAAAGAACTTTGAAATTTCGACAATGTCATATCTCTAAAAAGTCTCATGAAACGGTGTAATTTTTAGTTCACTTTTGAATGACCTGAAAAATTACGAATCTTTTAAGACCAATTGGATTTTTTTGCGACCAGCCGTTCGTTCATAGTGACCGCGCAAAGGTTTAGGAAAAACACTAAACTTTCGCGTCGAAAACGGCCGTTATGTGACCCAACCCTCAGACGCCCAGAATAAAACTACCTTTTTTCATCTTCCCGGTAAACTACAGTCTAGAAATTTTAACCGTGAGTCGGGGATAGACCACATTGCAATATTCACTCGGTTTCTCATCTGTAAAATTGTGTAAATAATACCTTTTGGTTTATTATCTTCGATAATGAACCATTGGAATCGCCCAAAGAAAAAATTTTTTTAACCCCCCCTCAAAATTTGTTGGTTTACGTTTCAAGATACGTAGATTCAGAAAATCGAATAAAAATAAATGTTAAATTAATTATAATTATCAATTATCACTAATTATTAACAATTTTATCAAGTACCTAGTGAAAATTATTATAATTTATTGTTAGGTATTAATAATTCGTATTTATTATTAATAATAATTATTATTAATTATGATTAATTAATACGATATAATTCTGGGGTTTTTAATACTACGTCGGTAATAATTTTTCTATAAAAGAAGTACCTACCAACAAACATTCGAAATTACCTTCATTTCCTTAGCACGAAACGCACCTCAGAACAACAAACTCGACATCACTTAAGCCATATGATGTTCCAAAGAGCTTGTTAGTATGAAAATGGACCTGTATTTCAACAGTTCGATACACGATCGTGTTGTGAGGCACAATCTTTGAGCCCTCATTGTGAACGAACGGCTGGTCGTACAAAGCTGCGGATGGTCTTAAAAAATTCTACGGAACAAACTCTATCTAAATATGAAATAAAAAACATACCGTTCTATATGAATTTTTCGAGATATGAGATTTTCAAATTTTCAAAATTCGTTTTGAACCCCTTCCCCTTGACCTAGGGTTATGAAAAGTTTCGAGGACCATTGTGGGGTTGGTCGAAACCCATAAAAAAAATTTCGTAATTTTAACTCAACGCTAACTGGGCAAAGTGGCGCGGACGGCGTACGGCGTACGGCGGACGGCGTACGGCGGACGGACGGATTTTTTTTTATTCGATTTTCTGAATCTACGTATCTTGAAACGTAAACCAACAAATTTTGAGGGGGGGTTAAAAAAATTTTTTCTTTGGGCGATTCCAATGGTTCATTATCGAAGATAATAAACCAAAAAAAAATCCGTCCGTTCGCCGTACGCCGTCCGCCGTCCGCGCCACTTTGCCCAGTTAGCGTTGAGTTAAAATTACGAAATTTGGTTTCTGGGTTTGGACCAGCCCCACAATGATCCTCGAAACTTTTCATAACCCTAGGTCAAGGGGAAGGGGTTCAAAACGAATTTTGAAAATTTGAAAATCTCATATCTCGAAAAATTCATATAGAACGGTATGTTTTTTATTTCATATTTAGATAGAGTTTGTTCCGTAGAATTTTTTAAGACCATCCGCAGCTGTGTACGACCAGCCGTTCGTTTACAATGACGGCTCAAAGATTGTGCCTCACTACACGATCGTGAATGAAACTGTTGAAATACAGGTCCATTTTCATACTAACAAGCTCTTTGGAACATCATATGGCTTAAGTGATGTCGAGTTTGTTGTTCTGAGGTGCGTTTCGTGCTACGGAAATGAAGGTAATTTCGAATGTTTGTTGGTAGGTACTTCTTTTATAAAAAAATTATTACCGACGTAGTATTAAAAACCCCAAAATTATATCGTATTAATTAATCATAATTAATAATAATTATTAATAATAAATACGAATGATTAATACCTAACAATCAATTATAATAATTTCCACTAGATACTTGATAAAATTATTTATAATTATTGATAATTCATAATAATAATTAATCTAACATTTAGGATCTAGACATTTAGACCTAGTGATCTAGACAGAAGGGTGATCTGTACAAAGAAGATAATGAACCGTTGTGTCAAGAATTTGCAGAGTTTTTTACGAACAGCTTCTACCACCGACTTCATCCCCCCCGTTCACACGTCCATCGGTCACTACTCTTTCTGACTTCAGTGACCAGAGTTAATTATATGTGATGGAATAATGGACTTCACTGACGATGAAACCGGCTACATAAGATTCTACCAACCACCTCGCTTATTCATAACTTTTAAATCACTCGAGTAACACACATGTTGCCATCACTAGCTGCTCGTAGCTCTTCAAGGCACTTTTGTTGACTATTGGCAAGGATAGAGGAGTGATCCCTACGATGCCCCATTAGTCGAGTTGTAAAGTCACACCTGTCGCTTTGTTGTGAATATTTTCATAGCCAAGCTATTTCGGTTAAAACCCAAGAAATTATTCAGTAGCAAGTGGTAGGTATAGAATGGGAGTACGGTTTGATGTTGGGCGAAGAAGGTAAAATCAATGTCGATTTCAGCCAGACATAACACATAACTGTGGTGTAACTGCTACGAGTTACTGCAGGACTGATCTTGAACATTTGCCGTACCAAAAGGAGACAGCAGGGTCGATTTTCTGATGCATACTAAACTGATAGCAGCCAATAAACGATATCGTTCAGCTTTATTCATAATTTTATCGCGAGTGACCTGAATTATATACGACGCAGGTAATCTCATGATAACTTCAACCTTCGTGATGCTGTATACGCCGCATACACCGCGTTTGGGGTCCGGGAAAGGAACCATTATCGTCTCTGGAAGCACGAAGGAGGTTGGTCCCTCGGGGCCACGATCTCTTGTCATGCCTGTAGCTCTGCCCATGAATAAGAAAACAAGAGGGCGCAGAGGGAAATTGTGATGTGGGAAGAAAGAGAGATTACGGCAAAGTTCGACTCCCAAGCCGCAACGTCCCGCCAAGCCATTCGGTATTCCTCACGCTACTGGGAAGGGTTACCGGTATCAAACCGTGGAGAGAGACGACCGTATTTTGGCTCTTCTACAATGTTTATTGTCCTTGTCCTTTCTCTTGTAACCAGCGTCATTACTTGAGCTAATGTATCATAACGTCATAGCGTTATCGTTGGGTTTTTAATCTCATTTTTTTCAATGACGGAAAAGTCCAAATGAGGTTTCTTAACAGTTCCGCCAATGTCGTTGAGAGTCCCAAAGTGGAGCACCATCGATATACAACTGTGTTTATCTATCTTGTACTATCCAGCAGTCCAAACCACGACGAAATCCACAAGGTCAACCTTTGGGTATTGCTGAAGCAGTTTGTTGCTCCTCCGAAACTCGATCTTGAAGCAAGGCAGGCTTTTAGCCATTCGATTCGATACACTATGCCAAAGCGTTCAAACCCTGAAGGATTTTCTCAATAACTGAGGTCAACAAACTTCGATTACATAATAGGCACCAGTCAAAGCAGCACCGAAGGCTCCATCAAGTTCAATACGAGATGAGTACGTTATGAATACTGAGTAACAATAAATATGTATTATTGGAATTAATTAATTCGCTATGTAGACTTTACTCAACGAAATATTTTAAAGGGCTGCCTGCTTTTATACGTGGTATTATCAGGAGTACGTCTGTATGTGAAAGGGAAGCGAAGGAAGTTTCTGTGTTTCAATGCAGAATCATATCTCCCTAATATCCTTTGCCTCTGGATAGAAAAAGATGAGCTTCTCGCTAAGTAGCTTCCGCTACAACGTACCAGTTATAACCATATTCATCGTGGTATTATAATGGACGGAGTAAATATTTGACTTTACTTCCGAGACTGGGACTGATCCGTTTACTGAATACTCACATAAAGATTATATGTATAAGAGAGTAAGTAGTGTCTCTAGATGGTATTATTCAAAGCATTTTCTGAACGTTCAAGTGTTTCAGTTTTGTTAATAAGCTGTTGTGGATTTAATGGTAAAGGTCAAGGGAAGTTGTACCAAAATCCGATTGCAAGTTATTAGACACGTAATGGCGTTCAGTACGAAACAGTTATTTATAAATCTGTTCTATTTGCATTGTGTATTTTGCACTGATGGCGTTGTTGAACTCGCTTTGATTGTAATAGCGAGGTAAGAGTATAGAAATCGTCCATGGATTTGAGTTTGAGAGGGACTTGAAGAAACTCCCGACGAATCTGCAATTGTGTTCGATGGTTTCGCCTTAATATCCGTCATATTCGAAATTTGCGCTCAGCCCCAAAGAAGAGTGCGGTGTCGAAAGCTTCACGTAAGTGGTAAAGACCAAAGAACATCAAACTCCATTCAGCATCGTAGCACCTCCGTTCCATCAGCCGCTCATTTCCTCCACTTTGGAAGCAAAAAGACCCGAGCAGCTCCTGCGCACGGGCCAAGAGTTCCAACAATTCTTAAACAATTACTCACCCTCCTCTGATTCCCGCTGTTCGCTCCCGTGCAGCTTCCAGTTTTCAACCCTCGCTTTCCCTAAGCGATCCTTTGCTGAGATAACAATATTATCACGGTTGGTTTCTCCCGAGCCTTTTTTCCCCTTCGTTCTCCTCCTAGACGTCAACTCTTGGGGATTTCTGTGCACTCCAGCGGCAATTCACGACTCTTAGCGCCCTCGCCATCACGTCGACCGCTGTAACTGGAACTTCCACTACAAGTAGTTTTCAGTATTGAACCGTCCTCAACAGCAACGGAAACGAATAAAATCAGCAGCGAAGGTTAACAAATGGTCAAATCAGTCGCTTTATGAAATGTTCATGACTACAACTCGGATTTCTATGTTTATTTGTTTTCCCATGATAAAGAAAACAATATTCGTACAACAGTGTTTAAGCTTCCTTAACCCTCTAGGAACCTGTGGACATGAATTTGTGTAAGTTGTTCCTATTAGTTGAATTAATCTTTAATCATCACTATCTCAGTAACAGCACGCCAGCTCCTTAAAAGTGATTTGTGGCCTTCGATGTGTTGCACACCATCATGCGTGAACGTCAGAGTTGTAGCGGCTGATATGAACTCCACATCCGGCCCACAGATCTCGCGAGAAGTGTTGTTTTACATCCAGTAATGTTTACACTTGCAAGAATAGGATACCGCCCCCTCCGGCAGCAGGATAACGAAGACAGTCTTTAAAATGACCGGCGGACATCCTGTGAGGGACGAGGAACTTTCGCAATATTCAAAATATACCTAACGATTCGAGATCTACTCACCGCCAGATCAGTTAGATTTTTAAGAAATAAATCCATGATTTTACCTGGTGCTTTGATTGAAACGTTACACCACTAGGAGTTGCCATGGCTGGTGCTGTCAAGAGAGAAGTTTCCTCTCTTGTTCTGTGGGTTTATTGACCCAGTCATGACACATTCTAGTGAACATCATGATACAATGAAAGTTACCTACTTAAAATCGCGTAAAATTCGAGAAGCTCATCTCGCTCACATTTACACAACAGCAGCAAGGATGGGTGACTATCCAAAAGATTGGAAACATGCGTCCATATGCATGATTCTAAAGCCTAACATAGGCTCATCATATCGTCCAATCAGCCTACTATCCATACTTTCCAAAATCTTCGAGTGACTATTACTGCCACACCTCCAAAAGAATAAAGAATATTTAATCCCGACCTTATTATGTAGTTCAAGTATTTATACAATTTGAACCTACAGTATTAGGATATGGGGAACATGCTCACGTTTTACGAAGATTTCCGAATTGAAACTCTCAGAAATCTTACAAATACATTCTCAAAGATTCATTCGGAATAATGTGGATCATTGCAATGACTTAGCAGCAGCAGGATTCCACCAGAAATTAGAACATTAACAAGACCACGACACATCAGAGACATAGCGACACAGTGACTGATGACGTAGTCACTGATGACCAACATTCAGCCGATATTGATTCTAGATCTCCGTGAACTGATGTTGACACACCTATAATTATGACTGTATGAACGACTGTGTGTATTATCGAAAGATGAATGTTTTGTTTAAAAAAAAAAACGGTCTCTAATAAATAAATGTATAAAAAAAAAAATCGAGAAAATAGATAGAAACTGGATGTCTGAAGCTTTAGGAAGCTTTGAAGGATTGAAGCTTTAGGGCATATTAAGTGGCTCTCTCGGCTGGTGAGTCTGGTCAGATATGACACAGTGTGCACTGCAATGCGCAAACATGAAATTCCAAATAACGAACGCTAGTTAATATAACACGAAAAAATCAGTTGGTTAAATTTTCATCCTAATGTATCTTTACAACTCATGACTCTCAACCAGAAAGTAATGAACGGGCGTCACAGTAGGGACAAACCCTAAGCCACAACTTGCTAATACTTCTACGCCCCTCCGAGCACTCATTAGGGAGGCAAATGTATTCACAATACGAAACCCTCAGCTCGAGGTCTTACTCTAATATGTTAATTCCGGTTTTCCCTTCCCGCTCCCGACCAACCACCTAACATACCCGCCTCGCCTCACAAGCGAGCTAATTGCTCAGTTTACAGGTATTCCTGGACAAATGAATTGAAACGTCGTGTCAACATTATATGCAATGCAAATTTCAGGAGCGTCGCAGCGTTTTGCCGAATCACGGTTGAGTAAATGTTTGTGTTGGCAGATCGTTTCCCCTCCCTTTCTCTCTCGCCGTTCGTTTTGCGGATAAAACACGCCATAGACAACCGCCCTGAACACACCTTTGTTCCATCGAATGTAGTTTCCAATTCCGTCCTGGTTACCATCGGAGTCTCTGGTTTGAATATCGCTGCTCCAACTATTGTTTAAGCGAAAACTCTTATTTACTATTTTCTAAGTATCAAAGTAACCCTAGGTCTTCCCTTGGAGTTTAATTCATTTATTTAAATATTTGCTGTATAGAGTACTCTTCCGCTGTGTTGTTTTAAGTCCCATAACCACACGTACTGAGACAGACGA
This sequence comes from Stenodema calcarata, assembly GCA_963920205.1. Lineage (NCBI taxonomy): Eukaryota > Metazoa > Arthropoda > Insecta > Hemiptera > Miridae > Stenodema > Stenodema calcarata. The sequence goes on along the minus strand of OY986061.1, from coordinate 21,425,959 downwards.
AGACTGAGTCATTTTGAGAGTTATCAAGATTCAGTCTACCTGCTTATAGCAGATGCGGATTCATGTCAGCAGTCAATAGCAATACTGAAATCTATTTATATCAAGCCTACTAGAGAGATATTTGCTATACGTCAGTTAGCGACGCGGGAGCCAGTCTCATCAAGCTCTGGAGTTCCTCAGCAAGCACTGCTAGTTCCGACCCAGAGTGCGTTTATCACTATCGACGCATCAGCTCCCAAAACATTCGTTTGAGACTACTCGAATTCAGCATCCTGACGCTGAAAAGGCTCGTGCTTATGAATCGGCTAAACACCAATCAACAACGTATTGTGTGTTAGAGTGGAATCTCAACGATTTTCTAACCCACAGGAATCTTTAAAATATCTCTAAATGAGCAGCGAAGTTATTTCTACGGTCCTGCTCAGCACAAATCTCTTCAGCAATGGCGAGCTTTGAATGCTTATTATGGTAATTGAAATAAAAAGGGGTATTGAGCATTAATGTGTAAATTTCCAAAGAAACCAGCCAATTGGATAAAGCTACTGTCGCTATCCAGGTGAACTGTGTACCTACTGAAGTATTAACTGACACTAGTAGCCCTGAAACATTCATCTCCCAGCAGTTTGCTGAGAAGTGTTGAGTTACATCGTATCCAACTTCAGGATCTATTTCACCTGTTTCAATGGCTTTGACCTCGCTAAATTCAGAATTGTCAAACCTTCGGTACGGGAACGTATTGCTGAACCCAAGGGAATGGGTGCCTGTTATACCGCTTGGTCTACTCTGCGATCATAACCTCAACTATGTCCTATATTCCAAATTTCTCCATGAGGCTGAACAAGATTTCGTGTGAATGATATTCAGCAAGCTTTATTGTGGAGGCTTGTTTGAGAACGGAAATTATCCTATAGAATATGACATTCATAAAACGTGCGTTCTTAGTGATTAATATGCCACTAACGAGGGACATCTTCTTTAGGTGGATAATGAGAGCCTTTGGATCTATTATGCTGTCCTGATTACTACGTAATCTCTTTTTCATAACTCCCCCAGTGCAGCTTCAGTACATGTGAAGTAAAAACTGTGGATGGACCTGATAATTTATACTACGCTGACGAGACCAGTGAGAATGAACTCGTGCGATAAAATTCGCCTAAACCTAATGTAACCTCGGGGGTGTTGAATATTTGATGTTTTCTTTTGTGTTATGAAAAGGAAGGAAAAGGGTTCATCCGTGAAGTAGAGGGCGAGGGTCCGCCTTGGAAAATTAATATTTATTTCACTGCATTCAACGTTCCCTTTTCTTCAACAATGGTTCGTTTTCAAGAGAGCTCTAGTGGGGCCTCGGACCTGGTTCGTACTCCAGAATGTGAGGCGTAGAGACCGCTGAGCTACGCCATAGCAGTTGAAACAACTCGTCAACTTTATCGATCTCATGTTATAATGGTAACAATGAAATAAAGTTAGCAGTCAACAGTTAACGTTATTGTTGATGTTAACAGTGGGTTTTAGATTCGGCTAATATCAAAGCATGACCTGTCATACAAAGTGCGTCTCCAGACCCACTTTGGGCGGGATTTGTATGAAGTTGTGAAAATTTATTGCGGCAACATTATAAGCCTTATAAGGTGACTTCAAACAGATCTTCTATCAAAATACTATAATGGAGCAGCGCAGGAATAATATTTGCACTCATCCACAAGTTGAATGTAAGATATAAGAAGTTTAAGCGGACTTTCCGTGGGACATTGATTGAGCTAGTTTGAAGAAACCTTGAAGCATCAACGCTATTTCTCTGGGTGGTGAAGGATGTGATGAACTTGAGAAAGAAAAACGAAAAGAGTAAGTTTCTTGAACACGCCCCTTGTCAGTCAGATACTTCAACACGTACCGAGTGGGTAGTAGCTGTGGTGGTATCGTTTAGTGTTTCATGTCTCAACTCCCCATTGAATGTTTAAATCTTGGTTATGCTCTGGATCGAATAATGAATAATCATTGCATTTTTTCTCTAGCCTTATAGAAAGTCCTATTAACGAAAAAAGCTCCAGGTGGGAAATGTACGTCTCAGTCTCTGTCAAGGTAGTTCCACTAATGTCACACTCAACGACATCACACGTTGAAACGAGGCAGTAGGACCAAGATGTAAAAACCTTGAACTGAGCCACAACGGGAGTCAGAGGGGAACGGTCACTCTCTCCTATCACTCCCTCTCTGGATATAAAACTACGGCGAATCAATGGGTCGAATTGGGCCACTACCCAGTGCCCTGGAGCCCACCACCGTGAAAATTGCAGGACGAACTCAGATAAAAACCCCCATTAGATCTAATGGGGCGATTAGAGATTGGAATTGCCCTCATGGATTCAACGGCCGTTAATTGTATTGCCGGAAACGAATAGTATTCCCCCTTTTTGCTTTCTAATGGGAAACCCGAAGCTCGTGAGCTATAAAGAGACCCTCTGGTAGGGCTTTTTTGGGGATCGTAAAGTGGTTTCCAAAACTGGGATTCGATGTTTGCTTATGGAAGGTTTAGGTATTTATGGGATTACTTTTTTACTTTTAATGTTATTTATAGGGCGGAATTATTGAGATCCTCAGGGCTAAAGAAGCGTGGAATCAAAACATGCCACGAAGTCTTAGTGCAATTCTTATTTGCGCTGTCGTTCTCCAGAAGCTTCTCCTGAGGCAAGTATATTACGCCTTATTTCAATCATTACTTCTACACGGATTGCCAATGTGGGGAGCGCCTCCAGCTCCAGTTTGGAGAGGTTACCTTCCTCCCTTCGGCTCACACTTAGCTGAACTTCATTTAGGCGAAGTACAGTACGGCTGTTGAAAATGACACACTTGGACGCCTGGCATGGACTTTACAGCACAGCCGTCCAAAACTTTTCGAATTTGCAGGAATATGTGCGTTCAACCCTTGCCAACTAGAAACACGTAGAGATCTTCCAGCAGAGACATCTAGCGAAAGAATCATTAAATCCATTCTTAACTCCCTCTTCCTAAACAAGACAATATCTTGTATGTTATACAAGACCAGACATTGCTTATATGTGAAACCTTTTCGAAAATAATGAATACCTTCCAAGGTATTGTAGAGTCGATCTGACCACTGGTTATCCCCTAACACGAGTAACGCCCGTATATGGGATATATCCCGAGGCTATTTTATAATTTGCATTACAACTTCGTTCAGTATACATACTGCATTTTAAATGACGAACTTTACTAACAGAAAAGGTACATGTACCTTTTCTGTTAGTAAAGTTCATCATTTAAATTTCCATTTTAAATGACATTGTTAGTAATATTTCATCACCAAAAATATGTAAAACTGTAGTAAAATGGAATGGGAATGACTAACTGAATAAGTAAACTTGGGTGTCTCAAGTGTTTCGCCTGTGTCTAAATTAGGTACCAAATTATGAGATCATGAGATCAGCTTCCACCACCCCAGCTCCAACGCTCCCTGCTAAACGTCGTTTTCCAGCCAGGAGTCGAACCCATGCCTTAGAGTATCACACATTTCTGATCTGCGCCTTCAGCGCTCGGCTACTGAAACGTCAATTTGGGTTGCAATCAATACATGCATGGGTACTAAAGACAATGCACCAGGTCCGAGCTTAATTCAATGTTCGTATCGTAACTGGGGAGTCGTTAACCGGACGTTATTGCTTCACCGCCCGAAGAGTCTGCTATATTATCCAGAACGTCCAAGAGACAGCGCCAACATGGAGAGATTATACGACCAATTAACTATAATAGGAATGACCTGCGGCATGCGATATCGAGGCACGGACCTGACGGGTAGACAGAAATAATGGGTGCAACTTACTCCTGGCCCTGTGTGCAGTTTGAGATTATAATATCCAACATAGGAATAAGTTGGAGTTACGAGTAGGTAGGTACTTTGAATCTCGATCTACATGTTGGATTGAATCGAATCGAAATCACAAACGACTAGGTATTGAATTTAATACTAGAAGCTGTTGCACGGGCGTAGCGTCAGGGGCAGCGCAAGAAGCAGCGCTTCCCCACAATAAATGAAGAATGTAGGTAGAATTGAATGATGAACACATTTATTACGAATAACAAAATATCTAAAAGTAAAACATTCTATTGAAAATTATCTACAGCTATCTACCTACCCATGGAAGAATTCCTTCTTCCATGCTACCTATTGATAGTTGGTTTCAATCAAGAATCCATGGCTGAAGCCAAGTCATCTAAGAAAAAGAAGGTAAAGATCCAAGATCTGAGTAAGACCGGATACGCAATATTATTGCGGGGGGCCGTGACGTCACGCGTACATTGTGAATTCTTGTGCGGGCGTGTGAGTGTGTCTCTGGCTGTTTACCGTTGAGCTGGTCACCGCAATTTTTTCGCGTATGTCCTTGTTATGCGCAGGCGTAGCTTTCGCTGCAATACAGAGGCCAGATAATTTATAATATCCATAAATTGATAATATTAATGCAATTCTGTTGGTTTTGATGTGTGCTGGTAGATTTCAGTTGTTCGTTTAGTTTATCTTCCTAAAATAAACGTTTCGCGAAGTTTTAGCAAAACATTCGACAGGGCTCGTCACGGTGAGTGCTAGACATTTTAGTGTTGAGAACTAAAATAAATACCGTCCAATGGTTATCAGGGTGTACCTAGTTCAAAAAATCTTTTGTTTTTCTCTGAAAAAACATCTTGGGGTAGTGGCTCTTCATCGAATTTTCATAGAAAAGCTATTGTTCCCGGTCCAAAATGTTTTAAACTCGAAACTCGAAACTTGTATACCAAAATCCGTTTCAGAACATAAGACTGCCAAAAAACACCTAAAATTATAATATAATACATAATATATAATATTATTATGTATCCCCAAAATGATCTTATAAGTGCTATAGAGTCATTCTAGATGATATTGAATGTGATCTAGCTAAGTCTCTTTTTCATTTTTAGGGTGAGAGAGTTAGGAAATGTGTGTGGTGGGGGAGAGTGCGGTACCCCCAAGTTCAGAGCCACGCTACGCTCCTGAGCTGTTGGTAGGTTCATGCAGGTTGCCTCTACTGATCTTTTCAACTGGGGATTTTTTCATCTTAATCCAGCAATCGATCTGTATCCCCGCTCACCTGAGTATCGTTCCACCACATGTGTAGCCGGTAGTTCCTGAGGACGGTGGGGGAGTCGTTGATGTGGTCGAGGGCGAGCTTGACAGCGGGCATGACGCCTCGTCCGATGGCGGATTCGGGGACGGACCTCGCGTAGGGGAAGAAACCCGCGATGTAAAGGTCGTGTCTCTTTCCCCAACCGCTGGGCCTTTGTGGGGCCACCGGCACCAGGAGTGTCCACACCACCGGCCACACCCACCAACCCGACATCCCTACCCTTCACCTGAAACAACCAAAGACGAATTTTCATTAAAAATGTGCGACAACTATTGAGATATGAAATGCTTAGTATATATTTTCAATAAAATAACGATAAAACTGTAGGAAAGATGGCTATTCCAGCCGAAAAAAACTCTGGTTTTCTCTGGAGTATTTCGTTATATTTTTGAAATATATTATAAGTTCAAAATATATTACAACTCCGCTGAAAACCATGGCTTTTTAAAACTTTCAGTGCCGGAGCAGTCGACGTTTCTACACCAAGCGCAAAAACCGGCCAGTCGGGCCTTACTCCTCTGTTGACGTCTACTAATCTGCCGTGAAAAGGAAGAACACCTTATCTCGAAAATTTTCAAAAATCTTTTATGCGCATCAAGAATAGGAGTAATTTTTATACGCTCTTTCCAGTGGTGAAGTCAAAATTTCAAAATTCATATTGGAAAATGGTGAGATTTTCAATCGGAAAAATAAAAAATTATGGTGTTCCAACGTAGAACGCGCCATCCCAAACAGATCAAAGGATAAACGCCTTATGTGCGGCTCCAAATACGATTCATCTCATTTAATCATACTTTAAATTCTGAGGATGAACACCTCAATTCTGTTAAAATCGAGAGTGCAAATCTTTGAAGCGCTCTCCTGAAAAATTGTAATTTTGTGAGATAAGGCGTTCTTCCTTTTTACGGCAGTAATAGTGGGGGGGGGGGCTCCACTCCTTCCCCTCGTCCTGACAACTCGTTTTGATTTGCATTGATTCAAATTTGCACAAAAATCCGTCTTGGCAACTGGAAGGCTAATTTCGTAGATGGGCAGAATCGGGCCCCTCTAAGGAGGGTTTTGGGGGAAAAAATTAACCAGAAATTAACAAAACGAAACAGTCTGACAAGTGACCCCTCATTCTAAACGTTTTTTTTTTTTTTTAATGCTTAACGCGATGGTGAAGTATATACTTGATATGTTATATTATATTCTTGTGAGGCTCGTCAAGATCTGTCTGCCTATGGGTAAACTCGAAAATTGTATTTACTCCTATTCTTGATGTGCGATTTAGTATACATCCCTATTGCATATAATTCCATTGTGCCGTCAACCTATTCTGTTCGTTCAACGGTGTTCCTATTATAAAGTCTGATCCCTTGTCCTCTTAAAGTTGCTATTTCAATCTGTGGTTCTACAGTTCTGATGATAAAAATTCTTATGTTCCATCTCTCGAAGAAACATTGTTCATTCCGTCTCCCAAAAAACCTCTAATAACGAAAATAAATATTCCATTGTCTCAGGTCGTCTGCTGGTTATGTGGTTTAGAGCTGGATCGTCAAATCCGAGCATCTCTCGTGTTAAGGGCGGTGAGCCAACGCGAAATGATCTCTGAAAGCTTTGAGTGAAATGATTGTAACAAATTGTGGTCCTCCCGTGTGGACTGCCGGATCACGTACAGGACGCCGGAGAAGGCAGTCTGACGTAAAGCCCCACACTGGGATGGCGACTCCCATTTTATTGTGCTGCGTTGATGTCCTTAATGTTCACCAAATGACAAAAGCGACGAGGAGAAACGTTAAAAGAGTGGTGAAAGGTGTAATTGAATTATCTAGAAGAAGTGAAAAACTGGCTTTTCTCAGTCAATGTGAAGAATGTTAGATCCTTTCAAGAGAATGGTTTTAAACCAAAATTGGCTCATTTGATACATAACTGACTTAGTATACAAGTACATTCTAAAAGTGAAATTTACACCATCATAGATTAACTCCGATCGGGTATTTCGAGCGAGGTTACCCCAACCTTGTGACCAACTGATGACAGGAGAGCACTATTTATTGCTGAAATAGTAAGAAATTACGGGAAAGATTCCTGGGGCATAACTGTTGAACGCAGCAGTAAATCACGTTAGCCAAGTTCAACGACCCGTAATGTCGATGAAGGGTGATGAAGAATCCACAAATGTACGGTAGGTTATCACTGATTATTTGGACATCAGTTATTTACGACGGCGTTGCTGATGAAGCACCCTCGAAAATGGTTCATCGTAATAATTATTATCATGAAACTAATTATTATTTGATACCTCATACCACCTGAAACAGTTACGATATTGTGATGGTTAGGTACGAGTATCATAGACGAACAGCTTCTACGAACCACTAACAAAAGCTCCGGTAATACAATAGTAATAGACCATTTATATGAGATGACGTATTCATAACCGGGCGTCAGATGATGACTCGTGCATGTAAACCGAAACGGGTTTGATGCGATCGCATCATTAGAGACGCTGGCAGGTCATTGATGATATTGATCAAATGCTTCAATCAACAACGGTATTCCGCTATAACAATACAGGCCAGCCGAGTTCCCCTTATCAGGGGATAACATCCGAGTATCCCCAGACGAAGACGTGACAGCAGCTTCCCCGCCTATCGGATTGAAATCATGATGATGAGACCTCGCGGGTTGGGATTTGGAACTGTGTACCTACATACAAAAAATATACTACATAATATAATATTATTATGTTGAGCCGAATAATTTGTTTAGCGAATTTTCGAAGAATAATGTTCTCCGTCCAAAATTTTAAAACTCGAATTCCCGAAAAATGTAAACTGAAATCCGTTCCAAACCACCCCAAATTCACCACCAAAAATCTTATGTATACACGTATCTTATGTATACAGGGTGTCCAGATTATGATTATCCGAAAAACTTCGCTCGCGTGTTCTACAACTAATTGGCGACAAAAAGTATGTTTAGAGGCTTAGTTTCCGAGTTATTCAAGTTTAAAGATTTTTTTCGTCTTTCCGACCTTATCTCCTAAAAATGGTCGCAACTCCACCGTTTTCTAAGTATTTGCAAATCTGAGGATACCCATCGAATTTCCCATCGATTTTTTAGAAGGAACTAATGGGTGAAAAATGAGCCCGAAAAGTAAATTTTAACAAAATTTGTTAAAATTCAACATTTACATTTTACATTTAATGAAAAAAAAACTTTTTTTTTAAAGGCTCATTAGTCCCCCATAATTGAGGAGTTTACTTTCAAAAGGGCATAGGATATCTGTATTTTAATATATAGTATTTATCTGTTGTTTTCTGGTTTCAGATTTTTGCAATGGAAGGAACTGTTTGTTAGTTGAATTTTGGCTCTCGAGGAAGCGACCATCTACGTACGGTATTGTGTGATGTACGAGAAGAAAATGGAGAACACCAAGAGAATGAAGAGTGTGATTGTTTGGATCCTGAGCAGCATGATGTTCACATCTGTTTTTCAGGAGGCTGAATTTGTGAATAAAAAATTGTGAACTTGAAAAAAAAAAAAAAAAAACTTTCTATAAATTTTTAAATTTTGGCAAACATTTTTACTGAACATTTTTGCATTTTTGCATTCAGGGTGTGGAAAGTGTCGCTTAGTCGGAAAATTCTTAAGAAGTTAGGAAGCTTGTTCTGGATTGTTTAGGATCCCACCCTTCTGTGATGCAAGTTCTGTAGTAGGTAATTATGGTCAGTTGCTACCAGCCAAACCAACCATGTGTCGATTAACTATATTGCCCTAAGTGTCCGGATCTTCGCTCATGAGCACATAATCCCTCTTCTGATGGGTATAACTACCCCAACTCCTCATATCCACCGCACCCCAACGATTATCAGGACCTCTGATCTCTATCTATACTCGAACAATGGCCTTTATAGATCTAGAGTACATTGTTCCAAGGCTCACGTGAAATTGACGGCTCAGAGCTGGGGATAATAGACGATAGGGATCGAACGGGGGGGTCCTACTTGGGTGTGAACTGAGGGTCTCCTACGTTGTCATCATTTGGAAAACAAGTCACCAATGGCCGGTGAATTTACCAGTGAATTTCATTCAGTGGCCACAGGATTATTTTCCTTGATACGATGTATATTGAAATTATTGATAACATGTCATGTCATGTTGCCATTAATTTCAATATGTTGCCAGAAGTGGTGATGTTTCAGGAGTGGTGCTTTCAGAAGTGCGGCTTTTGTATTTTAGCTCAGACTTCTAACATTAGATGACATCCATAAGATGACATCCACATATTATGTAGAGTGAGTTTTTCTCCAGGATGCTCCAACACCAGCAAATGTTACCAAAGACAAATATCAAAGTACCAAAGCTGACGAACCACCATCAAACCGCGCTTACCTAAATGAGATCTTTGTTTCCCCGAAGTTCGCTGGAAACGTAGTCCAGGTTGCTTAAACGTCACCAAAACTTTACCGATTAATTTTTAAAAATTTTTAATTTTTACTCATTTGAGGAGTACCCACCCATTTTTTTTTAATTTTTTTGTTCGAAAGTTCTCACTGAGTCGAGATTGTCCCTAGTTTGCGTTTGCACGAGTCATGCATAGTTTTTTAAAAATTAATCGGTAAAGTTTTGGTGACGTTTAAGCAACCTGGACTACGTTTCCAGCGAACTTCGGGGAAACAAAGATCTCATTTAGGTAAGCGCGGTTTGATGGTGGTTCGTCAGCTTTGGTACTTTGATATTTGTCTTTGGTAACATTTGCTGGTGTTGGAGCATCCTGGAGAAAAACTCACTTTACATAATATGTGGATGTCATCTTATGGATGCCATCTTTCAACCGGCACTTGGGAAACACAAATGATAACTTTCGTGTTATCAGGTCGCAAGGTGGTGAAACTTTCACCGTGAAAGGTGTTGAGAGAACCTCAAAGCAGCAAGAGGGCATCAGCGTCGGCAGAGGGTGTCAAGGCTTCTTCCCACGTCTCGACCGGTGCAGTACGTTGGTAAAAGTGACGTCACAGGTAGAAGTGACGTCACAGGTAGAATTTGCGTCACAGGTAGAAGTGACGTCACAGGTAGAAGTGGCGTTACAGGTAAAAGTGACGTCACAAGTAGAAGTGACGTCACATGTAGAAGTTACTTCACAGATAGAAGTGACGTCACAGGTAGAAGTGACGTCACAGGTAGAAGTGACGTCTCAGGTAGCGTCCAGGAAATTTCGGTTTTAGTGGGTAACTTGGCGTCTACTTCGACCTTGCCAATTTTTCCCATCACTAAACTATTCTGAACACGATAATGAGCAAAAATCAGCAGAATTCGGACCCATGGGTACTCCTCATTACTGATTGCAACAATTTTTGGACCAGAACTGTTTAGATAGGGAGAGGCACAGGTTTGTTAATAACTGGTCGAGTCCACTTTTAAAACTGACTTCATTTCTGATGTATTAGAACCTACCTAGCTCAGAACCTCACCTAGCTCATGTGCGTGACGTCAAGACGAAAGCGACTTGCGTCATCACAACAAGAACACTTGGAGCTCACTCCTTCACTCTCCCAATACGTACGTCACAAGGTTTTCTATACGAGTGTCAGTATTTCTCTCAAAACTCAAAGAAGAAATAGACGACAAAAGACCCAGGTCGTCAGTTTTGTCGTCCTTTTTCACGATTTGTTGTCTCTTTTTTACAGTTTTTGAATTGTCTCAAAAAAATGAAAAAGAATGTCTCATTACCCTTCGTTCGGGCGGATGAGCTTCAAACGAAATATTAAACCTTAGCGCCCCCTTCATACCGTGCGACAGGTGTTTCTGCCTTCGTCGACCTGTGAAGTTATCGGGAAACACGAACTTGGCTTCGGTTGAGCTGAAACCTGGCAGGAGATCTCGAGCTCACAACGCGAGCGAATTGAGTGAGGCAAACTGGGGTGGAAACTTATCACCTGTTACACCGGAATAATTTCGAGTAACCAAAAAAACTGGAACAAAGTCGAAATTACTAAAAACTAACTCTTACTTCGTCCGAAGAAAAAAGTGTGAAAAAAATTCGAACTTTTTCGTCGTCCCTTAAAAACGAGGGTTTTGGGTGGCGGAAACTACTCGAACAAGATAATCTGGAGGGTTGGCTCACGGAAAAAGTTTTAATTAACACGTTAGTGATCTTCCCCCTCGGCACCGTCGTTACCATCGCCTGTTCTTCCATTCACCACTTTGACTCTCTAAAGATCCTCCGTCCACCACCCTCCGTAGGCCCCAAGTTATTAGACTTGGAGGAATTTTAATTAAATGAGGGTTTTAATTAATGCCAGTAAAGACATAATTCAGAACGGGGCACCTGCGTGCGGATTCTGACGGAGGCGCTATCAAGCGAATGTGTCATTTAAGGAGACTAATAGCCGATGGTAGACCTCAAATGGTGTGAAGTAGTAACTACTGTTGTAGTTTGATGTTTGGTTAGTCCGAGGACAACGCAGTGTTATCATGAAACAACCACGACTGTTACCACCGATATCGATAACACCGACTTCTAATATCGATAACCACCATAGCAACAAAACATCTTATATCCGCTGTACTACCATGTTATATCTTTTCTGACCCATAATTCAACAACGAAAGCTGATGCCACGTCATCAGTTTGGCTTTCGTCTAAAGCATTCAACCGTGACCAAGTCCAGCGGATAACACATACCACAGTTTGCTCTGCCATTTTTCTCGACGTCAAATTTAGCCAATGCCTTTTAAAATATTCCAGTCGCTAGGTTTTCCTCTTTCCCCGCCCACCCTTTTCCTTCTAACCGAAGAGATGTCCTGACCACTTCAGAAGCACCGTAACCGTTTTGAAATCTCCCATTGGAGATTATTATTACACATCTAATACATAGGTACCTACATAAATAAAATGTACTTTCTTAAACCGAGGGTCAAGTCGTGTGGCTTGGGCAAATATTTGTCTATATTTATTTATTTATTTTAATTATTATCTTTATTTCTTTTTTCATGTGGATGCATTTTCTCACGGATCTCTTTGAGCAGGTCCTCTTGGACCTTGGCTCCAATCGTAGAAAAAAGGCTTCCTAAACTCGCAGTTAGTGGTCCCTAATATACTCAGATAATTCAATGTATCGATACTTTTTATATGTACATCCCTAGTTCATACTCTACTTATCAATAGTATTTTGAGTTGTGTATGAACTAGGGATGTACCAATAATAGAGTATATTCTGTGGAGCAGACATGTACAGGTAATTCTGAGAGCCCTATGAGTAGGATATGACAATTTCAAGTCTCTACATAATTCGTAAGGTAGTTTTGTGAGAAGTCGCCTGTGGGTGTTTTTTGAACACGAAAACTCAAATTTGGCCTATTCTTTTTGTATACACTAACATTTGGGCCAAATTGGTTGTTTCCAACAGGGTATTGGGTGGAATTGGGTGTTTAGGTAAACTCGGATTCGAACGAATTATTCAAACATTCATGATCTTGAAGTTGCGCCATTTTAAAAACGACGTTTTTATTAGAAAATTCGGTAAACTGTAAACGTATGGATAGTAAGGTCCAATTATTAGTTTCAAAAGTCGTGCTTGTCCTGTTCTTGTTGAATGTAGAATCGAAGGCGGCTCTTTTTAAAACTCTTCAGTTGACGCTGTTCCCGATGATCCGATTGATCCCGATATCGGTAGAATTAGTATATAGGTTCGTCACAATGAGAAGGGATTCCATGATGAGATTACAACTTCAACAAAGCCGTAGCAAGGGGTGGGAGTTGAATCCCCAATCGAAATCGAAGGAAATCGCAAGAGGATTAGACTCCCTTAGCCCGAGCAAGAAGGACGTGGGATGAGGATTTGAAGGAAGGATTTCGAATTGAGGATACAAGGGAGGGGATCGGCTGGTAGTATCGGTTGAAGGGTGGTATTTGCATTTAATTAGGCGGTTACCAGTCGTTGGTTCGAGGGGTGTCACTGCGTGCCGTATCCTTCAGGACCTGTATTGGCTTTCGGCGCCACCTGCGGCGGCTACTGCATGAATATCAATTGCGGTATTATCAGTACTCCGTCGACTCACCGTTGCAAGGAACTTTTCAAGGGTATCAACGTATAGGGGGAAGGCAACCGCGGAACAAATACGTGCAGCTTCCTCCCTACGTGGATACTTCATGAAATCAATTATTATCAACGACTCAAACGCACAATGTAATGGTTGTACGTTGTTATGCCCCAGCATCCTAGTTATAAAATCAATGCAAACAACCATAAGTTGAATAAACATGAGAGGAATAGTCCCGTATTCAGGGCGAATAGGAATAGTCCCCAACTCTATCAACAGGGCGGTCCCTCTGACCGCTCTCCCTACCCTAACCGAGAGAAGGGTAAGCAGAAGAGACGGTAATTAAAACCCCGATTAACGCGCCATAAAACTCGGCAGCGAATGCAACAAACAAAACCCAACAGGCCCAAACAAAACATAGGAGTCAACATACCTATTTTGGTTTAACCATTGGAATCGACCAAAGAAAAAAGTTTCAATTCACAACAACAATAATTGAATCGATCCCAAATCCGATATCAACCGGCAGCTATGTCAGATCCTTATTCGACATTTTTGGAGTTTGTTGGTGGTAAGGAGAATGTCTTAATATGTTATGTTATGACATATTATAAGGTAATGCGTCAGACGTCGACACGTTAAAGGAAGTTTGAACTATGAGCTTACCTTTCACGTAGGGAAATAGTTTTTTCTCATTGCAAACCTGTTCATTGCGTACCCAAGATCCTTCCCTAAAAGACCTGGCAGCAGGAAATATTATTCGACATGGTTTGAAAAGGGAAAGACAAGTTTTGTAAAAAATCCCAATGCTCTAGTAGTCGACAGCAGTGACCAACATTTTCTTCAGTAGTCGACATGGTTTTGCACTAGTAGTCGACGTACATGTGTTAGAAGTCGACAGTATCTCTTGAGTCAGTAGTCGACAGTTTTCGTCATTCCATCGTTTTCACTTTTTTCGACTTCCATCTAAATAAAATACATTCAACTGTGAATCGGAACTTGAAAATAGATTAATAAGATGTAATAAAGTAGTTATCAGACTTTTTATTTGCAAACAGCTCATTATCAGTCTCAAATTGCAATAAGTACTTAAGTAAAATGGTATGAAAACTATAGTCGCAAACTCATTGTCAGAAAATTGACATTACAGTTGGGCTTAGGTACCTATTTACATAGTTTTTGACATTTTCGTGTCTTTGCTTTGGCACATAAACTGAAACGGGAGAAATTTGTTCCCTTGATTCACCCTTTCCCTCAGATCACGTCAGAACACAAGCGACCGGCGGGCCACTACGTCAGAGCATATGACGCACGAGCGTATGACGTCAGACGGCTGGCAGGAGGGCAACTAGTACGTCAGAGCCTATGACGCACGAGTGTATGACGTCAGACGGCTGGCAGGAGACCAACTAGTACGTAAGAGCCTATGACGTCAGACGGCTGGCAGAAGGCCAACTAGTACGTAAGAGATATTTTACCTTATTACTCCAATAGCACAGCTAAGAGACGTTCATGAATATTGTATACAGAACAGTGATCTGGTCTGGGTGATCTGTATGGATAATAATGAATCCTGTAGATGAATTTTCAGCGTTTTGTACCTCAAAATGCTTCAAAATTCATGATATGAAAGCCTCGAATACATCCCTTTTGAAAAGTATTTGACGTTTGATGTCTGGACAGCTGACACTCCACTCGAATATTTCTGTTCTTGAGTAATTTCTAAAAACCTAATATCCTGTCGCGACATGAAATAGAAATCAGATTCACTGACGTTCCAGGCTATTAGAACCCCCACATTCGAGCTCTTCAGTGTCGCGAGGACAAACACATATTCGGTTCAACTGACGAAGAACGGGGCGACGGGAGCGGCTAGACCCCTCATTACCATTTGGAGCCCCTGACTTTGAATACATAATATATTCGTCGTCTAATTGACCGTCCGTTCGAGGGGAGAAGGTTCAAGTCCGTGACCGTAAACCCGGAGATAATACGGTGCCATTCCATGAGCCTGACCTTTCGTGTTCACACCTGGTTCTCCAAATACGTTGGATAAATGTGAAAAATCTCCACTCATGTTGGATGTGACCATTGATATCAATTAACAAAAATTATAACGTCATTTGACGTACATTAGCAAAGCATTCAAGACTATCGAACAAGTTGTGCTATTGCAGCATGATATGGTGATCAAATTTGTGAATCAACAAACTTGAACGTTGATGCTGCATTTCACGATGCCACTTTAGACTATAAATCCATATTCAAATTGCTAAAATTTGATATTTAGCGTAATAATGCGAAGGAATTGAATAATTTGAAATAATAAACCATAATCTAGCATTTCACCAAAATGTCAGTAATTTGGGGATTGAATAAGATGGTCATCTTTGTGCACCAACATCACACGTGTTCTTCGAGGGTTTCATAGCCGTAACGTTCAGTTAGGGTTTTATTTCATAAGTTCAAGAAAAATAAATTACGAAATTTCACCGATTATTGTTTTCCGTCCGTCCGTTGCGCTGATCATTTCCGATTCTAGAATTATTAGGTTTAAGCTTTGAAACCGAAAGGGATTTACTTGAATACCTTCATGTCAGAAATATTGATAGTTTCAACAGTCCTATTGCGCAGTAACCCGTACGAAATCCTGTACTGACAGATGAAATTGTCCGAACGTTAAATTGAATCCTCGGAACCGGCCGGTCGGTAGGAGCCGGTTGGGAGATACAGGTAAACGTCGAAGTGACAAGATCGGGTGGCCCAATATTCCGCGCACGGCGTCGAAAATGTGTCAATAAAAACTGTTATGAGAGCGAACCACGTCTTCGAAGAAGACAGTTTCCGTACAAGTGATCCCGCAGGGCACATGAAGCCTTCCGGGAGGGGAAAAAAGTACTAAGATTTTATTGGCAACGTGACTGAAAAAGTTGGACAATGGGGAGAGAGAGAAAAAGAAAAGCCTTATGTTTCTTTTCCGAGTGACCGGTCAGTTTTGCTGGGGATAGTATATTATTGTAGTCTCATGAGAGCGTTTCTGCCAAAAATCTCATCGAGTTCGTTCAAAGTTGAACTTAATGGCGCGTTTGACTGGAGTATGAAGAACTTCGTTGGTCGCGCATGGAATTGTAAATTCTGGATACGTCAAACTCAGCAGTGTCACCAACAACATGGAGATATTTCCAATATTCAAAAAAAGAATTTGGAGAAAATAAATCTTCATTAAAACGATAGTTAATAAATTATTAAATGATCATTTCACTAACTTGAAAGTTACGAGTGCATTGACTTGTCTATTCCCACGAGCATAATATATGAATATTGATGTTGAGGGATGTCGAGGGTCGGTCAAATGAAAATTGATTTATGTGCCAACGTTTCGAAGAATATATTTCTCCATCTTCAGGGCAGTAGTGTACAAGATGGAGTTAGACTCCAACAGGGAAGTTCTTGCCTCCAGATCACAGAAGTAATATGAATAATATGAAATAATATGAATATTATGTGAGCCAAAATGACCAACTTTGGGTGACTTTTAACGAATTCAATTTCTATAACGCATGCGTTGCAATTGCAATTCACTTGATTTGTTCAATATTGGATACACTTAAACATGATTAAATGTCATTTAATCCTGTTTAAGTGTATCCAATATTGAACAAATCAAGTGAATAACTGACGTTCGATAATTTGAAACCCTTGGAACTTTAATTTCGACAAGTTCAGAATGCCTATAATTTAAACCTCATTTACCCTCCGAATATCGGGGGGGGGGGGGGGGGGGGAATTACACCAAGTACCAGGTGGGGTCTCTGGCAATCTCACTACTTTATTCCTTAATTTGTGTTAATAAATGCATTTCTTTAAGCGAATTTTCAGTCTGAGGGCCATCTCTCGTGGCATTGTGTATACACATATTATAGTTTGCCACAGGTATCGTATAGTAGGTATAGGTGTAGGTATAGTTCGCCACAGGTATCGTATAGTATAAGTATACTTACGCCACCGTCTAATATACGAAACCTGTGGCGTAACTATACTTATACCTGTGGCAATATTATGCATGTATGGTATAGATTTGCTACAGGTATCGTACATAAATGTGTAGTAGAGATATGCCACAGGTATAACTATTATAATATAATTTATAACACATTTATGTACGATACCTCAGGCAAATCTATACCATACATGCATAATATTGCCTAAGTATAGTTATTATATAATCCAAAAGGAAAAGACTGAGATGTTGTGTATTTCATACTTTTATAACCAACAGTATCGTGTTAAAGCTAGATACTGCCTTCTCCGACAGGGATGGTTCACTGGTGAGTGTCAAGTCATTGTGGGTGTCAAGTGTTCTTCTACTAGGTAGGTACTATGTTTCCTCTGTTATTATGTTTCCTCTGAATTAGAAAACATGTTTCATGTTTCCTTGCTTTGATCTTTGTGAACTGTAATACGCCGGGGGTCTGGGTTCCCAACGCATTTAGGTACGTATCTTGAAACATAAACCAAAAGGACTGTATCAACCATTGATTCAAAATCATATTCGTGAAGACAGCAAAATGTGCCATTTTTTAGCAAAATAATCGTTCACGACTGACGATGATATTTACCACACACTCCTACGATTATACCCGCTGTACGATGATTGTACAGCAAATATCCAAGCGGCAGTAGTGTGGAGCAAAACAGCTCCATATTATGTTTTCATTCAGTAGGTATTCATTTTTCTTTGTCACGGAGAACAGAAAGATGGTGCGATAGTCCCAAGCAAAACGTACCTCAAGTCGAACGACACAACTATCGTCGAAAGCGTGAAATATTTCAGCAATGAAGTCATCCAATCAATACAACCAATTTGCTCAGTGGCTCATCCCACAATCTTTAGTCCAACAAAATGTTCATCACGATGGCTGACTAAAACAACAAAAATCCCTCGGAACGAATGAAGTAATGGTGGTTTTAAACTGTAGATGACGAAATCCGATAGTGGTAAAGACTGCTTTCTTAGCAAGGAACCGAATTTACTTCTATAACAATCAACTTGTTGCTGAGGACGTTGAAACTGTCAACATGCAAATCAGAGTAGGCTTCCTCTTGCGTGTCACATCAAGATACCCGACTTTGAAGGGGTAATTTATTTAACTAGTTCTGCTTTCTTGATTATTTCGTGCGTGAATAAATTTCCACCGGTTCTGATAGTGTTTGTCGGTACGGGGTTTTTGGTTATAATTCGTTTCCAAATGGGTTTCTATGGTACCGTTCGAGATGCACTCGGGAGATCGTAAATCTTTGTTGTAATGTTGAAAAATGAGATTATCGGCGTTGAAATCCACAGACGTTTTCGTATTCAATATCTCAAACTACTCGTCGACGGTGTCGACCTTTGAGAGAGGATTCTCAAAGGTGTTTGCAGTCAAAGGAATTCAAATGTTCTATCGAATATAATATTATGATTCCTTCGTTTTCACCCCTTGAAAATCGGAAAAGACTCAGGAATCAATTCCAAAAGCCTTTTATACATTAGGGCCTTCCGAGTAGGAGTCGTGTGAGATGAAGGCAGCGGCAACGAATCTACTGGAACGAGTCACCGATATTGATGAGTATGTAAAGAACGAGGGGAAGAATGGGATTCCGTTTGATATATCCCTACGGCTCGGCAAGGGCCTTTACATCATTCAAACCCGTCGCTGCTTTTCACTCAAGCCTTTTCATCCGTTTGTCGTGCGTTTGTAA
Source organism: Stenodema calcarata (assembly GCA_963920205.1). NCBI lineage: Eukaryota > Metazoa > Arthropoda > Insecta > Hemiptera > Miridae > Stenodema > Stenodema calcarata. Next base: position 21,407,030 of record OY986061.1, on the reverse strand, counting down.
CGGACAGGCTTTTACAACGAAATGAGGATATTACGAAAAAACTTGTTTGAAAAAAAAAAACTGTCATTTACGTCCAACGACGAATTACAGAAATGCCTTTGAATTCGTAACTGGTTTCGCCCGTTGTGTGTTTTTATATTTAACGAGTAATAATTACTCGTGAAATGTAAAAATACACAACGGGCGAAACCACTTTTTGAATTCAAAGGTATTTCTGTAATTCTTCGTTGAACGTACCTAAATGAGATTTTTTTAATATTATTAACTCGACATTCGTAGTATCTGTCTCGTTAACCCTCGTAATTCATTCATTTTGTTCACATTCAATACTATTAAATAGTATTAAATTTTTCAATTAGAATCGACTACAAAAAGGTGAACTCCCCCTCAAAATTGGTTGGTTTACGTTCCAAGACAAGAAGAACCCAAAAGTCGACTCTTTTTAAAATACGTCCGGAAAAAAGATACTTATTGATTCATGAATTGGTGTCTTTGGACAAGGGATCGGACAGCGATATCCGATATTTTGATATCGATACTACACATCGATATTATCGATATAGGTATATCGATATCCCAACAGGCGATATCGGTATCGGGTTGATGAGCTCCACCTCCGGCATGGCTGCGGCCAGGACAGCGAAACTTGAAGAAGAAGGAAGGAGGGTTGACCAGCTAACCTTCTGTGCTATCTACTAGGTACTATCTCGGTTGTTGCCTAACCTTCTACCTACCTGCTGATGAATCCTTCTTCTGTTGATTAGGTATTTCATTCCATTGTATTTTTTTATATTTTTTTTAGCATTTTAAAATAAAATAAAGATTTGGTGTTAGGAGCAATAATTTTGTATTTGTTTCCCAGAGTCGTCACATTGAATAAAAACTGTTGGGCGAATCCCCTTGCCTCTTGAGGTCACTACTTTCCCCGTATAAATACTTGATCCATGGAATGTAATTGAACAGTTACAATTAAGAATAAAGTAGGTCCTTAACTATCTAAGTGAGTAGGTACTGCAATAAAAATGTTCAGAGAGAAAAAAAACTCTTCATGAGTATAATAATATAGTAATTGTTATTACATTAATATTAATTTTTTTTTTAATTATTAAAAATATCAATACCTATATCAATATCGGCTGATATCGATATTGGCTGATATCGATATTATGAAGCCGATATTCTATTGGTATCGATACCATTCTCTTGATACTGATATCGATATTCAACTTTCGATATCCCATCCCTACTTTGGATGTTTGGCGTCAGGCTCTTTCTTGCAGCTTTGTACGTTGCATAGTCAGTTTTCTCACATGTACCTACTAGTCTGGGTGTATCTCTTTGTCTTTTACCTCGCGACATCACCTCATGCTCCTTCGGAGCCGATAATTATTTTGAATTTTCCTCAACGAAGGATTTGGGAGATTTCGATTGGGAACGACGAGGAATGTTGAATCGGTGCAGAGAAATCTAACCGCGGAGTTCAATGTGTCTACAAAAAGTCTGTTTTTTAGCGTCTGGCCATCTCCGGAGGCCAACAGCTGACCTGAGGGTCGACTAGAGGTATTTGGACGCGCAGGAAAAATTTCATTATTTCGTCCACCCTGAGAAACCCTAACGTTCACTCGTCCCTTCCGAGGGGGAAATCTTCTTACTTGAAACAATATTGTTCATTCCATATTGGGCCGGACCGATAGGACGAGTGTTTGCTTAAAGATGAAAGTGAAGGGCTTTGCGGGAAGCGGTTCGCAATGTTTTCTAGTCTCATTAAATGAGACTAGAATTTTGCCACATTCATATGTTTTTCCCCCCGTTTTTACTAGCACATGTCAGCCATGGCGTCATTGCGTCCTTGAATTCTAAGAAGAAGAAGAAGATGAACACGAAAAACGTGAAAAATAGCGGGTTTAAAATTGCTATACCCACGAAATCTGATGTTCCCGAGAGCTGAAATTTGGTTTACGTCCTCACGTGCGCCAGTGTACGCTTTAGTGTACAAAAATACAACTCCCGAGACACCCAGAGGGCGAGGTTCTCAGTGTCTCAGTCGCTCAGTTTCTGGGCTTCGGTTTTCTTGGCGGGCGGGACGCTCCCGCGTCCCTGGATTCAAAAAAAAAAATTACGACCGTCACTGAGCTAGTTACCCACCCCTATCATTCGGGTATGACCACCTGCTATTTGGACAACATTGTAGATAATTACTGCATTCAATTGGTGTAGTTGTGGGATTTCACAAGACAGAACAGTGATCTGGACAGAAGATAATCTGCACAGAAGATGATAAACCGTTGTGGAAAACTTTGGAGCATTCAAAGAAAAAATTTTAAATGGGGTTTCAAGTCTTCATCACAAGTGATTTAGTTACAAGCCGCATAAGAGCCAGAATCAATTGGGGGTCGACTGCTCCGAAAGTTCGTAAATTGTCTTTTTCTCCCCAGAGGAGCAGACGAATTCAATTTGAGAGTCGTTGTCAGCGCGAAACGCTATTCTCTTTGTAGGCCTCCGCCAACTTTACTGCTTGCTTTGACCGACTTCCAAAGGAACTAGATAATAATAACAATGGTTTGGTTGCCGTATTTGACGAGAGTTCTTATTATTAACGGTCTCTCGTTACTCTTGGCTTTTGTTCAACTTGAAAATATCAAACGCGGCCGTTATAAAATTGGAAACTGAACCAAATTACTTCCGAGGCGAACGGCTTTTGTTTCGGGTTTGTATGATTGCATTTGAAGGCAGTTATCAATTACATTACGATCCTGCTGACTCGAGTCGTGACACTACGTCAAATCTACGAAACGTTTTCCACGTCTAAAATGATCAAGTTTAAATACAATGTATTTGTTTTATCTCTAGAACCAATGTCATTGTTTTATCTCTAGAACCAACGTGTTTTTCTGATGGGCAGAGGAACGCTGACAGAAATCGGTTACCAAAAGTGGTTGCTTTAGAAAGGCGATTTCCAATTGTGCCTGCACCGAATCAAACTGCAAATAACAACAGTGATCTCATTTTACCCATAAATTGTTCTAATTTATTACATTCACTAGGTACCTACTCCATTCGTTTTATTTAGTGCAATACTAATTCATCTTATTTTTTGTTTTCAGTGGCCGCTTGGTGCTGAAGCCACCTCGTTGTTTTTTCAATGAGAGTTTTTCCACCTGGTCACCTATTCTAATAAAATTTTAGCCCATTCCTCCAATAATAAACTAATTATGGGACACAAGGATATTGTATACAGACCAGTGATCTTTCCACGAGGGCGATCTGTTCAAAAGAATCTGTCCGTTGTGGAAGAATTTGCAGAGTTTTGTATTTGAGTAATGTATTTGTTAGCGAATTTTCGAAGAAACGAAAGCTATAGTTCTCGGTCCAAATTTTCAAAACTCGAATTTCCGAAAGATTCGTATACCAAAATCACTTTCAAACCACCATGAATTCACAGCCAAAAGACACCACAAATCATATGATACAACATATTATGTAGGTAGGTACATTATGTATATGTGCCAAGACAGATTTTTTGTGCAAACTTTTTATCTCAATTCTATGGAGTTACCGTCTGGAATGACGCATAACGATTCCAGACGATAACTCTCGTTAGAATTGGGACAAAGAGTTCAAATTTGCACAACGAACCTGTCTTCGTTAAAAGTCCGTAAAATGAAATAGTCTGACAAGTCATTTTAAAGGTTTTCTGACGTTCTCAACCTGGAGCACTTTGAAGATGAAGAAACCTGTTTATTACTTGAGATGTTCTTCACAGTTCATCTGCTCTAATCTGATAACGGAATGAGTTGAAACTCTATAAACTCAGGTGTCAATGGTCAAACTGTCTCATTTCAGGAACTTATGGGTAATTTTTGACTTACGAGTATTTCTAATAATAGGTACCTACTGCTTTCAAAAATTCGCTCCTACGGCCATGCTGCATGACTGGAACTTTTTTTGTTAATAATTGTCATAGTTGTAATAATTGTAATAGTAATTATTACTATTCAGCACGTGAATCTCGGAGTGACTATTCCAAAAAGTTGCTGTACGAAATACATCGCTCACAATATTTATCACTGTATGGAATTTCGAGCCAAAAAGCATTTACCTAAAAGCCCACCTGAATACCCGACTGGTGGTACTTAAGACCTTCATAGTGTACGTTGCCACTGAAAATTTAAAGTCACGATTAAGTATTCCATTAGTAGAAGGTTATATGTATGTATTTATAAGTGTATATTAATCTGTAGGTACATCATATGGATGCATCGTTTCTCAAATCTCCATGGAGTGAGTCTTTTCTCTCAAGCGCTTGAACGTTAATATTGAGTTAAACTGTAACTCACACGAGTTTATTAAGGGAGGGTGAAGGTCCACAGCTTCCAGACAACAACCGCCTACGGCCGGCCGAATATAAATTAGGTCCCTCAGGAAAAACTCTTTACGAGGAGGTAACACGCCCCTTGAATTAAGAGTGGGACCAGGACCCGGGGAATCATGTATTTTTGAGGCGGTCTCCGGAAAACGCGGTAGATGCTAACTCGAGTCGAGGACGAGAAAACTTTCGCACCTGTGCGTCCCCCGCGGGCGGCTCTCACTTCACTTCACTTGGCGGAATAAGTGTAAAATATTAAGGGTTTTCTAGTGTCAACCGTAGTTTGTATTCATACGCAGCGCTCGCCCTCGAGAGCCTCCTCACACCTTCCCAGGGAACGGAGAGCTATAAGTTTCAATTGGGGCGATAAATCGTACTCCCTTCACGCCTTCACTTGGGAACCTACGAGGGCGAATGTCACTCTGCATTCCAACCTTCCTCCACATTTCGGTTCAATTCCTTGACAAAAACCCTGCGCATTATGGGCTAGCAATTATCCTAGACAATTCATTATCAAATACACATGTATGAATACTCATACACATATTCATTATCGAAGGTAATTAACCAAAATTAGCTGTGACAATTTTGGGTTCAATAGAATATTAGGAAAAATTGCACCTCAGTCCTAAAGTTGTAAAAAACTACACAGCAACCAAAAATAATCGTCTGGTTAAGTTTACAAAACAATCCGACTTTCCTAACTTTCCATTATTTTCAGATAACTAGAAGCCTATTGGACGTACGAAAGGGGTCAGGCTGTTTTGTTTTTGGAATTCATGGGTAATTTTTCCCTCTAAAACTTCTCATACCCCTCTTAGAGTGGGCCGATAGAATTATTGGTCTATTATAGCTTGGGTTCGTCTTAAATTGTAGGTAGCTTATACTATTAAATAGTTAGTCTTAAAGCTGGTTGAATTTACTCGCAGACTCCGTTTATTAAAGTAAAATTTACTTAAATAAACCGGGACTGAGAGTAAATTCAACCAGCTTTAAGATGAGAGAAAAGAAATTTTGAATCGGACAAATACGAGTATTTCCGAGTTATAGCGAAAATGAGCCAAAACAAAACTTAGAATCACAACAGAACGGGGTTTTTTTCAGCGTGCTGGCATGGATATTTTAAGGACTTAATAAACATATGGGCTGTGGAAGTAAAATTCACTAAACAAAATTTTCGATCAGACCAACAGTTTTGGAGCTTTAGCTTAAAGAGACAGAAAATGTGTTTTCGTGTTTTTTACGAGTATATTACGAATCAAATAGTTAGCTATGTAATGAACTAATTTGGTTAGAGTTTTCTAGAGAGAACTGTCAATGCGTCAAATGACTAACGAAAGGAATATTGATTTTTCACGACGTATCAATGTGTTCTGATTACACAGATAGGAAAAAAATTGAATGGGCAATATTGGAATTAGAGGACAGTGGACGGTACTCTCCCTAATTATAATCAGAGGACCAATCGAGAGCGTTACATAGGTTACAATAATTATTATTGTAATTATCTCTCATAAAGAATCTATTGGTACATTCACGAGTAGTCCAATGGGCATTGATTATGGACATAGACTCTTCTGATGTTATTATCAACTTGAATACTAAGCAATATTTAGTAGGTATTCAAATTGAAAATTAGATTTATATATATATTTTTTTAATTAGGTTTTCTTTTCTCATCCACACATTTGAAATGAATGTAAAATTCCTCGGTTCATAGGGGTTAATAGAAGACTACGTATAGGATGAGGAACAATTCAGTCAAGAGTGGTGAAGCCACTAAGTACCAACCTGTTCGGCTTCTGAATAATTGTTCCGGTCAGTGGGCGTTATAAATGACCTCTTTTGGTCTTTGAGCATTTTGGTTTATTATCTACGATAATGAACTAGGTATTTGAATCGGCCAAAGTAACTAAAAAACGTGTAATAATCTGTCTGTCTTTTTGTTTGTCTCATCATCAATTGAGAATGGCTGAATTTATAAAGTGGCGACTGGTACCATTTGACGGAGAATATACCAGGGAAGGTTTGTGAAACATCCGCCTTTAAATCTGTCTATCCGCTAGAACGCTATTTTTTTTCGTTTTCACGAAGTATTTGAGTCGACAATTGCTCTTCGTGAAGGTCCATTCGAACTCAAATAAACACCTCAAGTCGATATGAAGTCAACTTTTTTTCGTTTTCACGAAGTATTTGAGTCGACAATTGCTCTTCTTGAAGGTCCATTCGAACACAAAGAAACACGTCGAGTCGATATGAAGTCACCTTTTTTTCGTTTTCACGAAGTATTTGAGTCGACAATTGCTCTTCTTGAAGGTCCATTCGAACTCAAATAAAAACCTCGAGTCGATATGAAGTCAACTTTTTTTCGTTTTCACGAATTATTTGAGTCAACAATTGCTCTTCTTGAAGGTCCATTCGAACTCAAATAAACACGTCGAGTCGATATGAAGTCAACTTTTTTACGTTTTCACGAAGTATTTGAGTCGACAATTGCTCTTCTTGAAGGTCCATTCGAACTCAAATAAACACCTCGAGTCGATATGAAGTCAACTTTTTTTCGTTTTCACGAAGTATTTGAGTCGACAATTGCTCTTCGTGAAGGTCCATTCGAACTCAAATAAACACCTCAAGTCGATATGAAGTCAACTTTTTTTCGTTTTCACGAAGTATTTGAGTCGACAATTGCTCTTCTTGAAGGTCCATTCGAACACAAAGAAACACGTCGAGTCGATATGAAGTCACCTTTTTTTCGTTTTCACGAAGTATTTGAGTCGACAATTGCTCTTCTTGAAGGTCCATTCGAACTCAAACAAACACGTCGAGTCGATATGCAGTCAACTTTTTTTCGTTTTCACGAACCATTTGAGTCGACAATTGCTCTTCTTGAAGGTCCATTCGAACTCAAATAAAAACCTCGAGTCGATATGAAGTCAACTTTTTTTCGTTTTCACGAATTATTTGAGTCGACAATTGCTCTTCTTGAAGGTCCATTCGAACTCAAATAAACACGTCGAGTCGATATGAAGTCAACTTTTTTTCGTTTTCACGAAGTATTTGAGTCGACAATTGCTCTTCCTGAAGGTCCATTCGAACTCAAACCAACACGTCGAGTCGATATGAAGTCAACTTTTTTTCGTTTTCACGAAGTATTTGAGTCGACAATTCCTCTTCTTGAAGGTCCATTCGAACTCAAATAAACACGTCGAGTCGATATGAAGTCAACTTTTTTTCGTTTTCACGAATTATTTGAGTCGACAATTGCTCTTCTTGAAGGTCCATTCGAACTCAAATAAAAACCTCGAGTCGATATGAAGTCAACTTTTTTTCGTTTTCACGAAGTATTTGAGTCGACAATTGCTCTTCTTGAAGGTCCATTCGAACTCAAACAAACACGTCGAGTCGATATGAAGTCAACTTTTTTTCGTTTTCACGAAGTATTTGAGTCGACAATTGCTCTTCTTGAAGGTCCATTCGAACTCAAACAAACACGTCGAGTCGATATGAAGTCAACTTTTTTTCGTTTTCACGAAGTATTTGAGTCGGCAATTGCTCTTCTCGAAGGTCCATTCGAACTCAAATAAACACGTCGAGTCGATATGAAGTCAACTTTTTTTCGTTTTCACGAATTATTTGAGTCGACAATTGCTCTTCTTGAAGGTCCATTCGAACTCAAATAAACACGTCGAGTCGATATGAAGTCACCTTTTTTTCGTTTTCACGAAGTATTTGAGTCGACAATTGCTCTTCTTGAAGGTCCATTCGAACTCAAATAAAAACCTCGAGTCGATATGAAGTCAACTTTTTTTCGTTTTCACGAATTATTTGAGTCGACAATTGCTCTTCTTGAAGGTCCATTCGAACTCAAATAAACACGTCGAGTCGATATGAAGTCAACTTTTTTTCGTTTTCACGAATTATTTGAGTCGACAATTGCTCTTCTTGAAGGTCCATTCGAACTCAAATAAACACGTCGAGTCGATATGAAGTCAACTTTTTTTCGTTTTCACGAAGTATTTGAGTCGACAATTGCTCTTCTTGAAGGTCCATTCGAACTCAAACAAACACGTCGAGTCGATATGAAGTCAACTTTTTTTCGTTTTCACGAAGTATTTGAGTCGACATTCCTCTTCTTGAAGGTCCATTCGAACTCAAACAAACACGTCGAGTCGATATGAAGTCAACTTTTTTTCGTTTTCACGAAGTATTTGAGTCGACAATTGCTCTACTTGAAGGTCCATTCGAACTCAAACAAACACGTCGAGTCGATATGAAGTCAACGTTTTTTCGTTTTCACGAAGTAATTGAGTCGAAAATTGCTCTTCTTGAAGGTCCATTCGAACTCAAACAAACACGTCGAGTCGATATGAAGTCACTTTTTTTTGTTTTCACGAAGTATTTGAGTCGACAATTGCTCTTCTTGAAGGTCCATTCGAACTCAAATAAAAACCTCGAGTCGATATGAAGTCAACTTTTTTTCGTTTTCACGAAGTATTTGAGTCGACAATTGCTCTTCTTGAAGGTCCATTCGAACTCAAACAAACACGTCGAATCGATATGAAGTCAACTTTTTTTCGTTTTCACGAAGTATTTGAGTCGACAATTGCTCTTCTTGAAGGTCCATTCGAACTCAAACAAACACGTCGAGTCGATATGAAGTCAACTTTTTTTCGTTTTCACGAATTATTTGAGTCGACAATTGCTCTTCTTGAAGGTCCATTCGAACTCAAATAAACCCGTCGAGTCGATATGAAGTCAACTTTTTTTTCGTTCCCACGAAGTAATTGAGTCGACAATTGCTCTTCTTGAAGGTCCATTCGAACTCAAATAAACACGTCGAGTCGATAATATCGACTCATATTATGAAGTCAACTTTTTTTCGTTTTCACGAAGTATTTGAGTCGACAATTGCTCTTCTTGAAGGTCCATTCGAACTCAAACAAACACGTCGAGTCGATAATATCGACTCATATTATGAAGTCAACTTTTTTTCGTTTTCACGAAGTATTTGAGTCGACAATTGCTCTTCTTGAAGGTACATTCGAACTCAAAAAAACAGGTCGAGTCGATATGAAGTCAATTTTTTTTCGTTTTCACGAAGTATTTGAGTCGACAATTGCTCTTCGTGAAGGTCCATTCGAACTCAAATAAACACCTCAAGTCGATATGAAGTCAACTTTTTTCGTTTTCACGAAGTATTTGAGTCGACAATTGCTCTTCTTGAAGGTCCATTCGAACACAAAGAAACACGTCGAGTCGATATGAAGTCACCTTTTTCTCGTTTTCACGAAGTATTTGAGTCGACAATTGCTCTTCTTGAAGGTCCATTCGAACTCAAACAAACACGTCGAGTCGATATGAAGTCAACTTTTTTTCGTTTTCACGAAGCATTTGAGTCGACAATTGCTCTTCTTGAAGGTCCATTCGAACTCAAACAAACACGTCGTATCGATATGAAGTCAACTTTTTTTCGTTTTCACGAAGTAATTGAGTCGACAATTGCTCTTCTTGAAGGTCCATTCGAACTCAAACAAACACGTCGTATCGATATGAAGTCAACTTTTTTTCGTTTTCACGAAGTAATTGAGTCGACAATTGCTCTTCTTGAAGGTCCATTCGAACTCAAACAAACACGTCGAGTCGATATGAAGTCAACTTTTTTTCGTTTTCACGAAGTATTTGAGTCGACAATTGCTCTTCTTGAAGGTCCATTCGAACTCAAATAAACACGTCGAGTCGATAATATCGACTCATATTATGAAGTCAACTTTTTTTCGTTTTCACGAAGTATTTGAGTCGACAATTGCTCTTCTTGAAGGTCCATTCGAACTCAAACAAACACGTCGAGTCGATAATATCGACTCATATTATGAAGTCAACTTTTTTTCGTTTTCACGAAGTATTTGAGTCGACAATTGCTCTTCTTGAAGGTACATTCGAACTCAAACAAACACGTCGAGTCGATATGAAGTCAACTTTTTTTCGTTTTCACGAAGTATTTGAGTCGACAATTGCTCTTCGTGAAGGTCCATTCGAACTCAAATAAACACCTAAAGTCGATATGAAGTCAACTTTTTTTCGTTTTCACGAAGTATTTGAGTCGACAATTGCTCTTCTTGAAGGTCCATTCGAACTCAAATAAACACCTCGAGTCGATATGAAGTCAACTTTTTTTCGTTTTCACGAAGTATTTGAGTCGACAATTGCTCTTCGTGAAGGTCCATTCGAACTCAAATAAACACCTCAAGTCGATATGAAGTCAACTTTTTTTCGTTTTCACGAAGTATTTGAGTCGACAATTGCTCTTCTTGAAGGTCCATTCGAACACAAAGAAACACGTCGAGTCGATATGAAGTCACCTTTTTTTCGTTTTCACGAAGTATTTGAGTCGACAACTGCTCTTCTTGAAGGTCCATTCGAACTCAAACAAACACGTCGAGTCGATATGAAGTCAACTTTTTTTCGTTTTCACGAAGCATTTGAGTCGACATTCCTCTTCTTGAAGGTCCATTCGAACTCAAACAAACACGTCGTATCGATATGAAGTCAACTTTTTTTCGTTTTCACGAAGTAATTGAGTCGACAATTGCTCTTCTTGAAGGTCCATTCGAACTCAAACAAACACGTCGTATCGATATGAAGTCAACTTTTTTTCGTTTTCACGAAGTAATTGAGTCGACAATTGCTCTTCTTGAAGGTCCATTCGAACTCAAACAAACACGTCGAGTCGATATGAAGTCAACTTTTTTTCGTTTTCACGAAGTATTTGAGTCGACAATTGCTCTTCTTGAAGGTCCATTCGAACTCAAACAAACATGTCGAGTCGATATGAAGTCAACGTTTTTTCGTTTTCACGAAGTATTTGAGTCGACAGTTGCTCTTCTTGAAGGTCCATTCGAACTCAAATAAACACGTCGAGTCGATATGAAGTCAACTTTTTTTCGTTTTCACGAAGTATTTGAGTCGACACTTGCTCTTCTTGAAGGTCCATTCGAACTCAAATAAACATGTCGAGTCGATATGAAGTCAACTTTTTTCCGTTTTCACGAAGCATTTGCGTCGACAATTGCTCTTCTTGAAGGTCCATTCGAACTCAAATAAACACGTCGAGTCGATATGAAGTCAACTTTTTTTCGTTTTCACGAAGCATTTGCGTCGACAATTGCTCTTCTTGAAGATCCATTCGAACTCAAATAAACACGTCGAGTCGATATGAAGTCAACTTTTTTTCGTTTTCACGAAGTATTTGAGTCGACAATTGCTCTTCTTGAAGGTCCATTCGAACTCAAATAAACACGTCGAGTCGATATGAAGTCAACTTTTTTTCGTTTTCACGAAGCATTTGCGTCGACAATTGCTCTTCTTGAAGGTCCATTCGAACTCAAATAAACACGTCGAGTCGATATGAAGTCAACTTTTTTTCGTTTTCACGAAGCATTTGCGTCGACAATTGCTCTTCTTGAAGGTCCATTCGAACTCAAATAAACACGTCGAGTCGATATGAAGTCAACTTTTTTTCGTTTTCACGAAGTATTTGAGTCGACAATTGCTCTTCTTGAAGGTCCATTCGAACTCAAATAAACACGTCGAGTCGATATGAAGTCAACTTTTTTTCGTTTTCACGAAGTATTTGAGTCGACAATTGCTCTTCTTGAAGGTCCATTCGAACTCAAATAAACACGTCGAGTCGATATGAAGTCAACTTTTTTTCGTTTTCACAAAGTATTTGAGTCGACAATTGGTCTTCTTGAAGGTCCATTCGAACTCAAATAAACACGTCGAGTCGATATGAAGTCAACTTTTTTTCGTTTTCACAAAGTATTTGAGTCGACAATTGGTCTTCTTGAAGGTCCATTCGAACTCAAATAAACACGTCGAGTCGATATGAAGTCAACTTTTTTTCGTTTTCACAAAGTATTTGAGTCGACAATTGGTCTTCTTGAAGGTCCATTCGAACTCAAATAAACACGTCGACTCGATATGAAGTCAACTTTTTTTCGTTTTCACGAAGTATTTGAGTCGACAATTGCTCTTCTTGAAGGTCCATTCGAACTCAAATAAACACGTCGAGTCGATATGAAGACAACTTTTTTTCGTTTTCACGAAGTATTATAGTCGACAATTGCTCTTCTTGAAGTTCCATTCGAACTCAAATAAACACGTCGAGTCGATATGAAGTCATTTTTTTTTCGTTTTCACGAAGCATTTGCGTCGACAATTGCTCTTCTTGAAGGTCCATTCGAACTCAAATAAACACGTCGAGTCGATATGAAGTCAACTTTTTTTCGTTTTCACGAAGTATTTGAGTCGACAATTGCTCTTCTTGAAGGTCCATTCGAACTCAAATAAAAACGTCGAGTCGATATCGATTTTAACATGAATAATGTTTTTGCGGCGGCCTACCAGAGTTGAAAAGCGTAACGAAGTTTAAGTCACGAAATTATGTCACGAAGATTTTTAATGATTTTCACGTACAACCGAGCCGTTTCTAGGGAAATGAAACTTCTTTAGTTTTCAACGGACAAAAATCGTTCTCCATTCGTTGGAAAGCCTTTAATTTATGCATAAATTATATACTGCCAAAACCGCTGTAAATATCGAAGAAGCTGAGATACAGCCCTGAGTAAATAAAACTGTAAACAACATTCTAATAAATTTTCCGCACATTTCTTAATATTTTCCATAAGACAAAGAAAAGGGATAAGGAAAAGGGGAAACGGGACGCAAAAACATTATTCATGTTTTGCATAGCAAATACCTCGTTCTATACAAAGTATAGAAGAGAAAAGATCCGGGGGGTCCAGGGGGGCTTGCCCCCCTGGCGAGGCCCGAAGCGCCGAGTTTTGTACAGATTAGGATTAATGTGAGAAATTCAATCACGTGGCAGGATTTACAATCTTGTGACAATCTCGTGGTGGTCTCTCGCACACTTTTTGTAAGACTACCTATTCAACAGTTCGTGATGACTCCAATATTTCTTTGGGATTGCTAAAATTATTAGCATTGAATTTTAGAAGGTTAATATTTGAGAAGTTGTGAATTTTACCAGTCGAGTTGTTATAAGATTCTGCTGTGAAGTAAACGGATTAAACGCAGTTCCTTATAATTTACAAGTTATCAGATACTAACAAGGTGTTTAATTCGCAAGGTTTCGCTGTAAGATTCCAGAGAATGAATGTTTCCCTCGTTATCTATGAAGGAGCGGTGGCTTCAGCAAATTCAACTACTCACGCGGGAAACAGATATACGTAACAATAATGAAAGTCGAGCACCAAGTTGACACTGAGATTCGCCGAGTTGATGTAAAGGCCGCTGATTATTATGCTTTCACGGTTAGTGGCAAGAGAAGAACGGTGAAGGGGACGGGGGAAAACAGCCTATTTTCAGGAGGAAATGACGAGAAACGTCAAGATTCACTTTATGGCTGTCGGCTTCTTGTCACTCAACGGTTATAAAACCGGGTGAAACCTTTTCCGCCATCTTCAGCACTCAAGCGTCTCCCGTGGAATTTATCATCGATGTTGCTCCCGCTCTTGCCGACGCTGTTTCGAGCTTAATACGATCTTAATCCAAATCCACCTACGACCTTTTAGCCTTTTCTATACCGTACTGATACCATTGACAGCCGGGAGCCGATAGTAGACTCATGACTAGGGCCTGGATTCGTTTGTGTTTAGATATTTGTAGATATCATAATGTTAGATTGTAGATATCAAAATTGTTAGATATCATAACCACAGTGTAAAGTACGTTTTAAGTCACTCGGATTCATCTGAGCCCATTTTTATTTCACATAATATGTAGACATATTATGTCTACATAATATAAATAATAAATATTATTTCAATGTAAACACATATCTCACATATTGTACATTTTTCTTACATATTTCGCAATAATCACGAATTTGCGGATGGATGTTGAGTGAATAATTAATCAAGAAGCGCAATATGTTGCAGGATGTTGCAATATAGTAATTGGTAGACTATCTCCCGATTCACCTGCACCACAGTTTCTCTTCAATTTTGAACTTTTAGAAGAATGCCACCACGCTACTATTGTACTTTTTTTTTATCAACTCGAGTGGTCTTCTTTGGCCAAGTGGTGTTTTACATGATAACGTTCTGCTATTTCTATCAGAAACTGTTCCACATATGGTGAAAGCGGGGGTTGTTTTCAAGGTGTCTTATCCAAATGTGTGATTCTCACAGAAAGGGGCACAAGTGATGTCCAGATCAGTTATGGCAACCCAATAATGACTTAACAGCTGGCGAAGGTCTTAAAATGTGGTAGCTATAATTTACCAAATTTTAAGACCTTTTTATGCCCTTTTATGTTTTGATTTTTTTAAATCTAGAACCGTTCTTTTCTTTTCTAATTTATGTTACCTAATTCCTTTATTTAGAAAATTCATCAAATATAGTCAAATCGTCATTGACCTTTCCTGTCCCAAAGCAACCTCCCCAACTTCTAGCTTCTGTTAAGGTCTTACTATTCCTGTATTTGGATTTTATTCCTTTTTTCCTGCATTAGCATGATTCCTGAGATGAGTTTCTGATCGTTTAAATTAAATATTGCAATGGGCCTGAAAGGGCGAATTTTTGAAAATGTTTACATCAAAATTCGTTCAAGAGCATTCTGAATCTAGCAGTTGTCAATGTTTAAAACCAGCCCAACAATTCTGGTTTTCCACTATTTTTATTGAGACAGTTTAACAACTAGAGTTCCTCGTTCTATTTTATACTGCACGTTTAATATAATATATTATAATATAATATTATTATAGTAATATAGTAATGCCGAGAGAAGTGCATGACTTGATCTCATTCTATTCCTAAGTCGTGGTAATATTTCAATGAGAATGTAACTGAGACTGTAACAATGCTGTATTAATGAGCTCATTCATATGATTGAACTATTATGATTATATTACTTAATGGTTTGATATTTTAAATACCTTCATGTGAAAACTGTTCAAGATGAGTTAAATTTTGAATTCAGTTGACTATATTGAACCAATATTTTTTGATACTGTATCCCGTTTTAAAATATCTGTTTAAGGAACAATTATTGTTGTTTGCCTATGAGGAGGTCCTGCATTGAAAAATGTAGACAAATTTAAACGCTGAGAGGTTTTTTCACTGAAAATTATGCATTCACATTTTGATTAAATTAAATGAAGCGTTTTACAAAAATAACAGTTTTTTCTTCATACCAAAGCTACAAATTGAAGGAAATCCAGGACAGGGCAATGATGCAAACGGTAAGAATTAACAGGTCGCATCTTCGCCCTGTCCTGGTGTCATGACCCATCCACCAACATTTTCAATAATTTATTTTCTTGATTATTGAAGGCGCTGCTGTTTGGATTGCAATTGAATTTCAATACATATGATATACAGAGGATCTGTGATTTTTTTTTCAGTTCGATTCAAACACTTTTACTTTTTCAAAAGTCAGACTCGAAACTGACCTTTCTGTAAGAATGACCCAAATATGTTACATCTGACATGCATTTCACTAAGCAGAAAATGTCAGACTTAACATGTGTTTAAAAAAATCTTTTTCAAAGAGCTAGAAGAAGCATCTGGGACGTTAGAACCACAATGAAGAAGAAATTGCAAGGTTTGCTGAGACAAAACCCGAGCTGGAATGAAATGATGCTCATGCAGAAAATCCACAGGGGACTGGATGTGACAAATCATGACGAAACGCTGATCCCTCAGAGGCAAGTCATGTGGCTACTCTGAGTAGCCACAATACCTTGAGCATACAAACTGATGTGACACTTGAAGAGTGATACGGAAGGTCACTCCAGGACTTGATTACATCCGTAGGGTCAATAGTCCTTAGAGGAAACCAACAATCGTACCTTGCGTATCGTGATAACGACCCCGTTGGAAAACGTAGAATGTGCTCATTGACCATAAGACCTAAACTTTACGAGAGAGAAACCAAGGGCCTCAGTCTTCCGAGGAAATGAGGAGAGGGTTAATTGTGCGGCTTGTGCGTCCTCTATCGACCGCTCTCCCAAGCTTCCTCTCATTTTCTTACTCCTTCTTTCTAGCCTAAAGAATCTCCACGCCTTTTTTTGTCTCCTCTCTTCCCATTTTATTTCTTATGATAATTCATCGCTCAGAATAAGAGAGAAAGATTTTTCCATCTCCTCTTATATTCGCTTTCGCTAAAGGAAAGAAATTACTTGAACCGTGCGCGAAACAGAGCGTGAAATAATTTCTTCTTTAGAATTTTTCGTTATTTAGGAGAACTTCAAAAAGGTATAAGAACGCGTCGACGTGAAGGAAAAGATCTTGTCATGTTTAACAAATGTGTGAAACAAGCATCACCACTGCTTCCTTCTGCCGTAAGCAAATTATTTACACTGTGGCTTCAACTCAGATCTAAACAATTCTACACCAATACTCGAGGAAACACCTCTATCTAGATCAAATACAATTACCGCCCTTCTGAAAGTATTTCCTGTATTCAGTTCAGTACATTGCATTGTTACCATTTGGAGGCATGGTCTGGTTCCAGATTATACTGTACTTAGTATCCGATTTTTATAATCCTCTTCTATCAGCCTGAAGCCAAAGTAACTATAAGTAATATTTATGCCCTCAACTGAGAAATGACCAACATTCCACGGTGGATGTGTTTATATTGTTAACAGAATCTCCTGGACTTGACGCTATACATTGATGTATTTATGTATCGTTATAACGATACTGGAATAATTCCAACGTCTCGGTTAGTATTAACACAGTGACATAATTGCTGACTGATTGAACGCTGGTTGATTCTGCTTACCTTGGCTCAGGTTGTTGAATAATAACGTGATTCGGCTTCGGCTTCAGTCAAAAGGACCCACCAGTGAAATCATTATTGAGTTTATACTATTGATGATAAGAAGTTGCTACCCTACGAACGTTATTTCGAAGCAGTGAAATGCGAAAATCCTAATTACGAAGGTCATTATATCGACCTAAACACCAAACTCAGCCCATATTCCTCTCACCATTTAGTATTAGCGGCTCCTTCAACTGCAATGAGTATCTTGCTCATAAGAGCTTACCTTAATTAGACCACCACTTTGGTTCCCCACGCTTGAGCAGATCAGGAAATGTTAAGCTCTTTTGATATTTTATCATTCCACCCTCTCTCAAACGTCATTAGAGGACGCCTTTTGAGTCTTGAAAATAATCTCCATTTTATGCAGCTTTTAATATTTTTTTCGTTCGTCCTGTTTTGTTTTTTCCCCACCCGTTTTCATTCTTCCTTTCAACTATTGAGAATTCCCTCTAGCCACCCTCGACTTAATGAAGAGGCCACTGTCTTGACTATTCATTTCCAGAGTAAACAGAAGTACCGATTTTCTCTCACTTAGCAACCTGATTGCGTACAAGATTTGTGTACGAACAACGTTTTGAAGTTTGCGCTTATTGAAGGGTTTACTTACGCATCGTCAAATGACAACTCTGTCGACGAAATGTGACAAACTGCTATCAGACTCCAGACCCATTTTTTTGGGTCCTTTCTTTAGGTTTCTTAAAAAAATTATCATTACTTACTAGGTATGTTGGGGTATTTTTACAACACAAAAACTCAAATTTAACCCAGTTATTACAAATACAAAAAGTGGCGCAGTCGGTAGTAGAATCGTACGCGTTTCTAGTGACTGGTGGATTGGGTTTGGAACAATCTACTGATGGAATTCACCAAGTCACCAACCTATCTGTCGGTCTTACTTCTATTCGTATTGGATATTTGCAGCTACCAAAACTGTAAGTTAGTACACACAGTATTCATTCATTTATGCACTTATAAATATTGAATTTCTGAAACGGATTTATGTGGAGGAATTGAATAATGCAGTTCATCAAAATAGTAAATTCGTTGCAACAGCTTATACCTTGGAAACTCGCCAACAGTACCTACCTACGCTATATTGCAGATTTCTTTCCTCAATCATAGGTTTTAATCTCCTTAAGAGGAGTTTCTCACAGAGCTTGGATATTATTGGTACAAGGGACGGTAGGACTTTTTGACGTGAGTTGGTTTGCGTGGCTTGGCTATCATTATTACCTCTGCTACTTCCCACTGTAGTGGTACGTGATGCAGTCTAAATGACGCATTGATTAGGTGTAGGAGTTTTTTCAGACCTTTTTCTTGAAGTTCTTTCAAGATTTTCCTTATTATAAGATCATAGCCCGGAGCTTTCTTTGGACTTAGGTTGAACATAATCTCGTCTTTTGAGCTCTTGGATGATAACAGGCCGAATTTCCAATTCATCTGTCTTTGCTACTGCAGTCTGCCGTGGAAACGGGGTGAATGTTTCCTCAAGGTAGTTTGTAAACAGAAAAATTATGATGGGAAAATCAACATGAAGATTTTCGTACGTTTAGCCGAGCTGTGAATGATTGAGTACACGAGTTGCTGCTGAGGGGTTCGAGACTGTCGCAGAAAAACGCAGGAAGTCTTGTTCAATGTGGTTTTTGCTAAAGCTGTAGAGGCTGTCACCGTGAAACGGATATGTGATGAGCATGTGGAGGATTTTCGTCTGTTGGCCCTTACGTTACCCTTCTTACGAGGGGCCAAGTGAAGGTGAGTTGGGGGTGAGTTCCTCTGAATCCGTTCTATTCTTCCTGGAAGAGTCACATGTTGTAATCCCACTCCCTAATTAAATATTCTCAGTTAGCGGAACCCCGAATTATTATTCGCCCGCGGTTTTACGCAGATTTTAGGACGCGACGCACGGGCCAAGAAGATTTAGATGAATGCAGAGAATCCAAGCACGAAAGTCTGCGACCCAGAAAGCTTCCATTTGTCTGAAAATGTAAGGTGCATTAGCCCCAGGGATGAATAATTCAAGTAACAGCCCCCATCAAATGTGCTGTACGATATTTTCTCGGGATGATCATGCAAAAGGGAGCCCTTCTCACACTGGACTGTTACTTGGTTCCGTTTGCGGGAGGTGCAATTAGGAGCTCATGTATATGTTCAGGTTTTTCTGCATGTGCAACAACCAGAGTATCCCGCAGCGTTTTACTTTGTTTCCCTTACGTTTCCATTTATAAAGCGTGGACGTCACAACTTAGTCCTAAATCAGGTAAATTATCGGCTCCTCAACTGTTCGACATTACAAGGACCTCATCAATTATGCAATTATGAATTTTCTACAAACGTCTCCATCTACATACCCATTCTTTAACCAATCCTGAAATCCAATCATTATAAAATTCTGTCTAACAATTAGGGTTGTTCCGAGGATCTTCCGAGGTTTGATATCGATAACGATACTCAACGTCGATATCAAACAGCGATATTATCGCAACAAAATATCGACATCGGCAATATCGATTGATATGTTCCAAAATTTGTATGATTACTCATAATTTTATGACAATGCGTTTTTATTAAATTAAATTCACTTGATTAAAAAACGCATTGTCATAAAATTATGAGTAATCATACAAATTTCGGAATATATCATTAATTAATTAACACCATTAATAAATTTTATTATCTTGATTATATTACTACAATCTAAGACTGATATCATCTTTATATTGCAAATAACGTATATTAATTTTCATCCCATGGAGTAAAATTTAGTTATCTCATTGAAAAAAACTAGTGTCTGCTACTTTTTGAGATCGCTATTTCAAGCTACCAAAATTGGAATACAGGTGGATTAATAATTACCATTTGACTGAAAAATTCAAATGAAAACAAACCATATTTTTAATAGGAAATATAATGTATAATGGGGCCTAATAAGATAGGAGATCATATGAATGTCATAAACATATCGTGAGTACCTATCAGGATCAAAAACCGTATTTTGTAAAAATATTAAACTTATAAAAATTCAATATCGAATGCCGATATTCACCATGATCTTTCGATATCACGATAATGATGTTGAGGGATGTCGAGGGTCGGTCAAATTTTTGACCGACCCTCGACATCCCTCAACATCATTCTTACTGACGGTCAAACTAAATCACACACACTCGATATCACGATAATATCGCATTTCCGAAATCGAAACAAAAATATCGATATTCATTGATATCGATAATATGGGAACATCCCTACTAACAATGTTTGTCCCCACAGAATTTACTGTGCCTCTCCGAAAGCGTTTTCCAAAAGCGATTAGCTCAGTGATGGTATATAAAATATTTGTATTATGTACATCGTTTTGTTTGATTCTTGTGCTTTATTACCACCCTTCTGTCTGGATCACTAATCCGTTTTATTTTATATAAAACATTTATCTAAATGATAAATTAAACATTTATATATGATGAGAAATTAATAAGAATTAATTTGTATTGATATACGATACTGGAATTTCTACTTTTGCCTACCGACTTATTAATAACAGAAACTACCGTTGGCCAAAGTATCTCAGAGCAAGAAACTCAATGTCAATAGAGAACGGAGGAGAGCGTCTGGGTGGAGGGTGAAAGTGTTATGGGGGGGGGGAACAGAGGGGAGCTTTACGGAGGGGACTATTACAGTAGGGATGTTACGGCGAGGAGCATTACAGTAGGGAGTGCTACGGAGAGGAGCATTACAGTAGGGAGTGCTACGAGGGGGGGGGGGGGGGGGGTACGTGGAGGGAGTGTCAAGTGGGGCTTGTTATGGAAAGAGTGTTGCTAGTGATGGGCGATACCACAAAATATTCGATACCATTACTCGATACTAGTATCGACGGTGTCATTCAGTCAGTCAAGTCACAGGACTGCTTCCCTACTCCACGCAGGAATATCAATTTGTCAACCATAGCTGCATATCGTTGATGGACTACGCCCATAATAATATTATTATACCTCGCCATGTTAGCTACCTTGCAAATTTTTCCTATTCAAAAACACATTTTTGGGCCCTGGGAACGGAACGCATTTCAGTTGACTTCATGGGGAAGATTGCTTAGAACAAATTGACGTACGATCAAGGTTACGGAACGAATTAAACTCCGGGAGAAGCAGCTTAAAGGCGATACCTTAACACAGAGCAGCTTAAAGGCGATACCTTAACATAGAGCACGTAAACTCGTGTTTCGAGGTATCACTGTATTTGAATTCAAGCGGGATGAGAACGATAGTGGTCGTGTTCGATTATAAGACCAGTCTCGGTTAGACAATGGTAAATCGATACGTCCGCCAGGTTCGTAACGATCGTGGCACTGGTACCAATGGTAAACTACCTCAGACCAGTTACTTGCAAATATATACCGCAACGTAAAAATCGAAAATAAATAAAGTAGGTGAGTAATTTTGAGACTATCCATTTGAGTATTAAGAAATTTTCTTCTGATATCGGGAAAATACTCGATACCTATACTAGTATCGAATCAAAATATTCGATACCAAATGTACTTGGTATCGAAAGAAGATACCATACTCATATCGATAGGTATCGCCCGTCACGTCGCTTGGGGTCGTGGGATTAGCCAGAAAGGATTTAAAGGGAGCGCCATGTATCCCCGTGACGTACTGAGATGGAGCCTTTGAATAAGTATTTGCCGACTGACCCCCCCCCGTGCACCACCCCGGCTTGATGACGTCAATGAAGGTCGAGTAACACGACCGGTATTCAATGACCGACCAATCCCCTCTCCCGCATTCGAATCACGAACCCGATCCCCGAAAAAAAAATAATAATAATAATAATTCCTTATCACCGGCCCTATGACGTCAGCTTATTTTATTTTTTGTACAAAGACATACTACTGACTTGCGATGGGGAACGAGAACCTCCACAATCATCCAAACGTCGAAGTACTGAATCTACTGGACAACAGCGGAGACTGAAGAGGACCAAACCATTGGGCCTTGTCATGACACACTAGTGTGGAGTGATGTGTTGTGGATGTAGGTAGTGATCTACACACCACAGAACCGCTCTAATGTATTAGAAAAACGTTGCTACGAGTAGATATCGTAATACAGTTGTAAAATAAATAAATAAATGATTTTAGAAAAAACTATGTGTCGTACCGTCTCCGACCCTCTTCCCCGAATATTCGAACGAAAAACCTCTGTTTTAGCTCACAGAGAAAGTCTGTCTGTGGGCGGCACGAGAAAAACACGGGATTAGTTTCGTTGGGCGTTGAAGGCGTAAGACCGCGGTCCAGGGGACAATGGTGGAAAAGGGCTATGGAAAGGGCTATGGAAGGGAACCCTCGCCATTGTACAGATCACGTATGAGTGGCGACTGAAGCATTTGTGCTTCACTACGAGCATCTCTCGAGTCGGGTCTTTCGAGGTCTCCCCATCATTGTTGACTTTCGGAGCAATTAATTTCGTTCCCCGTCACGCGGAGATACTCCCCGTTCCACGTATTTCACGCTGCTGTCCTCATCTCTTCTCCTAACTGCGTTGTGACTGCGTTGTGAACCTGACGCTTTTTCACGACCAAAAAGTGCACGCTCGACGATTCTTTTCAAAACACTGACTAGTGCTTAATGTGCTGCTGACCCATCAAAATCGTTGTAGGGCTGAACTTCGGAAGCCCAATATAATACGCCACCTCTCACTTATCTGACATCGAACTGGATGTGTGTAAATGTCACCTAAACGCACATTGTTAACATAATTGATCATAGGAGACACTATCAGCACCTCACTCCGTCGGATTTGATTTTGTTTTCGGATACTTTTCGTGTTCATGTGTTATTTCTAATGATTCCTTAGGGCCAAATTAATAGTCAGGTTTCAAGTGTGTCATGGATCACCTGTTCCAGGTTCCATGCACTTCCTCCAAACCTAGCCTACTTTGTAACCCGGTGCCTCCTAGATTACCTAGTTTTCTTTTTCTTTTTTTTTTTAAATGGTTGGCTATATTGTCCAACCCCTTTCCTCTTCAAGGGATCCTGCTGTAAGAAAAATCTCCCTCCAGCATTTTCTGAAGCCAGATATATCTATCGTTTTGTGCCTAGGAAGCCTTTATCATTTTATTTTCGCCACCTGAGTTCAACAGCCAGTTCTTGTCAACAGCCAGGTTTGAGCATAATTTAATTTTCTTTTTCAGCATTGTGCCTTTTCATTTCCATTTTAGGTTAATTTCCCTTTTTCTCAGAGGTTCTGATTTTCCCTTTATTTATTTCCAGTGCGCATTGGCTTTTTACCCTTTTACAACAAGTAGGTACAGTTTATTTTTCCCTTATTTATCTATTTTCATTTTCATACCTATTTATTTTCCTTGTTGCCAGGACAGTGGGTATTCATTTCTCAAAATTGGTCACCCATTGTCACAAGTGTGAGTGTCAGTCACACTCACGAAAATGGCCGAGCCCCCCAAGTGAGTGTCTCACTGGAGATTGGTGACCCGCACTTTGGTGAGTACGTACAGGTGTCACTTGATCGAGTTGGAGTCGGACTCGAGTATGTTCCATGGTGATTCCATAGAAATTCTAGGGAGGGTACATTTGACCAGGTTATCGCGTGTTTTAAGCATATTTGACGAGTTTGTTTTCGCTGTTCTCTGTTACCTACAGTAGGGAACTCTTTGATAGCTGTTTAGTTTGTGAAGTAGGTATTTGCCGTTGTTTTGGGGTTGATATTATTATATTATAATCATAGTAAAAGGAAAAATATGTACAGTGGAGGGTGTAAGACGCCAAAATAAGCAATCTAGGATAGTTATATGAACGATGATTTACGTCATGCAATCACAGAAAAGAGTTTTTATTAAATAAAAAATGTATTGAACACAGAAATATTTATTCGATAGAGTTTAATGATTGGCGTAGCTCATGATTGGAAGATAGCCATAATAAACTAATTTTCGCAAAATTTGGAGATACGAGGTTTCTTGTCTTCACCGTCGATATATTTATTTTAGATAGCGGTAATAATAATTCAAAAACAGGCATTCCCGCAGACGAATTTACATAATATTTCATCCCTCGTGGAATCCAGTTAGCTCACCCTAACCCTAAGAGTTGCATACAACTTACTTTTTCTGAATCCTAACGATCAAAGTAGTCTTCAAACTCCATTGAAGCAAGTAAAAATAACGATTTTCGAGATTAGTCCGAATTTGAACTCGACATTAGTTTGACGGCACATTGTTATGTTGACGATAAAAACGCGCTGTAGAAACGATCGAACTGACAACCCGACACTCAAGGTAAGAACCTAACTTGAGGTTTGGCTGGTTCGAGTGCACGCCCCACTCGGAATCGGCTGTGAATGTCGTCTATTAGTACGGGCTGAGTTCAAGTGTGGGGGACCCTGAAGTGTCGATTATACTCAGGTCTCCAAGTGCTGTCGATTAATACCGATTGGAGACTTGAGGGCTCTTTCATCAATACTTGGGGGCTTCTGACCGTCAATTGTCGACTATTAATTCGGCCCTTTGGTACGTAAAACTAAATCAAAGATGGAGAAGATGTAGAGTAGACTTTGATGTAGTTTTATTCAAATTTTTTTTTTAGCATCTTCGAGCGGATCACCCTGTATAATATACATCATAATATTATTATGATGATATAAATATTATTATGATGATATATTATTATGATGACTTGTTAATATAAATTATTGGCGATGTAGGCCGCTGGTCTCCCACTAATAACCATTGAAATGTATAGGTCGGCCCGGAATCCTGTGGGAATTAGACCAAAAAGTCCAAAAAACGTACATGGTGTCTGTTTAAACGTACAAAGTTTTTTCGCATTAAATCGTGTGTTTCTGCGGTGTTTTTGGTTGAACTTGCATGCAGCAGTATGAATACTGAATATAATATTATCACATGTGAGGGTTTGGAAGTCGTGTTGTTTGGTTTTGAGTGACATCCCCATCCACCGCATACGAGGTCCCGAAAACAGCTTTCAATTGCTTATCAAAGTTGGGAGACAGCCCTTCCTACACCGCCCTGTATCCTTTGAGAGAACCCAGCCAGCAGAAAATAGAGTTTGTCCCTGAATCCCAAAGACCAGACCAGGAGTTTGAAGTTTCCTTTTCCAATTGACTGGGCAGTACTTTTTTATTCTTTTGCTCAGTTCGTTTGGTGGTTTTTGCTTCGAATAGACGCAACATTAAACGTTACTTTAGTAACTGCCGGTAGAAGTTTATGTTGATCGACATTGAAAATTTAAATCGAAATCTTTTTATTGGAAATACAACAAGGTAAGTACATCAAATGAATTACGATTAGTTGCATTATAGAAATGAAGACGGAGTCACAATATGAGAAATGGCCATTATTTGTGACTCAGCAAGACTAGGCTTAACTGCTGATTGATTGATTAAGCGTTTTATTTAACCACCAGGGGTAGGATAGGGCCAAGTGGCCCTCTCTTACTCCTCCCCTGGCTACAATATTTACAATTCCTCGTAATACAATCGTTATTTCATTATTTATTTAATATATCTATTTTTCTTATTGTAACTTCCTTATTCTACTTCCATCTTCTTATTTATTCTTTTTTTTTCTTATATTATTTACTTATTATATCCAAATTAATTTTTTATATCTATTTATTTATTTATTTTTTTTTTTTTTTCATACAACAACTGAAATATTTTACTATCTTCTGCTTAAATATCAAATCAATTCTTAAAATCAAATTCTTCCAAACAAACATTTACAACAGATACAACTAGAACTTTTCTGTAAACAATAAATATTTTTACTCTTCGTATTAATAAATCACCCTTCGTAAGCTTCTAATAATTGCTTTTTAAACTTATTTTTAAAACTTCTTACAGTCATTTCAATGTCAAACAATTCCCTATTTTCATTGTACAATCGCACACCTTGCACTGCAAATGACTTGTTGTATAATGAGGTTCTGTGCAATGGGACTTGTAACATACTGACAGCATTTCTCGTGTCCCTACTATGGATATGTTGCATAACCTTCAGCTTCTCGTAGAGATATACGGGGGTTCGGAATTTTAGAATTTTAAAAATCATAGTGGCCAACGCCAGTTTTTTTCGATCACTGTATTTCAACATTTGTAACTTTTTGTAGTAAGGTGTTACATGTTGATCCAGCGATAATCTGAACACAAATCGAACCGCGGCATTTTGAGACTTTTGGATCTGTTCGATTTGCTCAGAATTCATGCTGAGGGAGTAAACCTACCGACAAATTCAGAGGAAGCCCCATACACCTTCCTGGAGACCTGCAGCGCATGGGCGTTCCAAGACAGGTCCTCACCAAACACCTCTCCCAGGTTGACCACAGAAATCGCCATGGATTCTTGCCCAGGGTTCTGGCGGTACCGTCCAGGAATACGAGGGCACTTCCATCTCCACTGGCCGGGTTGCTTGGCACAAGGTACACTAATGAACGTGTCCCTCTATATTCCTGATTGTGATCTCCTCTCTTTCCTTCGAGGTGGCGCCATTTCATTCTTTTTCTCGTCGCCAAATGAAAAATCTTTGAATCTATATCTAAATTTAATATTTGTCTATGTATCTATATGTTTACTCAACGAGTACCAGACAAAAAGTGATTTTTATTGTTTATCGTTGAACGTGGAACGTAGTACTACGTACTTAACCAAACATCGTGATAATATAAATATTACAGGTCGCTACAACATTGTTGTGGATAAGGAAACCGAATCCGACATCCTGATTCGATGGAAACTGTCAGATTTCGGCAGTTTGCACAAAAAAAAGTGATGTCCAAAACCCCACTTTGTAAGGTAAACAGTGTTGGGCGAAGAGCGTTTGTGATATGATGCTGGGGTAAGCGATGTGTGAATGCGGTTGTCCAGAGGTTGTGATCTAGATCCCGGGAAACGGAATACGTCCCGCGTCCACAAAAAGGTTAATCTAAGTACTTTCCTGGATCCACCGTCGCACGCTATTCCCCTGAGCGACCCAAGACGTGGCGACTTATCGAGATCTACCCGGTCGCCCTCAATCCGACCCGTTTCTCCTTATCGAGTTGTACGAGTTGAGAGGAGAAAAGAAAAAGAGGGGGAAAAAACAGAAAACAAACAAACCCCATCGCGATTTACCTATTGGAGCCAATCCGTAAGCCCGAAACCCCGTTTCAAGCTTGGCCAAGCTCCGACCGTGGGACGTCCGCCACCTGCTGGGAAGTGAAACCGCTCCATACCAACTTTTCTTTCTGACGTCACTCGTCGTTTTACTATCGAGGAAAAGGGCGTTTTACTTTCCGAAGCGCTTTCGAGGGTTTCCTCAGACCTCTGGGAACTTCTGGGGCTCAAACCGAACAGGTCAAAATTTATACCCAAGTTTCTTCTCTTTCCTCTTCCAATCTCTCCCGAGCAAATCTGGTTCATTACTTCTCCCGTAAACACATCAATAGCGGAAACCAGAGTGGACCCACATCCGAAATAACAACAACCTCACTTCATTTACACGAGGTCCACCATTTCCCGTACATACCACAATATTTTGGCAACCACGTTACATTATAATAGTTATCTGCCCAAGAGACTTTTTCTATATTTGTCCGTTACGAATCGGGAGACTAGAAGTGGAAAACTGTTTTGCTGCCTTATTGTACAGTAAGCAATAGATTGCTTGTATTTGGGTACTCTTGTCAGTCGAATCCTGATCTGGCAACCTTGAGGTGGATGAGGCGATTATTGATTATTTTTGGCTGGTTTTTCGAGTTAAGGCGTTTTACTTTCACAAAAAGAGGTGGATTTTTTGGAAGGATTTTGATTAAAAACACCTCAACTGGCCACCAACATGCTGAAATCACTTATTATAAGTGTTCAATACGATTTCATTATTACTTACATTATTACATACGTAAAACGCCTCCCAGCCGCTATTTGAAACCTATCATTGATATTAAAGGTGAAATGATTATCGATGTAAAACAATCATCGATGTTAAGGTAAAACGCCTCAATTCAGTTTTCAGCGAGTTTAGGCTTTATTTCCTAAACAAATAACATCGGAGCATGCTAGTTTAGGTGTTTCAAAGGAAGCGTTGAGGTGTTTCTACTCAATAAACAGTTGAGGCGTTTTTCCGCAATATGGAGAGGTTGAATACGTAAAAACCTCATGTTCGCCAATTTTTGGAGCTAAGGCGTTTTTCATTAACGGGGCAGAACAGCTTCTAGTATACTGATAGGCTTTAGAAGGGTAAGGCGCCTGCGCTTGAATATTCCTAGTTCACCCTCCAAGTAGCAACTTTTAAATTGTCACCTAAGACGATTTTGATCCAAATTACATTAGTATTGTTGGTGATTTATTTGTGATATTATAGTCAACGTTGTGACATTGAATACGGCTCTAAAAAATACGAGTAAAAATGTCCAATATCACCATTCGCTTCAATTCTCTTCCAGACAACCAGAATAATTGGTACCTCATCAGAGAGAAAAACAAAAGAAAGGAGCTCTGGATCCCATCATGGGAAACTGTATACCCCTTTGTGGGATTCTCGAGAGAAAAAAAGTTAACCCTTCAAACAACGTATACTGTTGCAAGAGGTGCCAGCCTTATCTGCTTAAACTGATCTTCCTTTTGTCTCAAAACATAAGAGACGGCCGAGAAAAAAAGGGAGCGAACGGAGGAAGTTATTTTCTGATAAAATCGAGAGGTGAGAGACCGGGAACTAGAGACGGGTAAATGAAACTGGGAAGCTGAGAAGATGACAGGAAACTCTTTAGACTACAAATGAAATTCTGAAAGCTTAGCAGCGTGTTTGAGATCAAGATCATTGGGCTCTGATCGAATTGAGTTTTGCAGATGATGTCAAACTATTTACATACGCATACTCATCGTACATAGTCACGTCACACCTCATCAAGCCATATCTCGTAGCTTGCTTATATTCAAATGTATAAAATAACTAGACGCCAGAAGGATACAAAATTTGTATCCTATATTCATATTTAATATGAATATATCAGTATTTCAACACTTGTTCGACTGGCAATTCAGATTTTTTAAATCATAAGATATTTATTTCGTGATATTTGATTAAATGTTAAAATACATTATTTGCATTGATAGCCCAGAAAACTGGACAAAGTCGTCGGTTTCACTCAAAATTTCAACTGAGAAATCGAATGAATCGTTCGTGGAACAAAACGGGCGATTGTAAGCTGAGCCCAAATACGGGGTAGCCGATGTAAACTGAGCCCTATTCTTTCTACTTGCACAACCTCTTGATGGGTCAACTCATCCCATGATGCACTCAACTCGTCCACTGTAAACTGAGTCCAAGGAACCAGTTAAAAGTAGCCGTTCATTCCACGAAGTTTTATTAACAGTACAAAATTGATATTACAAACATAATAATGATAATATTAACGATTTGTGGCTGAGAGTGGGGGCTATAATGTGAACTGACGCTAACGGCCAAGCCATAAGGAGATAGGCTGCCCTGGAAGTATTTTGGTTTATTATCTTCGATAATGAACCATTGGAATCGTTTCAAGTTCTACAGCTATGAAATTTTGGCGTTTCCGTGTGTGGACATTTTTGGTTGTTTGGGAGAAGGTTCTGTTGAGTTTGACTGAATCTTCTTTCTGAAATTCTAACAGCACTTGGGTGAAACCAAAAATGTTTGGATAACACACCACGCAGGCTCATAATAAAATTCGCACATGACATACTCTGCCGTCCTAAGTTAAAACGTCCTATCTACAGTAAAATTTTACTGTAGATAGGACGTTTTAACTTCCTATCCTTTAAGGAGATTTCAGAATTAATTGAATTCTTGATACATAACTTTTTATGTTCAACGTCAGGCACTAACCAATATTTCTTGACGACACTATTTCCCCTGGTAGTAGATGTGAATTCGACATTTTCTCAGAGACGTTCGGTCGTCATTCTTCATCTCAGAAGCTTTTCGCCGAACTGATCCCCCCAGAGCGGCAAACTCTCTAGGAACAATATCAAACTTTGAAAACCCCCCTTTTCCGAGTGCTAAATGAAGGACAAACACAGCTATAAAACAACTACTTCGCCCAAGTATTGATTTCTTATATAGAATTCAGTTCAAGGTGAATCTGATATCGAGTGTACCTACCGTGGAAACTTTGCCGTCAACAACAACATCGTGGAAATCACTTATCGCTTCAACCCCGAAAGACCTCTTCCAAGTATGGAGCCCTCGTTAATATCACATTATGAAGTTTTTAACTTGAGCCCTTGATTCATTTTGTACCTCAACTGGACTCAACTCCATCAAAACGAAGAAATTATTGTGTCCCCTGGATGATGTGTTAGTACTCGAATAGCGACGAATAACAAATAGAAAACATAGTATTTTACACTATTTTAGTTTCTCCATAATTCACAAAAGGTTTTTCTTTATTAATTCAGAAACATTTTTGTGCATAGCACTATATGATGGGACAGGGTAAAGGGGCCACTCCTGGACCCCCAGTTTCAATTTTGAATAATAAGGCTCCTTACAGCTTTGATGTTTGAAGTACAGCTTACAGTTGTATCTGGTTGCAGTTGGTTAAAAAATACATACTTTAGAGGACGCACAACAGCTCGCAAGGATCATCTGTCTTTGGGTGTCTGTCTGTGGGTAGATGCCTTCAGTGCACTGTTGTACCCGGTTGTGACAACCAAGGTAAGCTTTGTTTTAAACAGCTTTTCATGTTTTTATGATGATCTGTATTTTTCTAGCAGTATATTTACACGTAGTAGGACCTGCCGATTTTATTTTTAGCGTTAATTTTACTCTCAGAACATGTTTTGATGTGTTTTCATAA
Source organism: Stenodema calcarata (assembly GCA_963920205.1). Taxonomy (NCBI): domain Eukaryota; kingdom Metazoa; phylum Arthropoda; class Insecta; order Hemiptera; family Miridae; genus Stenodema; species Stenodema calcarata. Next base: position 21,375,969 of record OY986061.1, on the reverse strand, counting down.
GATGTTCATGACTAGTCCTTTTTTTCGACATAACTAGTCCTGTTATGTACGCAGTATCCATTACTGGTCCAGACAGGTTTTTTTTCTCAAATATAACCCTAGTATTGCTGTAGAAATCGAGTTGGTTCAAATTGGTTCAAGTTTCAGATTGATTCGAGTATCTGGGCCAGTAATGGACAGGGGATGTTCATCAGTGGTCGAAAGAAGTGCCCATACCTGGACTTTTACCAAAATTACGTATTTGGTACCTACCTATCTAGTTCCGAGTGGTTTTCTCTGTGGTTTAATTTTATTTTCCCAATGGGGGAGGAAACTATACCGATAACTATAGGTAACACTGATGTTGCAGATGGAAAATAAAGCCTCTACAACGCCTAACAGTAACTTGTTTGAGGATGTACTAGTTTAGTCCATCAACCTCCTAGTAAAATTATTTTAAACAAATTATCTTGAAACTGTACGACTTATACTCGTAACTGTACGACCTCATCTACTTTTGAATATTTTCAATTCACTTTTCAATACCTTAAAACGGCATTAAAGAAGAAACAAATAAAAATACAAATCATGAATCCCTTATGCACATGTGGACAAGTGGGTAATTACCGCTATTGAAGTATCAATGTCATTGTGGACTTAATATAGTTTAAAATATCAGTTTAATGAGGATAATAATATTATGCGGTTTTAGTTAGGGCGATCTAGATGTGACAAAGTTGATTGGCCTGAACGCGATTATCATTCTTTGGGAATCAAAATATCGATTCAGGGTGTCTAGAGAAACGAACTTCTCCCCCAGCAAGGGTTGATGATCAGGGTCATCTACTTCTGTCCATTACTCGAGAAGGTTCAACACAGAAAGAACGAAAGTGAATCGAGCGAGACGTTCTCCCGTTTCTCAGTAGAACCCTCCCGAAAACCGCCAAAGTAAGTGAGTGCTCTGTAGATTTGTGGCCTACTCCAGCAGAACTTCCCTTCCCTACCCTGAAAATCTCACTTTAAACAGCGGCTTTCCTTCATCTCATTTACCCTCACTCCACCTTGGAATTTAGTCACCCCTCGGAAGTGAATGAGACCTGATGCCAAAACTTGGATGAAAGGAGGCTGCAGCCATGGGAACCCTTCGTCATGACGTGGAGAGGAAAGCAAGAGTTTTGATTTATCGGTTCTATTCAAGTTGAAATTCCTTGAGGACTTTCAAAATGAGGCCAATTTATCGTGAAGGTTCTCCTAAATTAAAATTCGAAAAGTTCCACGGATGCACTTCGACCGCAAATGCGAAATACTTAACGTTCTTTAAACTTTCGAAATTGTTAATGTTTCGAGCATTCTTTTTGGTTTATTATCTTCGATAATGAACCATTGGAATCGCCCAAAGAAAAAATTTTTTTAACCCCCCCTCAAAATTTGTTGGTTTACGTTTCAAGATACGTAGATTCAGAAAATCGAATAAAAAAAAATCCGTCCGTCCGCCGTACGCCGTACGCCGTCCGCCGTACGCCGTACGCCGTCCGCCGTCCGCGCCACTTTGCCCAGTTAACGTTGAGCTAAAATTACGAAATTTGGTTTCTGGGTTTGGACCAGCCCCACAATGATCCTCGAAACTTTTCATAACCCTAGGTCAAGGGGAAGGGGTTCAAAATTAATTTTGAAAATTTGAAAATCTCATATCTCGAAAAATTCATATAGAACGGTATATTTTTTATTTCATATTTAGATAGAGTTTGTTCCGTAGAATTTTTTAAGACCATCCGCAGCTTTGTACGACCAGCCGTTCGTTCACAATGACGGCTCAAAGATTATGTCTCACAACACGATCGTGACTCAAACTGTTGAAATACAGGTCCATTTTCATACTAACAAGCTCTTTGGAACATCATATGGCTTAAAGCTGGTTTCACATGGAGCGGAACACGGACGGAACGAGGAACGACGGAACGAGGAAAAACCAGTGGAGGGGATGACGGAATCGGGAAGAGTGTTCACATGGTGGACGGAAATTCCGTCACGGAATCATAACCTTCCTAAATCATAACCTTCATAATCTGAAAGCTCTCTCATCTTGTTTATGGTTTTTTTCTTTTCTTCCCAAATTAAAATTTTGTGTGCGTAATTATTTGATGTGCTCGGGTGTTGAAATGATTGATGGCATGAACATACAACAGGCTCTATACTTCTTAAGTAACAGCGAAGTGGAATGGCAGTGGCAATTGAATTCAAAAATAAAAAACATTTGCAAGCTCACACGTTTATTTATTCCAATTATTCAAAACTAGAAGTTATTGAAAAACAGTCAATTATTGTTTAATACTTCCTTAAATAATACGTTAAAACTTCCTGACCTCCTGTGGATTTGGATGACATTCCCGGTTTGACATCCGGACTTTCCGTGTCACTTTCCTCAGAAAATGCCATAATTGCCGGCGAAAATACGTCGGGGTCACCAGATTATAGTGCATCGGTTGCGTGGAAATAAATAAACGAACTATATAAATGAATCACGGTTTATTCCACCGGCAATCGCGAACTTATTTCACTTGAAAAATAACCTTTCTTTTTTATAACCACTTTTTTGTAACTAATTCGAGTTGCTATGAACGCTCAACTACAATTGATGTCTATACTAAATAATGACGAAATGATGCTTGAACAAGACGAAATTCAACACTTTGAACGAAGACTTCACAAGACGACGCGAAAATATTGCAACCTCTACTAGCGGTTATCAACATTCCTATCCACTGCGCTTGCGCGGAGCTCGACGGAAAGTGGACTCGACGGAAGGCGGTATGAAAATTTCTTCCGTCGACCACTGTCCGTCCATTCCGCCAACATGGCGGCCACCATGTCCCGTTGGGTGGCCAACAGCCAATCAGATTGCGTCCCATCCTTCCGTCGTTCCTCGTTCCGTCCGTGTTCCGCTCCATGTGAAACCGGCTTAAGTGATGTCGAGTTTGTTGTTCTGAGGTGCGTTTCGTGCTACGGAAATGAAGGTAATTTCGAAGGTTTGTTGGTAGGGACTTCTTTTATAGAAAAATTATTACCGACGTAGTATTAAAAACCCCAGAATTATATCGTATTAATTAATCATAATTAATAATAATTATTATTAATTATAAATACGAATTATTAATACCTAACAATAACTTATAATAATTTTCACTAGGTACTTGATAAAATTGTTAATAATTAGTGATAATTTATAATAATAATTAATCTAACATTTAGGATCTAGACATTTAGACCTAGTGATCTAGACAGAAGGGTGATCTGTACAAAGAAGATAATCAACCGTTGTGTCAAGAATTTGCAGAGTTTTTAAATATGTTTCTGTATTTGTTGGCCCAGTCGGCACGGTAGAGTATTGAAACGAATTTACAAGGTTCATTGTCTATTTCTTCTTTATATTGATTTTGTAGGGTGAGTTTTCGGTTTGCTATGTGAGAGTTTATTGAAGTTACTACGTTTATAGGTCTTTTAAAATAGTGTGTAATGGAGTATTTTGGTGGTATTATGGTTTAACTTTCGAATTTGTATTGATTAATGTGGGACTATTAGCGAAGCACCACACCTCCAACATTTCAACCAATTCGACTATTATCCAATAGAAATAATTTATTCCACCCCCCCCCCCCCCAATTATCCACTGCGTTTCATTTTGTGTTGTGAATGGTCGTTGATACGCGAGGGTAAAATTTGAGATGTTGGGTATTTCCATACAACTTTACTCTGCACATATATAATAATATTATACTATACGAGATGTGATGGCTTATATGAAACCCCTGAGAGGAGGCAAGTGATTGGGGCTTGTCGATTTCTATCCCTTTCGTAAATGACATCAAAGACCCGAATTTCCCCTTGGGCTGCCTCCGGTCTAACTACTTAGCTCAGTTCAGGGCCCTACTGAAGCGCTCTAAAACTTCATGTTACATGGATGCTGAAACAGGTAAACGTAAAAGATGATGTTTGATGTATTAGAGATTGATTAAAGAAGATGGAAAGTTAATTGAGATACCCCAGAACGTTGTTAACAAGGTTCAATTAGGAGTACGGAAAATCGGGAGCAACCAGGGACACTTGTTACGTTAAAAAACAGGTCCCTTAGGCAATAATTTTTGTTGAAAGGTAAAATCAATTGAATTGTGATCTCATAAAACTGATACACTTCGACGGGTCCACAAATGATGGAGCTGAGACGAGATCGAATCCTGTCCGTACATGTACTCATTTCTTACTGGGCAAGTAGTTTTTTAAAACTAGTATGTATCTAAGCGCTGTGGTCGAGGTACCTTAAAACTCGAAAAAGTAGGACCGCTGATTCGATAGTTAATTCCGTGATTAGCTACTTCTGGTTATTACTGAGTTTCAAAGAGGGTTATTGCTTAAGACTCCTTTTATTGGCCTGCACCGGACGGAAAATCGTTATGAACTAACGATGAACGAAATTCGCGGTTATAGCACCGCTTTAGCAGCAGTTGAGGAGCACCGAGTTTTGTACTCGTTAACTTTAACTGTAATCCTGGAGGTGCCTCCTACCAGGAGTAATGAACTACAGGGGATCTAAGGGCGAGAACATGATGGTTATTGCCTGACCTCAATACCCCCACGAGCCCTTCACAACCAAAAACGAGACCCCTGCAACAGTATACTGCTCATCACGATTCGAAACCATCAGCTCGGAGGGAAAAACTCTACGTGGAATTCGAGAGGTTCGGGAATCGGCTCTTCCCGCCGCTTAAATGAAATTTACTACGTTCAATTAACCGCTACTTAAGAGGCTTTGGATTAAATGGTCGCTCTAATGGAATAGCTCTTCCCTCTTGCGGCGAGTCTCGTGAATTGCCTTTCCAAGAGCTCAGCCAGCGAGTAAAATCAATTTAACGGAAACACGAGGTATTCACTTATTCCTGCATAACATGAAGTGGAACCCCTCATGAATTATCTACAGCAGCCTCTGTTGAATGCGGAAATTGGCTTTGAAGTTTAATGTTGGTTCAAACCTATTGTGGGGTACTTGATGCATTCCAAAAGACTTGTTACTTATGAACATGACATGACATACTTTGTATTCACTTCAACCAGCCTTGCAATCTATTGCTCGTACACCACCGACCTAGTTGTTCTTCCCAATGTTGTTCTACTTCGATTTTCAACTATTGATGAATTAGAGAAATAGAGGATAGAGAAATTTTCTTATCCTGCAGCTCTTACTGGGCCGTATTTTCAATTACACCATTATGACATCCTCCTCACTTTACCTGCTATATACCAGCGACATGCCAGAAATTGAAGAAAACACAACTGCCACTTTTGCAGATGATACTGCAGTCCTGGCAACCGATGAAACCAATAACGAGTCAGTAAATAAACTAAACCGATCCATCTCTCGCATTCTCACCTGGACAACCAAATGGAGAATCAGACTAAATGAGGCAAAATCAGTGCACGTTGATTTCACCAATAAGCCATGCAACTATGTGGCTGCTTACTTCAATGGCCAGGCAATCCCACATGCTAACGAAGCAAAATATCTTGGAATGACGCTTGATGCCAAACTGAGATGGAAACAGCATGCAAAGAAGAAAAATACCGAGCTCACAGTAAAATAATAGTACACTTGGGCCAGTTTTCCGTTTAATTCGAAGGGGTTTTCAAGTGTTTAGGGCCTGTTTTCAAGAGTTACTCTGAATGTGACTTCAACTCAACGATTGGTGAGGGACAAAATATCTAAATGACAAGAAAAATCTCATTACCGAAATTTGGAGGGTTATAGAATGAGTTTGTTTGACAAATTCAACCGATCATCCTCCAAATGCTCTCCACACACCTTACTATGACAACCGTAAAATCTTTTCTTCCAGTTTCCCGTATGCTGCAGCAGTTTCTTTCAACGCCCTACGATAGAAACAATGAAGTAAAATGAAGGAAATCGACGAGAAAATGAATGAGAACATTCCGGTTCAAATAGCGTGTATGTCATCAATTGGACGATAACGCGGCTACCGCCAGTTCCTGAGCCAATAACCATGCGGACTCTTCGTTGTCGTTTTAAGATAAACAAATTGCCGCCCTTTCGCCAACAAATAGCCGTATTAATGAGAATAGAGTCCCGGTTCGGGGGTATCGTCCTCGTCCGTTGGCAATTTCCATCGGGGCGATATAACGTACGAGTAATTCCCGCTATGGGCTGAGCAGCCAAGATACGGGAATTCTCAGCGAGCCATTATGCAAATCGCATGGAATTCATTAGTTGATCATGTTACATACATTGATTGATATTCGTTCAAATCTACCATATAGGATGGTTTCATTATTCCAGATATGTTCATCAAGTTCTGGAATGGAACAAAGTCAATAAATACTCGTGAGATTGACCCCAAGTCAGATTTGTTTAGTTTTTAAAAATCACATACCTAACGATAGGTAGACTTAGTTGGTTACTATCTCCGAATATGTTTACCAGTTACTGTACACATCGTCTCATATCGACAACATCACAACAATGTGAGTCTTGAGTTCTGTGAAAAAAAAACGACTAATATTCGGGGATTCTTGACCATGTTTGCATCATGACGTTTTCGGACGTCAGTAATGAGATTACAACGTTTGAAATCGATTGAAACGAAATTAAGGCTAACTTTGGCTGATTTTGGCCACTTTGACAGGTCCACAGCCGATCAAGTTGAAATTTGGTTTTTTCTCGTGTTTTCAGCTGATTTTCGAAGAAAATGAAGCTATTTTTCTTCTTATCCAGACTGCCAAGGCTAATGCCTCTCCACCTTCACCGATTGACTTGAAATTTTGAACAGAGCTTCGTTTCAACTTTTGCCAGTGCCTTTTAAAAGATTCAAGTCGCTAGTTCCAAAGAAAGCCGAATCATAACCCTTCAAAACCCCTTGTGTTTTTCTTCTTGTTCAGTCAGCCAAAACTACAGCCTCTCCACCTTCACCGAATGACATACCTATTTTTTTGTGTAAACAAATTATTATATATTATATAATTTGTGCATTATATAATCTATAACTTAATCAATAAATAAATATTTTATAAATGTAATATATCTAAAAACCTAATATATTTTATACATAGATAATATTATTATGTAGTAGTAAAAACGTCTCGCCATGGCGCCCAGGGGAGATTTCGAAACGGGTACAGTGCTTGTGGAGGGGTAAGGACATGTCTTTAGTTAGAAGAAAAAGGGTGGGCGAGTTGGCAGGGGGGGGGGGGGGGTATGTACTACAACCCGCGAGTATCTCAATGACATGTTATCGATATGACTCCAACTGGCACCGCCTGTGCAACGCATGGGTCACCGAACTAGCCATTGCATAGATATAATTTATAATCTACTCCTTGGATAATCTAACAGTCTTTCACTCTCTCCAATGCACAACCATTAAAAATACATTAAAAATGCAATAACACTATCATTCCTTCACTTGTTTTTCGTTCTCCACGCGAGCAAAATTTTATTGCTCTCCCTCACGCTAACCCGTTTTTCTTGTTTTTTTTTTTTTTCTCTCTCTCTTTTATATCTGGCAGTACTGTTTTTAATTTCACACTATCTCCGTGAATTGGACCCTCCATCAGATTATTAGACATAAAATATAAACGACCTGTCGTGGTGTTCAATATTAATAACCTGTATTGTTCGAAATATTTTTAGCACGGTTACTATGAACATTGGTGTCTTTTGGTGATATGAGTCTTTCATTGATTCATGAGTATAAATAATCCAGGAATTGAGCGAAAGCGAACAAAATACCTCGGCACATTTTAGACATACCTACATCTCGCATTGGATCAATAAGTAACTCATCAGGTTGATACGGTTTTTAGCCCTGAAAATGTACAGAAACTTGTATTCCCTAATTAAGGAGAAACTCATTTACAAATCAATAAGCTGATGTTGCACTACATCCATGTATCTGCACTACATCCAGGTACATCGGTAAACGGATATGTCTAATTTTCTCCCTGTAAAATAGTTTTTGGAATCTCAAGTAAAACAAAATAACGATAAAAAATAAATAACTTCAATTCGTCATTAAGTAAGTAGGTGTATTTCTAATTGATCAACATTTGTAAGATAAATGGAGCATTTATAACGCAACCGAAGAGTACTGATAATAATAATCAATACTCGTTGATGTTTGTTGGTATCGTGTTACAATTTTATCTTCCGTGCAACAACATCTTTAGAGGTTAGCTGTAGGAGCCACTCAGCTGATCCTGGGCCTGGTCAACGTCAAGTTTAAGTCCCAAGGAGGCTAAACACACATAAACTTGAGGCTGCATAATCTACAGCTAATGTCTATGCTATTCACTCTATGAAGCTGATGATAGTTCATAATAAAAAATAAATCTATCATTCAGCGATCTAGACAGAAGGGTGATATGCGCAAAGAAGATAATCAACCGTTGTGTCAAGAAATTGCAGAGTTTTTTTGTTGCTACTATCACTGCCTCCAATGGTCTGTCAAGTGAATTCACTTCACGTGGAGTTGAAAAGTGTGCGGACTTACGTGATTGGCTTTGAGACGTCTCCATTCTTCACCACAAGCAAGAACGAGACTCCATTAGTGGCGCTCGCCAATATATTTTTGGGGCAAAAGATGGATGGATCTATTGTGCTAAGTGCTAAATGACAGGTCGGTCATCAATCTTGAATGTTTGTTGTTTATGTGAAAATCTTATCTTCGATACTTCAAAACGAGGATGTTTCTCGATGTCTCAACGCCTTTTGCTTCATTATGTGGACCTACGCTCTGGACCTACTCGACAAATACAGAGTGGTTTTGGTTAGTTTGACAAGATGTAGGTTGATAGAAATAAGCGAGTTGGCACCTAATTTTTATTGTTATTGATCTTCTCAATACAAATTGGTTATCTACTTGAACATACAAGAATGATAGAACGGTAGGTATAAATTCAAGAACAACCGGTATTTTTAAATATAATGTATTTGTTATTGCACAGATAACCCCATTGAAGAATTGGATGTGAAAGAGGTTCCATAATGATTCCATACTATGGAACCTCTTTCACCTCCAATCCTCCCATTTTCCTAAAATAGGAGTGGAGTGATACCACTGTGTATTCCGTACTGCTTCGTATTTTCCCGATAATAACCGTCTACGGAGTCGAATCGAAATGAGAGAACCGGTTGGTAGGTACTTACAAAGTTTTATTGGTTGATTGAGTTGTTTGAGAGAAACCCAAGTTTATGTAACCGTAAACTGTTGAATTAACTGTGCATAATTACCCCTCTATTCTTGGAATCGTAGAAACTTTATGGAGATTTCGGGTTCAGGTGATGAGCCAACCGGAAGGGGTTCTAACGCGATTGCGGGCATCCTCGGCGGCATCTAAAGGAACTTCCGCGGGAAATATAATTAGTAACCTCGAAATATAATATCCTCAACTCGGGTAGGCCAACTCAGTCTGACATGGAATTGGAAAAGTTTACCAACGAATTATCGTTTTCAACTCAGAGCGAGGGTGGCTGAAGTGGTTGGGGTCGAGAATCGGGATTTCGAGAATGCGGTTAAACGCTGAACACCGAAGAACCTCGGGTTTACAAAACCATATCTTTTGGTTGAATTGGGTTCGTAATTTGGAAAAAAAGTATAGGCGTCGGCGGTCAGTGAAGTGACTTTGAGATATTGTTCTATACCCGTACAGGTTTTAGCTGTAATAAAACAATAAGGAATGAGACTTTCTGTCATTTACCTCCATACTTACTTGGGCGTAAGTGACTGAAGTAGTGTGGCTGTTATAGTACAGATCTTGGCCACTTTCGAAACCTAAATACTTAATAATTAGGGCTTTACTATTATGGTCCAATAAGAATCAATAATCCAAAACGCCATCATTCAAGCGAGTCAGAGAACAATACTCCATAACAGAGTATCCAATCAATAGGGATAACGTACGGGTTCCTTGTCTGTAAAGGTTCTTAAACAATACCAACCTATTTTGGATGAAATCCCCTGGGCCATTGCTTACGTTTCGTCGTCCGTGTTACGATTTGGTTATTTGTTTTGATTTTTGGTGCATTGTGTTGTTGTGTAGTTTAACGATGAAGTTGCTGGATCGTTTTGCGAAAACATTGGGCGACAACATTCCTATGGTCGATAATGAATCAATTAGGAAGTTGTATTGCATTAACCCGAACTACCTTGCTGGTGAAGTGAGGGGAGTGAAAAGCGCGCGGTAAGTGATTTAATTTGTATAATTTTCATGAAATATTTATAATTTTATAAATTTTTATAAATTTTATAATTTTCATGGAGTCTAACATAATAGGTACTTAATAAGAGTTCGTCCGGAGAAGAAATGGAGTAAATTAAAGTTATGCTGTGCGACAGAGTCTATCAATATGCCTTTTCAGTTGTCCATTACACTGGTTTTACATGTTTTTTAACTGGAAAAGTATTACTGAAATAAATTAACCACTCATTATTATAGGTAAGTACCAGATTTACTACTGAATCCTCTTAAAACAAACAAAGAGGTACTTACCTAACAAGCAGGTTTATATACAGACGCACGGATTTCTACGGATATCTGTAAGGGTATCTACGGACTTTATTTCCTGCAGGGGCGGCTTTCATGCACCTCTTTCGGGAGCCAATCAGAGAGCGTTTTGCAGAGCCGGTCTAAGTACTGCCCTCTAATTGGTCTGGGAGGTAGATGACGTACATTGCTTCCTCTTTCCCGCTCTTTCCAGAAAAATAAGAACTCCCTCAAAAGTGTTTTTTGGCATTCCCTAATGGTAACTCAGTCAACGTGAGAAACCTGCCGTCGAAAACTTCGCCGTCCCACTGTCTTAGGGCCAATCGTGACTTAGATCTCCTTGAAGCGTCATGAATCAGAGACCTCATAAACTAATCTTTGACTAAGGACGAACCGAATCCCCGTAGTAGGTATTTCATGTGAAAAAGATGACACGTGGAATTACAAGAAAATGTAATCTTTGAAGTTTAAAGCTGTGGAAAAAAATTGTTCTTCTCAGTACCTTAGGAGTATCTAAAGCAGGTATCCGGTTGTTTAAACTCGTCATTTGAATAGAAATGAGAAGAATGCAATCGCTCTGCGGCGCGGAAAGTCATGGTAATCGGCTTTACTGTGAGCGCTTCGAAAAACAATCTTCCCATCCGTGATTGTTCAAGCGGAGGAATCCTGAAGGGGGGAAAAAACTTTCTCGTTTTTCAGGAGAAAAAATGGAAATTGAAAACGAAATGAAAATGAAATGCAGAGGAAGTTTCGTTCCGAAAATCGCAAAGTAACAAAAACAAAAAAACTTGATTGGCGAGCTGTAAACGAAACGAATGGCGTGGTGTTGAGATCTAAGCGAGGATTTGAGCTTTTTGACATAACTAAATCCAACATATCAAAGGCGTCGGATCATCTTGATAATTTATGTCTTGAACGGTTCAATAAATTATTCAGCTTGTATCTTAAAGTCCAGTAACATGAATTGGTTTCATTGAGTACATTAAAACTGGAAGCTAAACATTTCGGTCTCTTTGCGAATGACCACTACGGGTCAAGTCTAGTTGAACTTTACTCTCTACTTTACTTTAGACAAATACGCTTTTTTAGAGAATTTTCGAAGAAAATGAAACTATTGTTCTCGGTCAAAAATTTTTAATCCTCGAATTTCCGAAAACATTTTATCAAATAAATAATAAATAAATAATTTTATAAAATCCGTTTCAGACCAGCCTGAATCCACTGCCAAAAGACACTAAAAATTATATTAATATAATTATAAATAATTATATTAAAGGGGAAAAATTACCCATAAATTCCCAAAATGAAACAGTCTGACAAGTGATACCTCATTTTAAAGGTTTTTTTTTTACACTGAACGCAATGGTGAAATCAGAAGTGCGATATGCCATTCCGTTCTCAAACTGGAGCACTTTGAAGATGAAGAATAGTGGTTGTTACTTGAGATGTTCTTCATTGACATTAAGTCCTTCAATAGAGACATTTTACATAAAACCAGCTATTCCTTCGAAAATTCGCTCTTATAGCCATGCTGCTTGGCCTTGGATTTTTATACTTGTTTTCAAACTTATATCATACTCGACCGGGAACGAAGACATACTATTGTCCACTCGTTATTACGCCAATTACCGGTCAGAATCGGGTGATTTATTCTTATCGACGCCTTTATGCTCCAATTGCCCATGAGTCACCATTAAGAGTGAATCATGGTGGAAACCCTTAACCGTGATTAAGATCGTTAGCACTACCGGTACTGAGCCTCCACACAGCGAGTACACCGAAGAATCAGCGGACTATATTGATGTATGGGGTATCGTCTGTAATCAGTACGCAAGTCTTCCGCATCTAACTGTTGACTAATTTTGAACGAGGTGTTAATCACATGGAGGTCTGGACTTGGTATGAAGGTTTACCACAGAGGTACAGTATTTGGCTTGATTGATATAATTAATAGGTTTCATATACGATCACCGTTAACAACTAATCCTTAAACCACGGGTTACGGATTGATTTAAGAAAACTTATTAAATAAAATTACTTGATTGATAAAATAAAACTCGATTGATAAAATTAATCTGTAAGTAACACTCCAGGATGCAATTTATTTTCATAATTCACCCTGTTCGGCCCAAGTTTGGTGCAGAATGGAGGGGAAGTAAATGAAGCTAATAAATTCATTTACTTCACCTCCATTCTGCACAAACTTGGGCCGAACAGGGTGAATTATGAAAATAAAGTGCATCCTGGAGTGTTACTTAGAGATTAATTTAATCAACAGGTAGGTGCGGAAGACTTAGGGAGCGTATCTACTTGTTTATCTAATTTAGAACAAGATGTTAGTGACCTTGTCTGGACTTGGTATGATAGTCTACCACTGAGGTACCTACAGTATTTGGCTTGATTGATAAATTAATCTCCAATCGCTCTCATGTAAATGTCACCGTAAATTCGTTGGTTCTGATGGAACCACTGAACAACTAGGTAATCCTTAATCCACAGGTTCTGAATTAATTTAAGAAAACTCATTTATTAGCTTCATTTAATTCAACTCCATTCTGCACCAAACTAGAGCCAAATTCACTAGGGTAAATTATGAAAATAAATTGCATGCTGGAGTGTAATTGCATGTTTCTAATTACCACGCATCAGCTTGAAATAATTATTTTGTAAAGAGACCGGTTTAATACTTAATTGCATATTACTTCTGGTTATGAAACGGAGTTTCGAGAACAAACAAGAGCTTAAAAAACATGCCAGATTCATACGGGTCCAGGGGATTCCAATTTCATATTCCGTTTATTGGGCATCCCGCGTTGAAACGTGGGCGCTTTCAATCTGTTTTTAATTGGGCCTTTGAAATCATCGTGCCCGTATATCAAAGAGTTGACTTCTCCTACGAGTTCTCCTATGAGTTCTCGTACTTGTACGTGGGAATACGGCAGAGTTAGCGTTGTACATGTATCGTTGTACATCGTACTCATTTTAGTACGAAAAAAAATTATGTTCGACGAACTAAATCACTTGCGACGAAATCGTGGAAACCCATGTTAAGAAAAACAAGAGTATTCGAGAAAAAAAAATCGTCTATTTCCACTGAAATATGAGTACCTACACTGTTAGACCGGTTTCATAAAAAAATTATTTCTCGAGGGACTGACGAAAGATACTATTCCCCTTCCTCGTCGTCTCGTTCCTGGTCGTCTCTTATAGGTCGTCTCTCCCTAATAGACTATTAACGTACAGAATGAAGTACCGACCCCTTTCCAAACCCTTTATTCATACGAGTTTCTTCTACTAGGTACTTTTAAAAGCTTCACACGTGAAATTATATCGAAGGCCTTCACTAAGTGAAAAGTGGCTCTCCCTGGTGGGGTTCGAGAAGAATAATGAGCGCTGGCTCCTGTATAATCATTGTTTAATTACATTTTCAGATGGTCCCTAACTCGAACCGACGGGAATCTCGCCCTGTTTCGTCCGGTAAAAGGGAATGATGGAGTGTCTTTTTAATAACTTCCAACTCAACGAGATAAGAGAGTTGTTTTTTCACTCATATGGCCTATTTTTTCATCTCGTCAGTCACATTACTTCTCGTTTCCCCCCGACAATAACGAGATGAGTTTGAGTGGAAAATGTATTTCAAACTCTTTCAACAACGGGAGGAGCGCGAGTCGCAAATAATAACAGCCTCATTCGGTGGAAATGAATATCCTCCATTAGATACCAGCGACATTCACGTTGCGCAAGTGAAATTCATGTAAACAATCTTGGAAATGAACATAAAGTCTCTTAATTAGACAGAGTGTGGATAAGCCATCACTCGGAAGAACTAGATAATATCTGAATATATGAATTCATACATCGGACTTGTAACGAATATATATCATATATTTGTCACCAGTCCGATGTATGAATTCAACTCTACGTCAGCCATGTATTATACAACTATAATAGTTGTGAGTTTCGTCGGGCTTTGAAGAATACGAGCTGCTTTGTTAGGTACTTGTTATAACCTGATAGCTAAACAAAAAAAATTAACACTAAATTTACCACATCGTTGGCGAAATTATGCACAGAGGTTCCTTATGTAATGGAGACAAGCTCCAAAACACCACATTGGTGACAGTCGCTTCTGGTCAAGTTCCCCATTGGTCAATTTCAACCAGGCTAGAAGTAATATAAACACAGTCATGCAGCACGACTGTATCAGCGCACTGTCGAATAAATTACTGGTTTTATGTAAAGTGTCTGGTTTTACAACAATATTTGGGTCCTTTTCTTGTCAGACTGTTCCATTTTGGGAATTTACAGGTAATTCCCCCCCCCCCCCTAAAACTCCCCAAAACCCCCTTTAGACTACAGATTTTTCAAGTGCTGAACACGATGATGAAGTCAGAATTGCAATATCTCATTCCATTATCAGATCAGTGCAGACGAACCATGAAGAACATCACAATTACAACACGTTTCTTCATCTACAATGTTGAAAAAACCCCTTAAAAATGGGGTTTTAATTGTCAGACTGTTTCATTTTTGGAATTCGTGGGTAATTTTCCTCCCTTAAACCTCCCCTAAACACCCCCTTAGAATGGCCCGATTCTGCCCACCTACGAACTTAGTCTTTCGATTGGCAAGACCGATTTTTCGAGCAAATTTGAACTTTTTATCTCAATTCTATCTAGATTTATAATACCTATAACATTTATAAAACATTCATAGATTTATAATATTTATAAAACACCGTGAACCAATATTAAATATTGGTTATGATTTAAAAAATCACAATACGATTTTTGTGCCTTTTGGCAGTGAATTCAGGATGGTCTGAAACGGATTTTTAGGTATATAAAAACTTTTCGGAAATTCAAATTTTAAAAATTTTGGACCGTAAACAATAACACTTTTTTCGAAAATTCGCTGGAATGAAACTATACATAAACACAGTTACGGAAAAAAAAAATTGTCCTGAACTGTTCAAAGTGATATCTCAAGATATATTGTTGGTACATAATCGCATTCAAGTCGTTCAAGGGACGTATCGACCAATAGCAGTATAAAAGTCAAGATGTTCTTTGATTTTGTAATGAAACGAATCAAGTGATGAAAATTACATGAGAAAACTTCAAGATGAACAACAACAATATACTTACTGACAAAGATAGGGAAGTTTTCGTTTTAAAAGAGAAATCCCGGGCAACGGTGGGAGACAGTAAAGATTTTTCAGGGGTTGGTTTGCGAGGGAGGGAACCTCGTGGATCGGAAAGGGAGTGCTAATGTCAGTGGGCCCAGGTGTTCAGACACCCATCACTCGAAGAGGCTCTAACACCTGGTACCACTTATCTTTTATTAACCCTATACTTTTCACCCAGTGGCCAATCTCCATTAAGAACAATAGTATATTTATGGGAAGCGGTATTACCTCTTGGCCCTCGGGTAAAGTGGCTTTGAACACCGGACGCGAACAAATTTTTATTGGTTTATATTTTATCACGAGACAGTTGGTGTGTCGTTATTGGAAAATAATCAAAGGATAAAATGGATATCGTATAAAATTCGATAAACAATACTCTTACTCCTGGTGGTTTATTGAACAGGCATAATCAGTAACACTTTACAAGGAATAGTATCGTCAATTTTGAGAACGCCACATACAGCAACTTTTTGGGGAACAATCATCATTCAAAGCCTCCAAGTTTTCCATTAAATTGAACGAAAGCTGAGCCAAACATAAAGGTGCGTCTCTGACCTATTTTTAAAATTTCAAGTCAATAGCTACCACAGAAACGCTCTAATGTATTAGAAAAACGTTGCTAGATGTTGTAATACAGTTGTAACATAAATAAATGAATGATAAAAAAAAGTCAATAGCTCATCATCAAAATTTAATTTGTATTATTACAAAAAGGTATTATTAAACAATTTTACAGATGAGAAACGGAGTGAATATTGCAATGTGGTCAATCCCTTACTCACGGTTGAAATTTCCAGTCTATAGTTCACCGGGAAGATGAAAATACTTAGTTTTATGTTGGGTGGCTGGGGTTGACCGACCTAAAAACGGCCGTTTTTGACGCGAAGTTTAGTGTTTCTCCTAAACCTTTGTGCGCTCACTGTATGGTACGCCCACGAATTGGTACACGTCTTCGATTTCTCGGGCACTGCAAAACGGACAATTCTGGTCCTCTTCGATGTTATGCCTGTACTTTAGTGCCAGCAGATCCCCCCTACGTGCAATAAAGTTCTCTATGTCCAAATGTGGTTTGACTACTGCGTTTCCCGACCGTAGATCTCGATATAGTGGGACTCCATGGATCTCCAGTGGGTGTCTCATGGACTCCATGGATCTCCAGTGGGTGTCTCATGGACTCCAACGCCTTACATTTAAATTCTTCGCCAATCCTTGCCGAGATGGTCCCAACGGATAGCTCAATTTTTCATCATAGCGTTTAATAAGGTTCTTGTTTTGGTGGTTGATGAACCGATCCAAAATAATTTTATTATCATGTTAATTAACATGGTAAACAGGATCTTTTGCGATCGTTTGAAAGAGGATTTGTTGTAGATTCTTTCGCGTCGTTTCAAGTATGAGTAAAATGATTCGTACAAACAGTCGAGTGCTGATCTGGTGAGGCTACAAAAAAATAAAGAAAATAAAAGAGATACAGAAAAAGCCCCTACGGGAAACGGGAGAGAAAAAGTGGACATAAATGTAATAGTGGGGATGAAGGAAAAATGCAGGAACGAAAAGCTCTGTGATTGCAGAGTAAGCTGGGGGGATGTGAAGGTCCGAACAGGATGGGACTGGATGGAAACTGGGAAATGAAGGAAGGGGATAGCGTCAGTGCTGGACTCTCCACTAACCACCCTGGGCGTTCCCGTTCGTTGAACGGTCTCCAAAGGAACGGACGGAAGTGATTAGAGCTTTGGACCGAGAGATAACTCGCACTTCGGTACTGCCGACAGCGAAGAGAGGGGGTAACGGCTGCGGGGGATCAAGAGAACTGGTTTCCTGCGCGACTTTTCCATCCATTATAAACGAACCGGGGTCTATTCATCGATAACGAGGCTTTTGAGGGTTTAAATTTTCGATGAGCTTTTGAAACGCTATCGAAATTCCCTAGTTCGCTGTGGCCTTCCTTTGAAAAGTTTCACGTCGAAGTACAATCGTCCTTATCGTGAACTCTAGCAGTCGCAATGATCGATATCCCAATTAAGGGTTAAATACAAACGTTCAGCTAATTTTGGTAAAACTTTATCACTCAACCAACGCCAACGTATCACGTAATCACTCTCAAAGCAAAAGCAAAATTCCCACGTCTCCCGCTCTTGGTGTGATAGCTCGTAAAACAGCGTTGACCCTCCCATCCAATGGGTTGGGACGATAGTCGATAGTACTATCGATAGGTCGATATTAGCCTCATATCGGTAGGTCGATATTAGTCTCCTATCGATAGGTAGATATTAGCCTCCTATCAATGTCCTCATCGGTCGTTTTTTATCTATCGATAGTTTTTGTATTTTGCATTTGGGAATTTCTAGAAATTTTTCTAAGAACTTAATAATGAGAACTAGAAATCGAGAATTCTAGGTAGTGTAATTGTGAAATTCTTGTGATTGAATTTGGTTGAATTGGGTATTTCCCTTCCATTTTCAATATCTGCTCTTTTGGGTTTCTCAAAACTGTTCGCTCAACAACCACATATGATTTGTAGGAATCTCTCTCTATTTAAAATCTTGAAAGAAATAGCTTCTGGGATTTTGTGATACCTGGGATTGTATTTCGTTGAATTTGGCTCTCCAGTGGGGGATAGTCTCCACTGCGCCTATTTCACCTACTTTAGCATTATTATTATTAAATACTGATAATCCAATAAGAAAGCCCTGAAACAGAACAGATATATTTACCGATATGCCGACCAAAAGTAATCTCGAAATTTTTAGGTAATCGCCATAGACCTATCGACTCGGATTAGCCACTCAGCTGAACCTGGGCCTATTCTGCTTGAAGTGTGAAGTGTAAGTTCTAAGGAGGCTACATACCAAATTACAGCTTCATAGAGTGAATAGCATAGAAATTAGCTTTAGGAGGCATTCATCCGATCCGGGGCCTGAGTATGACCTATCATTGTCAAAACCATGTTTTTTCTATGGAATTATACGTTTGGCAGTCATTGGTCAGTTAGACCTACTGCTTTTCTTTGTTGGAGAAATCTACAAGTTGTCTCAATTCATTAAGCCAAATTCATCTTACAGAAATATTTAGAGGGAGGAACTGTAATACGTAGAAAAACTGTTGCTTTCATAAAATCATGATTTATATTTTTCAAAGAATTGATGCGCTCGGTTCGTATTGATGGAGAAACTATTCACAGCTTGGACACTTTTTTGCGTTTTTCTCAAAAACTAGGTTTTCTCGTTCTACGGTGTTTATGCTTTGGACGGCAGAGCAGGACAAGGTACTTTCAATATTGAAGGTACTGCAATAGCGAATTTTTTATTTTTTATTTTTATTTTTAATTCACAACTCGCTGGAAATTAGAAACGCCGTCCGGGGGTGCATGATATTTTAAACCGAGCGGCTAACTATGCAAATTAAATCTCCTTCGGGAGGATGGGCGTGCTCTAAGCTGTGTTTCCCATCGCCACATGATGCGGCCTATCTCAGCGGGCTTTTGAAGATTTAAACAATACCTCGTCTCTTCACCCTCGTTCGTATAAACGGTCTGCGCGAAAAGATATCCTCCCTACTTCCCCGTACCACCGACAGTCTTTCGGTAAATTATTTCATGAGGGATTTAGCACTCTGCATCACACCCACTTTCCCCTTCTTCGCCCAGTTAATTGGCCATTAGCTTTTCCTCTGGGCTGAAAGACAAACTTTGTTTCAAAGGGTCCCCCGCCATCAGGACGTGACAATAATTACTGTTCCGAGGATGGCGGGCCTCGACCGAATTTGCCAGACAACCGAATTACCGACGGTTTGTACACCATGGCAGGAAATAGCCTCAATTTGTGTTCTTATGCCATCTCGTGAAAACTCGACTTCTTCCAAAGGACCTGTATAAATATAGTAACTTCTTTAAGGGTATATTCCGTAAATTTAATAATTGAATCGACGATTGATTTGTACGAGTATACTACAGACTAGCTAGGGTCCCACTGAAAACTATGGGAAAAACGGATTTTTTCAGCTTTGTATGTCGTTGGTTCTGCATTTGGCTACAGGACATTGTTTTAATGAAGTTATGCTGCTTAGGGTTTCTATACTACTGACTCATATTCAAGCGACACGAGAGAACGATATAGCATAAGGAGAGCAGGGATGTAAGTAAACTCCCTCGTTTTCTGCTTTAGGAACCCCAACGAACGCATTGGCCGTGAAGATGCCTAAGATATGTGGCTAGAGAAGGAGAGTTGCGAATCCAAATGAACTCCAAGGTCTCAGACGAGAGTAGGTAGTAGGTAGGTAGAAAAATGGGCGTGGAGTAGTTGTGGTAAGTTGCCACAGTGCACAGGGTTAAGGACGAGAACACGGGTAGAGCCCCAGCATGTAAACGCGTCAAGGCAGGACTGAAGAACGAGGCGATCTGAAGAGCTCTGCACTCGGAGAGAACTTTTTGGTGTCATTCGCAAATATCAGAAATTGGACATCTCCCAACACCGTACAAACGTCTTCCAGAGCGAGGATGAAGAGAAGGGAATCGAGGTGAGAAAATGAGTGGAAATGGACGATTTTGGGCGTTCAGACCACTTAGTCATGTGTTTTTATTAAAAATTTACCATACATAATCACAAATCCTAAAAACGTTCATTTCTGATTAAATCTGTTAGAATTGGCAGAGTTGTATCATTCCATCAATCTCTCGAGCCGTCTTCACTTATACATTCGAAATGGTACACGCTGTTTCCTTCTCGCCCCTCGAAATGATCTTCGGCGGATTTGAATGCGCGATCGATACGAACGAGAATGGAATGGGCTAAGAGCAGGTTACCGATGGCGAAATGCTGTCGGGGGCGTAAGAGGGAGCTGCCTAATGACGTCATACATCAGCCTAGTGAGACCTGTTGGGTCGACCTTACATACAAATGACTCGCTCATTATTTACTCCCTCAGCTCTCTACCGCCACCTTTTTTGCGCTCAGGACGAACCCAAATGGGCACTAAAACCCCCTAAGAATATTTATGGAGATAAGAGAGGCAGGCGTGGATGATGTAGGGAGAGAATTCCATATTACAACTCACTAATGGTTAAAATTTATCCCGAGATCTTCTTATACTCGTAATTTCAACTGAAAATGGACTTATAATTCCAAGATCATTATTTCATAGTCCTAGAGGTACCTCAGACCGTATAACTAGTAGAGGTGTGATTATAGGATTTCTCATTCTACTGAGAGATCTGCATATTCATCGCAGGTTGGAAAATACCTTCAAGTAAATTTCATGTAATTGTTCAGGTAGTACTGCATCTGACTACCCAAAAATACCAGTATTTCATAAGGGCGTTCAAGTCCTCGCACTTTGAACCACTGACAAGCTTGTACGTCAACGACCAGGGACCTGATATGGTACATGATGAAAGTATTCGAAATTAAATCCAGTCTGAGATAGAAAACCGTAGCATGACAAAACTAAAACATACCTACTCGTACGTAGTATTCTAATTCAATTTCAAAGGGCTCTCCTATAAAGATTGATTGCAAATCTTCCGCTGCCTTGCTAGACTTTTGAACAAATGAAAGAGAAGGGAGCGTCAAACTGTCAACGAACATGAGGGCTTTTTTATGGATGAATGCTCGAAAAAGCAATATCGGGAGTGATGTGTCACTGGAATATGTATACTTTTCCTCTCAGTGGGGATGACGGAAACCATGGCATTGCTAAGTATACCGCTAAAAACGACTACGAAAAATGTATTCGGCCACTTATACCACCTTGTAGTTAACCGATACTCGAAAGCTTTGTCACTCTCAAACCGACAAGTACCTACATATTTTATATAATAAGAAGGGAAAAACGATGGAAAGTAATTGAATTAGTTATACAAACAGCTTCATTGAATGATTCTTGGAGAGAAAAAGTAGAATCAATGAAGAAGAAATAATGTCTCAATTAATCTGCAACCTGGGGATTAAGACTTCTAAGTTCCACCCACAGAGGTGCCAACTTTGATACGACGTTATAAAAACTCAGCAAATAAGTTGATAATAATTTCAAGAGAACAGATGTTTATTATGGAGAAATGAAGTAATCTAGAAAGTTTTAATGAGACTGTTCAAGAATAATCGATAGAGCCAAGTCGAGCAACTTGCACAACTGCGAAGGGAAACGTCGGTGAAAAAAATAAATGGATAGCTACTGGGATCGGAAAGTTTTCTTCTTCTTCATTTCTTGACCTCGTGGTTAGAAATTACTGTTTTTAAGGCGAATGGGTCCAACAATGACTTCGTTTCGAAAACTCCTGGTATCAGAAATTACGACTGCAAATTTTAAAAAGAAAAATTTTAAGGAGAAAAATTGCTTTTCGCGGGAAGGTAGAGAAAGGGATGTGGGTAAGTTTGTGGAGTCTGATTAGAGAGCGGAATTGAAAATTATTTCTGGTGAAAAATTAAAGTTTTTTGCGTCGTTTGTAGGAAGAATGACGCAAACGGAGTGGGATTTATTTTTCTAGGAAGAAAAGAATTTTGCCAATGGAACACGAATGTTATGTGTTGTTGTTGTTGCAGAATGGGGTCTCAATTGACAAAAGAAGTAACAAGTTTGGGTACGTTGGGAGTGAATGATTGCCGAAAATGCTGAAAGCGAGAAAGAAGAAGGTTTATACCTAATGCAACGTACAATACATCATCTTATTGATGAGGAGGAACAAAAGTTATAATGCAACGGACAATACATCATTTTGTCAGAAGCGGATCCAGACTTAGATGGGGGTGGCGGGCGTATGAGGTTCATAACCTAACCTAAGTTATATGGACATATGGATTGAATTTGACAAATAAAGGTAACTCTTTCCATTGCATATACAGCATTTATGGAATCACTGACAGTAACTGAATTTCTACCTAAATCGTACTTTTAAATCGATACCTTAAAGCACAGAGTTAGTATGTCCAAAAATATAGATTTTGAGATATTGGTATCAAAAGAATCGTATTTTTACGCTCTTTCGATTAGATCAAGGCCCGTATCCTTACAAACGATAGAAAAGGACTGAAAAGAGGAAAAACTGTTGTTGGAATATGTTTGATGGCCATTGGTTCTATGTCCATGGGTTAATGCTCAATGGTTCTACGGGTATGTTCCAGCAACTTGCTAACCCTCGATGTTTTATAGTGCTCAATGGTTCTATGTCCAGACATAGCTCCAGCCTGTTCAGCGGAAGGATTAGGTATTCAAAAAAAGGAATCAACTGATTATTATTAAATAATAATCAATTAATTCCTTTTTTTGAATTTTCTCCATCCATTCGATCAATTGCATTACTCATCGCAATCGATTGTGTTCAAAATAATCGATCGTAGTGGTAACATTGATTACCATTAGGATTAACCAGAGGGTAAAATAACAAAATAACATTTTCAATACATCCTAAAGAAAGTATTTTATTATATGAATGAACGACAAGTTAGAATAATTCTTGTAACAATTATTGTCTTCAAGTTGAAAAAAAAAAAAAAAAGAATTATTTTCGTCCTTGTCCATAGATCTCGTATGTAAGAATGACTTGAATAAATCTTTCTGTGATCAATTAAAGAACACAATATTTAATATTGCGCTCTTTATCGCTCAATTCCAAACTGTTTCAATGTTCAATAATTATACGATAAATAAAAAAATGAAGAAAGCTTTGTTTACGTCAATTGCCAATTGGAGTCATGTCCACTATTTGCTCAGCTGGGCTATGTGCTTCATTGCATCTGCTGAAGGAGATATGTCCTTTCAATTTGTCTATTTCATCCTGTTTCATTCCATCGAAACGATACGGCAATAAAATAATTATTATGGTGTCTTCGTGAGGGTTTTGGCTTGAAGAAAGTGGAGGGTTTAAGAGTGGCCAACAATTTTCATTCAAATTTACGTTTCGAAGCTTTTTTGCATTTATCTCAAAATGACCATTTTGGGCATAGTAACTCTGTGGTTGATGGCCCAATAAATGTTTTGTTCATAAAACGATTTTTGCACGCCAAAGACGTCTATGTTCGAACTCAGCCTTAGTATGAACGGATTGAGCAACCCCTCGGATTGGGGAAGTATCACTATTTTGAAAATAGAGATATCTTGCCGAAAATTTTGTGACCATTGGGCAATATGGCTACGCCCAGACAACTACTTTAATATTGCCGATTTTAGACTCGCGACTTCTAGCATCAGATAACCCTTTTCGGACTGACGCAAAAGCCTTGGAATCGCCCACAGTATGAGAATTAATGGTTGAAATTATCTAATAAGTACATCAAGGTACTTCGTATATGATAGTACCACTCAGACACGGTGCACTATTTTGCATCGTGAAGGCATGCAGAAAACTGACCTCATTCAATTTGAAACGGCTCTCGATTTGAAAGGTTTGGGGTCAAAGGTCGATCCAAATACCACTTGAACGGTCCATCTTGCGCATGACCTCTGACCGTTGGGACCTCGGAAAGTTCGCACCGTGATCTAATACCCCCGCGAACGACCTTTGTGTTGATTGGCGTATTTATAACTGTACGATCGAAATTCAACGTGAGGTTATAAATAGAGAATTAGTGAAAACTAACGTTATTCTTGACGGTGTTGGTCAGGAGAGGATTGGGGTCCATGTGATGAGCAATGCGTTCCCTCAAAAATAAACAAAAATGTTCCCCAAACCACAGATGACATACATGTAGATTAGTTGGACAGAGAGAACTCGTCATAATATTATACTCTCTGTCCAACTAATTTACATGTATGTGATCTGTGGTTTGGGGAATGTTTTTTTATTTTTGAGGGAACGCACTGTTCATCACATGGACCCCCATCCTCTCCTGTGTTGGTCATTCTACGCTCAAGTTGATTGCACATCACAGTAATATTTACCTCCTACCCCATGCTTGACTGAATGGAATGGACTCTGATGAGACTGTAATGTTGTAAAACTGAATTTAGATCATAGAGCTTTGAAGTACCTTCGCTGGACCAAGTTGTTAAATCGTGTTCAAATTGAGTACACCTCCATATTACAAAGTTGATCGAGTTACTCGTGGATTCCAAAAAGCTCCGAGTTTTTCATCAATATAATATATTGATGAATGCTCCAATATATTGATCAATGCTCCAATAATTGAATATTAATTAATATATTATTCAATTATTGTAGCATTGAGCTCTTTCTAATATCTCATATCCCCTAGAGATCGGGTGTTAATACCCTGCTTTCAATCGTAGAGAGATTCATGTTATCAGTACTAAGATTTTAGTAATAAAACGACAGTTATAATGATCTGATGACTTACCATGAATTAGGTGGTAGGCACTAGATTTGTGAATACGTACCTGAAACAAATAAGATGAGAACATGGGATATTTGATAGCTTCACTTGACAGCTTTACGAGCTAATGGAAGGCTTTGAGTGATTTCTATAATACATTTAACTGGTAAATATTTACTAAGAATTATCAAACCGTAATTTTTGGTATTTCATATTGAGTGGCTAAACTTTGGGTGTTGAATTTCGGCAGGGGTTTTATACTTTAGTGGGAGGTTTCATTAAACAATTATTGTCACAGAGTACCAATGTGGCGGTTCGAGTTGGCGAAAGTGTAGACGGACGTGAAGTCAAGTTTCCCTTCGAGAATCTGCACAACGCCCTGACAGCTTTCCCCGGAATTGCCAGAGTTCGAAACCTCGCTCCCAATCCCCATGTAGTGGAGGGACCTAACCATTAAGCTTAGTTACTGTTGGAGAAGGACAAGTTCCCATTAGGGCACTTCAAACTGGGTAACAAAGCTTTAACAACTTTAAGAACCTTATTAGAAGGTCGAGGCGGGGTTTTTCGGTTAAATTTACTTCACTTCGAGTCCTGTCATAACAAAGTTTTCCACTACTTTCCAGTATGGGAGGTGGGAGTTAAACTATGATTTAAATACACGAAGAAAGTGTCACTGTTGAGAGGAAGAACTGGACTGAAAATGAATGGATATTTAATTTCTTTAGGAAACTTTCGTGTTCACGATGAGAGAACGCCTAATGATGATATTCAGTGAAGTGGAAAAGTTAGAGGATAATATATATTATAAAAGAATCCCAGTGCAGTGTGAGAATGAACTGGCTAAACATAGCTTTGGATGAACGTAATAATTACATTTAATTAAAAAACTATGTAAATAGGTACCTAAGCCCAACTGTAGGTACCTAATGTCAATTTTCTGGCAATGAGTTTTTGATTACCTATAGTTTGCATACATATTTAAACATACGTAGTTGTTTACGACACAGACACTTACACTTACAGACACTTACACTCACCCTTATCAAAATCAACACCAAGGGTTCTCCTTCTTCTTCTTTCCATTTTCCTGACCAGGCCGACGCCATGATGGACACATTTAGTGAAATTCACTCATGAAGGTTAGAACGCCGATTGACGTTCTAAAACTAGGTACTTACTGTTACGTTTTAGACAATATTTTTTCATTCGAGAATTTTGGAAACGTTTGGTATATCGGATAAACAAAAATAACGTCAGAATCTATCGGTTACTCAAGTATCGATACCCGATACTATCGGAATATGCACTATCGATATAAAAATATCGATATATCAACGGAAAATATTGATATTTCGATGCTATCGACTATCGATGGCGATCCCTATTACCTACTTACTTTCATCGAAAACAAAATCTCACTTCTTACTTCTCCTACTACTCGTATTTAGGGTTGTTCCGATATCGAGGATCTTCCGGTATTTGATATCGATTGCGAAATTTGCATGATTAGGTTTTATGACAATGCTTTTTTTAATCAAGTGAATTAAAACTTACTTGAAACTTATCTTTATATTGCAGATAGGTTATTTATATTAGTTTTCATCACGTAGAGCAGGGATGGCCAACTGGCGGCCCGCGGTTGTGTTTAATGCGGCCCCCAAACAACTTTTTAAAAGTATTACGGTAGATATTTTTTAACAGAAATATAAAATACAAAATTTTCTACAAGAGTCCAGGTTAAGTTCAAATTGTATATTGAACATTAAAGTATGTTCAATATCCATAGCATTTGTTTATACATTAATTTATATAGCCTAAATTTCCCTTTAAGTTCTTGTGCGGCCCCTGCTTTTAGCGAAAGTATGGAAGTGGCCCTTTGGGCAAAAGAAGTTGGCCATCCCTGACGTGGAGTATTTGGTGTTGAAAAATACACTTTTGAGGTTAGCTCATTGAAAAAAATTTGTGTGAGCTAATTTTTGAGATCGCTATTTTAAGCTACCAGAACAGTCACACAATGGATTTTCAGTACCAAAACAGAAATAATCATAGATGCAGTAAGTATGGTTCTTGTTGATTTTGTTTAAACGGCAATTCCTAAATGTGATTTTTGGAATAATTGGAATACAAACATTTTCATTCAAAGATGAAATACATCGGAATACTGGTAGATTAATAATTACCATTTGACTGAAAAATTACAATATTTTTCACAGTATTCCGGTGTACATACAGGGCCTCTCTATATATATATATATATGTAGGGCCTAATACTGGTAGATCCTATATACAGGGCCCAGTAAGATATCAATCAAACCAATCAAACTTGTTTGGTACATTTCCCACCGTTTTCAACCAACAAACCCCTATTTCTTACCTCGCCACGGAGATAAGTAATAGTCAGTGATTTTGTTTTCAGAAGGAAACCCAGAGACAAAAGAGAAATTCGGTTCTACGATGGCGCCCTCAATCCCTTTGATTCGGGATAATATACTTGTTCCAAACAGGATACCAAAGTATTTTCCGGTTTTAAGGCCCCTTCAAGGCTCCTTTTGCACGTTTATTTTTCTGAGGCTTCTCTCACTGCCATCAGGAGCCTTTCGGGACGTTACAATACGAGTGGTGAATCCCTCCCTTTCTTCTAATATTTTCGGGTTTGTCTCCCCACTCTATTCTTCAGGAAACAAAGGGAGAACCCGGATGGGGCTCTACTAGAAAAGAAAAAAGAAAAAAAAAGAAAAGAGATTTCGGAAGACAAGGGGCTGTAATAAAAACGATGATATCAACCGGGTCCGTGGATCACTGGCAGGGTATGGTGGTGGTGGGGGGGACGGGGGGGGGGGGTCAGGAAAGGAGAAAAAATGAACATAAGGACAAAAGCGCAAAATACATAAATCCGCAGGTGACAGCTTAAGAAGAAAAACAAAATCCCGGAATAATAGGTCGATATGGTCGATGGAAAAAAAATTCCCGCTCGGCCCTCCGTTTCATATAAAAGCTTGTGGAAAACACGATGATATAATTCTAACTGGATTCTGTAGAGGGCAGAAGTGCAGAAAGAGCGGAGTGGGGGAAGCGTTATATTTATTAAAGGTATTGGAGTCTTTTCTCCCACTCGTATCGCGGTCAAGTCCAGCATTCTTTTTGAAAAGAATGGAGGAGTGCTGTGGTCGATTGATGATAATGGGAATTTCGCTCGGTTTTTTTTTCTCCGATCGACTCCAATTCTGCAAAATGATTATAAACCTCGGAATTCCGTCCGAACTACAGCGTTTAACGGACCTGAAAATCGTGGGTATTCATCGCCGTGGATGCTTCCACACAGGTTTCATTGGTTCTTTGAAAGGTTGAATTTAGACACCAAATCTGATATTTTGTCACCTGAAAGCAATTATACAACCACCTTAAGCCAAAAATCGCCTGGATTACCACGCACGCATACTGGTTAGACAACGTGACCAACTTCAAATACCTAGTCCTTCTAATTTCAGAAAGGTGTATCATATATATATATATATATGATCGAGGAGTTACTCCTACTGTAGGTGGGATTTATTTTTAAGCCCGGGTTGCGAAATGGCGATGGGAAAATAAATCACATGGCCCGAACAAGATAATTTAGATACCTACTCACATGCCTAAAAACTCATCTAACTAAAACTAAAATCATCTAGAGCCAGGATAAGGTGATTTTTCCTAAAAAACGACCATGTTTCAGGCTGTAATCCCGGTTTAATCAAGTCCAATAAAAAAAATTCGTAAAAAACTTCGTATTTTGACGTGCGTCTAAATGCTTGCATACGAGTCTGCAACACATTGGGACATTTTATGTCAGTATTAATAATATCCAACCCTAATAAACCGTTCAGTAACAAATTTATTTTTGATCACATTGATATGGGCGATTAATCACTTTAAAACCAATTAAAAAAATAAAATATGTAAGATTTTAGGAGCACACATGTATTCACTCTGATGGCTAAATCAAAACTAACAATAACACAACAACGAATTCCAGTTTCCTATACGACCAACTTGGTTAGGATGTAGTATTATTTTAATGAAAACAGAAAAATTTTCTAAAATTAAATTACATAGACATTTAATGTCTATGTGATTTAATGTAGGTAACCTAAACCTCAAGCAATTTATCACAAAACAAGCGGCAGTGTTCACTATGTCTATTTATAACATAAAAATATATATAAGTCTGACATAAATACCAAGAACAAATAAGCAAGAAATGCGTTATAATTCGAGAGCTTTCGATCGAATGGAGAACGATTTTTCTCCGATGAAAACTACAGAAGTTTCATTTCCCTAGCAACGGCTTGGTTGTAAGTGAAAATTATCGTAAAATGTAGGTAACGCTTTTCGAGGACACTTTTTCGTGACAGTTTTTAACTTTATGTGCCAAAGCAAAGACATCAAAATTTGATTAATGTGAATTTTTGCGAAAAATGTAGCTTTAATCATGATTCTTGCCTCAAAATGTTTTTAAACCTAAATAATGGTTTTTCTCGAGATCAGCTTTTATGGAGATCAGCTTCCTCTGTAAGTACGTCAAACCTAGTGCGTCATAACGACGCGTGAGCGCCTGACCTATGTACGTCAAAGCTAGTGCGTCATAACGACGCGTGAGCGCCTGACCTATGTACGTCAAACCTAGTGCGTCATAACGACGCGTGAGCGCCTGATCTATGTACGTCAAACCTAGTGCGTCAAATCGACGGTGAGCGCCTGATCTATGTACGTCAAACCTAGTGCGTCAAATCGACGCGTGAGCGCCTGATCTATGTACGTCAAACCTAGTGCGTCAAATCGACGGTGAGCGCCTGATCTATGTACGTCAAACCTAGTGCGTCAAATCGACGGTGAGCGCCTGATCTATGTACGACAAACCTAGTGCGTCAAATCGACGCGTGAGCGCCTGATCTATGTACGTCAAACCTAGTGCGTCAAATCGACGGTGAGCGCCTGATCTATGTACGTCAAACCTAGTGCGTCAAATCGACGGTGAGCGCCTGATCTATGTACGACAAACCTAGTGCGTCAAATCGACGGTGAGCGCCTGATCTACGTACGACAAACCTAGTGCGTCAAATCGACGCGTGAGCGCCTGATCTATGTACGTCAAACCTAGTGCGTCAAATCGACGCGTGAGCGCCTGATCTATGTACGTCAAACCTAGTGCGTCAAATCGACGGTGAGCGCCTGATCTATGTACGTCAAACCTAGTGCGTCAAATCGACGGTGAGCGCCTGATCTATGTACGACAAACCTAGTGCGTCAAATCGACGGTGAGCGCCTGATCTATGTACGTCAAACCTAGTGCGTCAAATCGACGCGTGAGCGCCTGATCTATGTACGTCAAACCTAGTGCGCCAAATCGACGGTGAGCGCCTGATCTATGTACGACAAACCTAGTGCGTCAAATCGACGCGTGAGCGCCTGATCTATGTACGTCAAACCTAGTGCGTCAAATCGACGGTGAGCGCCTGATCTATGTACGTCAAACCTAGTGCGTCAAATCGACGCGTGAGCGCCTGATCTATGCACGTCAAACCTAGTGCGTAAAATCGACGGCGAGCGCCTGATCTATGTACGTCAAACCTAGTGCGTCAAATCGACGCGTGAGCTCCTGATCTATGTACGTCAAACCTAGTGCGTCAAATCGACGCGTGAGCGCCTGATCTATGTACGTCAAACCTAGTGCGTCAAATCGACGGTGAGCGCCTGATCTATGTACGTCAAACCTAGTGCGTCAAATCGACGCGTGAGCGCCTGATCTACGTACGTCGAACCTAGTGCGTCAAATCGACGCGTGAGCGCCTGATCTATGTACGTCAAACCTAGTGCGTCAAATCGACGCGTGAGCGCCTGATCTATGTACGTCAAACCTAGTGCGTCAAATCGACGCGTGAGCGCCTGATCTATGCACGTCAAACCTAGTGCGTAAAATCGACGGTGAGCGCCTGATCTATGTACGTCAAACCTAGTGCGTCAAATCGACGCGTGAGCGCCTGATCTATGTACGTCAAACCTAGTGCGTCAAATCGACGCGTGAGCGCCTGATCTATGTACGTCAAACCTAGTGCGTCAAATCGACGCGTGAGCGCCTGATCTATGTACGTCAAACCTAGTGCGTCAAATCGACGCGTGAGCGCCTGATCTATGTACGTCAAACCTAGTGCGTCAAATCGACGCGTGAGCGCCTGATCTATGTACGTCAAAATGCTGTTTTCACAGTTACTGTTGGTGCCTAATTTCGTTTTAGCGTGGTTTTCTCTTTGTTAATCGGTTCGACGTTCATCTTGTCGTTCGCTACATTGGTACGTATGAATTGTTCATACTTTTTGCGACGAGAAAGGAGTATCGACAACAAACTTACGAAACTCTTCCAATTCCATATCAACAAATAAAATCACAACACTATTGGTTAGTAATTAACCACTTTAAACCCAATTACACAAATAAAATACCTATGTAAGATTCGGAGCACACATGTATTCACGCTGATGGCTAAATCAAAACTAACAATAACACAACAACGAATTGCAGTAGCCTATACGACCAACTTTGTTTAGATGTAGTATTATTTTAATGAAAACAGAAATGTAGGTAACCCAACCTCAAGCAATTGATCACAAAACAAGCGGCAGTGTTCACTATATCTATTTATAACATAAAAATATATATAAGTCTGACATAAATACCAAGAACAAATAAGCAAGAAATGCGTTATAATTCGAGAGCTTTCGATCGAATGGAGAACGTTTTTGTCCGATGAAAACTACAGAAGTTTCATTTCCCTAGCAACGGCTTGGTTGTAAGTGAAAATGATCGTAAAATGTAGGTAACGCTTTTCGAGGACACTTTTCCGGAGTTTTCTATTTTAGTGTGCCAAAGCAAAGACATGAAATGTCAAAACTGATATCACCACGTGATTCAGTGTCGAAAAATAATGAAATTTCATGTGCCACACTGGGGTTTTTACGTCTCATCGAAATTACGAACAAACGCGTTAGGTAGTCCAAAAAAGAAAGATTGTCAAAGTAAACAGTGCATGGAATTTGACGTAGAATATGAATCTGCAATTAATAACGGGGGTTCCCATTTGAAAATACCAAGTTGACATGCGTAACCTGCATTTGCGCGCAGGCGTTCCGCACAAAAATGTAATCGTTGAATTCGTTGTGAAAAATTAAGGGGACGTTACTTCGATGTGTTTTTTGCTATCTCTCTTTATATCGAAAAAACCACCCATTATGTTTTGAGCCTAGTGTCGAGTTTAAAATTCCATCCCTACACTTATACAATATAATAAATACTAACAAAATAGAAAAAAGATAAGGAAATTGAAAAGATTTAGGGCAGCTACTGGTTGGAACTTTTGGAAGTATTCTATAGTTGATTCTCTTATTCGGTAAAGTGTCTACGGTTTTTTTTTATAAATATAAACTTCAAGACCGAACGGAAGGCCAAAAGTTCCCGTGGTATTTCTTAATGGAAATCCCCAAGAGAAAAAATATATTGCGAGCGTAGGACGAAACACTGCTCCCGAAGGACCAAGTTTCCTGATGAATGGATTTGGAAACCTCGAACCGGTGATTCTCAATTAGAACGTGGAAAGCCCTAGCAGGGTAAACATGTTGTGATTATGCAAATGGGCATAGATGGATCAGCAAGACTGACTTTGTCGTCTTAGGTAACTAGAGATGACTTTGACGGATGATACTGCCAGGGGGCCGGTCGCCCTTAAAAGGGCCGCTAAAAGCACTTTAGTATCGGCGATTTTGTGGAAACCTCCTGTCATTTTGTGGCATCGAAAGTCGTTGAAATATGGAGAAAAACAAATGGAAACGACAATAACTATAACCCACTCAAAAATCTACTATAAGTACTTGGATTTTTTACTCAAATGAATCTTTTTCCCCAGTGAGTTTTGATTTCAATACAAAGTTGTTCTTAACATCAAAGTAGGCCTCGGTGTTCCAAGATTGTCCAATGAGTTACATCCACATGTTGTTAGAATCATTTTAAAAACTCCATAGGAAAACTTAAACACATTATAATGATCCAAACTGAAATGTAAGCATTTTGTGCTCTTTTACATGTCATTGATATCCAGCATAGTTTTGCGGTGGGTCAATGCAAAACGTAGATACAAGGTCACAAAAGGAAAACTCCACGGGGTGAATTGGAAAGTTCTACTATTGGCGATACGATCTTCACAGTTGCATTGCAGGCTTCACAGGAATAATGGTTGATGAATCAAATGAAGAGCGAAATTCTCGCGTGAAATCGATTTGTCCAGTTTATCAAGAAGTGCAATGGGGGGGATTGAATATCAGGTGAAAAATTCACCAGTTTGAAGATTCTATCTGGTTGGTAAATTTCGTGGACTCAAGAGATGATTTATTAAGGTCTCATATGGCGGAGTTTCTTACTGTACTATTATGGGTGATTGTCAGTTTACGGAACTATCGCTGTCTTCCGTTAATAAAAAAAAGTGACAGTCCAACTTTTCCTAACATTTCTTTTTGTGGCATCACTGTGGTTACTTGTCGCGATAATTTATATTGGTTTTTCGTCATTTTAAATGCCTATGATTGATCCATATATACCTCAAATCTCACGGTCGTGGCCTGTCCCTAGGTCAACTTTTGGATATTATTTGAACCTCTACTTCCTTAATGATGGCCTCGTGGAAAAAGTTGCATATGCATTATTTAGAATATAATAGGTTTAATAATTTTTAATAGGTTCAAATTTCGCAATTGGTTCCAAAGCTCCTCAGGTTTACGGTCCAACGTTCTGTACGAAATTGCGAGTAGTACTGCTGCATTGATTTTGAAATGGAAAAAAGATGTGATGCTGTCTCTTCATTACAGAACAAAATGGGTCGGACAAAGTAACAAGGAGAACGGGTGAAGTAGAAAAGGGGGCGGAAAAGAAGGAATTGTCTTGACCTACGAAATTTTAAAAACTCACTTTTGAGGATAGAAGTGGAATTCATGCGTGATTACTCGTAACAGTGTCTTTAGAATGATTTCTAAAAATATACTACGAATTTAGAATTTAGGAGAGCAAAAAAATAGAAATGCTAAACCGTTGATTGTCCCTTAAACCGAGAATCACCCTTATACACAGTAAGAAAATGATAGAAAAAAATTGTCTCCACTGAAGAACATGATGTCCATGAAGAACATCTCAAGTCAAAATCACGATTCTCCATATTCAAAGTTCCCCAGTTTGAGAAAGGGATAAGATATCGTTTAAAATATCGTTGCGATATCTCATTCTCTACACAGATTAGAGCAGACTAAACATGAAGAACATCTCAAGTATCAACCGCGTTTCTTCATCTTCAAAGTGTTCCAGTTATCGCAATTCTGATCCCACCATCGTGTTCAGCATTTAAAAAAAAAAACCTTTAAAATGAGGTGTCACTTGTCAGACTGTCTCATTTGGAGAAGTTATGGGTAATCCCCCCCCCCCCCCCCTTAAATTGACCCGATTCTGCCCATCTACGAGCTTAGCCTTTTGATCGCTAAGACGGATTTATCGTGCAAATTTGAATTTTTTATCTCAATCGAGAGTTATCGTCTGGAGTGACACATACCTACATAAACATATAGGTATGTTCATGTTTGAGTCACTCCATCGAATTTTTGAAGAAGATGTTGCTATTGTTCTCGGCCCAAAATTCTTTATACCAAAATCCGTTTTAGACCATCCTGAATCCACTGCCAAAAGACACCAAAAATTATATAAATACAACGGAAACGGATTTTGGTATAAAGAATTTTCGGAAATTAGAGTTTTAAAATTTTTGGACCGACAACAGTAGCTACATTTCCTTCGAAAATTCGATAAAATTGCCTCGAACATACCACGTTTTTCCACACCACTACATCTCAAATCGGTTGGACGGTTCACAAGTAGTGCATTCTGTTGAGGGATAATTGAACAACTGAAAGTACTTACTTACCGTTGTTAGAGACTACATGCTGATTCGATCTAAAAAATCAAAATGACTCATTTTCTCCCTTGCTAATTACTTAATTTCTACTGGGGAAAATATCTGATCATGGATATCACATCACACATTGTGTGTTTTTTGGCAGTAAAAGAGAAATAAGTTAATTTGCATAGAGTGATAGATCCTCTATCAGCTGATCCTGGGTTTATTCTGCTTGAAGTGTAAGTCCTAAGAGGGCTATATACGAAATTACAGCTTCATAGGATAAATAGCATCAAAATTAGCTTCAGGAGCCACTCAGCTGATCCTGGGTCTATTCTGCTTTAAGTCTAAGTCCTAAGAGGGCTACATACGAAATTACAGCTTCATAGGATAAACAGCATCAAAATTAGCTTCAGGAGCCACTCAGCTGATCCTGGGTCTATTCTGCTTTAAGTGTAAGTCCTAAGAGGGCTACATACGAAATTACAGCTTCATAGGATAAATAGCATCAAAGTTAGCTTCAGGGGTCCTTCAGCTGATCCTGGGTCAATTCTGCTTTAAGTGTAAGTCCTAAGAGGGCTACATACCAAATTACAGCTTCATAGAGTGAATAGCATAGAAATTAGCTGTAGGATCCATTCAGCTGATCCTATTCTGCTCAAAGTGTAAGTCCTAAGGAGCTTATATACCAAATTACAGCTTCGTACAGTGAGTAGCATAGAAATTGACTGTAGGAGCCATTCAGCTGATCCTATTCTGCTTAAAGTGTAAGTCCTAAGGACATTCCAAAAACATCTTCATACAGTGAGTACCATAGAAATTAGCTGTAGGAGCAACTCAGCTGATCCTGGGCCTATTCTGTTTAAAGTTTGTCCTAAGGAGGCTACATACCAAATTAAGTACAGTTTTATGGAGTGAATAGCATAGAAATTAGCAGTAGGAGCACACATCCTTGGATTAAAACAGGGTGAAGACTTGGCTCCTCATTCGTATTATATGCACACAATAAGTGCAGCAAAACATTCCCGACTGAGTAGCCTCATTGCAGTAAGCTTGCAAAACACTAAGTTGTAACAACATTGGCTGCAATTGATTTTAGACCTTGGAAACAATCTAGAACCTCAATACTACAAACAAATTAGGTCAGGACAAAGATGCCAAACTCCCTTAAATCCTAATGTACCGACCCGGATCAGCCGGCCGAGAGGACACGTATGGCAGCCGTGCCGATGGCAACACTGCGCGGATCCGCGGCCCAGCTGACATTATCAAGGTTTGATAAGAGATACCAACACGATGAAATTCCGGTGCTGACGGTACATTTGGCGTGTCACGGTTGCAACACTCGTGACCTATTTCCGGGGACTGGACGGCGATTTTACGTGGAACTGCAGTGATTCGATTCCCCGATTCCGATTTGAGAGTACCTAGCGAGACGTGTGCTTGGCGAGTTAGGTTTCTTTACTTTATAATATATTCTTGAGGAATCAATTAGTTCTCATTCCTTACTACCGAGAGTACACCGTTAGTCGGTAGTGTGGTATTTACGTCCTTTCTCCCCTTCGGGGAGAAAGCGCGTAAATACCACACGGTAGTGAAGTAGGTACTAACACGTGGAAGAATGTAGTATTCGTGTGCTATCTCCTGCACATGAATACTACACAAGTTAGTACATATATGGTGGCAGCGATCTACGAACCAAGTACGTCTCCCGTTTGCGATGGTAAGTACCTAGTTGTAAGTTTCTTATTACCTGCGTTGTAAGTCGCTTATGACACTTTATAGGAATAA
The DNA here is from genome assembly GCA_963920205.1 of Stenodema calcarata. Lineage (NCBI taxonomy): Eukaryota > Metazoa > Arthropoda > Insecta > Hemiptera > Miridae > Stenodema > Stenodema calcarata. Next base: position 21,339,239 of record OY986061.1, on the reverse strand, counting down.
CTTGCTTATGTCAAGGTCGCTCGTCTGTCTTTCTCCGTCTCTTTGTCCTATCTGAATCCGTATCCGTCTTGAGCCACTTTATGGTATCGGTGCCTCAGGAGTGAGGGATTTCAGAGTATAGAGTTATAGCTGTTGATTGATTGAGCACCTTCATTTGATTAGTCGCTACGGTCCGTACGGCGGGTTACCGACGGGCGATTGTAGTAATTTTCCTTTTCACGGAATCGATTTTGTTGCAGTCGGAAGCCCGTTATGGCACGTTCCTACATTTATGGTTTGTTCCCTTTCATTTAGTAGGATCGTGTTTAATCATTACAGTATATTATATTGCACTTCACACGGCGTCATACGTATATAATAGTATAACTCGGCTCGTTTGAGTTTCGCCGAGCACTTCCTTCCTATTCCTATTATACGCCCTGCGTGGGTTCTATTTTGCGTTCATTATAATTTATCATCACGAGTTTGTTTGGGGTACCAATAATAAAAGTATTGTAGCGACACTACAGTTTATTTTTGGTGATAGAAGGAAAATTTTTTTTTTGTATTTCGGTCATACGTTTCCAAAAATAATATTTTTAGATCGTACGTTTCCAAAAATAATATTTTTCCGATCATACGTTTCCAAACATAGTAGATAATATATAATATAATATTATTATTATATTTCAGATCAGTTTCAAGAATTTAGAGAGTTGCAAGGAAAAAGAAAAAAAAAAAAAAAAAAAAAAAAAAAAAAAGGAAAAATTTTTTTTTTCTTTCTCAAGTGTTTTTCCGCTTGTTTGTTTCTCAAAACCGTTTTCGTGTTCGTGAGTTGAATTGACAGTAAATCTTTTGGAGTCGGATTAATTCAGTTCATCAATTGTAGTTAGGTCGTTTGTCTTTCGTCGTCTATTTATCGGCTCTAGATCCGTTTCGCCGTCCAATGTATGTACCACCTTGTGGTATCCGTGTCTCCTCTGTGAGGGTTTAGACCTATATATTGTATCACTTGGTAGGTATCGGAGGCTCCTCTGTGAGGATTTAGCCGTTTTAATGTACCCTTTGTGGCGAGTTAGGTTTCTTTACTTTATAATATATTCTTGAGGAATCAATTAGTTCTCATTCCTTACTACCGAGAGTACACCGTTAGTCGGTAGTGTGGTATTTACGTCCTTTCTCCCCTTCGGGGAGAAAGCGCGTAAATACCACACGGTAGTGAAGTAGGTACTAACACGTGGAAGAATGTAGTATTCGTGTGCTATCTCCTGCACATGAATACTACACAAGTTAGTACACTAACATGACCAAAATGCTTTTTGTACACCCCTTTGGCCACCAGGGGAAAAGAGCAAAAATTGAAATTCAAAATAGGTAAACTTGAATAATATTCATATACTATATGAATATAATATTCAATATAATATATAATATTTATATGAATATAATTCAATATAATATACGAATATTATTCAATATTGTACAATATAATATTATTATATTGTATAATATTATACAATATAATAATATAATATTATACAATATTATTATATTGTATAATATTATTATAATATATTATTATACAATATTATCGTATAATATTGAATAATATTCGTGTATTATATTGTATTATATTCATATAAATATTATATTGAAGTTCATAGTTTCAACAATTACCAGACCAAGCAGCTACAAACCTCTCAAAAACATTAATAACCATCACAAGCTTTCTCAAAATCTCACATACCGAAAAAGTAGGTAACCAGTTTTCATAGATACCAGTAACCAGTTTTCATTAATTTTACCATTGAATAAAGAAGGGCCAAGTAGGGTGAAGGTCAACTAGAGAAAAAATAACTATTCAAGTAAATCTTTACGAAGATTATCAGTTTTTATTATACATAAAATGATATTTTATCATATTATGATTTATGCTTAGACGTATTTCGACCTTTAAATGTATGCAACATAATATCACGAAACTCCTCGGTGTCATACTTGCACTGCTCGTGGCCTGGAGGTCAACTTGAACCAACTCCTTTCTTCGCGGTTCGTTTCAAACCGTGTAATTCAACCTAAAATGCCCAATGATGATCACACTTCATCGGTGTGACCGACGGTACTAGTGCATTATACGCCTGGTGAACTCGATTATCGAGTTGCGATTATATATCGATTTCACTTGTTTCTCCCAAACTGACATACCTAATATTATTTTCATTTTTACAATGCAATATACCTATGACGTTAGATTGATCTACATGTCCAAGTAATCTATATGGTACTAATCAGTTGTTTGGGGGATGTTTTTATTCCGCAACCCCGTCCACTTTATCTATATGCCCAACTAATCTATATGGTACTAATCAGTTGTTTGGGGGATGTTTTTATTCAGCAACCTGAATAATATTATATTATAATATACCTATTATATTATAATATATTATGGAAATCTGTTCGGAAGGCTACGCAACTGTTACCATCGAATGTTGACATCATCGATATATAATCGACTTCACCTGGCTTATGAAAAAAGTAAAACAGGAGATAGTAGAGATAACAGAGGTTGACGGCCAAGCCTCGAGGGACGCTAGTGGCGGGCTCAACAGCAGTGTTGCCAGACCCGTCCGGAGTGAAAACCCTCTCAGCGCTACCAAAAACCCATAACAGCCCAAAAAATCCCACATTCCGGAAAAAGTGCTCTATAGTGCCTTTTAAGAGCCAAAACACACAAAATATGTGTCTCCATGTGATCACCCAGGCATTTTATTTTCGGAGAGGAGTCAGAGAACATCAGATGTTCATCGATATAGATTCTATATCGATATCAGGGATACAAGACTAACTTACCTTGGGTACTGAACAATTTAAACAATTGGTCGCCAGCTGATATTTCGCGGCAAAACTGTTCCGCCTTCTTATTATAAATAATGTGTTTACTGCTTAGTAAACACCGACGCACGCGCACGCACAAACAAAACAAGGACGGTGACGGTGTTTCGCCCTCTCGCCGCAGGAGAGCGCTAAAGAGCCTCAATGTGGCCAACATAACTCGTCTCCTATGCGAAATTTCCCTAATTCCTAACAATCTTAGCGTTTTGACTAATTTATTCCCGATTTCGGCCGAAAAAAGCCCAAAAACCCACAGTTGGGCCAAAAAACCCACAAAACCCATTTCCTCAAAATCTTTCCGAATAAATCCACGTGGTGGGTTTCAACCCACGATCTGGCAACACTGCTCAACAGGCCGCACTCCAACGTCTGCTCACGAGGCTTGGGTCGGTCAGGAGCAGTGCTGCCAACCCGTTTCAGCAAATGAACCAGAATATCCCCGAAAATTTTGGACACAATAATACTGATCACAAAGTGAATTATTAATTAATAAAGGTCAAGGGAAACAATGTGAAAGAAATTAACTTGGCTGAGTTGCGCTGGTACTCGGAACCAAATAATGGATTATAACTTCAAACGATTAATCTTAAGCTAATCCAATTAATCGGTATTGAATAATCGATGTTCCAATAATTGAAAGCAAATAACCAACTTTTTGGTTTAATTTATCTTCGATAATGAACCATTGGAATCGACCAAAGCAAACGATTTTTCATTAGTAAGTAAGTAGGTGCCTAAGTAGGTACTAATTTCAAACGCATAATAATAATTATTATTTTATTAACTTCAAAAATTTGACGACGAGGGGGGTTTTCCCTACTCATCTAGTGAATTTAGTAATTTATTTCAATAGTCCAAGCTTGGGATATCATTCAATATTTTTCCAAACTTAGATCCTGCAGATCTAAGTTATTAATAAAATTATTAATAAAATAATAATAATAATGAAAGTTATTATTATAATTTGCTTTCTCACTAACCATCGGATTTGTTGATAGTTAGTGAGAAAGTAAATAATCCTGCAGGCCTTTAAAATGTAACAAAAGGTTGTCACCTGTGACGATCTGCAGGATTTAAGTTGGAAAAATATTGAATGATATCTCATGCTGTGATTGACTTGGACTATTGAAATAAATTACTAAATTCACTAGATGAGTAGGAAAAAACCCCCCTCGTCGTCAAATTTTTGAAGTTAATAAAATAATTTTTCTTAAAGTTTCTTAAATTCGAAAATTCGAAAATAATATTATTTGCACGAGCAGCAGCACCCGAAGCAATAAAGGTAACATAGCGGTCGATATCTTCTTACAATTCGTCGGGGATCCCTCGCCTAACATTAATAGCGGTGGAGAACGAGTGTGACGGGCTGTGTAGAAGTATCCGTGGAATGCACGGAGAATACACTCTTCACATGAGCTCTAAATACCGAGTGCCGTTCTCTACGTGAAGGATTCTCATTTCAAGGACTTCATCCAACTTGTCGCGTAACATTCACCGTTGATCGCGGAGGCCGATGAGTGCTATGCAATCAAGCAAGTGAAGAGGAATAACTTCGGATGAAGCTTGTGTTGAAAGAGTGATTCTTTATTCAATAATTCTAAAGTATAATCACCGGTATCACCTCCTTTCCGCTGATCACAACACACTTTGTGGTTTGAAGCTGTTCCCCAGTATGAAATTCTAATAGAATTCTAGATTCTGAACCCTAATAGACCGATTGTGCAACGCTCCCAGGGGACTGCGGACCGACTAGTTTGTAGCGTGGATGCTTCAAAAATTCGCTCAGGTCAGTCACGTGCCCTGAATTTTGATTCGGTTTGAAAGGAAAAATTACAGCGGGAAACCTTATCGTTTACTCGTGGAAGGGTATACCAGTCCAGGTCCCGTCCCTACCCGTAAAAAAACTCCTCCTACAAGAAAATCCATAAATCCGTAATGGCTCGAGTTCGAGATCCAACTGAGATATGTGGATGGGGAGAACGACAGGGATGGCAGAAGATTCGGTCGGTAGCTAAAGGGGACAGCGGATTCAGAGGATGGTATCAGAGAGTGGCTGGGCGTGATAGATGGTGATGGATTGAGCGAGGGAGGCCCGCCGTGATGGGTCAACCTGCCTTGACTTTTTACCCCATATCCGCGGGCGTTTACCTCCACCACCCGCCACGCCCAGATCCCTTCAGAGCAGTGACGTGTAGTACAGCATCCCGGGGAATCATTTTGAAAACGATCCCCGTTATATGAACAACCTATAAGGCTGTATACGAGGCACATATTGGTGTTGAGCAATCATTGTATGGCGTCATTATTGCTATTATAACTGGGATACTTCCACTTACATCAATTTGATGATTTCTTATTCAACGTCCAAGTAAAGAAGTCGGTAAAAAACGTGATGACGAATTCTGTAACCCACTTTTATACAAGTAAGTAGAGACACGATTCTTTTACAAACGGTACAATCGTAGTACTGGAAAACACATGGATCTTACAGCTGTGTCTATACAATCAATCAATTTTTTCAGTATCTTGGTTCCGTAAAAGATACCTCTGCCGTGGAAAGGTGGTTTTTGGAGCTCCAAAATTACACGGCACGTCAAATGTATTTTGCATGACTGGTTGTGCTGTGTTGGCTTTAGAAGAAGCTGCAGAGGTTCTAGTTTTGAAAGACTGTGGAATGTCAACAGGAGCGGGTAGTGGGATTGGGGGAGGAAGACGTAATTGGAGAGGTATACAGTCACGTGAGGTGAATATCCAGAGAAATATGGCCTCGGAGAGTGCTCCATTGGACGCTTCCAAAAAAGGAGAAAAAAAGGAAGACCACATGAGAAGGCGTTGCTGAAGGAACGCCTGGGTGGATGGCAGATGGCCAATGGCAACAGTCCTTTTTGGTGTTGGACGGGTATCTCTTCAAGGAAAAAAACCTTCGAATAAAGATCAGGTTATCCACAACCACTGCCACTTACCTAGTTCGGTCAATCAGCTATGGTGATGCAAGTTATCCATGAAGGCACTGCTCACTTTGTTGTTGAAATATGAGATACAATTGTTTGATCGTTAATCAAATATTATTCGGTTATACATAACAACTCGAGTGCATATACTCGACTGAGTTAGTACTCACAAGCAGTTGACAAGTAAACGTTCACTAATACTTTTTGTTTAAATTCATAAAAAGGTTGAATGTTTGCAAGTATCAGTTTCTAAACCATCAAAGCCTGCGAAATTTGATATCTCCAGTGAATATCGATCTTTTCCGCATCCCGCTTATTCCTGTAATGGGCAAACATTTACAGTTAATTTCCGTCTCTCCGGGGACTTGGTGAGTCTTGGTGTGCTCGAACCATCACTGAACGCTTTCAAGTTTACGGGGCGGGAAAAGCGTGTTTGTGTAAGGCCGTTTGTTCGATATCTTTTGAAGTCAACGACCAAATTCGGGTCCTCTCGTTGCAGTTAATTGAACGATTGAATAATAGCTGGTGGTACTGGGGCCTGATTTATAGAAGCCCTCGATATCAACACATAGACTCAGAATAATCAACTAGAAAGAGGTACTACTGCCTCAATCACTTGTCGTCCATGCTGAAACCTGTTCAATTCGTGCTCCATACTGCATCAAACCAACATTTCTTTGTTGTTTGAATATTACAAGGACCTTAGTCTGACCTTAGTTCAGCAAAAACACATTTACCCCGCGAAACTTGAATGATTAAGGCTGTATTGTTTTCTGGCATTTAATCCTGAATAAGAATAATCATTTTTGAAATATGACCGCTGAAATCAGATCTTTGTGTAGTTGATACCAATGATTCTCCTGATCCTCTCATTCTAGGTAGAGGCAGAGAAGGGCACCACGTTTGAATTCGACATCGTACTACACGGAAATATGAAGCACTTAACGAATGATAATTCATTTGCAACATTTGAATACACAAGTTACGACTCATGCCATAGAATAGACTAGGATGCGAATGTCATGACGTCAGGACACATTGAAAGGGGCTTGAAGGCAGCCTGGACCGGTGAAATTAACTTTGAAGAGAGAGCCCCTCCCCCCCCCCCCCACCAAATAGGGTTTTCGTTTGTACCTTCTGGCGGATCAATAAATGAGCAGATCCTTTGATGTCTGCGACTGTCCTCTAGAAGTTGATTTAATTAAACTCGCTAACAAGCGGTAACTTCATAATGCGAATACGCCATACTTGACTGTAGGTATTGTACCGTCCTGTTGTCACACATCAACCATGGACAAGGAAGGTGGATTGAAATCATACGAACATGACTAGGCTTTGAGACAAGTGCACAAGTGATAAAATGTATCCAATACCTCTCAGTGCAACAGAGAGCATTTAATTTCAGAAAATCCCGTTGAGACCTCTTCCGCCAACATCTCAAACATTCATGGTCCAAATCACACTGTTTGTTTTAACCAAAATGTTCTTGGCATTTTTCGCGTTAGGTACGTGGTCATTACGAGTGATCTTGAGAAATTCGGCTCAAAACGCTATTTCCCTCATCAGAATCCATCAAACCCGTATCCTCCAAAGGGCTTTTCGCGCTGACCGAAGGAAGATGGGAAGGACAACAAAAGAAGGCCAAAGGCTCGATTGAAACGGAACGCGTGGGGAATGCTATTGTTGGGCTCCCTTTGCAACCCCTTTCGCCTTGTAATTGAACACTCACCTGGGGCATCTCTGCCATCCTTCCCTTGCCTCGGCCTGATAGCTGCCTCCGTGGCTCAAGGGTCTGGGGTTGGGGCAATCTCGACTCCAAGAACTCCGGGGTTTGGTTATATAGCTCTCGAGAGAGGCCCTTCGACTGTAGATCAGCCAGAACTTTCTGGAAGTCGCCGCCTTACCCTCAAGCTTTCCTGAACCTCAATCCTTCAAATTACCCGATATTACGTATATTTTGATTGTCACTGTGAGAACGTTCCCTCCTGCCTAGATCCCATTAAAGATTTGGGATACGTAACCTTCAAAAGGTGTATCTACTGTCGAAACCCTCATTGGGCGAATAACCTGATTGACTTCAGTGAGTAAAGGGCATAAGCCAAACATTTTCAACACTTCATTCTTCAGAATCAAGTACGCGTATATTGCTTTGGCTTCATGAAAACCAGGTCTGTTCGTCAAGAAAATGATAAATTATCATTAAATGTAACATGATGTACAAGAAAAATGTACAAAACGGAGTTTGAATAAAAGGCGGGCTGAGTAACAAGGTATAATTGAAAGGAAACGGTGTGGTATCCATGCTGAAGCCAAATGCAGAGAGAAGTTTTAAAACGACTGTTATCTGGCAGGGCAATAATTGTGGCGGATGGGCGTAGCGATGGCGGGACTGGGGAAGTGATGTAGCGATTAGGAGCTTCATCAAATGATCAATGACTACAAGTAGGTACTGATCTTTCAACGTGAACTCCTCCTGGAACCAGTCGGAAGTGTCTTGAATAAGCACTCTAGGGTTACAAATCGACTTAAAAATGATACTCCACTCAAAAGGATACACCTAACCAATGTTAATATTTTAGCACTCATATTAGTTATTATGACACAATGCACTACAGTACAGTGGAATTTGAGTAGAGACGATTAACACTGTACTCATATTTTAGTGGAAGTAGACAATTTTTCAACTAATCTTGACTTTGTGCTTTTCAACATCCATACTTGATCCAATAGTGTCAATCGTACTATTTGGGACCACTACAGAGTCATTAGCTTTACGAAGCTTGTTCAACTGATAACTTTGATTTGAATCGTTTTTGCAACGATCTCGACAAGAGTTTCACCAAACTGAATGTCAGATGAAGAACTCACATGAAAACCACTGACAATAAGACTTGTAAATGTGGTTAGGAATTGACAAACCCACTTTGAATTTACAACCAAATTTGTCGACTGTTTTCAGTGTAATTGAAAAGGACCGCCTGAACCAAAAAAGCCGTGAATTAGTCACACGCTCAACTGAGGACAGATTAGTCACTAACGAGAACACCCTTTTCTTTCCGCAGAATGAGCGCCACCGCGTTAGGGAAACTTGAGATTTGATAAAGTCTTTGGTTTAGGAATAATTAAAAGCTTTTGTTTGTACAGAGAACACTAGGGTCGGCGGAGGAGGAGGGAGTGAAGTGACGTTGAGAATCATCCCCAATGGTAATCATCACTTGGAAAACTGAGGTTTAAAACTTGAAGGACTAGAGTCACCCTTAGACCGAGTTTCGACTATGACAAGACTTGGAAGCAACGGAGCAATTATAAATTCAGCGACTTGAGTTAAGCTGATACGAGAGGAACAGTTACAGAGCGTTCGTGTCTTACTGTAGAAATCTCACACATTTCATAGATCAATGCTGAGGGTGACTTCAGGTTATGAACGGTGGGGAATATCATCCTCGGCCTATTCCGAGCCCACATCACACCGAATTTCATAGTTTTCAGGGAATTTTAAATGGCCAAAGTGCAGCCGACGGTAGGATTTTTTTAAATCGACAGTTGAGTTATGTTTATGTTTAAATTTAAACCCACCAATTTCAATGGAGAATTAATTCACTCGGATTGTACTTCACATTTGCAAATAGTCGTAGTTTCATGAAGTATAGTGAGGCCTCAAACCTAATATTTGGACAGTAGGGTATGGAGGTCGTTATGAATTTCTGGAAATCAAAGAGGCAGTGTTTTTCCCTCAAATTACTTCTCAAGTGAATTTAAAACACTCGATATGGAAGTTATTTGGAAGTTAGTGATAATTATCAGAACACGAGCTTACGCCAAAATCTGGTTTTCTTAACCTCACAAATAGACTGCCAAGAATTTTTCAATAACTAACGTCTAAATTGCAATTTTCCAACCCACTTTTAGCCTAAATTATTCGTAAGTTATTACTTTTGCCTATCTCCATCGGCAACGTGTTATAATAAGTCCTGCCAACACATACCCGACACGAAAAGTATCTCAGAACGAGGTTCTGTAGGAATTTTGTAGGGTTTGATTCAGCTCCATCACCGTTTGGTGGACGCTCATTTAGATGAACATACAATTTTACCTCACCAATCTTGTTATTTCGTACGGTTGTCATATGGACTTTGTATATAAATTCCACGCAAAATGCTGATCTACACAGAAAATGGTGAAGAGTCACGGAAAAATTTACAGCGGTTGTATTCCTCATTTCCGTTTTTCTTCAAGCTATTGGATTTCGTTAGAGCGTGATAACACACTTCGAACTTCCATTTCACCTCCATTTCACTCGAATCCCAACTCTTATGAGCCCGGTCCGCCAGAGCGTAACTCGGATAGTCCCATCTGCCCTCAACTCTTAAATCAGTACATGGGTCGCGGCTCGGAAACTGCCTCAAGCCACACATCCCTTCCGAAGAACTTTTTCTTCTCTTTCTACTCCACCCGTTTCATTCGGAGATTCCGCTCAGATCCAGGTCGAAAGCTTATATTGTACAGTGAACAAACATATCGAGTCCGGAGCAGGTTGGGAAGGGCGAACGCGGCTGAAGTATGAAATCTTAGCAACACGGCCTCGCCCTTTCAGCTGTATATCTCTCTTGATAGGCGTCACGAGTAATTCGAACTCACCTTGTCGCTTTCCTTCAGATGATATTCTTCCCTATTTCAGATCGGGCTTTTACTGAGTCTAAACTCGTGGGAGAGATACGTATCTCTCCCACGATGGACCCTACCATGGATTGAAGTTCCTTTATGGTCATTGACGGTTGAACTGATACTGGATACCACGTTATGGCACCAATTCACTTAGGTTAGAACAGAAATATAGTGAAGTAGTGGTAGGAATGGTAGAAGTGAAAAACTTGTAGAAGTAAGAAGCGATAAACCTAGAATTATGGCGACATGTAGCGCGAACCAGTCAACAACGTTCTTACACTAAAGAAACTGAAAGGAAGCAGTGAATATGTTACTTCAGCCGGAAAAGCGGCTGAAAGAAGGATAGTTTAGCAGAAAGTGAGCAAGGGTGAAAGAGAAGACAGAAGTATGTAAGAAGAAGAAAGTACGTATAATTACCGTAAGAAACATGTTGGCCTAGCCCTATCTACCTAAAACTCTATGGCCATAGGGTAAAAATGCTTAAGTCTTGCGACAATACCGTTTTAGATGTGCTAGAAAAGTACGTCTTGAAGTGGCCTCCAGTGACAAAATGCAGCAGGCAGCAAAACTTGTCCTTTGCTGATTCCTTGAGAGGCAGAAACGGAATTGAGCAAGTCCCTGTCGATGGGAGGTCGATATTTGGCACTCAGAGACGTCCAGAAAGCACCGAACCCCGAGGTACAGGTAGACGGTAGGTAGGAGCTGAATGAATCAAATCTGGACCAAGAAAAGGAGTCAGGCACCAGACTTACTGGAAGGCAAAGTACTTTTTTCAACTGAAACAGCTGAGGCGAGATCCCTTCTTCCCTCTCCAACTAGGAATTATTTTCTATCACAGAAGAACTTCCTCCGTTTGGTTATAGTTGGCAAGCCTGGACCGCAAGACGAGTGCGCACAGATCAGCCCAAATTCACCTGGAGAATTCCATATGGTGTGACGTCACAAGAGTAATGACGGGCCACGCAGTCTCGAGTAGATATCTCCAGCATCCTTGGGAGTTGCGATGATACACTCCCGTTAAAAAAGACTTCGTATTTTCTTAAAATGAAGCACTATTTGCCTAGCGTAAGTTTGAAAAATGTTTGAAACATGAATTGCAATTTTGAAAGGAATGAGACTATCTACGAGCTTTTAGCGTTAACAACAGGTGCATTTTTACTGCAATAATTCGGGTCGTTTCTTTCATTAAACAGCGTTACAAGGTATTCAAATGAGGCTACTTCGTGGTCCGTTCATAACAATACTTGCTATAACATTACCTTCTGAGAACACCAATACGAACTAAATCATTATCGACGATACCCGGGAAACCCATGTCGAAAAGCAAAAAGACATGAGCAGTTGAAACATTGTCTATTTTTACAAAATTAAATTGAGAAAGAATGAATGCCAGGTGGTGCTCCCAGTGGTCACCCATCAAACTACTAACCGGTGTCCTACGCGGTATGGCCGTTGGCAATTACTGATGGGGAGCACAATGAATCTTGCTTGAAATTGCGAATCGACTGATCAGGATGTAGTTTCTCGTGAGGGAAATCATAGGGGTAGCGAAGGGGACGGGGAGAATTTCGTAGGCAATTATAAAAGCAAGGGCTTGCCGCGAATCCATTCAAGAAAAGATCTTCTACAACTTTTTTACACAAAAAGTATTTCTATCTCTCGACTGCACTCAAGTGGAAATGAAATATTCCTGGTCTCGCGGCTCCTCCTGTGGCTATCGAGTCTCACCAATCTCTCTCGAGAGCGAATGCGATCTCAAGTGGAAAACCCCCTGAAATTGGTATCGAAACTTTCTCTCGAGATTTTGTCTCGGGTGTACACTTGGCTTAACGCCATTCAAAGAGACAGGTTATTCGTTGCTTCAAGTGTTTAAAGTATTTATTGCGGTGTGTGTGTTTGTTGGTCTAGAAAAGTTCAAAGTTTTCTGTCCAATTGTTCGGTAAATCCGAATTAAGACACCACTCCATCACCTTATCGATATCGGCTGCACAGAAGGGACAACAGGGAAACGGCAAGGGGAAGTTACCTACCAAGTCCGAAAGCCTAGCAATCCCAGTCTGAGATCGACGTGGATTGAGTGGCCTGGAAGTCGGCGGAGATCAATTAATTTGAAGAGGATCACACACGGATGGTGGCAGAGGGATTAGTGGGTGCGAGGCTGACCCTGAGCGGAGGGACGAGAAGGGGTCAATTGGGGAGGACCCAGCAATCAATTACAGGAGGTTTGAGACCCCCTACCATATCCACACGTTGTTCCATCTGCCTCGTCCTAACCTCTAAGGGACAGGTGCATCAGTGTAACTCGACGTTGCAGTCTCAGGTTCTCGTCAGTCAGGGTCGATCATTGTCTGTTCAGTGTTCACCAGGTTTGTGGCCCAATGTAATGATTGGGAGCGTGCCAGCGACAGCTTTAAGCTCGATCCATTGTGATGTCATCAATAGGAAACCGATTGGGCTGGTCATGTCTTAGCAGTCCTTATTCAATCGACGTTGAACCGTTTTCGCGACCAAATGTATAGTACGAGTAGGCTACTAGTAGCCTCGTAGTAACAGAGTAGTAAATATCAATTCATTCCTAAGCAAAACTCATCAAACCATCTCAGGCCAGGGTATATAATACTGAAATGACCTATGATGGTTTTGCTTAGGCATCAATTGATATGTACGACTCAGTTACTGCAAGTCTACTTAACTAATCTGTATATTATACATATTATGTCCTTTCACGTAGGAGTTACTGGCAACATCCACATTCCCCAATACATACTACTCGTCGTCATCTTGCGTCACCCTGCACTGTTAGTTATTGCAGTAGTAACTTCCATCATTCGCAAATTCCTAAATGCCTTCTCACAAAAAACAGTTGCGATGAATTCATCATAGCAAATTATTTGGCCCTACGTACGGTCTTCAACGCCATTACAGGGGAATCCAAAGTGGAGATTGACTACAAGGTAGGTTACAACCAGTAACACCCCTTAGGTTTCCATATTCACGCAGGAAAGTTGTTTCCTGGTAAATCTTGAACGTTACTGCAGACAACATACCTCCAGCCACCAAGTGATTTTTCCAGTTTTAATTTTTTCAACAAGGTGATAATCAATGTATTAAATTCACAATACTGTTTCTCAATGTTGGTATAAAGTGAATAGGAACATGAACTGAAATAAATTGGAAAACGAACTGAAGTGCATAGAATTTTTCAGTGAGAAACGACACAGCATCTCTTGCCCGCTCTGAAACCAAACTGAGAATAATTATTATTAATCAAGTAAATCTTTACTATTTTTTCAAATATTTATGTCTAAACTGCGACAAAATTAGTAATATTGATAGAACCGTTAAAAAGAAACGATTACCTGTGCTTGATTTACGACTCAATCCACAGCACATTTACTAAGATCACACGATTTGAGCACGAAATTGCGGAAAAAAACGTTCACCACTTGTTTAAATATTTCTGCCGTATTGTTATCCCCCGCCTTGTGAAAAGAGCCATTACCAATAATTGATCCAATAATTACCAATAATAAGCGTTAGTTTCATATTGTTACGGGTTTGCCTTTTAGCGAATTTTCGAAGGAAAGGAATTAATTTCCTCTCGGTCCGAAAATTTTAAAACTCGAATTCCCGAAAAATAATTATACCAAAATTCAAGTGAGATAAAAAGTTCAAATTGCACAAAAAGTCGGTCTTGGCAGTCGAAAATCCAAATTCGTAGATGGGTCGATTCGGGCCACTCTAAGGGGCAGTTTGTGAGGAGTTTCAGTGGAGAAAAATTACCCATGAATTCCCAACATGAAACAGTCTGACAATTGACACCTCGTTTTAAAAATCTTTTTGCGCTGAACACGATGGTGAAGTCAGAATGGCAATATCTTCCGTTCTCAAACTAGAGCACTTTGAAGATGAAGAAACGTAGTTGTTACTTTAGATTTTCTTCACGTTACATCTACTCTAATCTGCTAACGGAATGATATATTGAAATTTTGACTTCACCATTGTTTTTAGCGTTGAAAAATCTACAAACTGAGGTGTTACTCGCCAAAAAAAGTTCAAAATTTGCAATAAAACCAGTAAAACGGAGAAATTTTACATAAAACTAGTTATTTCTTCGAGAATTCGCTCTTACAGCCATGCTGCATTAATGTTGTGTTGTATTTTTTTTTTTTTTTTTTTTTCAAGTTCTTTCATGGTTGTAAAAGTAGGAATTCCAAGGCTTTGAGATGTATGTCTGCTTCATGTTAACGCATCTTTTGGATCCATAAAACTCTGAATTGTCGAGTTCTCGATAGGTCAATCCCAAACCTGAACTATCCCTCAATATCAAATAGTAGGTAGGCGTTAGGTTACTCTCTATTATCAATGACACATCTTGACACCTCTAATTAAACAGTTAATTCCTAATCCGAATGAACGTACAAAACGCAGTTACGAGCAGTAGCATTGGACGGTCGTGTGGTACCTCATCCACCCGTACGACAGCATGAATCGTGGGTTTAATCACGCGAATATATAACTCGATATTCTTAACGATTAGGACAGATAATACGCGAAAACCCGAATGACGCGGTCGATTGATATTAATGAGGACGTGCTTTCCTTCCTCATGACTGGGCTTCATTCCAATCAGATAACAAAATTCATCCAAATGGTGAGGGGGCGGTGAAAGAGAAATATTTGATGTATCTGGTCGCAAAGGGAGGAGTGTACACCTGTACGCGTATTGATTTGCTTAGCGTCGTGACAAGAACGATTCTGAACGTTCTGCGACTGAATTACGTCTCTCGAATCCCGTTGACCTTAATAAATACACCGTTCTCTACGCTTATCCGACGGACGCTCTTACTATTTTACAGTTCGTCTAAAAACTAGGGATGGGTATCGAATACTCAATGTTTTAAAAAAATTTTTTCAAACCTCGACTCTTTTGATATCGATGTTTTTGACATTTTATGTCTTTTATGGACCAATTTGGGTGGACAAAAATCTGAAACTCGGAGATCCTTTAGGAAATTCCACGGTGATCACGAAAGTAGTGAGGAAGAAATGGGGGTTTCAGAAATCTGCCTCCCTCTGGCCCCTCTGACGTCATCACCACCTCCCTTCGCTATCACCCGATCACCTAGCCAACCAGCCCTCTGACGTCATAGGCTCTTACGGTCCAGGCTTTGACGTACTACTTGGCCTCCTGCCACCCGTCTGACGTCATAGGCTCTGACGGCATAGGATTTGACGTACTAGTTGGACTTCTGCCAGCCCTCTGACGTCATAGGCTCTTACGGCGTAGGCTATGACGTACTAGCTGGCCTCCTGCCAGCCGTCTGACGTCATACGCTCGTGCGTCATAGGCTCTGACGTAGTGGCCCACCGGTCGTTTGTGTTCTGACGTGATCTGAGGGAAAGGGTGAATCAAGGGAACAAATTTCTCCCGTTTCAGTTTATGTGCCAAAGCAAAGACATGAAAATGTCAAAAACTATGTAAATAGGTACCTAAGCCCAACTGTAATGTCAATTTTCTTCCCATGTTTACCACGCATCGATGTTTTTCTTCCCAGACATGATGTTTTTTCCTTTCTCTCAAAATACCTATACCTACTTACAAACCTATTTTACGTTACAGTATGTAATTGCATTATTTCTGTGCTTTGTATTACAAGGCTTGTAATGAACTTTACTTACTTACTACATTATTTCTTATTTTTTATGGCCTTCTTGCCTTTCATTGTTCTAGCAGCAGTAATGTTTGGGTTGCATAATTTTCAGAGTAAGAAAGTAGGAATGAAACGCTGTTACCAAAAGTGGCAGATGAAGAGACAAATTTCGCACGCTTCAATCTCTAGAGCAAAATGTCTTAGCGTTTTGGATTTTGATGTAGGATGATGTACATCCTTTATAATGTACATACCTGCCACCGCTTACTCTGTTCCCGCGGAGAGGATGTTTTCTCAAGAGGGTTTAATTTTGAAGCCTATAGGCCTTATCTTCGGAGAGGCGATTTCTACTATAGTAGAAATCGCCTCTCCGAAGATAAGGCTGCAAAAATGCTTCTTTTGCATGAGGCTAATAAGAATAAATATATTCGGAATAAAGTAAATTTTGACATGAAAATGTCTTTGCTCTGGCCTCCCCAGATGTTGTGTAACGGTTTTGTGACATCGTCCTTTTAGCATGATTTGACGTACCTACAACCAATCCGTAACTAAGTAACAATTATTTTCACCGCTCGTTGGAATCGTCAGATTTTATAGAAAAGTTTCATGTAAACCAGTGGCAGATGAATAATTCAGGATGTAAAGTAGGGTAAACAATGTAGTCCGTAACACAACTACAAGTTTCAGATTTGTCCTTGTTTTGTCTGACATACCTATGTGTGATGATGCAGGTACAGACACTCTAACATATGTGATTTGTCATCAATTTTGGGTCATCCTGATTCGTTGATTTTGGTATATACGACGTTTTCATCTAAACCTTCCCATTTTAATCTGAATAAACCACCGACCGCAGTATAATTTTCTACCCATAACGTTTATATCCATGTAACGGTAACGTTACACTGACGGTAACGTTACACTTACGTACGAGGACAATAACGTTTAGAATGGAAAGTAATACCGCGAAAATGGATTCATATCGAGCATTCAGAGTGTATCATACTTCATTAGGCTGTTCACAATGGGAACAGGGGTCCGCGAGACAACGGATTCAAGAGACAACGGGGCCCCCGTCATTGTTCGTTCCGCCAGTTTACCGACAGTTGCTCCTCGGATTAATTATCTCCCGGAAAACGGATCGGTTACCTGTTGGTCGACGGATGCATGAGAAATGCTCAAATAGGCGTTTATCCTCACGGATGATTTGTGAGTAAGTTTTGAGAGTTCAGGGAGAGTATTTATTTTAGCTCTACACACTCGTGTAGGGACAGCTGGGGTAATTAGGAGCAAAGAGTAATTCGAAACATGCGTGGTCTTGCAGCAAATCAAAGAAGTTGCAGAGTTGCAGCAAATCAAAGAATCTGATTCACCATCTAGTAGAAAATATCTGATTTCCACCAGACAGTATTCAAGATAGATAGATAAAATCTCAAATGTCATAAACATTGTAGAACACGAACTACTTGAGTTATCTACCCGGAGTATCGCCGAAGCTTTAATCTCAATAAATGCCCTTTCACCATTTCTTGAATCAATAAATGGAATTATTGCGAATACTGACTTGTCATCACAAAATACATTTAATTATAATATCCTCACCCAAAACATAACCCCCTCACCCAAATTTTAAACGACTTGATAGCCTGCTCCTGAAACCAATCAAAACCCCACTAGAACTAGCCCGTCCGAGTTTATTATTTATTTACCTATTTGTTTTAACGGGAACCCATCTCACATTATAGTCATGCATTGCTTGATTAAATTGTTTAAATTCATATACATGCATTTCCAGAAAATTTCAAAAAGGTTTATTTTAAGTTTTTTTAATTTAAGTACTTACTGCTAGCGAATTTTCAAAGGAAGCTATTGTTTTCGGCCCAAAATTTGTAAAACTCGAATTTCCGATAAATTGTTATACTTAAATCCGTTTCAGACCACCCTGAATTCACTGCCAAAAGACACCAAAAATCATAAATATAACATATTATGTGTCATTTTACATAATATGTGTCATTTCAGACGTTAACTCTTGGTAGAATTGAGATATTTTGAGAACACTGTACTCATATTTTAGTGGAAGTAGACAATTTTTCAACTAATCTTGACTTTGTGCTTTTCAACATCCATACTTGATCCAATAGTGTCAATCGTACTATTTGGGACCACTACAGAGTCATTAGCTTTACGAAGCTTGTTCAACTGATAACTTTGATTTGAATCGTTTTTGCAACGATCTCGACAAGAGTTTCACCAAACTGAATGTCAGATGAAGAACTCACATGAAAACCACTGACAATAAGACTTGTAAATGTGGTTAGGAATTGACAAACCCACTTTGAATTTACAACCAAATTTGTCGACTGTTTTCAGTGTAATTGAAAAGGACCGCCTGAACCAAAAAAGCCGTGAATTAGTCACACGCTCAACTGAGGACAGATTAGTCACTAACGAGAACACCCTTTTCTTTCCGCAGAATGAGCGCCACCGCGTTAGGGAAACTTGAGATTTGATAAAGTCTTTGGTTTAGGAATAATTAAAAGCTTTTGTTTGTACAGAGAACACTAGGGTCGGCGGAGGAGGAGGGAGTGAAGTGACGTTGAGAATCATCCCCAATGGTAATCATCACTTGGAAAACTGAGGTTTAAAACTTGAAGGACTAGAGTCACCCTTAGACCGAGTTTCGACTATGACAAGACTTGGAAGCAACGGAGCAATTATAAATTCAGCGACTTGAGTTAAGCTGATACGAGAGGAACAGTTACAGAGCGTTCGTGTCTTACTGTAGAAATCTCACACATTTCATAGATCAATGCTGAGGGTGACTTCAGGTTATGAACGGTGGGGAATATCATCCTCGGCCTATTCCGAGCCCACATCACACCGAATTTCATAGTTTTCAGGGAATTTTAAATGGCCAAAGTGCAGCCGACGGTAGGATTTTTTTAAATCGACAGTTGAGTTATGTTTATGTTTAAATTTAAACCCACCAATTTCAATGGAGAATTAATTCACTCGGATTGTACTTCACATTTGCAAATAGTCGTAGTTTCATGAAGTATAGTGAGGCCTCAAACCTAATATTTGGACAGTAGGGTATGGAGGTCGTTATGAATTTCTGGAAATCAAAGAGGCAGTGTTTTTCCCTCAAATTACTTCTCAAGTGAATTTAAAACACTCGATATGGAAGTTATTTGGAAGTTAGTGATAATTATCAGAACACGAGCTTACGCCAAAATCTGGTTTTCTTAACCTCACAAATAGACTGCCAAGAATTTTTCAATAACTAACGTCTAAATTGCAATTTTCCAACCCACTTTTAGCCTAAATTATTCGTAAGTTATTACTTTTGCCTATCTCCATCGGCAACGTGTTATAATAAGTCCTGCCAACACATACCCGACACGAAAAGTATCTCAGAACGAGGTTCTGTAGGAATTTTGTAGGGTTTGATTCAGCTCCATCACCGTTTGGTGGACGCTCATTTAGATGAACATACAATTTTACCTCACCAATCTTGTTATTTCGTACGGTTGTCATATGGACTTTGTATATAAATTCCACGCAAAATGCTGATCTACACAGAAAATGGTGAAGAGTCACGGAAAAATTTACAGCGGTTGTATTCCTCATTTCCGTTTTTCTTCAAGCTATTGGATTTCGTTAGAGCGTGATAACACACTTCGAACTTCCATTTCACCTCCATTTCACTCGAATCCCAACTCTTATGAGCCCGGTCCGCCAGAGCGTAACTCGGATAGTCCCATCTGCCCTCAACTCTTAAATCAGTACATGGGTCGCGGCTCGGAAACTGCCTCAAGCCACACATCCCTTCCGAAGAACTTTTTCTTCTCTTTCTACTCCACCCGTTTCATTCGGAGATTCCGCTCAGATCCAGGTCGAAAGCTTATATTGTACAGTGAACAAACATATCGAGTCCGGAGCAGGTTGGGAAGGGCGAACGCGGCTGAAGTATGAAATCTTAGCAACACGGCCTCGCCCTTTCAGCTGTATATCTCTCTTGATAGGCGTCACGAGTAATTCGAACTCACCTTGTCGCTTTCCTTCAGATGATATTCTTCCCTATTTCAGATCGGGCTTTTACTGAGTCTAAACTCGTGGGAGAGATACGTATCTCTCCCACGATGGACCCTACCATGGATTGAAGTTCCTTTATGGTCATTGAC
Organism: Stenodema calcarata; assembly: GCA_963920205.1. Classification (NCBI taxonomy): domain Eukaryota; kingdom Metazoa; phylum Arthropoda; class Insecta; order Hemiptera; family Miridae; genus Stenodema; species Stenodema calcarata. The sequence goes on along the minus strand of OY986061.1, from coordinate 21,318,911 downwards.
GGTTGAACTGATACTGGATACCACGTTATGGCACCAATTCACTTAGGTTAGAACAGAAATATAGTGAAGTAGTGGTAGGAATGGTAGAAGTGAAAAACTTGTAGAAGTAAGAAGCGATAAACCTAGAATTATGGCGACATGTAGCGCGAACCAGTCAACAACGTTCTTACACTAAAGAAACTGAAAGGAAGCAGTGAATATGTTACTTCAGCCGGAAAAGCGGCTGAAAGAAGGATAGTTTAGCAGAAAGTGAGCAAGGGTGAAAGAGAAGACAGAAGTATGTAAGAAGAAGAAAGTACGTATAATTACCGTAAGAAACATGTTGGCCTAGCCCTATCTACCTAAAACTCTATGGCCATAGGGTAAAAATGCTTAAGTCTTGCGACAATACCGTTTTAGATGTGCTAGAAAAGTACGTCTTGAAGTGGCCTCCAGTGACAAAATGCAGCAGGCAGCAAAACTTGTCCTTTGCTGATTCCTTGAGAGGCAGAAACGGAATTGAGCAAGTCCCTGTCGATGGGAGGTCGATATTTGGCACTCAGAGACGTCCAGAAAGCACCGAACCCCGAGGTACAGGTAGACGGTAGGTAGGAGCTGAATGAATCAAATCTGGACCAAGAAAAGGAGTCAGGCACCAGACTTACTGGAAGGCAAAGTACTTTTTTCAACTGAAACAGCTGAGGCGAGATCCCTTCTTCCCTCTCCAACTAGGAATTATTTTCTATCACAGAAGAACTTCCTCCGTTTGGTTATAGTTGGCAAGCCTGGACCGCAAGACGAGTGCGCACAGATCAGCCCAAATTCACCTGGAGAATTCCATATGGTGTGACGTCACAAGAGTAATGACGGGCCACGCAGTCTCGAGTAGATATCTCCAGCATCCTTGGGAGTTGCGATGATACACTCCCGTTAAAAAAGACTTCGTATTTTCTTAAAATGAAGCACTATTTGCCTAACGTAAGTTTGAAAAATGTTTGAAACATGAATTGCAATTTTGAAAGGAATGAGACTATCTACGAGCTTTTAGCGTTAACAACAGGTGCATTTTTACTGCAATAATTCGGGTCGTTTCTTTCATTAAACAGCGTTACAAGGTATTCAAATGAGGCTACTTCGTGGTCCGTTCATAACAATACTTGCTATAACATTACCTTCTGAGAACACCAATACGAACTAAATCATTATCGACGATACCCGGGAAACCCATGTCGAAAAGCAAAAAGACATGAGCAGTTGAAACATTGTCTATTTTTACAAAATTAAATTGAGAAAGAATGAATGCCAGGTGGTGCTCCCAGTGGTCACCCATCAAACTACTAACCGGTGTCCTACGCGGTATGGCCGTTGGCAATTACTGATGGGGAGCACAATGAATCTTGCTTGAAATTGCGAATCGACTGATCAGGATGTAGTTTCTCGTGAGGGAAATCATAGGGGTAGCGAAGGGGACGGGGAGAATTTCGTAGGCAATTATAAAAGCAAGGGCTTGCCGCGAATCCATTCAAGAAAAGATCTTCTACAACTTTTTTACACAAAAAGTATTTCTATCTCTCGACTGCACTCAAGTGGAAATGAAATATTCCTGGTCTCGCGGCTCCTCCTGTGGCTATCGAGTCTCACCAATCTCTCTCGAGAGCGAATGCGATCTCAAGTGGAAAACCCCCTGAAATTGGTATCGAAACTTTCTCTCGAGATTTTGTCTCGGGTGTACACTTGGCTTAACGCCATTCAAAGAGACAGGTTATTCGTTGCTTCAAGTGTTTAAAGTATTTATTGCGGTGTGTGTGTTTGTTGGTCTAGAAAAGTTCAAAGTTTTCTGTCCAATTGTTCGGTAAATCCGAATTAAGACACCACTCCATCACCTTATCGATATCGGCTGCACAGAAGGGACAACAGGGAAACGGCAAGGGGAAGTTACCTACCAAGTCCGAAAGCCTAGCAATCCCAGTCTGAGATCGACGTGGATTGAGTGGCCTGGAAGTCGGCGGAGATCAATTAATTTGAAGAGGATCACACACGGATGGTGGCAGAGGGATTAGTGGGTGCGAGGCTGACCCTGAGCGGAGGGACGAGAAGGGGTCAATTGGGGAGGACCCAGCAATCAATTACAGGAGGTTTGAGACCCCCTACCATATCCACACGTTGTTCCATCTGCCTCGTCCTAACCTCTAAGGGACAGGTGCATCAGTGTAACTCGACGTTGCAGTCTCAGGTTCTCGTCAGTCAGGGTCGATCATTGTCTGTTCAGTGTTCACCAGGTTTGTGGCCCAATGTAATGATTGGGAGCGTGCCAGCGACAGCTTTAAGCTCGATCCATTGTGATGTCATCAATAGGAAACCGATTGGGCTGGTCATGTCTTAGCAGTCCTTATTCAATCGACGTTGAACCGTTTTCGCGACCAAATGTATAGTACGAGTAGGCTACTAGTAGCCTCGTAGTAACAGAGTAGTAAATATCAATTCATTCCTAAGCAAAACTCATCAAACCATCTCAGGCCAGGGTATATAATACTGAAATGACCTATGATGGTTTTGCTTAGGCATCAATTGATATGTACGACTCAGTTACTGCAAGTCTACTTAACTAATCTGTATATTATACATATTATGTCCTTTCACGTAGGAGTTACTGGCAACATCCACATTCCCCAATACATACTACTCGTCGTCATCTTGCGTCACCCTGCACTGTTAGTTATTGCAGTAGTAACTTCCATCATTCGCAAATTCCTAAATGCCTTCTCACAAAAAACAGTTGCGATGAATTCATCATAGCAAATTATTTGGCCCTACGTACGGTCTTCAACGCCATTACAGGGGAATCCAAAGTGGAGATTGACTACAAGGTAGGTTACAACCAGTAACACCCCTTAGGTTTCCATATTCACGCAGGAAAGTTGTTTCCTGGTAAATCTTGAACGTTACTGCAGACAACATACCTCCAGCCACCAAGTGATTTTTCCAGTTTTAATTTTTTCAACAAGGTGATAATCAATGTATTAAATTCACAATACTGTTTCTCAATGTTGGTATAAAGTGAATAGGAACATGAACTGAAATAAATTGGAAAACGAACTGAAGTGCATAGAATTTTTCAGTGAGAAACGACACAGCATCTCTTGCCCGCTCTGAAACCAAACTGAGAATAATTATTATTAATCAAGTAAATCTTTACTATTTTTTCAAATATTTATGTCTAAACTGCGACAAAATTAGTAATATTGATAGAACCGTTAAAAAGAAACGATTACCTGTGCTTGATTTACGACTCAATCCACAGCACATTTACTAAGATCACACGATTTGAGCACGAAATTGCGGAAAAAAACGTTCACCACTTGTTTAAATATTTCTGCCGTATTGTTATCCCCCGCCTTGTGAAAAGAGCCATTACCAATAATTGATCCAATAATTACCAATAATAAGCGTTAGTTTCATATTGTTACGGGTTTGCCTTTTAGCGAATTTTCGAAGGAAAGGAATTAATTTCCTCTCGGTCCGAAAATTTTAAAACTCGAATTCCCGAAAAATAATTATACCAAAATTCAAGTGAGATAAAAAGTTCAAATTGCACAAAAAGTCGGTCTTGGCAGTCGAAAATCCAAATTCGTAGATGGGTCGATTCGGGCCACTCTAAGGGGCAGTTTGTGAGGAGTTTCAGTGGAGAAAAATTACCCATGAATTCCCAACATGAAACAGTCTGACAATTGACACCTCGTTTTAAAAATCTTTTTGCGCTGAACACGATGGTGAAGTCAGAATGGCAATATCTTCCGTTCTCAAACTAGAGCACTTTGAAGATGAAGAAACGTAGTTGTTACTTTAGATTTTCTTCACGTTACATCTACTCTAATCTGCTAACGGAATGATATATTGAAATTTTGACTTCACCATTGTTTTTAGCGTTGAAAAATCTACAAACTGAGGTGTTACTCGCCAAAAAAAGTTCAAAATTTGCAATAAAACCAGTAAAACGGAGAAATTTTACATAAAACTAGTTATTTCTTCGAGAATTCGCTCTTACAGCCATGCTGCATTAATGTTGTGTTGTATTTTTTTTTTTTTTTTTTTTTCAAGTTCTTTCATGGTTGTAAAAGTAGGAATTCCAAGGCTTTGAGATGTATGTCTGCTTCATGTTAACGCATCTTTTGGATCCATAAAACTCTGAATTGTCGAGTTCTCGATAGGTCAATCCCAAACCTGAAATATCCCTCAATATCAAATAGTAGGTAGGCGTTAGGTTACTCTCTATTATCAATGACACATCTTGACACCTCTAATTAAACAGTTAATTCCTAATCCGAATGAACGTACAAAACGCAGTTACGAGCAGTAGCATTGGACGGTCGTGTGGTACCTCATCCACCCGTACGACAGCATGAATCGTGGGTTTAATCACGCGAATATATAACTCGATATTCTTAACGATTAGGACAGATAATACGCGAAAACCCGAATGACGCGGTCGATTGATATTAATGAGGACGTGCTTTCCTTCCTCATGACTGGGCTTCATTCCAATCAGATAACAAAATTCATCCAAATGGTGAGGGGGCGGTGAAAGAGAAATATTTGATGTATCTGGTCGCAAAGGGAGGAGTGTACACCTGTACGCGTATTGATTTGCTTAGCGTCGTGACAAGAACGATTCTGAACGTTCTGCGACTGAATTACGTCTCTCGAATCCCGTTGACCTTAATAAATACACCGTTCTCTACGCTTATCCGACGGACGCTCTTACTATTTTACAGTTCGTCTAAAAACTAGGGATGGGTATCGAATACTCAATGTTTTAAAAAAATTTTTTCAAACCTCGACTCTTTTGATATCGATGTTTTTGACATTTTATGTCTTTTATGGACCAATTTGGGTGGACAAAAATCTGAAACTCGGAGATCCTTTAGGAAATTTCACGGTGATCACGAAAGTAGTGAGGAAGAAATGGGGGTTTCAGAAATCTGCCTCCCTCTGGCCCCTCTGACGTCATCACCACCTCCCTTCGCTATCACCCGATCACCTAGCCAACCAGCCCTCTGACGTCATAGGCTCTTACGGTCCAGGCTTTGACGTACTACTTGGCCTCCTGCCACCCGTCTGACGTCATAGGCTCTGACGGCATAGGATTTGACGTACTAGTTGGACTTCTGCCAGCCCTCTGACGTCATAGGCTCTTACGGCGTAGGCTATGACGTACTAGCTGGCCTCCTGCCAGCCGTCTGACGTCATACGCTCGTGCGTCATAGGCTCTGACGTAGTGGCCCACCGGTCGTTTGTGTTCTGACGTGATCTGAGGGAAAGGGTGAATCAAGGGAACAAATTTCTCCCGTTTCAGTTTATGTGCCAAAGCAAAGACATGAAAATGTCAAAAACTATGTAAATAGGTACCTAAGCCCAACTGTAATGTCAATTTTCTTCCCATGTTTACCACGCATCGATGTTTTTCTTCCCAGACATGATGTTTTTTCCTTTCTCTCAAAATACCTATACCTACTTACAAACCTATTTTACGTTACAGTATGTAATTGCATTATTTCTGTGCTTTGTATTACAAGGCTTGTAATGAACTTTACTTACTTACTACATTATTTCTTATTTTTTATGGCCTTCTTGCCTTTCATTGTTCTAGCAGCAGTAATGTTTGGGTTGCATAATTTTCAGAGTAAGAAAGTAGGAATGAAACGCTGTTACCAAAAGTGGCAGATGAAGAGACAAATTTCGCACGCTTCAATCTCTAGAGCAAAATGTCTTAGCGTTTTGGATTTTGATGTAGGATGATGTACATCCTTTATAATGTACATACCTGCCACCGCTTACTCTGTTCCCGCGGAGAGGATGTTTTCTCAAGAGGGTTTAATTTTGAAGCCTATAGGCCTTATCTTCGGAGAGGCGATTTCTACTATAGTAGAAATCGCCTCTCCGAAGATAAGGCTGCAAAAATGCTTCTTTTGCATGAGGCTAATAAGAATAAATATATTCGGAATAAAGTAAATTTTGACATGAAAATGTCTTTGCTCTGGCCTCCCCAGATGTTGTGTAACGGTTTTGTGACATCGTCCTTTTAGCATGATTTGACGTACCTACAACCAATCCGTAACTAAGTAACAATTATTTTCACCGCTCGTTGGAATCGTCAGATTTTATAGAAAAGTTTCATGTAAACCAGTGGCAGATGAATAATTCAGGATGTAAAGTAGGGTAAACAATGTAGTCCGTAACACAACTACAAGTTTCAGATTTGTCCTTGTTTTGTCTGACATACCTATGTGTGATGATGCAGGTACAGACACTCTAACATATGTGATTTGTCATCAATTTTGGGTCATCCTGATTCGTTGATTTTGGTATATACGACGTTTTCATCTAAACCTTCCCATTTTAATCTGAATAAACCACCGACCGCAGTATAATTTTCTACCCATAACGTTTATATCCATGTAACGGTAACGTTACACTGACGGTAACGTTACACTTACGTACGAGGACAATAACGTTTAGAATGGAAAGTAATACCGCGAAAATGGATTCATATCGAGCATTCAGAGTGTATCATACTTCATTAGGCTGTTCACAATGGGAACAGGGGTCCGCGAGACAACGGATTCAAGAGACAACGGGGCCCCCGTCATTGTTCGTTCCGCCAGTTTACCGACAGTTGCTCCTCGGATTAATTATCTCCCGGAAAACGGATCGGTTACCTGTTGGTCGACGGATGCATGAGAAATGCTCAAATAGGCGTTTATCCTCACGGATGATTTGTGAGTAAGTTTTGAGAGTTCAGGGAGAGTATTTATTTTAGCTCTACACACTCGTGTAGGGACAGCTGGGGTAATTAGGAGCAAAGAGTAATTCGAAACATGCGTGGTCTTGCAGCAAATCAAAGAAGTTGCAGAGTTGCAGCAAATCAAAGAATCTGATTCACCATCTAGTAGAAAATATCTGATTTCCACCAGACAGTATTCAAGATAGATAGATAAAATCTCAAATGTCATAAACATTGTAGAACACGAACTACTTGAGTTATCTACCCGGAGTATCGCCGAAGCTTTAATCTCAATAAATGCCCTTTCACCATTTCTTGAATCAATAAATGGAATTATTGCGAATACTGACTTGTCATCACAAAATACATTTAATTATAATATCCTCACCCAAAACATAACCCCCTCACCCAAATTTTAAACGACTTGATAGCCTGCTCCTGAAACCAATCAAAACCCCACTAGAACTAGCCCGTCCGAGTTTATTATTTATTTACCTATTTGTTTTAACGGGAACCCATCTCACATTATAGTCATGCATTGCTTGATTAAATTGTTTAAATTCATATACATGCATTTCCAGAAAATTTCAAAAAGGTTTATTTTAAGTTTTTTTAATTTAAGTACTTACTGCTAGCGAATTTTCAAAGGAAGCTATTGTTTTCGGCCCAAAATTTGTAAAACTCGAATTTCCGATAAATTGTTATACTTAAATCCGTTTCAGACCACCCTGAATTCACTGCCAAAAGACACCAAAAATCATAAATATAACATATTATGTGTCATTTTACATAATATGTGTCATTTCAGACGTTAACTCTTGGTAGAATTGAGATAAAAAGTTCAAATTTTAAAAAACTGTACATTACCAATCAAAAGACTAAGTTCGTAGATGGGACCCATAAATTCCAAAAATGCAATAAAAAATCCACAGTCATGCAGCATGGTTATAAGAGTATAAGAGCGAATTTTCGAAGAAACTACTGGTTTCATTTTGTCTCTCTCCCCTCCCCCCTCCCCTCCCCCGAGTAACACCTTATTTCATAGCTTTTTCAACGCTGAACGCGATGGTGAAGTCAGAATTGCGATATCTCAGTCCGTTATTAGATTAGAGCAGTTGAGCTGTGAAGGACTAAATAATTTATTGTGAATGAATCCATAGTAAATGGCACCTCGCCAACTGTAATAACTGTGAATGGACTGAAACCTGTTCAGTAAAACGAATATTTGGGTGAAAAGTCGCTAATATCGAGTTCTTGATCCGGTGGTTATTACGTTGAATGAATTGACCTCGAAGAAGTTTTAAGGACAATTATGTAAAACACTGGCGTTCCGTGACGGAGCCACATTTTTAGAAAAGGTGAGTAGAGAAAGTGTAGGATGTGGAGGGAGCACTAGCCTTTCATGTACCCGATGACGTTATTTGTACCGACACGAACGCGTTAACCGTCAGTTCTTCCACGAGGTGTTGAAGCTGTGGCATTAATTTCGTTGAATACCAATTTAGAACACGATGACGGTCGGAGGTGGCGAATTCAGCCGCCAAGAATACTGCGGGTCAAGGGCACTATCATTGAACTTCGTTGAGCTGTGAATTTCTTTGATTTGCAATAAGGCTACCTCATCTATCAGCATCGCAGCAGACGAATAAAAGGCTGTCTATGCAGACGAAACATATAAGTAAAGAAGTTCTGCGGTCTTTACTTTTGGTGAAGTTGCCGTCTTTCTGAAACAGCTTCAACGTAAACCATCCCCGCGCGGCTGATGGATAATGTTCAGCAGTTTAAAATTTCCAGAACGTCTCCAAAGATCAACGGAAAGACTGATGGGAGCTCGATAATTGGTCTACCGTCGGAGTTTCAGCCGCCTAACCGTGAAAATTTATAGGCACTGCGGGGTCGTCGCATGAGAAGAATAGGCTTTGAGAAGAACGCAGGTTGAATTCAAAGCTGTAAATTAGGTCATTTTAACAGGATTTTTCCTCCTGTCGATTTTGAAGTAGTTTCTTCGTTAATACGACCTAGAAGCACCAGTGTTTAAGTACATAAACAGTAAAAGATCTACTACTTCTTCTTATCTCTGAGTTTCCCCCAGTCATGCCTGCAACTTACAAGGTACTTCAAGGATCAACACTTTTGGGCTTCTTGGAGGATTGTTCTTCTCTGTCTATGGAAGAATCTATGGAAGACTCTGATTAGTTCCAGTAGCTGCTAGTCATTCGTGTACATTCAGATTATATCGTATTGAGAAGGAATAGAGTGAAAAAGAACACTATAAAATAAGACGGTTTCGGTCAAGTTCTTTCGATTTCCTCCTACAATGCGCTGGTTGATTCACACTAACTCTTCGCCGAAATTACTGAGGCAATGGGGAGTCAGGATCATTACTCCCAAGTTCCGGAGCGAGAATCGGGCGAAATGACGTCGAACAAAATGTAGGCAATCAGCCCCTTTGGTGAACTTCTTCACAGATCATCTATCTTCGGGGGGTCGTCAATAACGCGAAAAGGCTACGGCTTACTGAGAGGTTCCGGTCGGTTCCTTCCTACAAACTTTGCCTCTTGGGGCTGGCTGACGATAGATAGTGAAGATAGAGGGTTATAGGGAAACGAAAGAGTAGGTATGTGGTGTAGTGGGGGAGGTGGAAAATATTAAATCATAGTGGTTTTGTAAATGATATGGCAAAGTCAATATGTCCCAGACAGCACAGATACTGTTGTGACGAATAATTAGAATTCTTGCCGTGATTAGTGGTTAATATGCGTCTTCACAGAAAACCGTTTATGTAGGTACCTTTTTTTCAAATAATCGATATATATTTAGCATATCAATAACATAACAACTGAGCTTCAGACCATCAAGTATATTTCCTATAGTATTATAAACTGTTTGTTGAGTATTTAGCCCAGTGGCTGTAACTCTGGAGAACACTGAGTCACTACACTTGTCACATGACAAGATCAAGAGGTTTTGTTTTATCAAGTCGCCGGATGACTTTGCTATTGTCTAGGAGACAAAGAATTTCCGGATTCACGTGATCATGGAGCCTCTGTTCGTGTTCTTCAGCATGTTGCTTTGCTACTTCACTGACAGATTCCATCTTGAGGTCTCGACGGAGGACATCATTTCTGAGGTACCGAGGGGCGTTGACAATACTCCTAAGTACCTTGTTCTGGAAAGTTTAGATAATCTTACTGATTTCTCTAGTGCAGCCCCAGAGGTGGATACCATAAGTCCACACAACTTGCAGGATTTGCTCGTAGATAAGCAATTAGTTGTACACTGATAGTTCAGAATACCTCCCCAGCAGCCGTATCATCAGCCAATAGACGAGTTTCGTTGTTTGGTACGTCACATGTAGGTACACAGAACGTATAGTAAGGGCCCGAGCTCGCTTCCTTTGTATATGATATGGCAAAGTCAATGTGTCCCAGACGGCACAGAAACTGTTGTGAACAATAATTGGAATTCTGGTCGTGATTAGTGGTTAATATACATCTACACAGAAAACCGTTTATGTTCCATTGTGTAAGTATTTGGAGCACCGATCCCCACTCGTTCGTTCCCTTTTCCTAAACGACTCTACTTTTTAATCATCGTTATAAGAATGAAAAATGAGATCGGCGGTGGCGCGAGGTCGCATAAAATATAAATCAGTTCCCTCGGACGGTGTCCCGGTGGTGGCTAATGAAATTTTTATCTCTGTCCTCCCCGTCAACAATCCAAGAGGAGTTACGGGTATTTGAGAAGATGGCCAACAATTACACCGCTTCAAGTGTCACAGTCCGAAAACGAGAGAAATCCTCCGGTTATGAAAACCCTCTCCCCAGGGGACTAACGGAGGGTCAAATTTAGGAAGAGAAACGCCTCACGTTATCAACGATTTTATATTGTCTCAGGCTGTTTGGGTTATAACTTGGTACTATTGGATAACCATTTCATGAACCGCCGTATTTTTCGCTGAAATTGGACCGCAATGCTGTATTATTCTGCCCTGTTAAATAAAAACGCCTCAAGTCCAATGATTACGAAAATGGGGGTTTTTACGGAACCCCCTTATTCTGGACCTGGACGAAGATGAAGTCCGAATTCAAAAATTCGAACCGGAGGTGGGGAAAATCCTGACCATAAACATACAAAAATTGGTCAATGTTAGGGTGAAACGCCTCAACGACACGCTGTTAAGGTAAAACGCCTCAACTCTAGGATGAAAATGCCTCAATACTTATTCATTTTCGCGCTAGTTTTAAGGTAAAACACCTCAACTCAGCAAAATATTCAAATGTGGCGTTTTACCTACAAAAATTTACATCTTCCTAACAAAACGTCCGTTTGATTGAGTTGTTTACGTTAAGGTGACTGCCTCACGAGCAAGTTGAGGCATTTTGCCTGAACAAACAATCCCAAAACGGAAGCTGGAAATTTTAAAATCACCTGCAATTAATTAATCATAAATCGATTAATTTTTGAATTTTTTTTTATTTATTTTTATTTTCACCGTTGAACTGGTTGAATTCATCTCGATATCTCACCAAAAAATGGGGTTTTTATAATGAATTGCAGTCAACATCAAAGGTTTCAGTGAACACTTTAGGGCGAATTTCTGCAGTTTTGAATTGTGAGTTGTGATGGTTTGCTGTATGTTCTTGGTTCCCGAGTTTTTTGTTCGACCATTCTGGAGATAACCAAGTCTGTGAACGCAGACCGAATACCCCTCTGGGTGGCATAATTGCCTAAACTCCCGGTTACGGGGGAAACTCAGCAAACCATTCATTACAGAGTGGAGGTGTTTTACCTTAACAGGGCAGTATTGAACGAGTGCGTGACCAGCTGGTGTCTTTTGAATATAGGTTTTTGTCTTCTTGATACCTGGACTGCAGTATTTTCAGCACTTCACTAGACAAACCAAATAGATCGACATACTGTTCCTGTCTCCCATGATCTAGTTATTTGCATTCGATTAACTAATTTACTCCTACACTATTCTTCATAGGTATTTATGGTTTTTAACTATTTAATGAAAATATACATCAATACCACGCGTTATCCTCAAATGTAAAGAGCAATAAGCTTTTCTGTCAAATTATTCGCGGCGCTTCGTCGAGGAGTGAGCTGAATAATTCATCAGCCCCATTCAGAAACAAAATGGTCGGAAGTGCTACACAGTCCAGTGGTGACCGGAATGGAAAGATCCAGAAAACCATTTACGGTCGGGACACGAAAAGTGCGTTGTTTCGCGGAGCCTACGCTGAAGACAATGAGAGCGCTGCTCTGTGCTGGGAGCGGGGAAAAAGTAATTGGTTTCATTCTACCGTGAACAATAAGTGCCCTTGTTAATACGCGGGGGAATGAAGGCTCACTTCCCGAGAACGGGGGCTCTGATGGTTTTTGCAACGTCTTTCCCACCTCTCATCGTTCTGTGAAGAAAAGCAATTCCTTAACCTCATCCTACGCTTCTTCGATCCCCTTCATGCTCTTTTATTGCCACCTGAGGTAATTTGTGAAATGTTTCCATGTACCCTGATGATTCATTTTAACCAGCGTTTTCACTGAAACTCGCACCGTTCGTAAATTTGATGGTACCTGGCGAACTGCTTTCGACCAAAATGATCGACCCCAGATTCGGGAGATAAACCCCGATTCACCAATCCTGGTTCGGTCACGAATCGGGGTTTCGATTAGAATTCAAATCCGGAGGCTAAATCTCGTCCCTCCAGCTGATCGTCAGTCTGGTACGTTTTCAAGTATCACCGTAAATGTTGTTTCCAAGGTAATTGGCCTGTGATGCGTGGAGCAGTAGCTCTCCCATGTTTCCGCAAACGACCGATGGGGAATCGACATCTGTCTAGATTTCAGGATACCGCAACCACATACCGTAGACTAATCAGATTCTGTTCCGCTGGAGGACATCGATTTGTAGCATCTCATATTTCATCACAAAACCTACTAGAAACCTACAAAATCAAATATTAACGACACTAAAATTTAACTTTTGCCATCCTACGTTTAGTGTCTCAACCATAAACAGACTAGGTTCATTCAAAACGAACCATGAAATTCTGGGTCCACCCCAGATTCTGTGGAAAACTTCCTTTTATGATTCTCTTTCCTTTTTCTCAACAGTTCTGATTTATTGTAATGACTTTTACTCGTACAATGGAGATTTTTCATACCACAGAAACTATTGAAGGTTTCTTTAGTGTTGTTGTTAGACAGTGTAACTTCATTGTTAAGGGATGCAGAAAAGTAGCTAGAAGGCATGGGTCGGTCATGTGTCAGTCATTGATGGTATGGTAGGCTGAGCCTTCTTTCACAACTCGAATGACCACACTAAAAAAAAAGAATGACCACACTGTGGCAACAGGCATCACTATATACAGCTAAAGGCCCTAGAGTATGCAAAACAGAACACCCAACATTATTCCAAGGGTACTGATACTGACTGATAGCATGAGTGCCCTAATCAAAATATCTCTCACTAACCTCTCTTCCAACATCAACGCTATTGAATGCAATAGCCGGATGCCCACACTACTCTGCTGGAAAAAAGCACACAACAGTTCGGTAGGCAACGAAACCGCAGCCAGAGCTGCAAAAACTTCGACTAGCCAACCAAACCCACCACATAATTGGACCATATAATATATAATATTATTATACCCACCCTCTGATCTACATCACAAGTTTAAAGCTCAGTGTCTCCTTCGATGACAGGAATGGCACGCTACTTATCCTACTGGCCGACACTACACAACCCTGTCCCTGAAACATCATCAACACCCTGGCATTCCCTTCCAACCTTCACTGGCCTGCAAAACACTTGCATAAGGCGATAACACAGGCCTACATGCGACTGTCTGTGCAAGTGATCCTTCCTCTTCAAAATACCCAACTGGAAGATGAATTACGATCTAAAAAAATTCTTGACACAACGGTTCATTATCTTCTTTGTACAGATCACCCTTCTGTCTAGATCACTAGGTCTAAATTTCTAGATCCTAAATGTTAGATTAATTATTATTGTCAATTATCACTAATTATTAACAATTTTATCAAGTACCTACTGAAAATTATTATAATTTATTGTTCGGTATTGATAATTCGTATTTATTATTAATAATAATTATTATTAATTATGATTAATTAATACGATATAATTCTGGGGTTTTTAATACTACGTCGGTAATAATTTTTCTATAAAAGAAGTACCTACCATCAAACATTCGAAATTACCTTCATTTCCGTAGCACGAAACGCACCTCAGAACAACAAACTCGACATCACTTAAGCCATATGATGTTCCAAAGAGCTTGTTAGTATGAAAATGGACCTGTATTTCAACAGTTTGGTACACGATCGTGTTGTGAGGCACAATCTTTGAGCCGTCATTGTGAACGAACGGCTGGTCGTACAAAGCTGCGGATGGTCTTAAAAAATTCTACGGAACAAACTCTATCTAAATATGAAATAAAAAACATACCGTTTGATGGGAATTTTTCGAGATATGGAATTTTCAAAATTTCAAAATTCGTTTTGAACCCCTTCCCCTTGACCTAGGGTTATGAAAAGTTTCGTGGATCATTGTGGGGCTGGTCCAAACCCAGAAACCAAATTTCGTAATTTTAACTCAACGCTAACTGGGCAAAGTGCCTCGGACGGCGGACGGCGGACGGCGGACGGCGGACGGCGTACGGCGGACGGCGGACGGCGGACGGCGGACGGCGTACGGCGGACGGACGGATTTTTTTTTATTCGATTTTCTGAATCTACGTATCTTGAAACGTAAACCAACAAATTTTGAGGGGGGGTTAAAATTTTTTTTTCTTTGGGCGATTCCAATGGTTCATTATCGAAGATAATAAACCAAAACGAACTCGATGTCGATGCCATTCAATCAAAGCGCTATTCTTGCGAAATCAGATGTTCAATCACTCAAAGAGGGGGTTTTTGGGAGTTTTAAGGGGGGAAAAATTGTCCATAAATTCCCAAAATGAAACATTCTGACAAGTGACACCTCATTTTTAAGGTTCTTTTTACCTTGAACACGAAAAGTCAGAAGAAACGTTTTAGGGACAATAGAAATAAAAATATTCGTGAATACCATTGCAAGGAGGGTAATTCTGAACATGGAAATGGTAATTGCCCAGCATATGATGAAATTTGCTCACTTTGCAATTGGTTGCCCTACTCGCAACAAGGTAAAGAATTATGGCAAAACCCCACATCTGACACCACGACATTCGATTTAGTCGGGAGCAATAATTATGCAAGAGCAGTTGGAGATTCAATGATCCTTCATTCTTGATCCTTGATTGAGATACATACTCGTACATGAAAGGATCCGTTCTCGGAACTGCTAGTCACAATTCCGCGTATTTGTTACAACTAATGTACAGTCAACAGGACGTGGCCAACGCAAACCGAAACAATAACAAACTTGAGACTAGGACGAGACACGAGACACGCGGGAAGATGCTCAAATGACCGGTGAGCTCGAGAATCGGTATCGAACGTTTCACCTTGACGGCTGGATATCATCGCGACCTGATCGAATGTTTTCACGCCCGACGACGCGGCGAGTCAGCTCCGGCTTTCGAGGGCTCCCGAGGCCCTAGAAACGTCACTCTCCCCTATTTACCCGTTTTGAATCAGTCCACAGAGCCCATGTCAACGTTGGGTGGGCAACATCAATATTAATCAAAGCTGCCTACCTATCGAGGAGCGTGAAAGCCGGATCAATAACGTATCTGACTTTGAGAAATGCCGAGAGACGGATGAGGGTGAATATGGATGTACATCAAAGCATCTCATGATGAGCATTGAAGGGCATTGGAGGACTTGAATAGAAATTAGGGTAGGCAACAGAACAGCAGGTCGCCAAGTTGCGGACATCAGTTGGCTAATCTCATAATTCAACCTGCAACCCCCAACGAACCTGACTATCAACTACCTTTAAAAGTCAGTTGAATCATTGAATATTGGAGGAGCTTTTTTGTATTATTATTATTTTTTTTAGTATTATCAGTGAGGCTAACTCAATTAGCCACTCCCGCCATGAAGAGGTGCATCTAATCCCAAAAACAACTCAGTAAGCAGTTCAACGTCCTGAATTACGAGGGTTTGCTCGAAGGGCTGTTTGGTGAACAGGTTATGGTGCCTATACGACGATGGTAAGGTCACGGCAGAGTAACTGGTAATTTGAGTTTTACGACTTGAAATAATTTCAAATTATTTGTATGGTGACCCCTGGAATTACACGTGATAACATTACTGATGCCAGTATAGATCATACTCTGTGGATCGGAGATTATAAAGGCCATACTTTAGGTC
This sequence comes from Stenodema calcarata, assembly GCA_963920205.1. Classification (NCBI taxonomy): domain Eukaryota; kingdom Metazoa; phylum Arthropoda; class Insecta; order Hemiptera; family Miridae; genus Stenodema; species Stenodema calcarata. The sequence goes on along the minus strand of OY986061.1, from coordinate 21,302,824 downwards.
TTGATCGCTTGGTGACGTGCTGCACTTGCTAATATCAATGTAGACGTCCATTATAGACATCTGTTGTTGCTTTATATAAATATCCGCCGTAGACTGAATCATCCGTGAAATGCATAATGCAAACTTCCGAACAGCCCACGCTGTTACTCTGGATGGTGTGAAATCACGCAGAACTGAGAAAGGTACTGTGTGGTCGCCCTTTAGTTGCCACTTGTCCTCCTACGGTCGGACGTATTGATCTCATTACATTTGGGAGATGGACATTCAACAGGATTAGCCGACCCCAAGGGAAATCACTGTATTCTATTGCCAAATCGCAGTAGGGAGCGTGTGTATATGATAGTGTGATGGTGGGGGCCCTATCTCGTGTCGTATCTTTGCGTGTTACGCTATGAAACGTCTCTTCGAAGGTACGAGGGACGATAAATAAGCGTGAGAGTGATTGAAGCATAAGGATGAAAAACGCTGCAAATCCTTATTTCCCCTGTAGACCACTCATTTGTTTGGATTCCTGTACTGAACTGTGATGAGCTTAAATTGTGGCATCACATAATATATTATGTTTCCCGCTTCTGTACTGTACTGATTGCGCCACTCACACAAAATCTATTTATAGTCGTCGTAAATATTGTGTATTTGTTCGAGCAGGTGACTACATATATAATATATATGTAGTCACCTGCTCGAACAAATACACAATATTTTAGGAGTATATTATACTCCTCTCTGAAAGATGGGTAGAAGGCAACTACATCAGTGACGGGTATAATTCAGTTTTTGCCTGTAACTTCGGTTAAGTGTAGATTTCAAAGTACCTAATGTAATAGTCAACCCGTAATGGTCAGCCAACACGCTAGTTTGTAGGTCACTTCGATAATTCGCTCGTGACGTCATGATGCACGAGTGGAACTTGGAAGTTCTCCGTCATTTTGTGAGCTCCCCCACGCGTGATAAATGTTCGCTATCTACTGAAACACTTAGTAACTCAGTAATTTTCCCAGCGTCGCGATGCCTGGGTACCGATGGAATGGCCTCCTTTTCACTGGGGCCAAGGTTCATTCACAGAGATGCTCGCAGAGATGGTCATCTCTAGGAACGGATGAGTCGAGTGGAGGGAAAATGGGTACAAAGGGATGCATGGAAAGGGTCGTTACGACACCATCATGGTAATGAAGGGCTACGGATGAAAGGGCTCCAGAGGATTTCTGAGCAGAGCGATCGCAGTCCAATTGCCCTGTGAAGGTAACCGGGGTGATTGTAATCACTGGAGTGGACCCCGTCGGCCATGAGGTAGTTGGGAGGTGTACAAAGGTGATCATAACCACCCTGACTCTCTGCGACTCTGAATTTCCAGTATTCAAACGTATTATAATGTCAAGCCTCTCATGGCGTATTCGATTCGCGCTAAACAGGAGAGTTCGCTCTTTCCATCAGTCTGTTTTGATAGCGGATTCCGAAAACCCGTGAATATCAACGGGACTTGGGGCTGAGTCTTGAATCTAATTGGATCGACTATAGCCTATACAGCTATTCATCCACGGAATCACATACGCTTGCTGTGGGAACACTTCGAGTTTGATACATTCAGAAGTCACAATAAGTTCATAGAATGTGAGCGTGATACCAGGACCACTTCTAACTTAGTTGCCCATCTATAACGAGATAGGTGTAGCGTGATCTGAACTTGGATTAACAAGGTTTCTAATTAGCACTGGTCTTGTTCTCGAGCTACGTCGTAACATCTTGGATTGGAAACTAATGATCGGAATGACCTTCATTTTAGCGAATTTTCGGAGAAAATGTAGCTATTGTTCTCGTTATTTCATTATTTCCATATGCCAAATACATTATTGTACGCCCGCTTTTCTAGAGATGACCATGAGGTTTATAGTCCCAACTATGCTCAATACTTGGACCGAATCAGACAAAAGGTTGGAACAGGGGAATGAAAGAATAGGTATATTGGGAGGTAATATAAATATACTCTGGTAGGTATAATATTATACTTCATTTATTATTATGCCGAAAATTCGCTGAGGGCTCCAGAAGAATATTTACACGACTATTCTCAAAACAGGTAATATCACTGGTACTGCACTATATCTGAAGAATGAAAGAGGATGTAACAAGACTTACTTAGTAAGAATCAATCAAGATCTTTCCTAGCGTTGGACGAAAGTCATAGGTAAGAATCTACTGATAAGTTATCAGTGATAACTGACTCACCGATTCGATTGAAGATGGAGACATAATATTATTAAGGCGGGTTTAGACGGCGCGCACCCACTCGCGCACCAGCCTCACTTCCGGTCCCTCGCTCAATGTAAACACCTCCCTCGCCTCGAGGCCCCTCACAGTGAGGCCACCTCGGGGTGAGCCGTGGTCAGTCGGTTTTTGGTCGCGCATCAAAGGAAACTCGGTCTCTAACCTCGCGCCGTGTAGACAGCAAAATGGACCCAGCGAGGTGCCTCGAGCTAATTGAGCTCTACAAGGAGCGTGGTCTGGCCTGCAGAATTTTTCGTTGTAAAATCTGAAAGTTTTTTAAATACCTACTTATTACTATTATTATACAGTTAATTTTTTAATTTTTGTAAATACCTACGTCTTATTATTATTTATAAGTTGATTTTCATTTGAGATTTCTTTCATGAATAAAAACATCTTTCACAAAAAAAAGTATTGTGAACTTGAGTATGAATCTCCTGTGGCAAGAAATCGTAGTGTGACAGCTAATCTTTCTTTGGCTGTGATCGCTTCTCTCATATTTGTTTTCACTTTATTAATTGTCGGTGAAACCATAGTTAGCAGGTATTCAAAATCTTCCGAGCTCATACGCACGAAATTTCTCAAGGTTTCTTCAGTGTGTTCAATCACCATATCGGCCATCAATCTGTTACCATACTGCAATCGCTGGCAAAACAATTCTTTAGCCCACCACCGGCGCACCTTTCGATTTCTTCCATTCTCGTTTCTTCTTTTTAAATAACACATTGCTAGAAAAGCAAACGAAACGGTAACTTGAGGTGTGGCCATGATGAACTCCCGACGGAGATTGAGCGAGTTTCGGTGCGCGAGTGAATGCGTGTCGTCTATACAGTGAGGCGAGGATGAGTTTATTGCCGGGCGAGTTGAAGTCGAGTCGGATGCGAGGTTGGTGCGCGAGTGGGTGCGCGCCGTCTAAACCCGCCTTTAGAGTTAGTGCATCAGGTACCTAACCAATGCGGAAACAGATTTGGGTGGGTAAATGTTGAAGATGACTTTTTCTTTTATTAGGCAATTTCTTTTCAGATTTTATACCCAAAAACTCTGCAAATTCCAGACTTAGCGCTTTATTATCTTTTTTGTGCAGATCACCCACATTTCTGTCTAGATCACTAAATGATTGAATAATTGTTATTGGAATGATCACTAATTATTAATAATTATTATCAAGTAGTGTAAAGTATTATTAATTGTAAATAATTATTAATCAAGATTATTAATAATTAACTCGATATCTGAAAACCTTTTGCAGTTCGAATCAGCTGCGCCAGTATGAACATTGAACCGACAGGCTGCCGCATGATTCATCCTCATGTTGACGATTTTCGATTTGCTCCAAATTTCAGCCCTCATTGTGAACGAACGACTGGTCTTCAAAACTCCGGATGGTCTTATATTATGGTCACATATTATGTGAAATGAAAACTATACCGGTCTTTTTTGAATTTTTCGAGATATGCATTTTTCAAAATTTCATAATTAGTTTTGAACACAATCCCATTGTCCTAGGGTTAGGAAAGGTTTCAAGGATCAAGTTTGACCAAAACCGTAAACCAAATGTATTCGATTTTCTGGATCTACGTACCTTGAAACGTAAACCAGCAAATTTTGAGGATCAGATGGGCGGGGGGGGGGGGATTTTTTCTCCGGCGATTCTAAAGGTTCATTATGGAAGATGATAAACCGAAACTTACAGGAAGTTTGTGTCTTGGCTCAACGTCATATTTCACACCCTCGATGGTTCGATCACTATGCTCTAATAGTTTAGGGATGTTTTGACAAATGTGAAACGTACCGAATTCAAACTGAGTTTCGACTCGAACTTCAAACGGCTTCCTATCCATGTTCATAACACCGTTGGACGCTGTAAACCGATGTAATGAGTAAGGCGTCTGGGGTTGGGGGTGAAATAAGCGAAAATGTTGAACGGTTGGTTGACACGTGACGCTTATCACGACTGATTCGGTGACCCACTTCGCTCTCCATTGACCGGCCCGGAGAGCGTCAGGGTCAGCTTCGAAGGGGTCAGTCTTCTCGGAGTTCGAATAATGCTCCGGTGGAAAGATTGGTGTTGGTGGCGAATCAGCATCAAAGCAGCGATTGTGTTGGTGGCGCATCAGCATGTACTCAGGCTGCCAAGACGAGATATAAACGTTAGGTACCTACTGAGTGGCACTTCATTGCTACGGTGTACATGCAAATCACGGTAGTGAGAGGAGTAGGGTGTTTTGTAACGTTTCATAAATTTACTTTCTACTGATGTGAACAACGAGCAAGAAAGGTTCATAACTATAGTTACAGAAGTAGAACCAGCCGGTGTGACTTCGATTGAGCAAAAAGTCTTGGGTTGACTGTAAGGGATAGCTCGCTAATGTGTTAGTAATTGAATGTAGACCGGGAGGATCCAACCAAAAAAGGGAATGCTCCCTTCGCCAGTGGACAGGGGCGACCATCCAAAAGAAATCTATTGTACAGGAGTGAGATTTGGCGGGAGGCCAATACTCGATGTAGTCCTCCATCCAGCAGAGAAATCCTTTCCTAATGGTCGTTCGAGAGGGGCCTATCTTAACGGCCAACCAGGGCCCCGGTTGGGGCAGGAAGGGTTAAATGAAATGCAAGGACGTTGGAAGAAACTCCTTCATGCCCGCAGGATAAAAGCGCTAGGCCTACACTACCGATACGTGCACACCCTCGTCCGAACTGTTTCTATGTAAATGTGGCGAGAAGTACCGGGAGTCAACACATAAAGCACGTTGTTATCAGGAGATTCGATTCTTCGCGTTGAACAGTGGAGCCATAAAGCTGGTTTAGGATGCCATCAACGGTACCATCGCCATCAGCTTCTTATTTCTCGCGATCTTTATACGGTCATCAGGGACATTATTCTTCCAAACCGTAAGGAAATCGAATAAACTACTAGTTCGCGACGTACACGACTCAAGTGAAGCTCCCATGCGACACTTCCTTCAAAGGTCGAGATGGGAACGAGACATTTATTTTTATTTTCTTTATTCAAGCTGCAATGAGGATAAAACCTGAAGTTATCGACGAGTCAAAAGGAATTCGCCATTCCATCGCGGTATTCGGATTCTTCCGGTAGTTTCAGCAAAAAAAAATAGTGGTTCTTCATACCACTATTGGTACCAAATAGTGGTTCTTCCTTATTCCACTGAATAGATGAAGAAGATTGAGAAAAAAGTTGATTGAGCAAATAAATTAATCGAACAGAAGGCTTCAATTTTACAAAATAAACAATACATGGTTTTTTAAATCGTCCTTCGGGGATTCCTCATCTCAATACAACCTAAACTATGGAAAATAAAAGTATTATGTTTTACGATATTAAAATTAAATATCAAACCCATGAAGTAACATGGCACAATACCGCCATGATACCTCATAGTAATTGAGCAATTGTGGCCATCCACCAACGTCCAGCAATGCCACCTCCTCGTCCCAGGTTCATCGAAAGCCTCCACTCTAAACTCCGCAAGAACTGGGCAAAGACAGAGGAAATGAAACAGGTCTTCCCCTTTGTGTCGGTTGCATAGTGCACACTCCTCGTTCCGGCCGGTTTCGTATGGATCTGCATTCAGGATTACCAGTTCTCCCCTAAGCTTGAACAACGAAATCGCCAAAAATGCGGAGGTAAGAGTGGTGGAAGGGGAGCAAATACTGACAGGACTCTCAATGTTGGAGGAGGGTGAACGTCGGTTCGATCATGTAAAAGACCTCATAGCCCCGTGCAATTAAAGGTCTAAGCTACAGTCATTAGCAACAAATGGCGAAGTTGGTACGGAAGTTTGCAGAGTAAGGCGAATCTCTGCCAATGAAATATCTTCCGAATGTACATCAGCTGCACTCCTTTTGCCGTCGCATACTCAAGAAGTCCCAAACCCGGATTGGCGAATACACTTGTTTTTGCCCCAATCAGGACGGCAGGGTTCGCAAATAGCTTTCTCCACACATTATTCAGTACAAGCTTCGCTGATTGAGCCTTCCGCTGCACGTGTCTGGCAAAGGAGACGAGGAGTAAGATCCACCCCAAATATTGGTAGCTGCTTACAATATCCGGAGTATCATCGCCAAAGCTCCAGTGCTCAGTTGCTCGCATCCTGGAAAACTATTATCTTGAACTTTTACAAATTCACCTCTAGTCCCCACTAGCAACAATTCAAAGTGTCAATATTCCCCTGAAGCTGACCCGGATCGACCGCTATAATCACCAAACCATCTGCACACATAAGCGCTGATTTATAATGGTTTCAATTAGTTGATAAGAAAAACGAAATGCATTCAGGCAATACCGACTCCATTCACAAAGATCTGCAACGGTTACAGTTTCCGATTTTCCTTTTCAAGACCGAGTAAAGGCTTCCGATCCCCTTCAATTAATAACAAACCCATTTTCATGCAAATGCTTTTGGAAACTGGTTCATTACCAAGATTGGCTTTCAGAGGTGGATCAGAAGGCCTGCGGCAGCGTTCGGAGCCCAAAGCGGAAGGTTTTTGAATAAATGAGGAAGTCGAGCCGAGGGACAACCGGGGTGAATCCCTCGCTCACACCACTAACCTTCGGATAGCGGCTTAACTGTCAGTTATGACGCCAAACAAAAGACCGGGTGAGTATAATGGAGTACAATATTCAAACACGTTCAAGAGAGAGAGAGAGGCGAATAAAAATGAATAAAAACGAAAAGAGGAGCGTAACGAGGGTTTTGTGAGCTCTAATCAAAGTAGGGACCGTATAATAGAATACAAATAATGGCCTTGGCCATCTCTATCTGTATTGGAGAATATTTTCAAAAAACCTAAACCAACGAGGTCATTCAATAGTATTTTCCACAATTATTGAGGTTTTTAGCGAATTTTCGAAGAAAATATAGCTATTATATATACAACGTACATATATTTATGTATCGGAAGAGAACTCTCGATAGAATTGAGATAAAAAGCGCAAATTTGCACAAAAAATCCGTCCTGGCAATCGAAATGCTTAGTTCGTAAATGGGCAGAATCGGGCCGCTCTAAAGGGGGTTTTGGAGAGTTTTTGGAGAGGCGGGAATGTTATCATAAATTCCCAAAATGGAACATTCAGCCAAGTGGTCCCTCATTTAAAAGGTTTTTCTATGCTGAACACGATGGTGAAATCAGAATTGCGATATCCCATTCCGCTCTCATACTGGAGAACTTTGAAGATAAGGAAATGCGGTTGATACATGATATGTTCTTCATGTTTAGTCTGCTCTTATCTGATAACGGAATGGGATATCGCAATTCTGATTCGAACATCATGTTCAGCGTTGAATAAACTATAAATTGAGAGGTTTTTTTTCTGACAGGTGACCCCTCATTTTAAAGAGTTTTTGACGATGGTGAAATCAGAATTACGATATCCTATTGCGTTTTCAAACTGGAGCACTGTATACATAGTTGAAGAAACTTGGTTGATACTTGAGATGTTCTTCATAGACATCATGTCCTTCAATTTAGACATTTTACATAAAACCAGTTATTTCTTCTAAAATTCGTTGTTATAGCCATGCTGCATGACTGTGGATTTTTTTTGAATTCATACCCATTCTTTTCTGGATCGCGCAACAGTGTACAAAGTTCCTTACAAAGTACGTACTAACATGAAATGTCATGACTCCGCACTCAGGTGTCATACAAACCAAAAAGCCCCCCTGGACCCCCCCGATCTTTTCTCTTCTATACTTTGTATAGAACGAGGTATTTGCTATGCAAAACATGAATAATGTTTTTGCGTCCGAATGTTGTTTACAGTTTTATTTACTCAGGGCTGTATCTCAGCTTCTTCGATATTTACAGCGGTTTTGGCAGTATATAATTTATGCATAAATTAAAGGCTTTCCAACGAATGGAGAACGATTTTTGTCCGTTGAAAACTAAAGAAGTTTCATTTCCCTAGAAACGGCTCGGTTGTACATGAAAATCATTAAAAATCTTCGTGACATAATTTCGTGACTTAAACTTCGTTACGCTTTTCAACTCTGGTAGGCCACCGCAAAAACATTATTCATGTTAAAACAATGGAATACTGAGAAATTGCACAATTTTTTAGGAGTCATCAAATAAACATTTCCATATAAATAAACATTTTAATTGTTACAGTGGTTCCGTAAAATGACGTGAAAACTTGCTCTCGGGCGGCACAAACTCAAACTCATTTGGGTTGCAGTGTTCTCAACTCCGACACAATTACCATCCACCAAACAATAACGGGCGCTCATAATCATTCGGGCGGGCGTCGAATTTGCATTTTGTAATTGGTTTTGACTTCCATCCGACAACACTTTCAGCAGAAGACCCTTGTTAATGGCGGGGAGGGGGGGGGGACAGAAAACGCTCGGTTCTCATTGGATACGCCCCTGTGCAATTTCAATGTTTGGAATGCATCATTTCCCTCTGGCGGCTGCCGATATTTTATATACGGATTTATATATGAAAATTCGAAATGTCAGGAATGGGGCAATAGATTTGGCCATATCGCCATAGGAAAGTCCCAATAATATCAATATTAAACAATATCGATATTTGGCTATATATCGATTTTTGAATCAATATACTCGTAAATACACTCTTCTCCAAACCAGTGTGATCCGATTAAGGGCACTATCTTCGTGAATGAACCATTGGAATCGACCAAGGAAATCAACATTTTAACCCCCCTCAAAATTTGATGGTTTACGTTTCAAAATAAGTAAAAACTGCTTATTCAGCTGGACAAAACCTACAACTCCTTCAAAATCTGTGTAAACTGTTTGTGATGGTATACCTACTAGGTATGTGATGGTATATTTGGAGTGGTATACGACGAATTTGGTGCAGAATGAGATGAAAACCCAGTCATGCAGCATGACCTAAAGAGCGAATAATTCTTATTAATAAACCATTTCAAATTATATAACTATGTAACGTTTTTATAAGAAATTTTGCGCTGATTACGAATATACCATATTTTTCTATATGTACTTAAGATAGCGATTCTCCATAATAATTTGAAAACCCCTCTTTGATGTGATTTTGACACTTAGTAATTTCCTAAATTTGACCCCTGAAGGAGATTTTCCCAGGTTTTGGAGACACTGGATACCTGTTTACAAACATGAAGAATGGCTCCTATTAGTTCGATCAAAATTCATTGAGCGATAAGTGAGGAAAACGGCAAAACATAAAATGTACCCGTAAAAACTCATTTCTAATTTTTTCTGAATCTACGTAGGTATCTTTTTTTTTTTAAATAAAATTTTGCTAACAAAATTATACATGGACTGAATATCTTCAACAGAGGATCCACCTACAACGTCTTATTATCGTTTATATTATCATTAGGAATCTGTTATTTTTTTCAAATATATAGTTAATTCCGCATTACCACGTACCTATATTAAATTATTAGCAACAGCAATAACATTTTTTAGCATCTACCTTTTGCATTACCAACAATGAGCTCTAGATTAGCACCAATTCTGATTGGTACATTATGAATGAATATTATGGGGTTCATTTTAGACCCCATGTTTATAAACACTATAAATAGCACTTTTTTTCAGCATAAAAGTCCCTATAAGAATCCGTATTCAGATAATTTTGCTCCCATTAAATCGGTTTTCCGACCACTGTGCGTCATGGCGACCCCATCATTCCGTCCTACAGATATCCGACGGTACAGAAATCTTTACGTCGTATAGACGTCCTGATGACGTCAATATTTGACATACTGATTTCTGATATACTACAGATTAGGTGGTAAGTCGTGAAATACGACCAATTTTGGAGGTTGTGAAATGTATCAACGGAAGCCCTCAAATTTTCAGGTGGGGTAATTTTTTTTCTTGGGCGATTCCACTGGTTTATTATCGACAATGAAGATCGAAGATAATAAACCAAAGTAGCACACAAATATATTAATGTAACTTACTTTCTGGACACTACTCGTATATCCTAAGCGTTGTTGAAGGTTTCAGATTGTTAATTTTACCTGTGAGAAAGTGTGAACGGGTGTGGGAAAATGAAAGGTTGACTACCGGTAATTCGGATGCGCGACGGCGTTCCCTCATCGGAGGACCCGATAGGCCGAGAAAAATGGTGCCCCCCCCCCCCCCCCCCACAATGTGATTAATAGCGAAAACGTTCATCATTTCGCTGTTGTTTAGAGAGAAATCCCGGACGTTGGAGCGGTGCGGGAATTCAGTTTTGAACGAAGTGAGCGCGTTCTATTGGGCGGACGTACGGGGGAAAATGTTTGGATTAGTGTTACTCCAATGCGGCCGTAGCCCCCGTGCGGTTGTGGCGAGAGCAAATAGGCCGTACATCGTGTTCCACTGACAAGAGATAGCATTCGAAAGCCCTTCCCCGCTCCTAAATCCCTAATGTCTATCTCATGAATTATACGGGCGGGACTAGGGGGTAGATCATGAATGCTTCACGCCTGTTATGACCCATTATTCCGCTGTAACACGTCCAGAATCACTAGAATAAATACACAAATTTCAATTCGTTTGAAACCACTGTTATCTACACCTCGACGAAATCTTTTTTTTTTTCCCCCACTGTGTCTTGTCCATAAGAAAAACTCTGCAAATTGTTCCTCCACGGTTCGTTACCTTCTTTGTACAGATCACACCCTTCTGTCTAGATCACTGCTCCGTGTACAACTATCTTGGAAACGTTGAGTAATGCGCTAAAATACATGTTCACAAAGGTGACCAATAAGCGTGATGATGGAGGGGGGAGGGGGGGGGGGTTGGCAACTAGCTCAGTGATGATTATTGAATCTCACCCATGATAAAACATTATTTAGAATTAATTTGTATTGGTCTAATATTGGGTTTTCTACTTGTACCTCTAGGTACACCTATAGGTATACCGATGCACAGTGTTGACAATTTAGCCAAACGTTGTGGACTTTGAGAATTAGAGTTCCTAGAGAAATTTTAAATAGTTTGCAATTTTTGGCGATTTTTCGAATTTCAACGTGGTTTACACAACCAATCTAGTTAATTCAATAGAGTTAAAATCGCCAGCAGTACAGTAACCAGAGCACAACTGTTGTTCGAAAACTAGATTGGCTCTGCAAATAACGGTAGGTATAATTCACAAATCGCAAAAAAGCTTTTCAGATTCTAGATAGATTGAAACTCGATTAATCTCAGATCCAGATTCTACTTTAAAACTAGATTCATTTTCGAACAACTAGAGCCCAAAATGGGCTTGGGGACATCTGGGGACAACTACTTGCAGCTCTAGAAAGAAATACGACAGTCAAGAAATACGTTTCAGGCCAAACATGGGAATTTGGGTTTTTTTAATGAAAATTTCCAAAATTTCTTGTGAAATATGTCAACTTACTTGTTTGATTGATGTCCATTCTCCGGTGAAATCACATGTAGTGCCTAAGTTGCAAAGGTGGGAATCTCCAGAGGACTTTCGAGGTCCCCGCAGCCACCAAGACAATCTTTTTTTCAAAACAATTATTGTTTACGGACTTCAGCACTAATAAAACATATCAGACTTATCAAAACATGACTATTTCCCACCTAGATTTGCCAAAGTCAACACTGTGCGACGTTGGCAATAAATAATAACAGGAACTATGCCTATTATTACACCATAATTGGTAGTATTTTCTCGTAGCTAATAATAATGTAGACAATAATAATGTAATGTACCATATAAGTTTTATAATGTAACATGTTGTCTAAGTAATCTGATCCAATAAAGCTCTTTCTCTCTCTCTCTCTCTCTCTCTAACTCCTACCACCAAATGGTCGAAATATCTTTCATTCCGCAGAGACGAAAAGTCTCAGAATCAGCTGTTCCACAGGAAGGCACTATATATAGTTGAGTTACACTTTGCTTACCATGTGCCAAGGGGCCAATCTTTATGTGTGACTCACTGCTCACTTACCTGAAACAAGATAAAAACTTGAGGTTGCAGTACTTACAACGAGAAGGAACGGTATAATTTAATATTGACTCAATTTAATATTGAAACAATAATTCCATTTGTTAGAGTATTATTGTTCCATTTATACGGGTAGGCATCATACCGTGTATACATCTCGTATAAACTAATATTTACCTTATAATAATGAACTATCAATTAACCCTAGGAAATGCGGGTTTCATGGACACACTGCTCTGATAACGAATACACTGTCGTTTCAAGGAAAACCCGCTTATCTGCAAAGATTTTGACTCTGTTTACGAAACAACTGGTTCCGAGTCACGAGTTAAGTAATTTGCAGGAGAAACCACTTAATATGGAAAAACGCTTATATTTATCCTCTTTGTGGTGTAGCTGAATGACAGTGGTCAGTTCAATCGAAATTAGTTAATATTTTATTGCGTAGTATATACCTAGAGAAGTTCTTACTATTGAGGATTTCTATATTGATGTAGTGAGAAAATGCATATGTTCATGATTGTTACTGGAAATGACGGAATGATCCTGATTACGTTCGTCTTTCCAGGACGGTAAAAGCCTTTCGTGAGGAGGCGGAGTAGGAATAATGCAACAGCTCTTCGAAGTAAGTCCTTTGGGAGAAAGAAAAACTCTGGAATCGCCATTTTGAGTTTTCTTAGGGAGACGAAATTTAATCCGAAAGCCTTTAGAGGTAAATAATGGATCCACTGTGCCTCTGTCCCACTCACTGCGCGCCATTAGGAGAAAAGCGACCCACCATCCACTCACAAGTACATCATCACTCCTTTCAATGGTTTTGGCATTTCAAGACTCAGCCGGTTTTCCGTAACGTCTCAGATTCCATTTCGCTTTTCCTTCGAGAGATTACCGTGCTCGGTGCGTCAGGTGCAACCACCGACGTTCTTCTTATATGTGAAAGTTAAGTCGGAGCGTCCTCAAATTAAGGGAACACAAACGTGTTGTGTTACAAACTTACGTTCCTCCTACGAGTGTAACGTGTACGTCTCACATATTGGGATCATAATTTCGACGTTATTCTTGGGAAATGTCTGGTAAGTGTGGAAAGTGTACTGCTTTCAACAAGCACACAACTTATTTTAAATCGTAAAACATCCCCTTACACCTGTAGGAGGTGTCCGTTTGATCTGTTTTGACATTCCGAATTAGAGCTCAAGTGTGTGCTTAAGGTGGAGGTAATGGTGATATTGATGCTACTGTGGCCTTAATAGACCTACTTGAGGTGGAGAGGGGGATTCATATCCGGCGCTCAGTTAACATCCTGGCTCAGCCTGGAGGCGACAGTGGCAGAGTAGGTATTTGACCGCAGGGGAACGTAGATCCACGCGCTTATCCGGTAGGTGCGCACTTAGCTGAGCAAGAGGTTTGATTAGGCGGATTTCTACGTCACTATGTCAGGTGACGGATATTCACCACTGGAGGGTCGATGCTCTGCACACGGTTTTCAACTGTACCAGATGTGTCAGATAAAGGAAGGTGTTGGAAGACAAGAGTGATGAGATCACACCGAACAACGTTATTGAGAAGTTGATCTCACGTCAGAAAGTCCTAAAGTATAAAAATCTGGAACCGTTCCTCAGGTGGTGAATACCCCATTACTGCCCAGCGTTTCAAATATACAATGCAGCCTGTCGTGACATGCACGGACATGAAAAATTTGGTTCAGACAGTGGATCTCGAAGAGAAGAGTCCATCAGTCTGATTCCAACCGTTGGGGTGGCAATTCAATTCTCCATCCTAATTTTATTGACGTGTTACAAATATCTTCTCTTCCCGTTTTCGAGAATTCCTGACCTAATGGGATGAAAGCTGTTCACTACTCTCAGATACCTCCATGAGCTTTTGGGTACTTTAGTTGATTTTTCTCGTCATTCATATTGCTTCCAGCGCCGTCTGAAATATTGTGTTGCATATTTGCAACACTGGGCTACCCAACTCCTGTAGCTCGTTTCTTTTTTTCCTCAGAGCTCTTTCTCAGATTTTGTGACCTGGAGTTTCTGTTGAAGAGGCTATTGATATTTTATTTGCCAACGAAGATAACAGGTATGAGGATTCACTTTATATCACCCCTCCAGCCGCGAACGATCTGACAGATGAGGATTCTGGTGATGAAGGAGGAATCCTCGGCAATTTGAACCGAAACCAGCTGTTCACAGAAGCTGCAACTGTCTTACGAGATCTGGGAGACCATGATGTGTGAGTTGATAGCAAACGAATCGAATGGTTTACGCAGGTCTAAAAATGAAGAATTCTGGGAGAATTTAGAAAAGTTTCTCAAAAAATCGATTTGTGGGCAGTAATAGGATACTCCAGTGTGAAGACACTCGCTACATGGACATGATCATCTTGAACATTTAAAAATTGAACCCTCAACGTGGTCCTCGTATTCGATTTCGTACCGTCATACCAAGAACATGGCTTTCCTGCTAAAACAATTGCCTCTTGCAATGTGCCGTAGATCAATTGAGGTGGTAAGAAACCTTCCCTCGAACTCCACTCAAGGGAAGGCCAGTAATGTATTAAATGTTGACAATGCCTGCCCCCAACCTCAATTCCCAACGGGGGAACATTTTGCCAAGATTGCATTCTAGAGACGAACTAAATGGTAACGAGGGGAGAAAACACCGTACAGCACCATAACGGCTGATAAATGGGTGCAGTCCCATCAGAAGAATGCGCTCCAGACCCCAATCCACAGAAATTTGTATTTCTGCTATCACAACTTCTTGAATCTGCAGTTTTTCCACTCACTGGCAATGTCTATTTTGAGATATATTTAGCCAACTTGAGGGAAGAGGTGAAAAATAGAGAAAACATGCAGCCAGAAGAGCACATTTTCGGATAAATAACTGGTTTTACGTAAAATGTGATGTTTGGAACATCTCATTCAATAATTTTTTGCCGAGTTTATGGATTTTTCAACGCTGAACACGATAGTGAAGTCAGAACTGTAATATCTCATTCCGTTATCAGATTAGAGCAGATGAACTGCAAGGAACATCTCAAGTAACAGCGACGTTTCCTCATCTCCAAAGTTCTCCAGTTTGAGAACGGACTAAGATATTGCAATTCTGACTTCACCATTATATTCACATTAAAAAACCCCTTAAAAGAAGGTGTTCATTGTCAGATTGTTTCGTTTTTGGAATTTATCTAAAACCTCCTTCAGAGTGAATTCAGGATGGTCTGAAACGGAGTCTGGAATTAACATTTTTCGGAATTTCGAATTTTAAACATTTTGGACCGAGAACAGTAGCTTCATTTTCTTCGAAAATTCAGTAAAAAGCCAGCTATAGCTCGCGGCCCTAAATTTGTATACCTAACTCGAATTTCTGCCTCCCCCAATCAACTGGAGATATGTAGAAATTCACTTGATGCGTTGACGTTAATTGCAACATGGCCGAGACTCATTCAGCATATTTTTGTACGCCCAGCGCGTACAGGCGTATTGTAATATGCCAAGTCATATACACGAGACCAGGGAAACTCAACGTCGTGTGACCTATATGCCGACAAATTACAATACGCATAGTCTTATCGCAATACGCCTGATATTTCTATATGTCTTTTGGCAGTGAACTCGGGATGGTCTGGAACGGATTTTGGTATGAAATATTTTCGGAAATTCGAATTATTTAAAATTTTGGACCGAGAACAATAGCTCGTAAATTCACTTAAAAGCCCAGCTATCGGTCCTACATTTTTAAAACTCGAATTTCCACCTCCCCCAATATAGATCAGTTGGACGTATAGATCAAGTGGACGGGGCTGCGGAGTAAGAACATCACGGAATAATCTCAGATTTGACCAGAGTAATCAAATGGTTGGAAAAGTTATAGATCAGAATCATTAACGTAGATGTTTGATAACGGTAGGTTACCCCTAGTTTATCCGCCTTTTCATTTATCAAACCTCAGAAGATTTCTTATACATCAAATTTTTTAATTAAAGCAACTTTTTTTTTTCTCATCCCCTCGTATGAAATATAGGACCGTTACCGCCATAAAAACGCCAGGAACGAGCGTTGGAAAGATTATAAACGGTGGGCTTTTGCGGGCAGTAGTTAACGGTCGGGTGAAGAATTTACTGCACGTGAGGAGCTCTCGCCCCAACTTTTGCCGTAATACAGTAACACTCCTCACCGTCCCTAAACGCGGGGGAACAACAAAGTTCCATATAATGTTTCAGTAGGTAATAAAAACACCTTGGTCATAACGTTCAGTGATGGCCCTTTACGATCCTGTGTGAAGTCTCCGCCGTATAGATTAATGTTTCGTCGACATTTTATATTTATTGAGGATTCGGCCTGAAATGGAATTTTACTTTTGGGTTATTTAGTAGGTGATTAATCTTCCTGTTGATGAGAAATTCAGAAATCACTTTCCGTCCTGTAGGCGGAGGGCAGGAAGCGACGACAGACCTGTCTTTCCATACGGTCTTTCTAGTTTTTGTCGGAATTTTTGTCATACCTGTATGAAAAAAAATCTTAAAAAACTGGAAAGACCTAGGTATTCTTTGATGATTTTATGTGAAAACCCCGTTGGAATCCAAATCCTAGTTACGGTTGAGGTGAGCTCATTGAAACAAACGTGTGTGTCAGCTGATTTTTGAGATCGCTATTTTAAGCTATCAAAAACAGTCACACAATGGATTTTGAGTACCAAAACAGAAATAACCACTAAATGATTATTTCTGTTTTTGGTAAATTTTTTTGCAGTACCTATGGTTCTTGTTAATTTTTTTAACTGCCATTCCTAAATTACATCACACACAAATATTTTCATTCACAGATAAAATATATTGGAAAACAGATCTTAGATTAATAATTACCATTTGACTGAAAAATTACAATAAAAACAAACAATATTTTTAATACGAAATATAATGTATATGGAGGCTAATAAGATAGGAGATCATAAGAATATCATAAACATATCGTGATTATCGGGATCAAAAACCGTATTTTTGGAAAAACTCGAAAGCCAATATTCACCATAATCTTTTGATATCACGATAATATCGCACTTCCGATATCGATATAATATCGGAAATATCGAAACAAAATTATTTTCATTTATATCGATAATATCGGAACATCCCTAAGCACAACTTAGCCGTTTTAACATGGATTCCCCGCCCGGCTACAGCTCTGAGGTAAGTTTGCATTGTTTTTCGTTACAAATATTCGTAAAATTCACAAAATTTGGCGTGTTTCCACCTTGGCGTCTTTCCCTTCAAATCAGTTTTAAAAACAATTTGCCAACGGCTCAATTATTATCACAAAGTCGTTGCTAGAAAACCAGATTTTTGAAGTACATTGACTCAATGTCATTGAGTTTTGCTACGCTAAACTACTCGAGTCTTGAGTTATCTGTGCTGCTGAATTCTTTATTCTTCGATTTCTTTGGGAAAAATACGACCAATGCATTGAATTGAGCATAAATATATAATTTTTCTCAGAAATTGCATTGATTGGTCAGAATATATTAAATATATATATGAAATAGTGTTCTTTTGTAGGACGATTGACTCGACATTTTCCCAACAATTTGAGTTGTGCGGAATCATGGGAGTAGGTACTTCCATGATTGACCAAATCAGTGAGACGTCCATGATTGACCAACGATGTCAATAATGGGGATATTAATTTCTTTATCTAATTTTTTTAAATGTAACATCCTTCTTTGATTAAGTGGCATCTAGCTCATCTACATCTAGATGACATCAAAAAAGGATGTTACGTAAAAAAAATTCGATAAAGAAATCAATATCCCCATTATTGACATCGTTGGTCAATCATGGACGTCTCACTGATTTGGGCAATCGCCCAGGAAGTGCCTACTCCCATGATTCTGCACAACTCAAATTGTTGGGAAAATGTCGAGTCAATCGTCCTACAAGTGAACCCTGAAGAACGATCACGACTCACACAGATAAAAGACGTCTACTAGACGTCCAATAGATGTCTATTGGACGTCTAGTAGACGTCTATTTTCTGTGTGAGTCGTGATCGTTCTTCAGGGTTCTCTTGTAATACGATTGACTCGACGTCCGATGACGACAAGTACGTGACTACCTTCAGACGTCTACTAGACGTGTTTACATCTACCAATAATTGGTAGTTGTAAACACGTCTAGTAGACGTCTTAAGGTAGTCACGTACTTGTCGTCATCGGACGGAGTACACGCAAGCATCGGACGGATCGGATTTTCCGAGTGTGATTAAAAACATTGATCCAAATGGATCTGCGCGCACAAGTTCGCATCGTACGTATCGGAGAACGGCAACGCCGATGAGAATCCGAGAAGGGGCATTCATTCCGAATCATCCGTACGCAGTGTCAGGAATTCCGAGAATATGCGCGCCCCCTTCTTTCTCACCGTACGGAGCCCATTGTACGAGTTATACGACTGGCGAGGGACCTCGGAATCGGTAATCGGAATTCGTTTGTACATGTGCGCGCAAGCGTCGACATAAATCCGATCCGTCCGCTGCGAACGTTACGTCTGATGACAACAAGTGCGTGACTACCTCAACGTGACGATCTGCTGGACGTCTAAATTGCCTACGTCTATTCATCTGAATATGTAGACATATCTACAGGCGTAGATGAATTTGCGACGTCAAGACGGCGTCTATTCTTGTCGAACGGCGTCTAAAGGGCGTCTAGAGGCTGTCCATCGATGTCGAGACGGCGTCTACTGACGTCTAGACGGCGCAGAGGCCGACGTCTAGACGGCGTAGAGGCCGTCTACACCGCTACGTCATCGGGGAGGAGCTCAACAGTGCGACTCATGGAGGGAAATCATTGCCAGGACTTCAGCGACAAGGGCCCAGTAGTGGCAGAACGAGAGGATTTACTAAGTAATATTTGCTCGGTTTATAATATTTACTAAGTAATATTTACTAATATATTTTCTCGGATTCAATTCGAACCGCTGTGCCTTTTCTGATAAATTGAATTTTGCGACGTAATGTTTCAATGTTGCAATATTAAAGTTTTATACAGGAAATTTGGACTTTAATTCTTTGAACCTATTCTTGTATTTCGTGTTCAATGGTAACCAGCATCACATAAGTGCCGAAAAATTATGCCAGCACAACATAACTCGTCGATTTTCCTAGCGGTAGGCTGAAACTCCCATTGTAATGCTTCTTCATGCCTGGTGGCTGTCAGTTTCGTAAATTAGGTTGAAAAAAGATTTTAGGGATAGTAAGGGGGAATCAGCCTTTGCACGTCACTTGAATGAATTAAATCATCATCAAATTATCATTAAATTCAGTTTTGATCTGCAGACAGGTAATTTATAGAATTTTCTCATTTGTGCTAGAAAGGAACCATGTTGGATGTACTCGAAAAGTTCGAAATTATCAAATTATTAGGTTAGGCGAATCTTTGAATGATGTGATTCCTTCAAGTTTTACTCTACTGTTGCGTCCAGTGTCAGGAATAGTCTCTGCTATGATTCACTTTTAATAGTATACAAGTCTTTAACTCAGAGTATACTGAGCTTTGGCATAGTTGCATGGGGCGGAGCCTTTCCATCACTGTTGCGTCCACTGATGACAGCTCAAAAGGCCATTCTAAAAATTATAGTTAAGAAACCTAAAAGGTTTCCGACAGATGACTTCTTTATCGCTGGCTAAGGTTTTCTCTGTTGGGCAGTTATATGTCAAGTCTGCTCTCTTGTTCATGCACAAGCATCCGGATTCTTTCAACTACGGACTTCCTTCCAATAGTGCCTATTCTTTTCGCCCCACTACGCGTAATATTAAACGTCCACCTCACTCACGTTTAAAAGGTACAACACGCCATGTATTTTACAGTATGCCACTATTACTACGAAAAGCACCCTCAAACATAACTAACCTAGCTAATTATAAAAGACTAGAGTATAAAAAAATTGTTTTTAGTTGGCTTATATCTCAAGGACATTCCATTTGTGAAAATATATTCAAAAGTATTTATATCGTGTAATTTATAAGTCAATTTCTTAAGTTGTAAACTATTAAATGTCAAATTTTGTCTCGCGGCAGTCTGTGGGCGATATAGGAATATATATCTAAATAGCAATCGGGAGTTGCTCCCCCACCCATCACAGAACAATGTTCTTTGGGTGGGGAAATTCCAGTCGATTAATTCGATATGTTTCATTTAAATATGTTTTTCATTTTCTTTTTTCTGTGTTTACTTGTAACCGGTGTTGGAGGAATAAATTTCATTTTCATTTTCATTTTTCATTTTCATTTTTATTTAAAAATTGGGCGATTCCAATGGTTCATAATCGAAGATTATTCTTAAGAAACTACAGAGAAATGGATGAAATTTCAATGTCTGCCCACAAAACCGTACGTCGTCGAACGCCAATGTAAACGCTTGCAAACGAGTCTGCAACACATTGAGACATTTTCATGTCATATCTCAGCTTTTCGAAGGGCGACAACCGAGTGAGATGAATGTATTCTAGTTCTACAAATCGAGAGGTTTCCAACGAATGGTGAACGGTTTTTGTCCGATGACAAATGACGAAGTACCCTAGCAACGACTCGGTTGTACGCGGAAATCGTCAGAAACTCATTTGGGACAATTTTCGTAGTCAATTTTCGTAACGGTTTTTGAGTTATGTGCCACATGAAAGACATAAAAATGTCAAAAACAAATAGGCAGTTCACCACAAGAGTGCGACAAAATTAGTTTTTCTTCCTCCTGAAAAGTAAGGAAAACTGAGTTGTGTGATGCTGATTCTTGGCCTTATGTTTGATATAATTCATTTTTGAAAATTGGCAATTAGAGGATTTAAAAATCAATCAATCAATATATTTTTATTGGCAAGAATCGCACGTAGTGCATAAGCAAAGTCAAAAACTTACGAATATACTAACAATAAATTAAAATTGTGAGAAACAATAGAATAAATTCAAAACTGGTAGGTATATAGAATAGAATAGAATAGAACTAGAATAGAATATGTCGATAAAACTAAAATACTATGATCGAGTTAATTTCCATAATGAATTCTTCAAATTGTACGGAGCGAATCTGGTGAGGTACCTGCTCCTTTGGGCCCTAAAAGTAACAAGGGGAGCATTTCGTATACTTGTGGGGAGGGCATTAAAGAATTTAATTCCCCACCAAGTGGTTCCATTACGCGTAGCAGCCAGTCGATGGAACGGAAGACAGAGATTTTTTTTATTGCGACTTGAGTAACCTTGAACAGGAGTGTGGAAAGACTCCATATTTCTCCTTATGTAGCACAGGCTTTCCAGGATGTAAGCAGCAGGGGCCGTTAAAATTTCTAATTCTTTATATGCAGATCTGGGGTCCTCCTGGTAACGCATACCAGCGACGACTCACACAGCCTTTCTTTGGCAAGAATCGTGGAGGAGGCAGCAGAATGCCCCCAACTAAGGATGGCACAATAAGCCCCCAACTAATGATGGCATAATATAAAGTGTGTATTACACACTTTTACTATATTATACAGCTCTACTCTGAAAGCAAGCATGAAAGGTCGCCAGAACGGCCGGCCTTGATAGCCTTTCGGACAGGCAGGCTAAATCCGATTTTAATTTTAAAAAAATGCAAAATTCCCTCGCTTGTAGCATAACTTCTAATTTGCACATGATGAGGGAATGGGATTACAAGGTTTGAAAATCTCCATTTTATTACGTTGACATACCAATGGTTGGGTATACGTAAGAACGGAATTATTAGGTTAAAACGATACAGGTATCACGTATAACGGTCAAACTCGTCGCCCACAACGCTTACGAGCCCAGTACGTAAATGCAACGGCCCCTGTAGAAATCACATTTAACCGACCGCTCTCTAGTGTGAAGAAGATCGAATTATAATTATCCCACGGCAAGCCAAGTTGAGTCTAATCACTTTAATCTAGGGTTTCTCTTCGCCCCTTTTACCAGCTCTCGCACCTGCCAACCGCCGCCTCTCGGCGTGAACGCTTCACGTCGATGGATCATCTTCTTCATACGAAATCCTTCTGTAGTCCGTTATATTGCGATGTGGGACGACTTTACACAACGAGTACGTCGTAATTCAATTTGCAATATTGTAGCGGTTATAAATGTACGATTTCAATTGTTTGTTTTTGTTTTAGCGAATTTTCTTGGGCGTCTTCCAAAAACAAAGCGTGGGAATAGGTATGTGTCGGATATTTCCGATTATTTTACCAAATGGCCTGAGGCAATTGCTATCCCCAATCAAAAGGCTGAAAAGGATTGGAGAGTCAGCAGATATTGAAAAAGCTTTTTTACAGGTCGGCCTGGATACTAAGGATAGAGATTTTTTACGTTTCCTGTGGGGGCAGGATGGTGAAATATGTGTTTTACGGCACTGTAGGGTTGTGTTTGGAGTGTCTCCAAGCCCCTATCTACTAGGTGCAGTGTTACAGCATCTTTTGAGAAACACTGACCCTGAATTTGAGAACACTGCCCAGAGATTGAGAAAAGCTTTCTATGTTGGAAACAGGCCTTTGACATACCTTTCAGATGACCCATCCGAACTAACTCCTCTCAAACCATCCCTGTTTCTTCAGACTCTTTCTAGCAATGGTATGGAAGACTTGGACCAAATTGATCGAACCAATATGGAGAAGAGATGGAATTTTCTACAGAAAGTTAGAGAGGGACTAAAAGCAAGATTCTGTGAAGAATATCTTGGCGTTCTGCGCTGCAGCAGGACGAAACGTACAGATTCACTAGAAATTGGCGATACTGTACTTGTCGGCAGTGACAACAAGCGTCGTCTCGATTGGCCACTCGCTAAAGTTATTGACTTATGGTGTTACAAGATTGGCGAAAATCAAGACCCAGAATGGAGAGATGCTCCGTCCACTACAGCGACTGTATCCATTGGAAATTCGAGATGGCATCCTGGACCAGCCTTCTGATGTAGAGACTCTTGCAGATGTGGGTGAGCAGCACCAACCAGCTGATCCTGAACTGGAAAATACTCTTGGTTTGCAAGAGGATGTCCAGCCTGTGCAGACGCGTACTGGGCGTATTGTAAAGCCCAGAGACATTTTGGATTTATACTTTGGGAACCTTTCCAGATTCCCAAAGGTGGGAGGATGTTGAGAACGCCTAGACAACAAAATAATGAACAACAACCACCTCCTCTCGCTGTGTAACCTTCCCTGAGGCTATAACATATTATTATATTAATGCTTGAACTCGTGTTTTGAATTTGACTCTTTTTTCGATCAATAGTTTCTTCCGAATAAATTCAGTTTTATACTGTAGGTGATGTTTGTTAGAGTATCCACTCTTATAATATCCATAGAGACATAAACTATGATCCACCTACGATAACCAAAAAAGGAAGAGATAGAAAGTTTCCATGTGCTCTCGTCCGACTAAATAAAGTGAATAATATTAAAAATTCTTTTATTTGTATTGGAGTCAGATATAGCAGAATAAAACCCCCATAAAGTGGTGACGGCCGACGTGATTGTGAGTTTTTGTTTAACGTATAATCGGACCGATTCGGACGAGGACCGCGAATTTCAGTGACTTGTCAAACCCTAACCTCAGTTCGTGCGTTGTTTCCGAAAAACGAAGGTTGCGGGAACAATAATAAGTTGCAGAATAAGTTGCAGTATGGATGCCCAGGACGACAAAACGTACAAAGAAAATCCAACCCGTACCCAAGATATGGATTCGACCGAATTGGTAGCAGATACTTGTAAGGTGAGTGTGAAACTTCCACCGTTCTGGCAGGAAAGACCAGACGTTTGGTTTCGCAGAGTAGAAGCGCAGTTTAAACTAGGCGGAATCACGACAGAATCGACCAAATTTGATTACCTCGTGTCACAAATTGAATGCAAATATGTCTCCGACATTATGGACATACTCGATTCAGAAGAAAAAAATAAGTATACGTCTGCTAAGAATAGACTACTCAGCATTTACCAGGAAAGTTCTGACAAACAGATCAAACGCCTCTTGGCGGGTTTAGAACTAGGTGATATGCGACCTAGTCAATTGCTACGGAAAATGCAAACACTTGCTGGAACTGAAATTTCTCAAAAAGTTCTACGTACGCTATGGCTAGAAAAACTACCGGAAAATGTTAAGAGTATTTTGATAGTCTCAGATGAAAACATGGATAAACTTTCAATCATGGCTGATAAAATCACTGAAATGTCTAATCCCCGAGACGTCTTTACTGCTAGTAAAACTACACCCAACAACCCAACAACTAGTGACAGTAGCTTGGAAACTCTCATTAAACAACTAACCTCCCAATTGCAATCATTGGAAACACGAGTAACTGCACTAAGTAGGGAACCT
The DNA here is from genome assembly GCA_963920205.1 of Stenodema calcarata. Lineage (NCBI taxonomy): Eukaryota > Metazoa > Arthropoda > Insecta > Hemiptera > Miridae > Stenodema > Stenodema calcarata. The sequence continues at coordinate 21,278,279 of OY986061.1, read as the reverse complement.
CGCAGTACTGAACGGAATCCAAATCAACATCGGAATTCTAGTCGCAATAGAAGCAGAAGTAAAAACAGAAAACGCCGTTTTGACCCCAAAGGGAAATATTGCTATTTTCATTTCCTTTTTGGCGAGCGTTGCAGACCAGAAAAATGCATTGAACCATGTTCCTGGAAGAACCAGGGAAACTTGAAGCAGCAGTAGATGCTGCGACTCAATCTACTGCCGAATTTCCAAATAAATGTCGCAAATTCCGCTTATTCTTAACCGATAGAAAAACCGGATTGCGTTTTCTCGTAGACAGTGGTGCCGAAGTGTCTATAATTCCTGCTAACAACAATTCAACTAAAGTTATTACTGACTTTAAACTGTACGCAGCAAACGGCACAGAAATACCTACCTATGGCATAAAAATGCTGAATATTGACCTAGGACTTCGCCGAGATCTACGATGGCCATTTGTTGTTGCCAAAGTTACCAAAGGCATAATTGGTGCCGACTTTTTGCACAATTTCAACCTTCTCATTGATTTGAAGCATAAACGACTGGTTGATGGTCTTACCAAACTCAGTACTTTTGGGAATATCTCTGAAATTTCCGAGGTTGACATGGTCAGCAGCATGACCAAAACCCAAAAATTTGGCCAGCTTCTTTCTCAATTTCCAGATTTGACCAAACCAAACTTGTGCCCTTCTAACATAAAGCACAAAGTCGAACATGTTATCGAAACAACTGGACAGCCTGTTTTTTCTAAAGCCAGACAGTTGGATTCCTATAAACTTAAAATTGCCAAAGAAGAATTTCAATTTATGCTCGAACAAGGTATCATACGACCATCAAAGTCTCAGTGGGCCAGCCCACTACACTTAGTAGTCAAGAAGGATGGAGGTCTTCGACCTTGTGGCGATTATCGTCGATTAAACAACCAAACCATTCCAGATCGGTACCCAATCCCACGCATTGAGGATTTCCAACATATTTTGCGTGGAAAAACAATTTTTTCCAAAATTGACTTATTTAAAGCATATTTTCAGATACCTGTTGCTGAGGAAGACAAACCAAAAACTGCAATCATCACCCCATTTGGTCTATGGGAATTTAATGTGATGCCATTTGGTGTTAGGAATGCTCCCAGTACCTTCCAACGATTTGTCCATGAGGTTTTCAGAGGACTAGATTTCGTTTTCCCGTTTTTGGACGATATTTTACTGGCATCTTCGTCACTTGAAGAACATGAAAAGCATTTGAGGATTGTATTTGAGAGGCTCAATGAGTATGGTCTACGAATCAATATATCAAAATCTGTCATTGGTGTTGAAGAACTGGAATTCCTCGGCTACTTCATTACTTCTGAAGGATCCCGACCACTTCCATCAAAGGTGTCAATTATCAGAGAATACAAACTTCCTGAATCACTTCACAACCTCAGAACATTTCTTGGTATGATAAACTTTTACCGAAGATACCTACCAAACGCTTCAGAAACACAAGCCCCACTACATGAATTCTTGAAAGGAGCTAAGAAAAAAGACAAACGAAAAGTACCATGGACTTCACAGACAATATCCTTGTTTAACAAATGCAAAGAAGACTTGGCAAATGCGGCAATGTTAACCTACCCAAATCCAGAATACCCACTTGCACTAGTCGTGGATGCAAGCGACTTTGCAGCTGGAAGTGTTGTCCAGCAACTGGAACCAGATGGATGGAAACCACTCGCTTTTTATTCCAAGAAGTTCAATGATGCTCAGAGAGTGTACAGCACATATGATCGCGAACTAACTGCCATCTATCTGTCAATAAAAAACTTCAAACATCTTCTAGAAGGTAGACAATTCTGCATCTTCACGGATCACAGACCACTAATATATGCCTTCAAGCAAAAATCCGAGAAAGCTAATCCCAGACAACTGCGTCAATTGCAATTCATCTCAGAGTATACAACGGACATTCGCCACATAAGTGGAAAGGCAAACATAGTTGCTGATACTCTTTCACGCCTAGAAGAAGTGCACATCATAGAATTCGAGAAATTGGCAGAAGCACAGCTGATGGATGATGAACTACAAGCGCTAATAAATGGTAGTACAACCCTTAAGTTGAAACCTCACCGACTACAAGGACAAAAAATATTATGGTGTGATGTCTCAACTGATCAAATTCGACCATTTATTTCTAAACAATTCCGCAAGCAATTTTTCGAACAAATCCATGGAATGTCTCACCCTGGTATCAAAACAACAGTCAAGATGATGAGTGATCGGTTTGTTTGGCCAGGAATCAACACTGACGTTCGAGACTGGACCAAAGCCTGTATTGCATGTCAGAAAAGTAAAGTGAATCGACATACCAAATCACCATTCAGTAACTTTACAGAACCTGATGAACGATTTACAGTTGTTCACATTGACATAGTTGGCCCATTGCCACCGTCAGATGGAAACCACTATTGTTTAACCTGTATTGATAGATTCTCTAACTGGATGGAAATCGTACCAATGCCTGACATCACCGCAGAAACAGTTGCAAGAACTTTCTTCCATCAATGGATATCGAGATTTGGTGTTCCTTCAACTGTTATCACAGATCAAGGTCGTCAGTTCGAGTCTTCCCTGTTCAAACACCTCAGCGAACTATGTGGTATTAAATTACAGCGTACCACACCATATCACCCCCAAGCTAATGGAAAAATTGAGAGAATGCATAGAACACTCAAAGCGGCGTGGAAAGCCCACAACAACATCAACTGGACCAGGACACTACCAACAATCTTATTGGGACTTCGTGCAGCGATCCATGAAGAATATCAAGCCTCAATATCCCAGATGGTCTATGGTAAAACAATCAAGTTACCAGGTGAATTCTTGGGTGAGACTTACAAACGCCAAAACCCTGAAGCCTTTGTGAGCCACCTACAAGCGACAATGGCGTTACTCAAACCTGTGCCAGTCAACCACAAGACCAATAGGAGTATCTTTGTTCACAAAGATTTGTCCAAATGCTCCCATGTATTCTTGCGCATTGACCGTGTGAAGAAACCACTGGAACCATCATACGAAGGCCCTTACCAAATCATGGCACGGACCAATAAATTCTTTACACTGCAAATCAAGGGTAAAGAGGTAAATATTTCAATAGACAGATTGAAACCTGCCTATTTACTGGCTAGTGACGACCGGACTGCTCAAGTGTCACCGCCACAAACAGTAACTCAGGATGGTGGTGAACGTTCCTCACCATTAGTAAACCATGACGAACCACCAGACTTACAAACGCATGATCAACTTCCAGATATCAACCCAAGAGCTCCAGAAAGACCTACGACTCGATGTGGACGAACTGTGCGATTCCCAACGCGATATCTAGAAGTAGTGATGTGTTCAACAACGAGAATTAAGTCTGAATAGATATGTAAGATTAGGTTGAAAAAGAACAATTAGCTTTGTGTAAAACTGTGTTAAGTAAGTACATATAAGTTGAACCAAACATTTTAAAATACCATTATGACGGCAATACCTCTATAAGTGTTTTTTGTAATGTAATTTTTTTTGTAAATGTACTTTTGTAAATTTTGTATCGTGACCTAGTCACTGAAGGGGGAGTCATGTAGGTGATGTTTGTTAGAGTATCCACTCTTATAATATCCATAGAGACATAAACTATGATCCACCTACGATAACCAAAAAAGGAAGAGATAGAAAGTTTCCATGTGCTCTCGTCCGACTAAATAAAGTGAATAATATTAAAAATTCTTTTATTTGTATTGGAGTCAGATATAGCAGAATAAAACCCCCATAATACCTTTTATGGTTGTCGCCTGTCATTTCAATTCAACCCGTAATAACATTTTGTTTGTCTCGCCTATTTGACCTGAAGTGAGTAGTGTGCTGTTCAACATTATTATAATATAAAGGTTGAGGTGTTCATTACTCACCTGGCAACCAGTACCAGGTGTGTGTATATGTATAGTGTCCCGTATTCTTCTGCCAGCGAGTTGGCAACCCTGGTTGTACTATATTGAATCTTGGGGTTTGAATATTCACACGAGTGAAGCAGAAGGGAGCAAACCAACGAGAATCAACTACCTGTTTTCTTCGTCGAATCCTAACATTCTTGGAAATTCAATCATGAACAACAAAACGAAGATGACAGGCAGGGGGTAAACACGACTATCGTTCGTTTCTTGGAAACTTAGGTAAATAAAATCACACCATACGAAAGCTGGTCACTCATCATTGGCTGGTTGCCACCCTTTCCCTTTATTGAATACTCACAACCGTTTTCAGTTGGAGTCCGAATCTCGAAGACGGTGGTGAGTCGATAGTGGGGAAATCGAACGTTCTGTAGATTCCAGTGCTATTCGGATATGTAGAACGAAACCACCACGATCGTGAGTATTCAAGTATTTTCTACATCAAAGAGATGAAATTTGCCAATTTGGTGTGATTGCTGTTAATATGGTTACTCTTTCAAGCACATTTGCTAAGTGTCAGAATTCGAATTTCCGTAGGTATCTGAAATGAGCGTTTATGGTCATATATGTAAACAATCAGGCACAAAAATAAAACCCAAAATCATGCAGCATGGCTATAAGACCAAATTTTCGAAAAAATAATTGGTTTTATGTAAAGTTTTACTGGTTGTATAACAAATTAACCTTCGGGCGGGCGCGGCTAATCTATGAGATGAAGTACCTAGTTTTCATTGTGCGCAGAAGAGTACGTTTGGAGTACGAAGTCGGTGGGGTTAGTAGCTTCCTCTCTCCTCGCCTTCCACACATTGGCACCTTTGTCATATTTTCAGTAGCCTTCAGGTCTCCGTGGAGGACGCCTTAATCTCGTAGATGAAGTGCGCCCGATCATGTAAGTTTTTTTTATATACGAATTTACAAATTTTTTGTTCATAAATCATTTTTGTACACATACTACAGTTCATATACTTATCTACCTAGTTCTTACTGAACGTCCTGATAGTTATTTGTCACCATAATCTGTAAGATGAAGTGCGCCCGTCCATGCTATGAATTGATAAATAATTTTGAAAAACAACTTCAGAGTAATAAAAAAATTTGGTAGGTACTGTTTTCAGATAAATATGGCTTCAGCATCCCAACAGTTCACTCCACGTGTCTTTGACATTCAAAATGCTGATGATGTGGCTGCTATTCAGACGACGAAATTGATCCTGATACTGGAAAACCCCAAATGATTCTGGACGACAATGGAACAAAATCAGGAGTCGATGTTGTGGATAAATTGTGTGCCACCTACAATGTCGCTAGAAATATACGAAGGTGGCCCATGGTAATCTTTTGAATGTCGCTGGTATCAACTCAGAAGTCATACATTTTTCCAACACAGCAAGTTTAGATCAAAATACCAGCAAAAAGCGACAATTTTTGACAGCCCTCTGCAAAGAATTGTGTTCAGAACAAATTCAAAGAAGAAGTAATCAAACATCTGGGATACATACTGAACTCCAACGCAGACTCCTTCAGTTTCAACCCACATCCCCACAACATCAGGAGGTGCCTACATGCCATGAAGGACTGAGGAAGAGGTGTTCACAATGTAGAGACTTGAAGAGAGTTCGCTATTCAAAATACAGCTGTCTGAAATGTTCAGAGGTATTTTGTTTGGAACATGCACGCATGGTATGTGACAAATGTTATAGCGCGTTCACCAATGCTCAAAATGAACCTGATCACGAAGAATAACATTCTCAATCCCTAATTTTGTGTATGAATGTAAAAAAAGAGATAGGAATCTACCTACGTTTCCATTCTTGTTGATAGGTATTTTTCGTTCTGATTATTTACATCTGCTACTTTCATTTATGTTGATAACCTATAAGACATTTTTATTTTTCACACTCCTCTTGTCATTATTATGTAGGTACCTATGTAGAAAATGGAAAATGGGTTGTTCGAATAAATGGTTGTGCAATGGTTGTGAAATATAGTAGGTATATTTTTCTATTAGAAATGGTTGTGAAATATAGTCAGTATCATTTTGATTTTTGGTTGTGAAATATAGTAGTCGGTATCTTGTTAAATAAATGGTTTTGTAAGTTTTCCCACGTTTTGAAAAAAAATCAACCTTTTAATCTCACAGATGAGGCGCGCCCGACCGTGTGAGGATTAGTACCGCGCCCGCCTGAAGGTTAAGGAGACAGGGAACAGGAAAACATTGACGGTGGAGGTTAGGGGTAGGAGGATCAGGTTTCTATATGCACACTCAACAGCAAGGTGCGAAGTACCGAGCATCCTATATACGTGGCTGGCGGGCAAAATGGATATCATTCCTTTTGGCGGGCCAGTTTTTACAACGGAGTTGTTTTTGGGGGGGATAAGTATATCGGAAGGCGGTATATATACCACCCATCCCTACTCAGTACTGGGTTTTTTCTGTTTATAGTTTCATTGCAGTTGTGTGGCTGCAACGAGCAGGTGAAAGTAAAACAGTGAATTTATGAGGGCTTGCTATCCAGGGCAGACAAATTTCCCACTGACCCGCAATCAGTCCTGTCATTTCATCTATCCCCACCCTAATCCACTGGCCCAAACGGACAACCCCAGACTCCGAAACCTTTTAGCCTGGATCAGGAGACTTTCCGATTTTAGTAACTCTCACTTTTTTCCCCCCCAATGCCGAAGACTTGTACTGAAAAAAAAAGATCGCCATGTTTTATTCACCCCTTTCCCCATCCTACTCTTTTTTCGACATCAGGGTCTGGACCACGTACAAGCGCGACTGACGGCAACCCTCAACGTTACCGTAGGAGACGTAGAAGCTGCATATTTTATTCAGCAGAAGAAGGTGGAAGTGGATCCACTTTCCCCTCTCGTGGTTACACTTTATCTGCCTGACCGCATACTCGTTTTTTTTTCTCGTATCAGCGGACAGGAGGAGCTTCCCGCAGGATCGCGAATAACTTGTGGCCCTCCCTGAGCTGATCCACCGTCGCGTGAAGTTTTTGCAAGTTAGAATGGAGTTGGGTGCCTCATTAGATCGATATTCTTCACGTTTTGAAACTTCAGTGCTTCAAGTTCCTCTTGAATTGTACGCATTCAATGTCCACTCATGTTGATTATTAAAGAATTGAGGGAAACGTCTGCCGAAGTGTGTGAAGGTGGGTTTGGTGTCACACACCATCCTTACGATATAATGAACTAACGGTATAAGAATTTGATGACTTTGATGTTAGTTTGGGAGCAGTTACATACCTCTCACCAATTTATTATGGACCATACTAGCATGAATCAACCGCAGACTTCTGAAAATAAGTAGAAAATCCACTGTCATGCAGCATGGCTGCAAGAGCGAATTTTCGAAGAAAAACTGGTTTCATGTAAAATGCCTACATTTTACTGGTATTATAACGAATTTTGTTGTTATTTACAACATTTTTCACCGAGTTACACCTCAGTTTATAGATTTTTCACCGCTGCACACGATTGTGAAGTCAAAATTGCGATATCTCATTCCGTTATCAGATTAGTCAGAACCGTGAAGAACATCTCAAGTAACAACCACGTTTCTTCATCTTTAAGTGCTCCAGTTTGAGGACAGAATAAGATATCGCAATTCTGACTTCACCATCGTGTATGTTGTATGTTGAAGTTGAGAACTCAAAATGTGTAAATCCGCAGATTTCGTACAAGGTAGATCATTTTTGTGAACGAATATGTTTCGAAAATAGTTTTGTTCAAAATATTCCTGACAAATTCCTCGTGCGCCTATTAGCCAATTTTCATTTTATATCGGAAACAAATGAAATGATCGAAATTCCCCTGAAAGTCGTCAGGAGTGAGCATGGGTATTGATTATAAACCATCGATGTTGGCCATCATCTAAAATTCGCTATAAGGCGAAATCAAATGTGCCGTTCATGAAATGACGGTGATACTACTGGATTACATTGAGTTATAGACTGACAATGTTTCAAAACTACTACTACAAGAACGTGTTGAATTTGTAGGTGTGATTTTGACCTTTTTACCCTCCAACCCTCAAAAGTCATTCATCTAATTAGATTAAGCCACGATATATCTGGTTACATTTCACATTCGCTTCTTGCAAATCACGTTATGGGCCAGACCAGTCCCCAACTACCCTAAAAACTCAAAATAAACTCAACGGTATAGCTAGATATCAAGTAAAACCCTCTGCATAATAAAGTATTCTTCGGGAATCTTGCAAAATTCATTCGAATCTCTTCAATGCGTAGATTTAATCGATTTCGTTCGAGGAAACAAGGTTTGGAGCTAACGACAAACAACATCGGCAAAGCCTAAATGGCCCCCTCGGGAGTCATAGAAACGCCGGGAGAAATTATTCACTGCTGCTACATTGTAAACCTCGACGCTCCAACCAACGATTTATGTAATCTGGTTCTAACTTGGGATGTTCTTCTTTGAACGTATATTTACTACCATCACGATTCCTGATTGAGAATTCTTTGTTACTAAATCAAATTGGACGGTACTTAAGAGAATAATTTTGTTGTGTAGCCATGAACATTGTGGATAATACGTAAATACCTGGTCATTATTATCATACAACCTCATAAGTGAAGAAGTTATTGAAAAATTGAGATTTACTGTCCAGTTACTGTAGGGGTGGCCATCAATAGTCGATAGTATCGAAATATCGATATTTTTCATCGATATATCGATAGTACATGGTAGTCCGATAGTATCGGGTATTGATACTTGAGTAACCGATAGTTTCTCACGATACTTCCTTTTTTCTGATATGTCGAAAATTTCCAAAATTCTTGATTCGAATGAATAACGCTGAGTTTCAATGTTGTGGGTGAACAAGTAGAGCTTTTTACTAGTTCCATGGATGTTCTGATCTCCATGAGTAAATTCCACTAAACCTGTCCATTATGGCGTCGGCCTTGACAGAAAAATGGAAAGAAGGAGAAGGGGAACCCTTTGTGTGTTAATTTTGATAAGGGTGACTGTAACAGTTACAGTAGGTATCTGTGTCGTAATTTATGTCTAATTTACCTGTGTCGTAAACATACATATTATGTTTAAATAGGCATGAAAACTATAGTCGAAAACTCATTGCCTGTAAATAGACATTACAGTCGTTTTTTAATTGAATGTTTTTTTCAACCGATATTTTAGTAAATATCGATAATTTTCATCGATACTATCGGTTGCAAAAAGTATCAATATTGAGCTATACGATAAATATCGTCATCGATACCTCCGATACTATCGAATATCGATATGTTGGCTATCGATGGCTATCCCTCCTGGAAGCATCTCATATTATGCCAAAAACCTGATTACACAAGCCAATACCTACTACAGTAGTATTGGCTTGTGTAATCAGGTGGTTCGTACGAGATGCTGGACAGTAAATCTCAATTTTTCAATAACTGTTTCACTTATGAGGTTGTATGATAATAATGAGTTGGTTGAATTATTAGAACCTGCCGTTGACATCTGTGTTACAGTGCAGAGATGTCTCAAGTTTTTACGGCAGGTTTTCATTCTAAAAACGCACGGTTACGGAATAGATACGATGATTTCCAACAACGACATTGAAAAACAAACAAAACAAAATAAATTGGTTTTGTACAGCTCGATTCACTCTAATTCCCAATTAAGAACTTTCCTGACGGAAAACTTATATTCACCAAACCACTTCAGGCGGTTACGTTACCCATTCCACGCTGAGTGAGTTTGAAAACAGCGAAATTGGGGTATGAAAGACAAGCAATGTAGTGGAATAGCGATGGCCCGGGATGATTTCCCGAGTTGACCCGCTCAGGAGTCTTTCAGTTGTCATTGAACGGGTAATTGGTTTCTCTTCGATCCAACTCACCGCGTTTAGGGGCCAAGTACAATTTTCGTATGACTGAACTTCTAAAGGGGTATTTCGATTCATATACGACTATGTGAATTACCTATTATTTGGATTGTGTAGATGGATACTGGTCTTTAACATGGAACATGTTTTTACGGACGTGATTCGGTTTGATCCACGTTGCGAAATGATTTATTGATGGATAAACATCCCCCGTAAATGACCCATAAATTCCCAAAATGAAACAGTCTGACAAGACGCTGAACACGATGGTGAAGTCAAAATTTCGATACCTTATTCCGTTCACATATCGACCGATTTGAAGATGAAGAAACGTGGTTGTTACTTAAGATCTTCTTACCGTCCATCTGATTTAATCTGATAACGGAATGAGTAATCGCAATTCTGACTTCCCTATCGTGTACATCGATGGAAAATCTATAAACTGAGGTGTTACTAGGCAAAAATGGAGACAAATTTTGTTGTAAAACCAGCAAAATGGAGACATCTTCGAGGTGGACACTGAGGTGTTACACGGCAAAAAATCGGGACATTTAATATACAACCAGTAAAATGGAGACATTTTACATAAAACCAGTTATTTCTTCGAAAATCTGCTCTTGTAGCCACGCTACATTACTGTGGTTTTTGTTTGTTCCAAATACTCTGGTTTTTCCTTAAAGAACAAATTCAGATTAAACTCATGACTACTTGTTCTGCACTTTTCTGCCACGTCTTACAACCTTAGTGTACTTCGTAAGGAAAATAGTAAAAGAGTCAAGTTGTAAAGTTGATTTTACTTTATATAGTCATGTGATCACCCTCAGGGTCAAGTTATTTGGTAGAAACGAGCATGCAGACACGGCCGAGGGTAATTGGATTTTCTTAGTCCCTCAGAATTGGTAATGATCAGAGGCACTTTACTTTACAAAGTCGAATGAAAGTCTTTGTAGTTAAGCAGTTTGTTACCCGTGGCAAGAAAAAGGGCCTGGCGAGCGAGGGTAAAAGGGGGTTAAGATGAGGTAATTCCAAAGCCATTATTCCCAAGGGAGAAAAGAAGAACGAATTGCGGAGGTTGGCAGAAGGGGAAAAGTACGACCAAAAAATACTTCGGCGTTGACTTGCGGTACGGATGAGTACGAGTGGAATTCACGAATTATGAAGTACGGTAATTGCCCGGGACGGAGTCTGCAAGGGTTTTGAGCGCTGGTAAACGGCCGTTTAGGTCCGAGGGACTCAAGTCGCTGACAAAAGATGATTTCATAAATTCGCTTTACCTTCAGGTTTAGAATGACAAGGTTCCAAGGGAAGGTTAAGAGGTCCCGAAGGGCTTAAGTCAACTTGAAATTTTCCTACTTTTGTGGAACCTCCTTGAAATTACTAAATATAAACCTATTAATAAAACAATAAAAACAATACCATAGGTACCTACTACAAAAAAATAAAAAATAAAACCAAATTCCTTATGGAAATTTGATTGAAACTGAAATGACATTTACAGCAGAATTTATTTTTTTTCTTCATTTCTCTTCTCATGACTTAACTCAGTGAGTTATACTCATGTTATACTCACATGTTACACATGAAATCAATACATTCTGATGTATACTATCGATCCATTCTGACCCATCCTATCGATCCATTCTGACCCATCCTATCGATCCATTCTGACACATCTGTCCGGTCATGCCAATGGGCTACCTTGTTATTGACCGTACCTCAGCCCAGACATCTTACACGTAATATGATTCACATACAATATATTCACATAATATGATGTGTTGTGTTGGTATGTATACCAACACAACACATCATATTATGTGAATATTGTCAACCTTCCAGTCTACTCCCTCTATACCGGAAAGCACGATAGAAAGAGGGCAGTGATATAATTGTTAAGACTTCCAAGTATCGCCACCCTGCGCGGTGACAATGCGCATGTACAGACCCCTCCGCCTGAAGGGGGCTCTTCTTCCTGATCAGACCTTCAGTTGAATCTGTTCAAGTCATTACGCTCTCCATACAACTGTATATTTTCCCAATATAGCTTCCCAGTTATACTATTTTATACCATAGCCATTATTTTCACTAACATACCTATCCCAATCGAACACCATCCTATCGATTCATTCTGACCCATCCGATCAAATCATTCTGATTCGTCCTATCGATCCATTCTGATTCTTCCTACCGACACATTCTGACCCATCCTATCGATCCATTCTGATGCATCCCATCGATCTATTCTGATTCCTCCTATCAATCCATTCTGACGCATCATATCGATCCATTCTGACCCATCCTATCGATCCATTCTGACCCATCCTATCGATCCATTCAGTGTTTAATCAGGTAATATAATATCAAACTGTTTAAACTCTTGGGGAATTAGGGAAACATTGGATTTTGCAGAGTGTTTCAATTAGACTTTCTTGAAATGTGAACTTGAAAATTTTCCACGGTTCGTTACAGAAGATAGTAAGTAGGTATATCACTACTAGAAAAACTTTCATTACGTATCAATTCGAAACAGTCATTTAGAATGAGATGCACCTTCGAGAAGACCTCAAAAACGTCTAAAATGCAATAAAACACGAAAAAATTTATTTCAAATCGAATCGGGATGGTCATTCAGGTGGAATAGGATCTTCGATTAAATGTTAATTTCGAATCGAATTGAGATCATCATTTAGGTTGAAAAGGGCCTAAGGAAAGACCTCGATTCAAGTAAAATTAAATTTAAGCAGTTGTGGCGAGGGGTGGAGAGGGAGAGCATAAGGGAGACTACTCCCGCCTCCCCCTCGACAACACCTCCCCCCTCATCTCATCAACCACCCACATCTGCTCACTTTTCTCTCTCTCACCCACTTCCACATTCACATTCAACCACAATTTAAATTTGAGCAGTTGTGGCGAGGGGCGGAGAGGGAGAGCATAAGGGAGACTACTCCCGCCTCTCCCTCGTCGAACACCTCCCCCCCCCTCTCGAATCTCATCACCTCATCAACCACCCACATCTGCTCACTTTTCTCTCTCTCACCCACTTCCACATTCACATTCAACCACAATTTAAATTTGAGCAGTTGTGGCGAGGGGTGGAGAGGGAGAGCATAAGGGAGACTACTCCCGCCTCCCCCTCGACAAACACCTCCCCCCTCATCTCATCAACCACCCACATCTGCTCACTTTTCTCTCTCTCACCCACTTCCACATTCAACCACAATTTAAATTTGAGCAGTTGTGGCGAGGGGTGGAGAGGGAGAGCATAAGGGAGACTACTCCCGCCTCCCCCTCGTCGAACACCTCCCCCCCCCCTCTCGAATCTCATCACCTCATCAACCACCCACATCTGCCCGCTTTTCTCTCTCTCACCCACTTCCACATTCACATTCAACCACAATTTAAATTTGAGCAGTTGCGACTACTGCAGCCTCCACCACATCAAACACCCCCCCCCCCCATCTCGACAACCACCCACATCTGCCCGTATTCGTCTTTCTCACCCACTTCCACATTCACATTCACCCACAATTTAAATTTAAGCAGTTGTGGCGGTGGGTCAAAGGCTATTATAGTAGCCTACATGCTATAATATAGTAATGTAGTAATGCTATAATAATATTATAGCATTGTTAACAATGCATCTTTTGTAATTTGAATTAAGGTGCAGCAATATAGAGAAGCTTAGTTATTTACCTACATTACATACATTAAATGTATTACAATGTAATACATGTAACACAATGTCATACATGACATTGTCTTTAGATAACTAAGTCTTACCAACTACGTACAAGAACTAACACTTCTTGGGCTACTAAAACAACAGTACAAAGAATTAATGTTGTTATTCGACCAAAAATATTGTTTTAATACGCAACATGTGGCAACTGGATCGTAGATTAATCGATAGGTAACTAATAAGGTTAGTAGATCAGGGTTTATCATTCGTTCGTCCTGAGATCGTAGGCTTGTGGTTTTGCAGGGGTGGGGAATATTTAACGTAACCGCTCCAAATAACCTAATACTGTCTATTAACGTAATACATGGTCGTTTTTCAAGAAAAGTCACCTTATTCTGGCTCTTGATCATTCTAGTTTTAGTTAGATGACTTGTTAGGCAGGCCCTTTAGTAACTAAATTATCTTGTCGAGGCCATGTCGGTAATTTAGTTCATACGAGTATATTGCTCGTGGGGGCCCCTTCCGTAACTTTCGGGAAAAACCCAGGTCATTCTCCTTAGGCTCGGCCAATGCCTTGGTCCGGTCCTTTCGCTTTATTCATTCAAAAAATTACATATTTAATATTTGACAAACTATTACAGCGTCGTTATTTTCTGTTGATTCACTCTCACGGTTGTGCGACATAATAAAAATCTCACGGCTCAATTTCGTACCGATGCAAAATTTAATCGTTTGATTTCAGTTAACCAAACGCCAAAGTGGAAAACCTCCAAATGTTGACCTTATATTAATCAACACAATCAGGCTCGGCGAATCCCGATAAATAACCGCCGTTGTCACTGGAGGCGCTAAAACGTTCCCTTAGTTTTTCCGACAAAGCAAAAACAAGCGAAAGGGAGAAATAGAACAACGTAAACAATAATTGTAGACATAACCTTAATCCTGTTTTCCTTCACTCATCTGACGTGTTTCTTTTCAGTTGTTTTCATGACCTCCGGCTGAATATTTGTCCGTTTTTCGGATTCCGTTTTACCTTTCGAAATGGCCGAAGTGTTTTTATTGGCAGTGAGGCCGATCGGAAGGAGGATTAGCTGAAACATTTTAAAAACGGAGATCTAATGAAAATCGCAGTTCCGCGATATACGTAGATTTGAGTGTTTTTGTGGCACCCCAATATCCGAAATCCGTTGAAGAGAAAGTATTACATAAATTATGGATAAATAAATTATTTAAATGATAAAAATAATAAAAAACAGTTCATGTCAGAAGAGTGTCCCCTATGGGGTTTCCATGCGAGGAAGGACGTTCACGGAAAAGAGATTTTTTCAGAACCGCACGACGGACTAATTGATCTGTGGACCAACTTGCATCGCTAATTGATAGAAGCAGGTCACAGTTAAAATGAAATTAAATAAAATGAAAATTGAGTTCATTCCTCAAGAACAAAAAAAAAAAAAAATAAAAAATAAATAGAGAACATAAATGGTCCTTCGATAGTGGAACTACCCCGCTCAATGGAACACAGTTCTGTGCTGAGTGGGGGAATTCAGTACGCAACACAGTAAAACATCACATCAAAAACACAAAAACACTTCTTCTATACATACATAATATGTACGTATAGAAGAAGGGTTTTTTGTTATACATTAATTAATTGTTATACATATTATACATTAACATCTACGATTATCCATGTATAAATTCATTCACAAAGGTATATGCTTATTCTTCCTCTTTAGGAGGACAGTAGGTACTCGTTTGGGGGAGAGTTACAATGCGTACGTACTAGAAAATAAATTTTCGTGTTTGGCATAACCCATTGAAACTTGCCTCTTAAATATGCTTCGTTTAGATGTTATGGAGTCGGTAAGAGCCTGAGGCAGAACTCTTAGTAAAAATGGCAAACTGAAATATATATGACCACAGGGCTTCTTTTGTTTTTCACAAATTTATGTTTCTTCCCCTCTTTTCCTTAGTTTTTAGGCAATCAAAACACAACAGAGACACAAACAACTTACACGTCATACGACAGCGAATATTCAATATACCTACCCCATCACTCATTTTATCAGGTCTTGTTAGGAATCTGAGTTTTGCCAGGGAAAACCAGTCTAGGGCCACCTATCTTGAAGCTAACCGCGAACTAACTAACTCCCACCTTCGAGCTCATGATGAAATGGAATCTCTCGTAACTCGGAGCCTTAACACTGAGTGTTAGCTAACACGCACTTTAACTCTCACTTGGTGAAATCCACCATTAGTGTATAGTGCAGTCAAAATAAATAATTTTTTTTCAACTTGTAAAACCTACAGTGTTCTTCAAGGGCCGAACGCTGTGAACAGCCCAGTCCTGAACGGTAGGCACTGAAGATAACCCGCTAAACAGTTCCTCACTCTATTTTCGCCCAGGTACGATATTTCCCCATAAATCGACGGGTCAGTAGCAGCGAATGGATGACTCCCCCCAGACGCGCCAACTTTTATAGGATCGAGCTGAAAACTCTTCTAATGAACGGACTTCCGCCCTCGCCATACAAGAATATGAATAATACATCGGGGTCTCACGCCATCCCATAAGCCTCCTTTCCCTCGGAGGGTGAAAAATATAACACACATACACACAAAAAAAAAAAAAAAAGATGGATGAGGTTGTGACTGTAATGACTTAGTGTTGACTTTGATTTAGACTGATTTGCAAGTTGACGAACGCCTTGTTCTCGACCGCTAGGTAGGCGTATCTAGAAAGGTGAAGGCCCCTCCAAGCTAACGACCGAGTTCTAGAACGGGGGAAAGCAACTTGGCGGATTTTACCCCGCGAGGAAAAACTGTTGAGTGGGTTAAATAAAGGCAAGCAATTCCAACAATACTCTTCCACGTTTCGCGTCTAACTGAATTTGACGAACCCTGAAAGGTGGAAATAATTGCCACTTGTTTCGGGCGGATTCTGAACGCGATTTTTATTCATTTCTCGTTCGATTGAATCGACAAACCGGAATATCCTTGCTGCCGTCTGAACTCGTGTTTGTTCCAACCGTTGTTTGAATAATCAATTGGATATTCCAGAAATTCGTAGTTGCACACAGTAGGCACCGATAAAATTGAAGTTCAAAACCGGTTTGGCCGATTTCCCAAAAGTAAGATTTCTGTACATACGACTTTTTCGCTAAGGACGGCAGTATCCATTTCATGTTTTAGCCAGCTACCTACCTAATTAGTTACTGAATATTCTGGGAGATTTTAGTCGTTGTTTTTTTACGATTACAGAAATAGACAGAGAGAAAGAGACAGAAAATTCTTTTGTTGACAAAATTCAAACATTTTTACGTATAATTTACAATAATTCAACAAAACGCACCCCCCCCCCCCCCCCCTAACCAAGCAGGCAATCTATAAACGAGGACAGATTGAGCCAACGCAAAGTATAAAACTTTCATGAGGATTGGCCTTCAATAGTATTCAATCTTGCAAACCCGAATATCAGCCTCCGCCCGACGGAATGACATTGTATTTGGGCGACCCATTTCATATCCGAGTTTAGTTCCCATTTCAAGTTCCGTATTAGTGTGTGATCAAATTGAAGTCCCAGACAAAACTTGGAAACTCTCCGACTGGTTTTTTGACTGAATTTTCAGGAGATAAGTGGGTACCGAAACAGCAGCGATGTCTTTGCATGAGCACCCATGAAATCTTTGAAAATTGATATTTGGGAGTTTTTCAATTTCAATTTATTTGGCAATTTACAATACAAGAAATCAATACAAGTTTCAATGGCGTCCATCAATTACTAGTTCCCTCGATTAAAATACTAAACAACCGATAATTGATACTTCAACTAACTTTGATCTCATTCAGCATGAACATACATATCGTCGCCAATACTTTAACTACGCACATCTCATTTTTGTCAGCTTTTCAGGAGTGGGGGAAAACTGGATTCCAATGATTTTCCAGCCTAATTGTCATCGAAAACTTTCCATAGAGGCATTCCAGTATTTCTAATGGGTTTATAGACAAACTATTCGTGCTAGTATTTATGAAATTGCATTTTTTC
Organism: Stenodema calcarata; assembly: GCA_963920205.1. Classification (NCBI taxonomy): domain Eukaryota; kingdom Metazoa; phylum Arthropoda; class Insecta; order Hemiptera; family Miridae; genus Stenodema; species Stenodema calcarata. The sequence goes on along the minus strand of OY986061.1, from coordinate 21,260,728 downwards.
AAATTCAAGTCGAGAAATGCGAAATTGCTGACTTTGTCTAATGAGATATGCGATGTTACTGCAATTACAGAGAAGCGTTTTTCTCAAATCGGTATCCAACCTGAATAGTATTCTAATGATTTTGAATAGACAATATTATTATTTCCATAAAATTATTATTAGACATTAAATTTGTCTAATGGTATTTTTAGACGACTCTTATGAAGAGCAGGAAAGTTCAAAGTAGGTTGAGCTTTTTTGTTGGGCCTGCAAGGAAGAGTGAGATCGTCTTTAAAATTAAGGTTATATCGTATGATGCCATCAGGATCGTACTGCATCCATCTGAGATCACAACAGGTTGGGTCGTGAGGTGAGGTTTCTTCGATGGGCGAATTGATGGGTAAATCATAGTTTCCGGAAGCCCATAGTTGCAGAAGTCATCGTGATGCATTAGCTTGGCTTCGTAAGGAAACGGGGAAATTCTTGATGTCATTGTCAATCTAACGTATTCACTAGGTCAGGGGTCGGCAACCTGCGGCCCGTACCAAATTGGAACATTTTGAAGAAAAAAATTAGATTTAAAAACAATTATTTCCTCAAAAAATAATTGAATGAACAAGTGAATTTACCACTAAAATAAACTAGCATAATTACTTCTTTCATTTTCTGAGTGTGTAAGGGAATTAGGAACTGCCTGTGATCCTAAAAAAGGACAAACTGACAACTTTGGGATAATTCTGCGTTTTGGAGACCCAATAAGGAGACCCCTAGTAGGGAAATTCCCTTCATAAATTCCCTTATTTATATACCTACAGGGTGTTCATTTTAAGACGGCTCTAACGTATTTCCTGCCTGTATTATGTATTAGTGTGTAAGCAAGCCCACCCGTTTGACAGGTCGGATTTTTTTAATTTTCCAAGTTATTTTGTACTTCTTTTAATGTTTAAGTCTTTGCCAATTCCACAACTACCTCGAATATCCATTTTAAAATGTATCTGAAATTAATTGTGAGGTAGAGGGTCAAAAAATGCCAACGATTTACTCTGAAATTGGAATGTTTTCCAGGGAGTAAATGAATGATTTATGATTGAAACATTTTTTCATGTAGAAAAATAATTTATTTTGACGCACACCTTCAACAAATTAATTTCGACTTTGAATTCTCTCGAAAATTTTATTCTCCGTACGAGCTCCGTGTGTTGTTGATTAAATTACCGGTGTTATTATACAATTCCGGGAAAAGCGAACGAAATAATGAAGGGATCGGATTTCTATTTTCATTTCTCGTGTAATCCAGATGGGTTATATTTTAATTATTTAGCGATCGATATGATGAAATCCGCGGTACAAAACGCCGTCTGCATTACCAATACAGGCGATGTAAACTTCTCCCGTTGGCCTAAAGGCTTATTAGATTGTATCGGACGGTTCCGGTTGAATAACTACATTTCGCGGTCAAATATCCTACCGGTTGTCATGCGAATGGCGGCAGACCGTTACTATAACTCCTACCGATCAATATGCAATTAAATTGAATGCGGTCAACCGTGTTCTATTTGTCCACACATTTAACTGCGGTCCTTCCGTTGATTACGATGCCGAATGCGTCCTTGTAACGTGCAAGTGGACGAGGAAATCAGAACGTGTGGACGTTACAGTCACCATGAAAAAGACCAATATCCGTTGTCTAAAATCAAAATCCGTTCCTTTCCCCCGTAACAATCGAGCGATTCATTTCCCGCTGTCGTTCGTGCTTCTCGTGGTTCCCAATCAACAGATAAAATAACGTGCAATCGGACTCATTGCGACAAGTAGCACTACTTGCGAGTACATCCTGTCGCTGTAACAATAAGACTGCTCCAGCAGTAAGATTTCCAATACTATTGTCGCACATTAGTCGTTATTCGCTTTCATATTGAACGCCACCGGTTGTATTAGGGGTTGGAATTTACCACTCATCGTTGAAATATATTAACAACACAAAGTATTCGATCAAGCATTTTCGAAACCGACAAAGACAGGAAAAGCTGAAAACGAGTCTATTTATTATCCCCCTTAATCAAGGTGCTTGATGGAGGCGCTCCCAACACCCTCCGTCGCCTGATAGCAAGAGAATCATCGCGTTGCATGCTCTGAGCTAATTTGCCGCCTAAAACGAAGATAAGTACGTCATTAGGGCCATTAACTTGATGACTATATTGGCGGAATGGAGGGAGAAAATAGTCTCCTTTATTAGGTCGAATTTAGGTCGAATTTGAGGTCTTCAAAACTCCTAGCTGAAGCTTGAACGTCAAACGATTCATCCACAAATGATTCTGATTACTGATTTCTCTACAAGTCTGCAAGTTCGTCCAAGTTTTAAATTGATTTGTGTGCTGATGATTCTTAACTGGAAGTAATTTTGACGACAAAATTCTTCAATTGGTTCAAGTACGAGGCCAGTAATTGACACGCCTGTACTGAGAGTTATAACAATTATAACTCACTGAAACAGGTAAAACATCAGAAAGTTTGATCAGTTCCATCGTTATAAACGTATGAAACCTCACTGGAACTTGCCCACCCGAATGATCCGTACACAAGTTGTCATCTCATTAAATTAGTATTTGTGCTATAAAATTGAAACATATTGACATCCCTTTGTCATCCATCGTCTATTCACTTACAGCTTGGAACTCATTTGAATCTAATTATACTAGTTCAAACTCACTTGATTCATGACGTGAAATGTTCCAAATTTACATTAACTGTTACGCGTTCAAAGAGGTAGGTACTGTGGTATTGGTTCATGACAACATGACGACACAATAAAGGTGCAATATTCCTCAATCCCAACTCATTTTGAATTGCAGTTTATCGGCTGGTACATGTAAAATAAACTCATAACGTTGAACGGAGGAAAGCACGGTTTTCGTTCTTGATTATGATTCACGCCACCGCCCCTCTCAATGAAAGCCATCTTGAAACAGGGGATCCTCAGCCCTAGTTTAAAGCCCAGAAAGGCAAAAAAAAACCAAATCTCTGAGAACCTCTCAGACAACTACGTCGCACAACTACAAACGAAACGAGAGAGGAAAAACAAAATCTTGGTCCACTACTTTCCGTGGTCGAATCAGAAGGTCTACATCTCATCCAATTACTTTCCTTCTCAACTATCTTTTACAGCATTTTTCTTGCTAGTCGTTGAAGTAACCCGAGCCCCTCAGTATGAAAGAGTGGGACTGACTTTAGACTTCGTTTGGTCTCCTTAACTCAATTATTTCCCGATTAGTCTCTATTACGACCACATTTTCAAATTATTACCGTAGGTAACAACAATAATTTTTAGTCACGTGATAACACTATCTACCTGTTGCTTTTTTAGTGCGAAATCCTGAGGGATATCGGGAGATCACACAAGTGCTTCCACCTTCATCTGATAATTGAAATTTCTCCACTGTGTTCTTAAACAGCACGACGACTAATGTTCATTCGGTGTCATATTCATTATTTACCCGTTATTAAAGTTTTTGGGACATTGTTATTCGTTATTAGTGTTTATTATTCGAAATGGACGAATTGACCGTCTTGGAGTGTCTTGGATGTTTGCTCTCCTATATGTACGCATATAATTTCAACTAAGGGTAGTAAATTATTCATTATTCCCAAATTATTGAACGACAAAGAACTAATATTGACACTAGTTACCTTCGAGTTACTCACCATACGAGCTACTTCAATTTTACTACAGTCTTTCATGTTCTGTTAATATTCTGATTGACATTTTCACTGTTTCATAAAATACAATTCATTCACATTCTTCTCGAAAAATAGTTCACATTATTTCTATCATGTATGTGAGAAATATGAACAACGAATCTTTCACAACTATTACAGGGGCAGTTGGGCATGTCGGAGGGAATTTTCCCGTCCCTTTCTCCCCTAAACAGGGGAGAAAATCCCACTCGTCGTGCGACCAAGGCTACCAACTTAAGGGGAAAAACGAATTGAGCACTTCCTGAGTGGACATTCCCACTCACGTAATCTGAGGGTGCCCCTAAGTTCTGAGTGAACCAGCGCCCTCAACTATGAATACGGACTGCCGAGTTGAGGGTCGACCTCTATTTAGGCGAGTGTGAGTGTACACTCACTTGGACAATGTCTATGAATTCCGCCCTAAATCTGTGATGGAGCCTTAGAAAACCGGAAATTTGTCTGCCTTTGGTATTCGATCGGTGGGCTTTGACGTTTGACTGACGAACCAATTTGAAATCTATTTCGGTTTCCGTCGTGTTTCATTAAAAAAAAAAAAAAAAAAGGTGAACAGCGAGGGCGTTAGGTATTTATATTTAGACGTCAAAATCCATGCCGAGTTTTTATTTATTCATCTTATTGACCCCCTTCCCCGTTCACCCTCCCGAGATGACTCGAATCTTGAACGGTTCACCTCTCCGCTTGTGAACAGTCAATGTGACCTCACCCTGTGACCTTTTGACCCCGAGGGTTCATTCCCGCCGCTCATTTATGTCGGATGAGTTCGTTACATCGAGAAGGGATCAAATAATCACGGGCGACGTCATTGCGAAGCTCAATTGATCGATAAGGTTTGCTCAAATGCAGCTACCAGGAGCGCCTATTGATGGGTGTCAAAATTATTTTTCGCTTATTTTCATCAATTTTTCCATATTATTTTCTGTAAAGATCATCCTACTGTCTAGAACACTAGACAGTAGGGTGAACACTATTGTCAGATATAAATTCCTATTATATATTTTGCCTTCATTCAAATTTTCACTCCGCCATAAATCCTCCTTCCAGCTGATTCAAACAACACACGTTTTTGTAGTACTGAGCGTCTTGTTCTGAGGTCATTAAACAACAACAAAAATTTCTTGTTTACGGAAAGAGACAATTTCAAATATTTCATGACATCAATCATTGCCGATGTTGAGTTATACAAATATAAATAAATTCTAAATAATATAATATATTATTTAGAATTGCAGAATGATATTTAGATATTATGATTTTTAGGTACAACCGATTCGTTGCTACGGAACTTTAACTTCGCCAGTTATCATCGTACAAAAATCGTTCACCACTCTTTGGATAGCTCTCGATTTACCTAACCATATTACGTTAACCACTGCGGAGTGCGTGGCCGACATGCTGCGGTATGAGCGTGATTGTTTAAATACTTGTTTACGCACAGGTGATCATTCTCAATTGAATAGGTATTGATACCTAATTTATAAAACAATTAAAAAAAAAAAAATGAAGTACGAGGTACGTGGTGTGGGAGGAGGCGCAGAGACGTGAAATGTCCCTCGTGGTTGCGTACTTGTACGAAAGCTGTACATTTTATGTAGTTTCTTCGAAAATTCGCTCTTATAAGACCAGAAAAGGTTACTAGATCCCTTATGCATTGGCATCCATCTGTGTGCGGGTTATCGGTGTAACTCTCACTCTCAGTACAGTGTTTCTGTTTCGGGGTTATCAAACTGAGATAAAAAGTTCCCAGTCATGCAGCATGACTATAAATAGTCATGCTGCATGACTGGGAACTTTTTATCTCAGTTTGATAACCCCGAAACAGAAACACTGTACTGAGAGTGAGAGTTACACCGATAACCCGCACACAGATGGATGCCAATGCATAAGGGATCTAGTAACCTTTTCTGGTTTACTCCATCTTTATGTTGCTTATGTATCCCAACCGTTGTATAACGCTATTTACTGAAGTGTTTTCCTCAATAAAAGATTTATTAGATGTCGATGGGCAGACTGACCAATTTGGGTGGACAAAAATCTGAAACTCGGAGACCCTTTAGGAAATTTCACGGTGATCACGAAAGTAGTGAGGAAGAAATGGGGGTTTCAGATATCTGCCTCCCTCTGGCCAGTCTGACGTCATCACCACCTCCCTTCGCTACCGCCCGATCACCTAGCCAGAAAGCCCTCTGACGTCATACGCTCGTGCGTCATAGGCTCTGACGTACTAGTGGGCCTTCTGCTAGCCGTCTGACGGCATACGCTCGTGCGTCATAGGCTCTGACGTACTAGTTCGCCTGCTGCCAGCCGTCTGACGTCATACGCTCGTGCGTCATAGGCTCTGACGTAGTGGCTCGCCGGTCGCTTGTGTTGTGAAGTGAAAGGGTGAATCAAGGGAACAAATTTTTCCCGTTTCAGTTTATGTGCCAAAGCAAAGACATGAAAATGTCAAAAACTATGTAAATAGGTACCTAAGCCCAACTGTAATGTCAATTTTCTGAAAATGAGTTTTTGACTATAGTTTTCATACCTTTTTACTTAAGTACTTATTGCAATTTGAGACTGATAATGAGCTGTTTGCAAATAAAAAGTGATATTACCATGCCCAGAAGAATGCTGTTCTTACGGGAGCAGTATTGCCCCAATACATAACATTAATAACGAGTCCAATCATTCAAGAATCATTCTAAAATATGTCAGCATAGTACCGACTCTTGATTAGCCTAGAACTTTACCAATTCACCTAATTATTTTGCATTCTAAATGGCAAGATTGATACGCGGTTTATCACATAATCAACATCCACTGCAACTCCAAAACATTAAAAATCCTGCTACGACTTTTGCAACTTTTTCTTTCCGATCCTGCATAAAGCGACGCTTCCAAGTCTCAGCTATGTAGAAAAATTTCCATACGATTTCATAACTGAACGAGAATGCACAAAGGGGTTTGCGGTGGTTTTGAGTTACAAAGGGGTTTAGTGTGAGCCTTTCATTCCAGTTGTCTGTTTTCGTAGCAAAGCGAAAAATTTCCCTTTCCAAGGCAGTCAACCAAGTCGCTTCTTGCTGACATCAAATGATGGAGAGATCTATCGACTAAAATTCCAGCTGTCTGAACATCTGAGGTGATAGAAACAACACAGTGACTTTGAAACGGTTGAAAAAATAGAATTACAAAATTCTTGTACCCGTTAGTCCGCCTTGCCCTTAACCCTTAAGTGCTCGCGTCGGGTACCTGATGACAACTTTCAAGTTTGAATTTAAACGTCTTCCTATCGTTTTTTGCCTCCACCACTCCTTGTATTCTCGTACCTTCTGGAAATGATAAGTTTTGTTACCTTTCGAATATTGAACAGGGTACACTTCACTCACAATCGCCAATCTGACCCATCGTGACTGGTAAGTAGGTAAGTAGTTATGACTCATAACAGCGTCTTATAGCGAAATCCGGGGTGGCCACTTATTCTGGAGTTGGCAAGGATTTTGAGACGGCTACCATCAGATCTTTCCTCCTGGCCATACACCTGACGAACTGTCGTCCTTCGAGTTTTTGCCGATAGTGTCCTGCGACGTCGAAAGATCCTTCCCAGCGACCGTCGCAGGAAGAAATTACGTGTTTTCGCTTGGGGTGCATATTTTGCATATATTTCCCATTTCGGCTGCATATGATTCTGTAATTTTCTGCAGATAATTCCGTCTTAAGACTTAACTAAATTTAGTTATGAGGTACTTCATCAGCAAGTCATTAAACCAGATTGTACCAAGTGAAGGAGTCTGGATAGATTCAGTGATGTTTACGAACACAATGTATATATTAAAGGAACTCTCTAAGATGAGTTTGGAACACACCTAAAATTTGAATAATCCGTCTCAGTTACGAAGATTATACTATACGAGAAATTCGATATTCCTCATTACGTGTTACGCCCACCCGTTAACAACTAAGGCCGTATATAACCGATTATTCTTCGGAGAACTCCTCATTAGCTCTAATTCCCCGTGTCGCAGCTAATTCCCTGGAGAGCGTTAATTCGTCATCTCTGAGGATGTCAAGGGATATCTTCGCGGAGCAGAAGGTCGGCGGATTAGGAATTAGAAGCTCACCTCTATGACCCCCCCCCCCCTCCCACCACAAGTTCACTATCGAGCATTCCCAACGTGGCCGAATCTCACTCCTGAATTACACGTGGGACTCACTTTTAAATGTTTTTCCTCACTCTAGGCATGGCTAATACGGTTATTTTTTGGTAATAGGTTATCGAGTAACATCGCCTGGCATGTAATAGGTTGTGGTATTATTTAGTTAATAGGTTACCAGCGATTCGAGAATCATTCCGGCGCCCAACGCGACTGGGTTTTCACAACCTATTACCAGACGGTCGCTGTCTAACTAACTCAATACTCACGCAAATAACTTGTCGACAGTTATTATCACACACCTTTCACACATTCGTTTTCCGTAACCTATTACCTGGTATTACCTGGAATAGTCCCAGTGAACCTGTTATCACGGAATCCCGAATGACCGGCGACAAAGAGGCCCTCAAAGGCCTTTCCCCCAGGTTCTCAAAACAGTTTTTCCAGTAATAGGGGTTTTCTGGTAATAGGTTATTTGGTATTAGGTTACTGAACAGTATTAGTTTTTTTGAAACGGTCACGTTAAATATTCTCCACTCCTACCTCACTCCATTAGACGAGAGATCCACCAAGAGATGAAACAGGTGTGATTTAAACACAGAGTACAATAACGAGTTCCTGTTTTATCACGAATTATAGACTTTCAAAAATATATACTGGTAAAAGCCTTATTGTGGCTTAGATAAATACTTGTAAAACCCACTTGGTATTATTCACTGTAGGCTACATCAGTGATCAACGTTTACTTATTCGTCTCGCAGTTCCAATAAGCCTTCTGTTTAATTATATTTTTCATATCTCAATTATTGTATAATATACTATTATCAACAGTGAATAAATAACACCACGTAATTTTCATTTAACCCGAAAATGTTTGGTTGGTTTTTGGGTAGAATAAGACCTGACACACGGCCTTGTACTTGTAGCAATAACAACTCCTCTGTGGACTGTAGCAAACCTAAAGTCCTCGAGCCCAAAGGATACTATTGAGGAAGTTTTTTACGCCACCTGAAAAATCAGTGATTTGGAACTTACGAGGCTGGTGTACTTACTGTCGATATTATTGTTGATAGTGTTCAATGGGTCTTGTTTAAAATGGACCACCTAGTGAAGCATTTGGCTGCAACTAGGCCATTGCTCCTTGCAGTTGTCGAATTGGGTTCCCTTCGGCATATTCCCTTAATTTCATCCAATTCGAATACAATAAGCCCGCAAGATCGAAGGGCTTTGTGCCCCTTTCCGCGGCGATTAGTACCCTTAGCTCAACCTCAAAATGTCTGTGAAACGAAGAACATGACACCTGTAGCGAACTGTCAAACTACGAGGCATCACCCAACACTACCACCGTCTATCAACGAGATGAGCAATTATTGTAGATGACCGTTTCCGCCACGCGTTCCATCAGCATAAAAGCCAAGGAACACACATAACAGGGAAACATAGCGAGTAATTAGATCCCGCTCTTCTTGACAGCGGAATGTCGCGTAGTTTGAAGGTCCTAATTACTGGATCGATTGGCGAATGCTCTGGGGTTCGTTTGGGGTGATGAACTTGAGTAACTTCGAAACTAAAACCCCCTCTTCTTCTCAACAGATACATGTAATGATGATGGATAATGATTATCCGCAACAGTAAACTTCAGGGACGGTACGTCCAATTAGAGTTTGTCGAGTTTGAAAATCGGAAACCTTCTTCAGCACGAAACGGCCATAACTCAGTCGGACGCCAGAAGCAAAATACAACATTGAATTCGAATTGATTGGGTTAACTTCACACCTCATATATTATTCAGCACTTTCTTTCCATATTGTGAAAACTCACATTTCATTTTGGTGGATTTAACGAACATCGAGATGTTTGGTTATGTACTACTACAAATTGCACATTTAACTCAAAGTTTCCCTCAGTTACATATTGGCGTAGCACCTAGAGACGTGCGTTTGTGGGATGCTTCACTATTTCAGGAGCTCGAATCTATGATTGGAAAAGGAAAGTTTTCTTTTGGGAGGAAAATGCTGATTAAAGGGAGGTCGTACATTGACTCTGTAAATTTGATGTGGAGATTTTTTTTGTGTGATTTATTTATTGTAATTGAATATTTGATACGTTCTTCATCTAGTAATATTTCTTCCCATAATACCGAGGTAATCAATCTCTGTACAGGGTAGGATTTTCAGCAAAACCTAACCTGTGTTTGCAGCATGATCACTGGTGGTTCACTTCCACTACACAGAACTATTCCCGCTGCACAATTAAAGTTCCCCTTCGTTGTTTAGTACATTGAGCCTCTCCAGGTTCTCATGTTTGTGGACGCGAAGTTCGTGCTTCCGCGCGTAGGTACTTGGCAATTGTTTCATTTACTGATTCTATCCTCAGATCTCGGTGTAAATCATCATTTCGCATGTACCATGGGGCGCCTACTATACTTCCCAGTATTTTGTTCTGCGAGGTTTGGATCTTTTCAATATTTAACTTTTTGCACACCCCCACAGTTGTATCCCGTACCTAGGTCCAGGTAGGGCAAGAATCTGCTTGAATAGTGACATTTATGGCTGCTGGGGACCCAGAGGGATATCCGGTCTGTGCTTCCATCAGCAGCCATCACAATAATATCAGTTTGTTGCGAAGTGAAAGAACGGAATTCCTTCCCATCAGTTAATACATGCTTCTCAACTTGATAAAATTGCCGTGTCATCTGCAAAGGTAGCAACAGTTGTGTCTTCTAGTATGGGTAGGTCCCGTGTGTTCAAAAGGTAAAATATGGGACCTAGAAATCTTCCTTGCGGGACCTCAGGTTTTATAGGCTTCAAGCTGAAGTAACGATTATCTTGCTTTACTCTAAGTAATACTGTCGTGGGAGATCCCTGTGCAATTTGTATTCAAGACCCTCGTGTCCAACCTTGTCAAACCTTGTCAAATCCAAGAAGATACTGGCACATATTTTTTTGCTTTCCAAGGCCTTTTCGTGGAATCAAATTTCTGTCTTAAATGATTGCCTTCAGTCGTTTAAGTAGTAACTTCTCAAAGAGTTTTGACATAACAGGGAGGAGGAATATAGGGCGATATCCTTCCTTTTCATTCAGAGATTTCCCCGGTTTGGGAATCATTATGGCGGAACTTTCCATTATGTGATAACCAATTCGAATGCCACCAGGAAAATCGAAAACTTTTGAAAATTTCAATAGGTACCAACTTTTCACCCCGCAGAGTTGACAGACGACCATGAAAGTTTCAGGGCTCCGCATGCTGAATTTCACAATTACACTAAGTTTAATAGGACTGTAATTTTGAGTATAGAAATGAGCCTACTCTACAACATACCAAAATATTATCCCTAGTCGAGCCCTTAGAGGGCCTTGAGTCTCCACATCCTTTATTTTTCCTTTTACAGAGCCTGGTTTATTTTTCATTCAGAAGTGTATCACCCTAGAAACCGTCATCATCTCACTCGTGGGACCACAAAACAAAATGATTGATGGTCAAAATCCAGAAACTCAACTCGATATTGAGTTATGAATCAGGATGATTTATACTACTGTTACTAAGCGCTACTTTATTTTTTTTTCCTCCGTTCGAAACTTGAAGGAAGATCTAACACACTCCAACCTCGCCGACACTCACTAAATCAGTTCTAGCCCAGTAAACAGTTCTGGCGAGGAGGTCAAAACAGTTCTGTTAATATCAGTTTTGGAAGGGTTGTTTGTGGCGTGAGAAGGACTTGGGGAAATCGTCTACCTCCAGGGCTCGTTGCTTCGCTGCCAATGGCTTTTCGTTGCTTTGATAAGCCGGCCGTGGTCCGGTGAACTTAGTCAAGTTAGGAGTTGTTGAAGGTACGCCCGAGTTGACTTTATCGATGGTTCGGCATTTATAATCTAAAAGTTTTCAAGGGGTTTCGAGTCAGTTGTCGTCCCCGGAATTTCAATTATTTGGCGACTACCAACTCGACGTCGTCTCTTTAATCGGTCATTTAGGTGAATGTAGGGATTTCAAATCGATTGCTAAATCGAAGGTCTAAAATCGATTTTATCGATTAACCGGCGTAGTTTAGTTTAGTGATGGGACAAATTGGTAAGGTTCGAAGTAGAAGTTTTCTGGACGCTACCTGTGACGTACCACAGTGATCTATCTGCGTACTGCACCGGTCGAGCGTGTGTAACGTGTGTTTTTTGCGGGATGCTCCAACACCAGCTAATGTTACCAAAGAAAAATATTCTTTCTCGTCCCCCGAGTTCAAGACAGACGACGTCGCTGGTTTGAATCAGCGGGGATCAGTAGTGCATTCTCTCCCCCACAACTCACCAATCCAGTTTTTGAAATCCAGTTTTTAGCTTTCAACCTTGTACCTGACAGACAATGCAGGGAATGAAAATATTTGTATCTCTTTACAATTTTTTCTTCTTCTTTTTTCCCTTATACAACTTTGCACAAAGGAGTTCGAAGTTAAATAAGGACTTTTAGACCCGTTTAACTTGACACACTGCCGTCTATTTTCTAAGAAGCTTTTGACCCACTAAAATGCAACACTCCGAATCCCGAAGTACTGCATTTTTCCCAGCAATCGGTCGTGCGAAATAGTGTCGAAGGCTTTGGCCAAATCAATAAATATTGCTACTGGCTTATTACCTTCGTCCAGATTTTTTTTTTTTTTTTTCATGCGTTTATTCAGATAATATAACAACTAGTTACATTGATAAATCAGGTAACTATCTAGCTATTTAGTTCACAAATTTCAACACTTTTTGCGGTGAGAGCTCATTAACTTTTACCGCACTTGAACTGCACGTCACTCATTGTCAGCACAGAAGGTCCAGGGGCTTGGTTCTCTTCAGGCGTCGAATTTGTTGTGAGTTGTCAAGTAGCTGGATAGCAGCCGGATTTGGATGTTTAAGAAGCCTGCGCTCATATCCCATAGCTAGCTTCTTTATGACATCGGTGACTGTCTCCACTTGGAGGTCTTTGTGGAGGTCATCATTCCTTACATACCAAGGAGCGTTTACTATGCTCCTCAGTACCTTATTCTGAAATGTTTGTATAATTTTGATATTCGTCTTAGCTGTGCAACCCCACAGCTGGATGCCATAGGTCCAAATGGGCATTAGCACTGTCTTGTACAAGAGTACTTTATTGTGGATATTGAGTTGTGAACATCGTCCCATGAGCCAGTAAAGTTTCCTGAACTTGATGGATAGTTCTTCCTTTTTTTTCTTAACGTGTTCTTTCCATTTTAACTTGGCATCTAATGTCATGCCCAGGTATTTTGCTGAATTTGCATATGGTATGATATTCCGATTTATTACCAGAGGGATTGGTGTTATCTTTTTATTCGTGAAGTTGACATGTGTTGATTTTGTTTCATTGAGTTTCATCCGCCACTTCTTCGTCCATTCATGTACAGCAACGGTGGCTTCTTGGAGTTTTCCTGTCGATTCTTCTACTGAATCTGCAACAGCTAAAATTGCAGTATCATCTGCGAACGTGGCTACGGTTGTTTCTCTTGTTATTGGCACATCCTGCGTGAACAATAGATAAAGCAGGGGTCCTAAAACGCTTCCCTGAGGTACCTTCGTCCAGATCTCGCATAAATATGGACGATAGCCAGCATAATATGGTATATTATACCATCCTGAGTATTCAGATCTAAAGGCATATTGGTGATAATAAACTAGCTTCTGTTCCTCCATATAAGAGATTATGTAGTCAGCTGAATTTTAAACCATTTTTCAAAAATCTTCGTCAAGTTACTTGCCAGTGAGGGCGATAATTATTTATTATCCTCTTGGGTGAGGATCAATGTTAAAGGATCATAAAATCAAGAATGATAACGATAAGCGACAACAGGGTTACCCAACAAAAATGGTGGTGGTGATAGAAATCATTCAGTCCTGTTCCTTTGCTATTGAATGGAATGAGAAATGTGATGATCACAAACCGCTATGCGACCCTACAAATTTATTTAGGATTAGAGATACCCGGAAAAAAAACACCGAAAAACATCGATTTTGCTTCTGTTTTAACCGATTAATCTTTGACGCATAATCGATAAAAATCGGCCCAAATAATCGATTGTAAATAATTAATAGGTAAGTAATAAAAATCTTGAAGAAAATCGATTATTGATTGTCATTTCTATTTAGATGACGACGATCGGTGTACGTATTGTACTATTAATCGGTTGATAAATCCCCATCCAAGGTTTTTCTCACAATCTGACATCTCTACTTAACTAACAGTCTACCAAGAAATGAAGCTTGTCAAAAGTAATTGCCACCTCCTTTTTTACTGGTACCGGTAGTCCAAAATTAAAACTTACAGACGAACCTGCGCAAATAAAATCTCATTAAATACCTTACAAAATTGTAATTAATTATTAAAGAGAATTTTTTATCCATCCGGTAGATCCGAAGATGTGGAGCCAACTAAGGCGAAGAAGATACGCTGTACACCTCTCCTTCCTTACAGATCAGAGTTGCGGGTTAAACATTACATTAACTGCAGGTTATACCTTCCTATAATACTGGTATCACCAGTCAGTCACTTTTCAAATGTTTAGCCACTGAAACTCAAGAATTCGTTCCAATCCGTGGTTTTCAATTTTGTACAAAAATTGAAAATACATTTGATTTTCCAAAAAACTCTCGATGTACCGCCATGCACATTAATACTAGACACTGTAGAACGGATAGCATAACCAAAGGACACATCACAGACTACTCATTTATGAAATTACCACTATTCGGTGGTGCACTAATACCACTATTAGTGGTGCAACCGCAGTAAGTTCGAATCTTCACGATCTTTACACTCCCATTGAAAATCACTAAAAACGGAGTTGAATGACTCATTAAATAAGTAAATAAGTACCAATTCCTACGAAAACTACGTGGTTTCGACCAGTACTATTGTGGTAAGATTCCTTGTAATCAGATTCGTATTGATAGTGGCAATTAATTACAGGACACCTAAAGATATGGTCGTGGAAATTATATGTAAGAAATTCCAGAGGATATTAAATATCCTCTGGAAATTTTCCTCTTATATTTTCTCTCTCTGAGATATTTTCCACTCTTTACAAACCCGATCAATGCAAAATTTAATAAAGCGCTATTACAAGCGTTTTCATCTCAAAGCGTCTTCCGTTTTAAATATGGTTTTCCATGAGGTTTTCAGGCGGTGGCTAAGTACGCGCGATATTATTGAAGATGAAGTTTCAACGGCATACAAGTTTGTGAGTCGGGGCGAAATTTCGCCGAGTTTTTCCTTTTTTTTTCCCCCCACGGTTTTTCCTCTTTTCAATGGGGTGGGAAGCCGGAATAAGGTTTCTTTAGTAATGAGCCGGTAAAATGGCCTCGTTTGGGTCTTGATTAAAAACCGACGAACGAACACTGTTCGGAAAGGGAGGGGATTTGAATTTAATAATGTTCGGTCCGAAATAAGGAGGAAGATTCTAATTGGGTGGCTATTTTCGGTAATTCGGGGAGAAAATGAAACGTCCACAGTTTCCAGAAGTTTTCCAATAATGAAGGGAAAGCACTCAAGGTCCCCACTATAAATGAGTTTTGGAAAAAAAAAAAAAAAAAAAAATAGTGTCGAACTGTGGGGGAATGATGATTATGATCTATGATGGGAGCTTCGACATCTTGGCTTCTATCACAGAAATAGATATCGTGAGGATGTGCTGCGTTTTCACCTTTCAATCAAAGCATTTGATTTGTCAATATTGAAGGAGTTATTCCACCTCAGGAGTATTGTTGAATATTTAGAATCAAGCAAACCCATTCACGACATACTAGTATTTTCCTGCTGATGCTAAATCAAAACATGTATGGTGCGTTAGTGAAATATCTGAGAACATGAAATGTCAAGTTGAAGTTTAAAGAGAAGAAAATATAATAAACCGTTGTGAACCAAAGTTTTTTATTTTAGTTTTAGATTCTACGTGAAATTTCTTGCAGATGTTTCGTGCAAAATACGTAGTAATGGGAGAAAAAATTCGAAAATTGCTCACAGAACCTTTTGGCTCATGTGACTCATCATTCTCATCTGCTTTTTGACGCTGAATAACTTAGTCATCGTCATTTTTCATTAATCCCTTTAAGATTCCTTTAAGAACTCTTCACAAAAACTGTCAAACTCTTCTACGATAATCCACCAATAAACAAATTCCTGGTATAAAACGATCTGGAGTTATATTCATGTACGCTGTCCCTTCAGACCAATCAATGAATTACTGATCACTCAATAGTTCATTGTAGCTTCATCAAATTGTTGTTAAACTCAACCACTCAAGACGTTCCTTTGAGGTCAAAAAGTTGGAAAATAGTACCAAAACAATAGCTCACTGTGCTATCATGTGCTATCAGTTACCACTGATAGCACATGATGTTTCCGAAGTCATAATATTCTACCTAGTACAATCATAAGCCATATACAACCATACTTAGCCTTAGCATTAGGCCTAAGATGAATCTGAATTTGAAAAAAATTATGGGGTTCTCAAATGTCATTTAGAATGTTAATGTGAATTCCACGAGCAACCTTTACAGGTTTGTTCATAAAATTGAGAAGTTGGGAAAAGGCAGATTCCAGGCTTTCTTTGCAATATATGGTTGGCCTTACATGATACATACGTGAAAGGATCAGGGAGTACTGGGAGAAAAAATAAGCTAAATTTTACGTGCACATAACTAAAGTTAGGGCCCACAGGAAGGAAGTTTCTTGGAATGAAGTTAACTACCGCCGGCCATTCAAAGAAGTAGCATATGGAAAACCCTCTTTTCCTCCACAGCTGGGAAGATTGTGAATAGTTCCCGTTAAAATGAATTTTTGATCAATTGATTTCATAAGCTGATTGATTTCCACCGACTTCGTATTGTTCGTGCAAACGTCTTCGAATTGGCGGTTTCTGTAAAAGCAGTGTGGAAAAAGGATGTTTGCATGTTTTTATCGACGAAAGAAGTTTTCACGCTAAACCTGACGGAACTTTGCGTTTACGTTGGTTGGGTGCCAGATCGTTGGATTTAACATGAATAGAAGACGTTTACTCTTACTGAAGAAATATAAATGAAGCGTAATTCAAGCCATCCAAGTGTAATTTTGGACTTACTGCAAGAATCATATTCACGTATTCACCCACCTTGTGTTTTAAAATGTTTAACAAGTATTTAT
This sequence comes from Stenodema calcarata, assembly GCA_963920205.1. NCBI lineage: Eukaryota > Metazoa > Arthropoda > Insecta > Hemiptera > Miridae > Stenodema > Stenodema calcarata. The sequence continues at coordinate 21,243,698 of OY986061.1, read as the reverse complement.
GTATGAGAATCGTGTTCTGTGTAATTATACTGTTCTCTACAATTCATCCTGTAAGTGTGATAGTTCTGTAATTTTAGGTTAGTTGGTAATATTCCACGTTGAATATAATACGATTTTACCTACCTTAATTAATTATCCATAGTTTCAACTCAAACACCACACTAAGTGAGTTATAGTGTAGCGGTAACCGAATTTATGAGTTTCCCTCATCTCGCCCTTATCTTCCTTCCAACGATTCATCATAATCGTCAAACTTCCTCCGAGCTGTCCAACTCACCGGGAACCGGTGTAGAGCGAAAAGAAGCTACAAGTACGAAATTAATTTGAATAATAATACGTTTCGAGCTGAAAAGACGGGAAAAGGTTATTACGAGAACAAACAAATATTAATCATTAAAAAAACACCAAAAGGCGACCCATCTCCGTTAGATTTTGAAAAGCATCCGTCAAAAACTTTTCGAGTTTGATACGACCTGACGTAGCATTTCCACTCGCAATCAAAGGTTCGTTCTAACTTTTAAACGTGACGGATTCAAGCATGAAGGACGGTAATGAATAAACGCCCTGGTTCCGGGGATGCCAAAAGTTTGATAAACTTCTAACGTTATTTCCTTCTGAGGTGGAACGTCCCCTCGTCATCTATCGTCTGTCTCCGGCGAATCGGAATCAATAAATAAATGTGTTTGTTTTTCAACGTCCTTGTGGAGTGTTTTTCCCCGTGGAGGGTTGAAACGGTTAACGTTTAATTATGAACGGGACGATATTCAAATGGTATCAAGTAAAAGTCTTAGGGAGGGATCGACTGCAAAAGGCAGTATCCGGTTGTTTTAATTCGGGTTATTGCAGCCCCAGTAATTCCCAATAAACCAGTTCATGATTTTTATTGACATCGTATCAACTAAAATTTAGTCAACTATTTAATTATAGCTACTCATTTATTATTTAGTTGATTTAATTGATTATTATTATCATTATTGTAGAATAATGATGGGGGATGTCGAGGGTTTTTTTAACAGAAAAAAATGTGTATCCAAGACACGGGGATCATTGGCTTCGTTACCTCACTCCTGTACTCAATCGTCTATAAATAGGTATGCATCGTGAATTCAGATTTTACGTAAAATCTGAATCTGAGATAAAAATCCACAGTCATGCAGCATGGCTATAAGAGCAAATTTTCGAATAAATAACTGGATTCTACAATGTCAAAATTTTACTGGTTTTATGATTAATTTTGTCTCCTTTTTTACCCAGTAACACCTCAGTTTATAGATTTTTCAATGCTGATCACGATGGAGAGGTCAGAATTGCGATATCTCATTTCGTTATCAGATTAGAGCAGATAAACCGTAAACAACATCTCAAGTAATAACCACTTATCTTCATCTTCAAAGTGCTCCAGTTTGAGAACGGAATAAGATATCGCAATGCTGACTTCACCATTGTGTTCACAAAAAAAAACCTTCAAAATGATGTGTTACTTGTCAGACTGTTTCATTTTTGGAATTTATGGGTGATTCCCCCCCCCCCCCCCCCCGATTCTGCCCATCTACGAACTTAGTCTTACGATTGTCAAGACAGATTTTTTGTGCAAATTTGAACTTTTTATCTCAATTCTATCGAGAGTTAGAATCTATCGTCTTGAATGACACATTCGTTATCGTCAATCAAGGCGATAGATTACATAATATGTATTACGTTGTATTACGTAATATTTATATATTATTATTATATATTTTGGTGTCTTTTGGCAGTGAATTAAGGGTGGTCTGAAACAAATTTTGGTATAAAAACGTTTCGGAAAGTAGATTTAAAAACATTTTGGATCGAGAGCCATAGCTTTCTTTTCTTCGAAAATGAGGTTTTCGGAGCTTTTCATTCCCAATAAGGAAGTTGGTTTGGATTGTGCACTCAAATTGTGCATCATTTCCAAGTGGTTTAAACGAGTTATCTTGACGGAAACTGTTACCTATACAGAAAATTATAAATTGTGAAAAATTTGCTGTCGGTCGGTTTGAACAGTTCGTTGTTGAAAAAACATAAATTAAACCGTGTAATCCTTTTAATTACACATGTTGATTGAATTCCAGCCCTCTTGTGCTCAGATTAACGAAGTTAATACCCAGAACGTATTTGAGAACGCCAACGAGAGAACAACGAGTAGTGGGAACTAATTCGAACCAGCTTCGAAACTTCCGGCTTTGGATTGTGGCCGTGAAATTAATTATGGACTTCTGATGAAAATTTCGGTCCGGGGGTTTCAGACTGTAAAGGATTTAAATATGAATTCATCCGACAATATAGGGTTTCCTGTTGGAAGTTGATTGCTTGACTTCAGCGTGTGGGTAGATGACGAGTTTGCTTTTATAACCGATTTCCACCGCTGGGAGAAATTGGCGCGGGGTGGAAGTTCGCATCTGTCCAGAGTTCTCACGGAGTTGTTCGGTGGGCGGGTTTTTTTGTGTATTTTAGTTGGTTTCATTTATTTTTGCTAGTTGTTGGCGAAAAATGAAAACTGGATCCACTATTTCTGGGGCAGTACGAGTAGAAGCTGATAGGAGACTCTCGTAGAGCCAGATGGTTTGTATGGTAAAACTAGACTGGTCTTAAATTGCTTAAGATGAAACTGAAGGCTTACGAGAAACTGTACAGAGTTGAAAATTAAATGGACGGCATTAACCAGAAGGGAACCAACCACAGTTTTCTAGTTTTGAGTATTCAGGCTTCTTCTTGACTAATCTGGTTTTTCATATGCCTAACTTTCAATATAGTGTCAGGCATGAGGGCCATATGCCGTGGACGTGAGAGCCATGGAGAAGGCCATCAAGCTCGTTGATGAAGAGTGGATTGTTAAGGAGGCTGCGACCAAAATGACTGTATTTTTTAAGCACTTTGCACTGCTATATTTTTAACCACTATATTTGTAAAATTGTGGGGGATGATGAAGATGATGATCTTCAGGTCATTTATCTTAAACATTCTAAACTGAAAAATAAATTCTACATTCCAGATGAGGCTGAAGAATTTTCTTCGATGAGGAGCGAGGGTGTTTGGAAGCTTTCCACTCAAGTTGGGAGGGAGCTCTCAAAGACAAAAGAAGCTGTTAGACTTTCAAGTCGATTTTGCTCAGTTTAACGTAAAATAATCAAACATCAATCTCATGTTTTAAATTTTCGTTCGAGCCATTTTGGTTATGTTTCAGTATTTCATATCTGAATCTTTATTGAGTATTTTTTTCCTCCAATGTTCGATTTTCATTTCAGTGTCGACTTTTCAGTTTCAAAAAATGGACGTTTCAGTTATTCTGTAGTTCATTTTTCAGAATTTTGGATTGTTCTTTTTATACATAATAATACACCTACGTTTTCCTTGTTGAATGTGTTGTAAATAAGTTTTAAATGATAGGTTGTAAATAAGTTTAGTTCAGCTATGTTATACCTTTGCTTTAAAATTGGTTGTGACTATTTGTATAAACACCTTGGGACAACAAAATAGTTTTTTTTTAATTCATTTTTGGAGTAGTCAGAGTCTTTGCAAAAATGGGGAAAAAAAATCGTGAGATTTCGTGATTACATATAGAAGAATGCTGCAATGAAAGATCTGCACATTTTGTCTTCTGCGCTTCACAAGGTGAAAACGAAAAATATGTCCCAAGGTAGACGACTTTCCCCTACAGATTCTGTACCTGCTCACCTAATGATTTAACACAATCGAGAATTGCCTCTGATTGTATCTAGTTTTATCGTAAAATATCGTTTACAACTACGAGGTCTTGACCAAAAAACCCACTAACCGGTAGATTCACCCCGTCGCGTCTGCCCGGTTACCAGAGGGGCGTGGTTAGTATCACACTGAACTAAAATTTAATATAAACCGAGGCTACAGTAACTGAAATTTTGATTTCAATAAAAGTAGATGGAAAATGGTATAGCAAGTGAATTCGTTGAAACGACCATGGCGTAGAAACCATAGAAAACCCAAATATTTTTGGCCCTCCAAATTTTTGTTTGTCACTGAGATAACGGACTTTTGCATAAAGTTGAATAAAACTCAATTTTAAATGATTTATTTTGCGCAAAAAAAGGTTTGAGTCATAAAATCGCTGTTTCTTTTCCAGTACTATGTTTGGTGTTTTTACAAATTTTTGATAATTTGTTGGTCAAACATTTGGAGAGGAAAAATATTTAATTAGCGCAAAAGTGATGCTGTTTATAGGCTCAACTCACTAACTAATACATGATGATTTTAAACAAAATTATTTAATAATGTTCGATGATTTTTTGGTGAAAAAAAAACTTGGTTTCGTGTTAGAAGACGGTATCCGGGAGCGGCTTGTATGGAAGTTCATACAGTAATATTTTTAATGCATTTTGAGTAGGTACCTGATTTTGGCCATAATTTCTCATCGAACGCCCGTTGAACACTTGGAGGGTACACTTGAGATGTGGGCCATTGAGCGGTTTATTCGGGCTAAAGTAAAATTAGCATAACGGGGCGGAGGGAGCTTAAATTGTACCGTTTCTCCTTTTGACCTCGTCCCGGGAGCCATTTTGCGAACTCGCGACCTCACCACGCGGACCTCGGGTCAAACGGCCTACCGGCGATCCACCGTAGGAAAATTTGGTCATTTATTATTCAAAACTACGCGAGATCTTGATTCGTCTACATCAATATCATTGCATACCACCGATTTTGGTCAATTAAACGTGTGAAAAAATTAATTTCCCACATTCAAGTTGGTCTGCACCGCAAAATACACTCACACAACCTCGCAGTGCACATCTCTGCCTCATATTCAAAATTTTAGATAAAATCGAAAAAACTCAATAAAAAACTCGAATTTCAAACAATTTCTCCAAATATCCCCATTCGTCATTTTTCTCATCGAATTAACCCAAATTGTAGTCCACGCCTGATCTTCGTACATCCATCACTCCGCAAACAAAAATCGAATTTTTTGACGATTTTCGATTTGGCTCATGCTAAATTTACTCCCACAACTACATATTTACACCTCGCTAGAGCGTAAAACCACAATACCACTAATCAATTACCCTCAAGCTTTTTTAAAAACTCACACAACTCTTTCGGGATAGTTACTCACGGTAGGGTTAGGTTGGTCAATTGGTAAATTGATTTTTTGGATCATCGTTCAAAAAAAATAATAATAATAATAATGATAATAATGATGATATTGAAATATTCCGTTAATAAGATTTAAGAAATATTCCGTCGTTTTAAACCGTTCGACCTGACAGCTGAATGTACTTACTGACTTTTCAAAAATTAATACTGACGCCGGATCGGTTCTTTGGATTTATATTTATTTATTTTATTTTGTCTTATTTTTTGCATGGTTGGTGTTCAAATTGTTACTACGTTGAATATTGTATGGTGCGAAAATTTCGGTAAAATTGGAAATATGAGGGTGTGAGTGACAAATAGGAACTTACCTTGATATCAAATAACCATCGCCCGGGTGTGAATGGAAAACGCGTTTAGAGCCATATGGGTGAATTTAAATGTAAAATAAAAAAAGTATCGATAAACTTTGCAACGATTGGATTTTTTATTTTTTAAAAAAAAAAACCTTGTTCGGGAGCTGCGAACGGGGGGGCGGCAAGGGGCGAACTGACAGGGGAAGCAAACGTTTAGTTCGAGGGGCGTCCGTTTGGCGGCGCCACTGTCTTCCCGCCCCCAGCGTACCCCTCCAGTTCAATACCGCCCCTCGACCCAGTAGTACACTGCATTTATTTATTAGGGGTACGCGGGGGCGGCGGAGATGGAAAAGTTAGGCCGAAATGGAAGAGTCGCTACTTCGTACTGTACGACCATCACGTATACCACGTGTCTCTGTACCTACCTCCTCGTATTTAAATTATAGTCACAAAATCGTAATATTTACCGAGTTGTGAAGAGGGGTTTTGGACGTAGGGGAATCTAAGTGTTTTCAGGTCATGTGATTGATTGTCTGCTGTGACACAAGAATTGCTTTCTGTCAATAAGTGTCAACACAATACAGCATTTTAATTTTGTTCGAAAATTTTGTTCGTTTGCCTGAAATCTAACTAGGTTTTTTGCGAATTTTCGTAAACATGGAAGCTATTGTTCTCGGTCCAAAAAGTATAAAAACTCGAATTTTCTACTCTACGAGTACTACAATTCATTCCATAATACAAAGCGTTTAATCGACCTAATGACCATTCTAGAGGTGGTAGGTTGTCGTTCATGATGACGATCTGACCTTCTTTGGCCGGAGTCGAATTTTTGGTCATTCCATTTTGAAGCTGACTGTTGTGAGAAAGGTATTCTGTTTGCCAGCGATTGCAGAAGTTATTAGTCAAATGCTGTACGAGGGCCCTTTGTGACTTCGAAGACCTTTCATTAATTATTAATATTTGCAATTTTTCTGCATGGAAAAATCAAAATTTGGAGTCACTCTCATACTTAAAAACATGTAGGCTTCATTCAAAAGTAATAACAGATAAATAAACGCATTGTAAAAATAACAATTATAACAACAACAACATAATAAATGTTCAAGAAATAGCATATCATTTCTAGTATTGCAACCAATTGAATTATTATTGGTAGTAGATTGAAGTAAATTGAAAGTAAATTGGTAGTAAATTGGTAGTAGATTGGTAGTAAATTGAAAGTAAATTGAAGCATAATAAAAGTATTGCAAAAGGTCCAAATTATAATAATTGGGAGTCAATCTTCTGTACATGTTCTCAGGTCAGGACAGCCGCTGGTGACATTAAGGCCTTTCCAAAATGCGTGCCCGGTTTTGGGCATCAGCGGCAGTAGATTGTGGATGATTAAGCAGTATCTTTGAGAAATATCGTTCACAACATTTCGCAATGCCACAAAAATTATGGCATGGTAAGCTAATTCGCAGTAAATCCCTTTGCTACGCTCACCTGCAGTAGCTCCAAAAATGTACCCTGGAAATACTACAGTGAAGCGTAGTAATGGAGGGTGCATTTCGTTACAGAGGTGGTGGTTACTCCAAACATCGTCAAAACGCCAAATTAAGCGGGAAAACGTACATTTTCCCCGCTTTTTTTCGCACCCATATGATATATTGCCTACCTACAAACCTCCAGAGCGTTCTAACTCAAAACCGTCAAAAAGTGGAGTTACTGCGCCCTTGCATAGCACGGCAGAATTGTTACTGTTGGGTTTTATATTCTATTCTACCGATTTTGAATGTAATTGGCAGCCCTGCTTTGGTAGGACTGGTTTTCCTTTTATCTATTTGGATGTCGCTTTTGGTTTATTATCTTTGATAATGAACCGTTGGAATCGCCCAAGAAAAAAAACTCCGCAAATTCTCCACACAACGGTGTACTTTGTGCAGATCACCCTACTTTCTTGATAACTAAATGATTGAATAATTATTACTATGAGTTATCATTAATTTTATTTAATCATTTAATAATATTAATTTTTATTAATGTTATTTTTTCCTTGGGCGATTCCAATAGCTCTTCTGACTGGTGGTGGTCAGAAAACAATGCGGACAAATTTTGTCTTGTAAATAGAACTCAGTGTAAGTGCTCTTCTTGTATTAGTCTCTTGACCTCTGTATACTACGAATTGTAGTAGATTGTGTAGATTTCAATGTTTTAAATCGCTGTCATTGAGACTTAATCGACTATTTCACAAGGTCACCAAATGAATCTTTTGTGATATGTCTATGTACGAGTATGTACCCCACACACTCCCTTATCAACCAAATAAACTCCACGACCACGGGCCAATATAACTAAAGGCTTAGGTACCACTGCAAAAGCGCCCACTATTGAAATATCGTCTTGAAATACCGAAACTCACTATCGGCCGAGAGGGATTTTCATGTCTCATGGTTGAACTGGTCAATACGCCCCAGGTTAGGAGTTTGTTTAATTCACGATTTCCGATCGATAGACTTTATTAACGTCGGGTTCTACGATGTAGGACATTGCGGGGTTATTTTTTTCCTTCCCGTTTCCTCTTGAAAATACCATAAATCTATACGACGCTTTTTCGTCGGCAAATATTTGCCTTGGGTACCGCAATGTTACTCGGTGTAACCTAATGGGAAATTCGCCGACGGCGACATGCGATTTTCAGTCTGTTTTTCTTGAGTCCCCAATTTTTTTTTTTTTCCTTCCATTTTCTACGGCCCCTAGTATTAAAATATAATATACGGATGGTGATATGTACATATACGAAATGTGAGGAAGTTGACCTTTAACGGATAATCCAGCTCATACAATATGATAGGAATTGCGTTGGGGGAAGCTCATCCAATTCTCAAATACATCGAGGGTGTCACGGCAACTTCCCACATCGTCATTTCGGCAACTTTTCAGCAGAGCCAAAAAACCATCTGCCAATGACTATGTTTACTGAGTTATTCAGTGAAATAAATCGTGATTTTTACTGTTACCTAACTTATACTTAGTTAGATCGATCCGCCGGGGGAAGACGCTTCGAATGGTATGCATAACTCATTTTGGCCAAAAGTGACGATGTGGGGTGTTGCCGCGAGACATTCGACATGTTTATTCCCAGAAAGACAAGGACAACAGGATAGCATAAAGTAGGATTTGCCATAGTACGAACTATCAAAATTGGTAGCAAAGCATTTATCAGTCTTACATACGTACTATAGTATGCATTTATAAATGCATGTCCATACAGAGACACCTTACCTAACCGATATTATGTAATTCAAAAAAGGTACAAAACACGATACGCTTTGGTCTTTGGGACCATCAGCGGAAGTTCCGTTTTAGGCTACCGAATTATTTGCTAAATAATATTATTTTTAACGTTGAACCCATTCAAAAAGATAAACAAACTTAGGTATAATACTAGAAGGATCCAGGACGTTAAACAAAACAAGAAATATAACTAAATAAACGCATAGAAGATATGATACATAACTCGACAGATCGACAGGGGTCAGGAACAGGGGATAATTTTGCACAACATACAGAGGTAGGTAATTCATATTTATAATAATTATTATTTCAGTTAAACTCCGCGACCAAAAACGATCTGTAGCACCAGGCCTCGCGAAAATATAAATAAAGAGCCGTCCATTCTGAACCGTTCAGGATATCAATTAACTCGCATTTTTTGCCTTCCTCGACTTGCATTTTCCTCGACCCCTTGTAATAAAATATAATATACGGATGGTGAAATGAACATAATATATGTTGCTGTGGCTCAAATACGCTTCAGTATGAATTCCGTGTGAAAAGGCACTTAAAAATAATTCTACTGTCTGTTGAGAGTATTTGAGAGTTGGATGAGCTTCCGCCAACGCAATTTCTACCATATTGCATGAGGTGGATTTTCCCTTAAAGGTCAACTTCCTCACATTTCTTATATTATAAGAAATGTGAGGAAGTTGACCTTTAAGGGAAAATCCACCTCATGCAATATGGTAGAAATTGCGTTGGCGGAAGCTCATCCAACTCTCAAATACTCTCAACAGACAGTAGAATTATTTTTAAGTGCCTTTTCACACGGAATTCATACTGAAGCGTATTTGAGCCACAGCAACCAACACACCCCCTCCTGACATTCACTCTTGAGTGAATGTTTAGCTTTAGCGAAGTATTTAGCTAAATAATATGCTACACCAACCCTGATTGCATTTTATGTATTAAATACATAAAATGCAATCAGGGTTGGTGTAGCATATTGCCATATTGCCATAATCCATCCTTTTCTCCTGAAACCTGAAGAAATATGGTGCCTTATTCATCCACGATCGCCATCGCTCTATCAATACAAAGCCCTCTGTACGCCTTGTAGGAGACGTCCATTACCTCTTATACCCCTATAGACCTATAACCTCGACACTGATTGCCTCTTAAAACCTTCAGTACCTTCTTATAACACTATTTTTCCCAACGGTACTTTCCATCCCCCCAACCTTAAAACCGCCTCTATCCCTTCATAAAAAGCAATAATCTAAATCTCTGTTGTACCAATTACTTTGAGCTAAATCCATGACGTACCTTTCCCCTTCCAGACTCTCGTTGCTCCTAATTTTCTGATTTGATGTATTTAGAGAAAATGGGTTATGGAACGGTGACACACGACCCCCACACATGTTATTTCCTACGTTCGTACGTTGGTGCTGTACACATCCAACTTGAAATACAAACACCCGATGTCTCCCATTTTACGACAAATGGCTTCGTTTGATGTACCCAAACTCTAATAAACGACTCCCATCCACAAATCAAATCAATGTCTTCTCACTACCACCGTAACGCTTTAAATGGAACAACAAACTATCCTGAGTTACTCCCAAGTTTATAAGGACGGGGGGTGTAAACCTCGTTAAACACTTCAGTGACAGCTATGGTGTGGCGAAGCTGCGCAACGGTCTTCGCAGGTCTGGTTTTCTTAATGTAATTCCAGTAGATCCTGTATTAATGATGGGGGAAGGGAAGATACACGACCTGGAAGTCCGGAGAGCCAAGACTAATGCTTCCTGCGTGCTTCCTGATGGTCTCTAGACCGCTGGTGCCTAAGCTATTTTAAACACCAAATGAACCCATCTCCCCCCCCCCCCCCTGATCTCTCCCTCGGGAATACCGGTCAATGTTATACGGCTCACTTTGGAAAAAAAAACGTGGGTCGAGGGGTTTTAATGTATTGATAGAGCCGTTAATGCCCATTTGGACGCTGAATTACTGATCAGGCAGAACTCTATTGAAAAGAAACACGCACTTTTAGTTGAAATCAATAAATTTACTTTCACGTGGCACATCACATATTTCTGGAAGAGGAGCAACCCTTAATTGGTTCAGTATGATTTGAATATAACTCATTTAAATCTGTCCCTTGTACAGTTACGGTGAGTTTTACCATAACTTGAACCAACATCACAATAACAATCCGCATATACACCCAAGTACAGAATAAGTTTCCAAATCAGATCAATTTGTTTAAAATCCTCCCTCACAGCACTTCTTAAGCCTAAATCAACCTGCAGTACTACATTCACCCCTTCAAGTCTGACATGTTGTACGTCACACAGTCCCCGTCATATTCGGGCCGCCCTGCTCTATATTCACCAATTCACTTATTTACAACTCAACTGAGGACCTTGAAAGGCGAAGGCACCTTTGAAACAACTCGAAAGATCTTCTCAAATATTTATTGTTTAGGCTCTCAAAAAGAGAATCACTCTGTCTTCAGGGCCGCCAGATTTGCTCGCGCCACTCGAGTGTAGTATTTTTGGCCGAAATCAGCAAAAAAATAAGTAGTTTGGCAAAATATGTAGTAGCAAAATATTTTAATTCAACAGCCACTTGATGAAAAAAAATACTAATCAGCATGTAGAAAATTCCCTCTTTGATAGGTAGGTACCTATCTCCTGAGGATACAAAATCAGTAATTTAAAACCATGCCCTAAACAAAAATAGTTGTATTACAATAATAGCGTATGATGAGAAAACATCGGAGAAAAATAATAATGTGGGTATCAGTAAACCAAATTTAAAGGTAAATTAAAAGTAAAAAGTAAAAGGAAAACGTAGAAAGTAAAAAGTAGAACCAAACTAAGTAAAAGTAAACCAAAGGAGGTATCGTTTGATATACAGGGTGTTCGCCACACAGGGTGTTCGTTGGTGCGAAAGAAAAAAATTGGATAAAATTAGACTGAAAATGGAGTAGAACGCCGCCAACTGCACCTATCTATCTCAATCCGTTCCCAAGATATGATTTTTTAAAGGTTTTTGTATCAGAAAACCACGTTTTTGCCATGAAACCCCTCCTTTCTTCACATTAAAACAACTTTTCTCTACTTTTGACAACATTTTTGGATTAAGCATTAATTTCGACATACGTCTAATGCACGTTCATAATCAAAACGAGCTGCTAAGGACCGCAATTGCAATTCAAGCATTGACAATTTAAAAAAAATTACTGTATTAATGTTAACTGCATTTCCAAAAAAAAAACGTGCTGGAAGCAGTCAAATCTCAGGAAAACTTAATCTGTTTTCTGTCAATAGCCAACTTATCTTCAAATAAAATGGGAGAATTGGGTTATTATTTTTGGTTTATTGACTGGAAGTCACATGCTTCTACGCTCCTATTAGTAGCCGCCACTGAATGTACAAGTATTACTGTAATAGCTTGTATTACTGATAATGTAACACCTAACAGCGTAGGCTTGAGCGTGGTTAGTACTGCAATATCGGCCCAACGCGATCTTTAGAAAATCCGTCGCCTAAACGAAGGCTCTCGCTCAGGTTGTTTCAGGATTTTCCAAGTTGGTCGAGGGGAGGGTTTGGGAAGTAGTGAAACAGATTACGGCGACCTGTTTGAAGAGGCTTCAGACCGGAAAACAGGGTGTTGATTGGGAAAACTCGCATTAACGTTTAAGTGCGGGAGGGGGTTTAATGCGAGCAAATAACGAATGGTTCGCCGGACCGTGTGCAATTACTTCGGTGTCAATGTTTTCCGATCCTAGACTCGAGTCCGGGTGATCAACAGTTTTTGTTTGGGGTAGTACAGTTGAAGTGGTCGGGGAATGTATGTAGTCCCTGTGACAAAGGCGGGAGATCCCTCCAATCTCAAGGTGTACAATTTATGTCAGGGATTTCACCTGTACCCGTTCCCTACAGGTACTTACTCAGAGAACTAATTAGGAAATAGTAATCAGTAAGCAGGAAATATATCCACTAAAACAGCTAATATAGGTATATAATATATTATTAATAATATTATTTTTTCCAAATTCATTATTTGTACAAGATTAAGATAACAACTGAGCCATACATCTAGCCCATCTAGCTATTCACTCGCATACATAAATCACAATGTGTCATGGTTATGGAGTTGCAGGTCATCAGCTGACCCAATTTCAAGCACACTGGACCGTTTATTTTGGTCCTTGATTTCGCGAAATACATAAAACGGGTGGTTTTTCTCCTATCCAAACGCCGCACCGTATGCAGATTTGGCTTCGTTGCGTTTGATTCTCCATTGATTGGGTCCATTTGATGAGTTTATCAAGGTGATTTCGTAGTTTGTGAGCTGCTTCTTCTGCTGAGTCCACCTCGGCCGTGAATGCTGTATCATCAGTGGAAGTTACTGTCACTCCACTTTCAGCCAATGGCAAATCCCTTGTGTATATTAGGTATAGCACAGGTTCAAGGACACTACCTTGCGGGACCCCCGCGCAGATATTCTTGAGCCGAGAATACTTTTCCTCATACCTGACTCTGAAGTGTCTGCTACGGATGAAAAATTCAAGTATTTCAAAGTATCTAATAGTCAAATCACATTGCAATTTTCGGACCATGACATCATGATGGAAAAATTATCAAACTGTGGTCCACAGCCGATCAACTTGATATTTGATATGGAACTTCTTGGTGTGGATAATAGAAAAAAACCTGAGAGTTTCAAGTCGCTAGGTCTAAAGGGAGCAGAGTTGTATAACTTCAAAAACCCGGTTCTTCACTCTTACCAAGATCTTCTTCTTAATTACGAGTAGTTAGGAAAGGCTACAGCATCTCCTTTATTCTTGCTTAACTAATTAATTATATTAATTTATAACATTATTAATGAATAAATAAATAGATAATTTATAATTTTATTAATTTGCTTAATTTATTCTTACATAATATGTAAGAATATTATTGTCTCTACATGTATGATGCTTGTAAGGTGGTTGGGGCATCTTTATGGGAAAGAGGATATCATCACTTATCCTGGCTGCTGCAGAATGATATTTGCGATTTTTACACGGAGTGTTTTTTGGGGGGGATACCTTCTACCAGAGAGTAGTTATCGCGAGGTACCGTGTAGTTTATCACTAGCCTCTCTCTATCAGGCGAATTTCGTCTCTATTGAAATCCCAACGTAAACATTTGGAAACCGAAAATAGTTGAAAGCTGTAGAGCAACCGTGGAGTATCGTCATGTTCTCCAATAACCACTACCCGTACGAAGTCAAGTCCGGAGTGAGTGATTTTTGAATTCCACGACCTGCCTCACTGAGTCTACCCATTATGGATTTCAGTATCTAAATTATGAACGTCCCTTCTCGAATATTATCGTGCTTTTTCAATTTCCTTGACCGGTCGCAGCAACAAAACGGTGTCACTCGATCGTCAACAAGTCAATAAACTGCTCACGACGGTCAGATGTCGAACTTTCAGTTACGTAACTAGCGACTCACCAACCGAACTCATCAAACATTGATGGAGCCGTCATTTCGAATCGTCGAAAACGCCATTAAAACCATAACGAAGATCAAATTACCGTAGCAGCCGGAGCTGAATTAATGATTACTAACCGCATCAATACCTCTGCACTCATTCGCTTGAGTAATTTCAAAAATACCAGATATTCACTACCCTTAAATTGGAAAAAATACGTCAGCATGTTTAGACAGCAATAATTGGTTCTATTGCAGTGCGCTACCATTCCAGTAATTTGCTAAATTCTTCAGAAATCTAATCACTTAATTGGTTTTCTGGAAATTCATATATTTGTAGAACGAATTAATGTGACTCTCCAACTGAGTGTTTCCATTCCATTACAGATATTTCATATTGGATGGCTGATTTCAGTGAAAAAGCGCCTTCAACAGGTTTGGTTTCCCCGTAAGTTTCCCAGTTTTTTTTTTTTTTTTTTTTTTTTTTTATAAATTCGAGGTATGGTATTTTTTTGTTAGAAACCCAATTTCGACCTCTGGTTTCGGCCGTTGTCGAAACTTTTATAAACGAGTGATATTTATTGAAGTTATTCATTAATAAGTAGCATTTGACCACAACTAGATCTTAAGGACTAACTTAACTAGAGGTATTCAACCAAAAACCGATCATCATCCTCGGAGCAAACGATTTTACCGTCTATGATGCTCTTTACGCCTTTTAGTACCACATAGACATTAAAATTTAGGTTATCTACTTACCTACCAATCATTGTATGGTAATACCACTGCCAATAAATAAAAAAAGTTCCAGTCATGCAGCGCGGCAATAAGAGCGTATGTTCGAAGAAATTACAGGTTTTATGTAAAATGTGATGTTTGGAACATGTCATTCAAATATGGGAAATATTAAATTTATAGAGTAATTATAGGTATTTAAATATAAAGCTATTCGGTATGCATCAGGTGAGGTACTCTCTGACTAAAGATCGGTAGGTACTTACAAAAGTCTTCTTAAAAACTAGGTGACACTTGTCAGACTGTTTCATTTTTAGCAAATTTTCGATGAAAAGGAAGTTATTATTTTCGGCCCAAAATGTTCAAAACTCGAATTTCCAAAAAAGGTTTATACCAAAACCCGTTGCAGACCATCCTGAATTCACTGCCAAAAGACACCAAAAATCATATATAAATCTCGATAGTGAGATAAAAAGTTCATATTTGCACGAAAAATCTGTCTTGGCAATTGACAGCCTGAGTTCGTAGATGGGCAGAATCGGGCTTAGGGGGATTTCAAGGGGGGAAAAATTACCCATAAATTCCCAAAATGAAACAGTCAGACAAGTGACTTTTCATTTTAAACATTTTTTAACGTTGAACACGATAGTGAAATCCGAATAAGTACTAACGGATCTTATTCCGTTCACAAACCGGAACACTTTGAAGAAGAAGAAACGTGGTTGTTACTTGAGATGTTCTTCACGGTTCATCTGCTCTAATCTGATAAAGGAAAGAGATATCGCAATTCATCAATTCGCAGTATTCAGCGTTGAAAAATCGTAGGTTGAGGTGTTAATCGGCAAAAATTTGGCCTAATTTGTCATAAAACCAGTAAAATGAAGAGATTTTACATAATACAAGTTATTTCTACCAAAATTCGCTCTTATAGCCGTGTTGCTATAACTATGGATTTTTGGAAATCATGGATAATTTTTCCCTTAGTAATTTTTCCCTTGATAAATTAAACCCCTCTTAGTGTCCAGATCTGCCAAATCCTTAACTCAGCCTTTTGATTGCCAAGACTGATTTGCTGTGCGAATTTGAACTCATTGTCTCAATTCTATCGAGAGTTATCTTCTGGAATGGCACATACATAAGTATATAAATACATAGGTACATAAGATTTTTGGTGCCTTTTCAGTGAATTCAGGATGGTCTTGAACGGATTTAGGTATACAATTTTTTCAGTAAATTCGAGTTAAAAAAATTTAGGACCGAGAACAGTATCTTCCTTTTCTTCGAAAATTCGCTAAAAAAAATCAATCACGACAAATTTAAACCCAATCAGTCCTTATGAAGGGTAGTACTTAATTACCAATCATTATTTTCGCTTTCTGCTGCATCCATCATCCTGCTTCCATTTCTTACGTATCTTCAACTCTTCTGTTCTACTTATCTTCTATTCTTCTGCTGCTCTGTATCTTCCATTATACCCATCATTACTTACTCTAATTTCTGAAACTGTTTCATGGAAAACACAATAACTTGAAACACAATATCTACTTTGTTACTTTACTACCATATTATTTTTACATGGATATGTCTATTGTCTGGGGGTCAGTCAAAAATTTCCGTCATCAAACCAAATTTAATTTTAAATTAAAAAAAAAGTAAAAATTAGTTATGGCATTTACTGAAGTCTCCTTTGCAACTGTTTTTATTCTAAAGAAAACTAGAACGGTATGAAAACTAATCCAAAATGCTTGCATACGAGTCTGCAACACATTGAGACATTTTATGTCTTTAAAGAAGGGATTCAAGGGCCTTCGAACTATACTACATCACCTACCCCAGTAGCGTAGTTGTTATAAATACTTAATTGAAAGGTTCATCATAAATTATGAAGCTTGCATTCGTCTTGACAATATAAATTATTGAGAATGATCACCTGTGTGTAAACAATTATTTAAACAATCACGCTCATACCGCAGCTTGTCGGCCACGCACTCCGCAGTGGGTAACGTAATATGGTTAAGTAAATCGAGAGCTATCCAACGAGTGGTGAACGATTTTTGTACGATGATAACTGGCGAAGATAAAGTTCCGTAGCAACGAATCGGTTGTAAGCGAAAATCATCAGAAACTCCGCGTAACGCTCTCCGCGTGACGCTCCCCCGCATGACGCTTTTTCATTTAGGTGCCATAGTAAAGACATAAAATGTCAAAAAAAAAACATTGTAACGTTTTTTGGGACACTTCCGGTGCGATGAACACTACGGAAGTTCCATTTCCCTACCAACGCTTGGTTGTACGTGAAAATCATGAGAATTTTTTCGTTACAGTTTTGGGTGGCTCCTAAACCTAATTAAAAGTATTAAATACTACAAATTTTGTAGTGAATATTAAACGACCTATTGTTAGCTAAGAGACATATCCATGATCAGAGGTTTTCCCAGTAAGGGAGAAATTTTTCTAATTTTTACAGTAGGTATTTAGATACCAATTAAGCATTAAGGATTCAAGCATATTCAAGGAAATAGGAAGGCTCGGGTCAGTACGACCCGACGCGAGTTGTCAAGGGTTAATCATTAGGTACGCTCGCTCTCCCCCTCTTCGCCCCTTGACGCAACTACTTGAATTTAAATTGTGGGTGAATGAGAATGTGGAGGTGGGCGATGGGGAAAAAAAGGGGGGAGGTGTGGGTGGTTGATGAGGGGGAGGCGGGAGTTGTCTCTTAATCACTACGCTCTCCCTCCCCCCTCTCCACCCCTTGACGCAACTACTTAAATTTAAATTGTGGGTGATTGAGAATGTGGAGGTGGGTGAGGGGAGAAAATGGGCAGGTGTGGGTGGTTGATGAGAGGGAGGGAGTGGACCGCAATCAACACCCCGCCCCCTCCCGTACATAAGAACTTTTCATCTCAATTCTACCGAGATCTATAATCTGGAATGACACAAACATGAACATAATATGTATCTCATATAATATTATTATATAAGATACGATTTCGAATTGTGAAGAAGAATTTTTGCCAAAGCCCTCAGCTAGATTTTTATGTTAATCGTGTACAGACAGCTTTTGTTTCATTTTGACACTGTTTATATAATTTGATTTTCCCTCATACACTCTACCGACCCTTGTAATGCCACATCTGGTCTCTACAAATAAATCTCCTCTTCTTCTAATTACCAATCATTTGAACAGTCTGAATTGGAGTGATTTTTCCACGTTTGGCTCACCGTAGGCAAATCGAATGTTGAGTACATGAAAATTCAAGGAAGTACGTTTGGCAGATTTTCGGCCGATTTATGGTCGAAACCATAATTTTGGTCGATCAATGATATTTACGTATATATATATAGCCTTCATTACAGTTAATGATACTGATTACCTTCCTTATTGTATATTTACAGTCCACTCGAAAATCGTCGGGGGCAAAGACGCCAAAACAGGGCAATATCCTCATAATGTTTTCATCAAAACGGTCAACCACCAGGAACGAAAAGTGCGGGTTTGCGGAGGTACAATCATCACGGACAGGCACGTCCTCACGGCAGCACACTGTATTTATGAGTAAGTCTCACAAACAAACCTGCGAAGATTCGAACTAGGTGTGTAGCTTTTGGTTGGTTTCAACCCGATTGGCCCATCATTAGGGCCCTTTTCATCTGACTCATGCTGGGTTTAAATCGAGCCTAATAAGACTCCTGAGAAGACGAAAAACTGCTAAGTGTGAATCGTCCTCGTCAATTTCTCACCAAAATTCCTTCCTTGTTCACAGACTTAAGTCTAATTAGGACTGCCTCCGCCACAATAATGGAGGTGTTGCTAAAAACTGGTGGACTATGTTAAAAACATCTTGTCTGAAATATCAAAATCAAAAATAGATCCAGCTAATCTCTGCACGAATATTTCTTCACAAAGTTGTTAGAAAGTTTACCTACACAGAAAATCATACTTTTAGTAAAACTCGAAATTAAAGCTTGAGGTCAAGTAGATACATTTGCTGAGAGCTCCGCTTCTTCCTCCCACTAGAATCAGTACGTACTTTTGTAAAGAAAAATCACCTTATTCTGGCTCTAGATAATTTTAGTTTTAGTTAGATGACTTGTTAGGCAAGCGAGTTGATAACTAAATTATCCCCAACAAGTCATCTAACCAAAACTAAATGGATCAAGAGCCAGAATGAGGCGATTTTTCTTTAAAAACGACCATGTTTTAGGCTGTGATCTCCGTTTGATCCAGTCAAATAAGAAAACTGATATCACCACGTTATTCAGCGCCGAAAAATAGTGAAATTTCATGTGCCACACTCTGGGTTCTCAAAAATCAGAGTTTTGCGCAGTTTCACGGCTGAGCGATTTTGAGCGCTTGCTAGTTGGGTTTCGCGCCATAAAAATCGATTGAGGTTTCAAATATTCATGAATTTTTGCGTAGAATCCGAAGCTGTAATAAAAAATGTCATTTGAAAAAAAGAGGGTGAGGCTAAGAAAAATTATCCACATTAAACCTTCTTTGCCTTCCTCCTTCTGAATACTAAATTATTTTATCTTTTAATACAAAACATCATTTAAGTTATTCGTGAATAATTTTCAAAGTTGTCTTTTGACGTATTTGTGTCTTCTAGGGTGGATTACATCGTTATGGTCTTTGGTTCTATTTACCCTGCGTTCACGTCGGGCGTTGCGATACAGTTTGCTCACCAAAGGGACTTCGTTATTCACCCTAATTTCGTCCCGAAGACTTTGAAGAACGACATTGCAATAATCAAGCTGACGCGGCCATTACCTTTGACAGGTGAGATTCTGCAAAATGGATGTGTAATTGTGCTTTTCACATGGCTGCAATAAGAATAGCTCTAAGTAAGATTGGCTAGTCAGTAGTAGCCACAGTGTCGTGTTCATAGAACGCCTTGAATTTTCGTGTCAAGCGCAATATTCCTTAAAATTTCATTTTTCCATAAAAGCTCGGTTGTGCCATTCCTTCAATTTATGACAGAGTTTTCACGAACAAACTACGGTCAAATTAATTGCAAATAATAATATCTAACATTATACTTTTCTCTGGAGGAATTTATTGGAAACCAATCAAATGATGAAATCGACCGCTATCTTGTGTTAGGGGGTTGGATACTACTCATCTTCTTTTATCATATATTTTATATTAATGCAGGCCCGTAAATCAATACGGTAGATTTCTAGTTGTAATATATTAGATATAAAGACCAAACGTTGTATTAGATGGATCGGACACACCACCGACCGGTTAGAGCGAACAAGAAACTCCCTTTGGTGTTAGTAGCAAACGATATCCACTGCATCTATGTAAAACGACTGACACAGATAAATATCAACGTTTAAACTTCTAACTAATGTCAGTTTATGGCGGAACCTACACCGAGGGCCGCGGAGCTTATTTTTATTTTAAGCTGAAAATCGCCCTTAATCCATGGAAATAGCTTCGGCTTCCCTCCGGAGTTTTATTAAAACGTTATATCACTTTTTTTTTTACAAATACCCCATTAGGATTTTTGCTTCCCGAGCAACCCTTACCGTTCAACCCAATCCCCCCGCCTCCTATTTCTCTATCCCCGTCCATCTATTCCCACTGTACCCCCCTCCACTATACCCTTCGTTAAATTGCCCTACGTATAACCCTCCTTGTCCCTCTCTCGTCTTCCGCCCTTTAGGGTCCTCCATATGCAAATAATTCTGAAAAAGGGAGGAAAAAAAAACAATATGAGGCTTCTGAGGGGGTCTAGAAAAGACTTTCATATGGTTATTTTTCCTCGTTTCTAACCCTTAACATATGCTCCGCTTCTAATGAATATTTTCCGGAACTAATTTTGAAGCTGGGAACTGAAGTAACAATTTCCATACGACTTGTATAATGGGACCGAGTGAAAATGGAGTTGAAACATTCTCGAAAAGTTTATGTAACTCGTAGCCTCAAAAGTAATGGTGGCATATCATATATGAGTGGAATTATCATGAATAAACGAAATATCATGAATTCGTTGGAGTTTTTGACATCGTCCCAATTTATATTTAGAATCAGAATAACTTTACATCGAAAGAGTTAGTGAGAGTTTTGAGCAAGCGCCGTTAGCGCTCACGTGGGCTTCTGGGGAACCCAACTGCCCACAACAACATTGAGGAGTAATAGAAAGTGGATCAGTTTTCAGAGGGTTGTTTGCGACAAGGAATTCAAACGTCTTGTAACGTTAGTCGATCGAATATGAATTGAATGCTGATTGAGCCTGTACAAATCAAGTGTAAAAGTCGATAATTGAGGCATTAAGGCGATACTTAATTGACATGGATAAGGTAGTAAGTAAAGAAAACTCATTTTTACAGGGGGAGCAATAAACTGCTTAAATTTATTCATGAAAAATAAGCACTTGAAACCAATTTATGGATATAAGACATTTATGTCTTTAGACTCAGAGAATTTGTTTAAAAAAAGTGTTATTGTTCAAATTACTATGAAATTTAGAAAATTCGTAACACGCTTCAACAGAAAATGGTACGGTATAGAAACTGTAAAACACGATGTGAAACTTGTACGGAAACATAGTAAATGCTACGGACAGGGGTACGGTACGGAAAACGGTACGAGTTCGGAGCTTTTACTTAGAGACTCAAGGTCTGCTGATGCAGCACCCAGTCGGTTCGGGCATATAACTTATATATGTTTACGTTTTTTAAATCAACATACAGCTTTTAACGTAAATTAGCATATTTATGTACCAAGTTGACGATAAAAGGGGTGTTATTTTGTACCTATGATTCCAACATAGACAAGTCTTTTTGTAGGATCACTAATGGCTGACCTTTCTCCAAGTGGTGGTAAAGAGTAAATTCTGGAGACGTCATTGTCAGAGAGTCTTATAAAGAGTTATGCTCCTTCCGTTCATACAGTATGAATCATACTAGACCAGCTGATTCAAATAGTATATTGGTGTTGAGATATTGAGTTAATAAATAATTACAATTGATTATAATTAATTATTATTCAATAAGTTATTGCCGAAGAACGTTGCAATAAAAACCCCAGAATCATATTGGTACAAATTATTTGTAATTAATTCGGACAGAAGATACCAGAAATTCGATCTGCACAAAGAAGATAATAAACCGTTCTTTCAAGAATTTGCATTTTTTCTACTTACTAGATTTTCCTTGTATTGTTGTTTAATGAATCACTTAAACTTGGCTGTTCTGAATTTGCACTGATTATTTTATTTCTTTATTTTATTGTATTTTACTGTTCTGTGGACTAACGTTCTCAACTACCCACGAAGTGCCGTTGGGAAGGTCCGTAAATTTAGTTCATATTTGGATGCATCTGTTGTTGCTTAATTATCCTTTTTTTCGTTTGTAGGTCGAGTCAATACGATCAGGCTGCCACGTCTAGGGAAATCGAGCCCGCTCTTCTATGAAGGGAAAGAAGGCATCGTAACCGGATGGGGAATCACATCAGACGGTCAGCTCACACAGAATTATTCATAACCCTCCTCAACTATGTTGGGAGAAGTACCGGCATGAAAGAGCGAACATAATCGAATCAAGAATCGATGAGGTTCGGATCGATAGGCGTCGGTTGGATGAGCCGCCGTTGTAATTCGTCTGGCACAAGAGCTGGAGGCAGCCAGTGCCAATACCTTGTTGACATTGTCGATAACCCCCGTCGACATATTCTTAGCATTATCTATGGCATTATCTATTGGCATTATCTATTATTCAAATGAACTTCTTAGCATTATCTCTTATTCAAATATTCTTTCTAGCATATCTATCAGCCTTATCTTAGCATTATCTATTCAAATGACCTTCTTTGCATGATCTATTAGCCTTAAATTAGCATTATCCATTATGTGATTGTTTGCTTATCCCATCTTCTCGATCTTTTTGTTCGACCGCTCTGGGGATAGACGGATCTGTGGAAACACAGAACGGGATCCCTCTGGGTGGGCATATTGCCTAACCTCCCTTGAACAAGGGAACACGATTGAATCTACTCGTAAATGTGCATGAGTAGTTTTATAAAATCATTGGATTTCCTGCAAACCAGGTTCTCACAGATCTTTGTGTAGGAACGGAACCGCTATACCGAAGCCAGTTTAGTTATGCAAATTATGCTCACCCTGTAGCTTGAAGGCGATCCAGGTACGTCAAAAATGGCGACAAAATCTGGTACCTACAGAAAATATTTTTAGCATGGTTCACAGAATATAATATATTATTCCCGTTGGAATTAAAATCGAAACAGCTCCCGTATTCAATGAAACGAATTTTTTGCGTAAAACCACATTACAAACTCGGGAAATTCTTGATATTCTTTACTATCAAAGATAATAAACCAAAGATCAATTTTCCAGGGTTGAGACCCGATTTCGGATTCCCTCGATGACTGACTCATCTGAATTTGTTGATTAGGTGACCGGAAGATGTCAGGAGTCATGCAACAGGCGACAGTGAGAATAATGAGGCAATACGCTGGAAGAACTTGGTTCGGATTTTTCGGCTACGAGCTCGTCAACAGCCAATTGTGCTCTCAATACAGCAGAACACTCACCGGAACCTGTTTCGTAAGTTTTGATCACGACACTGAAACTGCCGCACACGTTGTTAGTTTTCAAACTTATCTTCAGTAAAATTTAAGTAAATTTTCACTTTTTCCAGCATGTGTAACGTGGTATTCAGTGGATATTACTATTTTAGCATATTACTATATTACTATTTTTTTTGTACCGATAAGTTTTGATACGTTAGTGGGGCAGTTTCTGTAGTTAACTGTCTTCTCACTAGTTTACATTTGTATTTATATTTTCCTCTTGGAAAATTCATCGGTCGCAGAACTAACCGAGAGTTACGTTTAGTATTGATTTGGGATCGATATCATAATCCAGAGGATATCATTCGAGTCCTTGGTGCATTGGAGAGGGAAGAAGAAGAAGAGGAGTAACAAATAGGCATAGCAAATAATTATAATTATATTACCTATCAGTAATTTATCAAATAAAAAGATTGTCGAGAAATCTTGACTGGAATTATTCCAGTCAAAACGGAGATAAGAGTACTGGAAATTACCAGAAAAACTGTTTTGTGCTCTATGAATAGGAACTTTCATATATGCATGTACATATTCCTCAACTAATCCATGGACACATAATTGTAATACAACACAGAATTATTCTTAAATAGAATGCAAACATGGGATATAACACCCGCTGTGTAAACGCAGGTTTGTGGCTGTGCTCACGGGTACAGCCAGGGTGACCGTCAGCACAGTCATTGTTGTGGGGAACCACTATAATATAATACAATTCTATATCGAATATTATTCGATATAGAATTATCACAATAAATATCTACCTGACGCAGGACACCAACGGTCGAGAACTCCCCGTCCGAGTTTATCCCAAGACAGGTTAACTCCCCCTTCACCCGGTAGTTCACACTGTCCGGGGTTTTTCCCAAGACAGGTCAACTCCCCCTACACCCGGTAGTTCACTCTGTCCGGGGTTTATCCCAAGACAGGTCAAATACCTACCCCTTCACTGGCAACACTGATAGTGAACTGAGAGATCGATTGCTAATTTGATTGAGGAATAGCTCTCGATCTGTCGAACGAGATCCCTCGCCAAGTGGCTACCTCTGATCTGAAGTCTGAACGATCCCAGCGATCCCGCTCACCGCTCAATTGGATCAGATCGTCGATCACTTGGAGCGGTGTTACGAGCTGATCCGATCCCCCCCCCCCCCCTCCCACAACTCATCGAGAGGACGGTGATCGAAGCCAACGGTGATCGAACGATCCCGATTCCAGTTTGTTCGTCATATGAGGAGGAAGAGCTACCGCTCTGTTTTTGTGAGTCCTCGTTCGCTCACTCACTAGCGAGCATCTCATGAGCGGATCGCCCATCTCTATAAGCAAGTATGACACTCTTGTAGAAGCTCTTTGTACGACCTCATATTAACTCATATTAAGCCCTCTCATTCAACCCAACAAACCTTTCTTAAAGTTAGCTTAGTTTATCGAATTCAGCTCTCTTTAAAAATTGGTCAAAACCGATTTACTGAACCAAAAATTTAGCTCCGTGGACGGAAAAGTTTAAATAGTGAGGTACTTATTGGAATTGACAATTGCTCTTCTTGAAGTTCCATTCGAACTCAAATAAACACTTCGAGTCGATATGAAGTAAACTTTTTTCGTTTTCACGAAGTATTTGAGTCGACAATTGCTCTTCGTGAAGGTCCATTCGAACTCAAATAAACACGTCAAGTCGATATGAAGTCGACTTTTTTTCGTTTTCACGAAGTATTTGAGTCGACAATTGGTCTTCTTGAAGGTCCATTCGAACTCAAATAAACACCTCAAGTCGATTTGAAGTCAACTTTTTTTCGTTTTCACGTAGTATTTGAGTCGACAATTGCTCTTCTTGAAGGTCCATTCGAACTCAAATAAACACGTCGAGTCGATATGAAGTCGCCTTTTTTTCGTTTTCACGAAGTATTTGAGTCGACAATTGCTCTTCTTGAGGTCCATTCGAACTCAAATAAACACCTCGAGTCGATATGAAGTCAACTTTTTTTCGTTTCCACGAAGTATTTGAGTCGACAATTGCTCTTCTTGAGGTCCATTCGAACTCAAAGAAACACCTCGAGTCGATATGAAGTCAACTTTTGTTCGTTTTTCACGAAGTATTTGAGTCGACAATTGCTCTTCTTGAAGGTCCATTCGAACTCAAATAAACACGTCAAGTCGATATGAAGTCGCCTTTTTTTCGTTTTCACGAAGTATTTGGGTCGACAATTGCTCTTCTTGAAGGTCCATTCGAACTCAAATAAACACGTCGACTCGATATGAAGTCGACTTTTTTTCGTTTTCACGAAGTATTTGAGTCGACAATTGCTCTTCTTGAAGGTCCATTCGAACTCAAAGAAACACCTCGAGTCGATATGAAGTCAACTTTTTTTCGTTTTTCACGAAGTATTTGAGTCCACAATTGCTCTTCTTGAAGGTCCATTCGAACTCAAATAAAAACCTCAAGTCGATTTGAAGTAAACTTTTTTTTCGTTTTCACGAAGTATTTGAGTCGACAATTGCTCTTCTTGAAGGTCCATTCGAACTCAAATAAACACGTCGAGTCGATATGAAGTCAACTTTTTTTCGTTTTCACGAAGTATTTGAGTCGACAATTGCTCTTCTTGAAGGTCCATTCGAACTCAAATAAACACGTCGACTCGATATGAAGTCGACTTTTTTTCGTTTTCACGAAGTATTTGAGTCGACAATTGCTCTTCTTGTGGTCCATTCGAACTCAAATAAACACCTCGAGTCGATATGAAGTCAACTTTTTTTCGTTTTCACGAAGTATTTGGGTCGACAATTGCTCTTCTTGAAGGTCCATTCGAACTCAAATAAACACCTCGAGTCGATATGAAGTCAACTTTTTTTCGTTTTCACGAAGTATTTGAGTCGACAGTTGCTCTTCGTGAAGGTCCATTCGAACTCAAATAAACACGTCGACTCGATATGAAGTCAACTTTTGGTTTATTATCTTCGATAATGAACCATTGGAATCGCCCAAAGAAAAAAAAATTTTAACCCCCCCTCAAAATTTGTTGGTTTACGTTTCAAGATACGTAGATTCAGAAAATCGAATAAAAAAAAACTCTGCAAATTCTTGACACAACGGTTCATTATCTTCTTTGTACAGATCACCCTTCTGTCTAGATCACTAGGTCTAAATGTCTAGATCCTATGTTAGAATAATTATTATTATCAATTATCACTAATTATTAACAATTTTATCAAGTATCTAGTGAAAATTATTATAATTTATTGTTAGGTATTAATAATTTGTATTTATTATTAATAATAATTATTATTAATTATGATTAATTAATACGATATAATTCTGGGGTTTTTAATACTACGTCGGTAAAAGAAGTACCTACCAACAAACATTCGAAATTACCTTCATTTCCGTAGCACGAAACGCACCTCAGAACAACAAACTCGACATCACTTAAGCCATATGATGTTCCAAAGAGCTTTTTAGTATGAAAATGGACCTGTATTTCAACAGTTTGATTCACGATCCTGTAGTGAGGCACAATCTTTGAGCCGTCATTGTGAACGAACGGCTGGTCGTACAAAGCTGCGGATGGTCTTAAAAAATTCTACGGAACAAACTCTATCTAAATATGAAATAAAAAACATACCGTTCTATATGAATTTTTCGAGATATGAAATTTTCAAAATTTCAAAATTCGTTTTGAACCCCTTCCCCTTGACCTAGGGTTATGAAAAGTTTCGAGGATCATTGTGGGGCTGGTCCAAACCCAGAAACCAAATTTCGTAATTTTAGCTCAACGTTAACTGGGCAAAGTGGCGCGGACGGCGGACGGCGGACGGCGGACGGCGTACGGCGTACGGCGGACGGACGGATTTTTTTTTATTCGATTTTCTGAATCTACGTATCTTGAAACGTAAACCAACAAATTTTGAGGGGGGGTTAAAAAATTTTTTTCTTTGGGCGATTCCAATGGTTCATTATCGAAGATAAAGCTAGGTTCACATGTGTCCGGCAGTGCGACAATGCGGAAGTCCGACAGTGCGATCGGCCCGCTGATTGGTTGGTATGATTCGGAGTGGGGGGTCAGAGAGTCGATCGGATTGTCGCATTGCCGCACTGCCGGACTGCCGCACACATTCAAAAAATTAGATATTCGGATAATATGGCGGATGTCCCGACGTGCCCAGTTGACTACTGCGCAGTGTTGTGTGTGTGCTTCATTGTGTTCATTTGTTGTGGTCATTTGTTCACTTTCGTTCTTTCCTTTTGAATATGAACGCATCATATCAAGTGGACGATGAAGTTCTAATTGAAGTAGTGAGAGGAAGGCCACAGTTGTGGAAATTATCCGAAAAGGGTTATCGAAATTCCCAACTGACAGCAAAGAATTGGGAGGAGGTTGCCGTTCTCCTGTCAACGGATGGTAAGTTTTCTCATTTTCTCTTTTTGTTTGTCGAGTGATAAATAAAACCCAAAAGTCGTAATGAAATTGCATTTTAATGAAGAATCATGTGAGTGTTGCTAATTTTGATATATTGATTGTTTCCCAGGAAAGAATGACACCATCTCGACACCATCATCAAACGACACCTTCTCGATTGTTAATTCATAGTATTTATGTTATTCAGTAGTCATAGTTTTCTTTGTATGAATAAAGTTCCTTGAAAGTATTAACGCGTCGTTATTTCTTTAATCCCAGGATTTCTAGTATGTAAACAGAAAAACTTCCTTTGGAAAGTATTTTTACTTCGATTGATAACGGATTGATAACGGACACAAACGGATTGCCGCACTACCGGACACATTTGAACACTCGACCCGAATCCACCGCACTGCCGGATATCCCCACCACTGTTTTTCCCCGCTGTCGGACTTCCGCATTGTCGCACTGCCGGACACATGTGAACCTAGCTTAATAAACCAAAATCCGTCCGTCCGCCGTACGCCGTCCGCCGTCCGAGGCACTTTGCCCAGTTAGCGTTGAGTTAAAATTACGAAATTTGGTTTCTGGGTTTGGACCAGCCCCACAATGATCCACGAAACTTTTCATAACCCTAGGTCAAGGGGAAGGGGTTCAAAACGAATTTTGAAATGTTGAAAATTCCATATCTCGAAAAATTCCCATCAAACGGTATGTTTTTTATTTCATATTTAGATAGAGTTTGTTCCGTAGAATTTTTTAAGACCATCAGCAGCTTTGTACGACCAGCCGTTCGTTCACAATGACGGCTCAAAGATTGTGCCTCACAACACGATCGTGACTCAAACTGTTGAAATACAGGTCCATTTTCATACTAACAAGCTCTTTGGAACATCATATGGCTTAAGTGATGTCGAGTTTGTTGTTCTGAGGTGCGTTTCGTGCTACGGAAATGAAGGTAATTTCGAATGTTTGTTGGTAGGTACTTCTTTTATAGAAAAATTATTACCGACGTAGTATTAAAAACCCCAGAATTATATCGTATTAATTAATCATAATTAATAATAATTATTATTATTAATAAATACGAATTATCAATACCTAACAATAAATTATAATAATTTTCAGTAGGTTTATTTCATATTTAGATAGAGTTTGTTCCGTAGAATTTTTTAAGACCATCCGCAGCTTTGTAGGACCAGCCGTTCGTTCACAATGACGGCTCAAAGATTGTGCCTCACAACACGATCGTGAATCAAACTGTTGAAATACAGGTCCATTTTCATACTAACAAGCTCTTTGGAACATCATATGGTTTTAGTGATGTCGAGTTTGTTGTTCTGAGGTACGTTTCGTGCTACGGAAATGAAGGTAATTTCGAATGTTTGTTGGTAGGTAGGTACATACTTCTTTTATAGAAAAATTAAAAAGTATTAAAAACCCTAGAATTATATCGTATTAATTAAATACAAATTATTAACATTTAACAATAAATTATAATAATTTTTACTAGGTATCTACTTGATAAACTTATTAATAATTAGTGATAATTCATAATAATAATTAATCTAACATTAAATGTTAATCTAAATTAATCTAAATTTTAGGATCTAGACATTTAGAACTAGTGATCTTGACAGAAGGGTGATCTGTAAATTCTTGACACAACGGTTCATTATCTTCTTTGCACAGATCACCCTTCTGTCTAGATCACTAGGTCTAAATGTCTAGATCCTAAATGTTAGATTAATTATTATTATCAACTATTTCTCATTGCAAACCTGTTCATTGTGTACCCAAGATCCTTCCCTAAAAGACCTGGCAGCGGGAAATATTATTCAACATGGTTTGAAAAGGGAAAAACAAGTTTTGTAAAAAATCCCAATGCTCTAGGTAGTAGTCGATACCAGTGACCAACAATTTCTTCAGTAGTCGACATGGTTTTGCACTAGTAGTCGACCTACATGTGTTAGAAGTCGACAGTATCACTTGAGTCAGTAGTCGACAGGTTTCGTCATTCCATCGTTTTCGAATTTTACGACATCTAAATAAAATACATTCAACTGTGAATCGGAACTTGAAAATAGATTAATAAGATGTAATAAAGTAGTTATCAGACTTTTTATTTGCAAACAGCTCATTATCAGTCTCAAATTGCAATAAGTACTCAAGTAAAAAGGTATGAAAACAATAGTCGAAAACTCATTGTCAGAAAATTGACATTACAGTTGGGCTTAGGTACCTATTTACATAATTTTTTGACATTTTCATGTCTTTGCTTTGGCACATGAATGAAACGGGAAAAATTTGTTCCCTTGATTCACCCTTTCCCTCAGATCACGTCAGAACACAAGCGACCGGCGGGCCATTACGTCAGAGCCTATGACGCACGAGCGTATGACGTAAGACGGCTGGCAGGAGGCTAACTAGTACGTCAGAGCCTATGACGCACGAGTTTATGACGTAAGACGGCTGGCAGGAGGCCAAAAAGTACGTCAGAGCCTATGACGCACGAGCGTATGACGTAAGACGGCTGGCAGGAGGCCAACAAGTACGTCAGAGCCTATGACGCACGAGCGTATGACGTAAGACGGCTGGCAAGAGGTCAACAAGTACGTCATAGCCTATGACGCACGAGTTTATGACGTAAGACTGCTGGCAAGAGGTCAACAAGTACGTCATAGCCTATGACGCACGAGCGTATGACGTAAGACGGCTGGCAGGAGGCCAACAAGTACGTCAGAGCCTATGACGCACGAGCGTATGACGTAAGACGGCTGGCAAGAGGCCACTAGTGCGTCAGAGCCTATGACGCACGAGCGTATGACGTAAGACGGCTAGCAGGAGGCTAACTAGTGTGTCAGAGCCTATGACGCACGAGCGTATGACGTAAGACGGCTGGCAGGTGGCCAACAAGTACGTCAGAGCCTATGACGCACGAGCGTATGACGTAAGACGGCTGGCAGGAGACCAACTAGTGTGTCAGAAGCTATGACGTACGAGCGTCAAGGGGAAGGGGTTCAAAACGAATTTTGGTACGACATGGTATGACTATGGTATGGTATATTATTGTATGTATGATTTAGTATACTTAGTACAGTACGGTATGATAGGAAAGAAATGGTATGAGTACGGTGAGAATATGGTATGGTGCCGATTTGCAACACAGTCTGGTATAGACAGAAGGGTGATCTGCACAAGGAAGATAATAAACCGTTGTGTCAAGAATTTGCAGAGTTTTCGTTTTCACGAAGTATTTGAGTCGACAATTGCTCTTCTTGAAGGTCCATTCGAACTCAAATAAACACCTCAAGTCGATATGAAGTCAACTTTTTTTTCGTTTTCACGAAGTATTTGAGTCGACAATTGCTCTTCTTGAAGGTCCATTCGAACTCAAATAAACACGTCGAGTCGATATGAAGTCAACTTTTTTTCGTTTTCACGAAGTATTTGAGTCGACAATTGCTCTTCTTGAAGGTCCATTCGAACTCAAATAAACACGTCGACTCGATATGAAGTCGACTTTTTTTCGTTTTCACTAAGTATTTGGGTCGACAATTGCTCTTCTTGAAGGTCCATTCGAACTCAAATAAACACTTCGATTCGATATGAAGTCAACTTTTTTTCGTTTTCACGAAGTATTTGAGTCGACAATTGCTCTTCTTGAAGGTCCATTCGAACTCAAATAAACACCTCGAGTCGATATGAAGTCAACTTTTTTTCGTTTTCACGAAGTATTTGAGTCGACAATTGCTCTTCGTGAAGGTCCATTCGAACTCAAATAAACACGTCGAGTCGATATGAAGTTAACTTTTTTTCGTTTTCACGAAGTATTTGAGTTGACAATTGCCCTTCTTGAAGGTCCATTCGAACTCAAATAATCACCTCAAGTCGATATGAAGTCAACTTTTTTTTGTTTTCACGAAGTATTTGAGTCGACAATTGCTCTTCTTGGAGGTCAATTCGAACTCAAATAAACAAGTCGACTCGATATGAAGTCGACTTTTTATCGATTTCACGAAGTATTTGGGTCGACAATTGCTCTTCTTGAAGGTCCATTCGAACTCTAATAAACACCTCGAGTCGATATGAAGTCGACTTTTTTTCTATTTCACGAAGTATTTGAGTCGACAATTGCCCTTCTTGAAGTTCCATTCGAACTCAAATAATCACCTCGAGTCGATATGAAGTTAACTTTTTTTCGTTTTCACGACGTATTTGAGTTGACAATTGCTCTTCTTGAAGGTCCATTCGAACTCAAATAATCACCTCAAGTCGATATGAAGTCAACTTTTTTTCGTTTTCACGAAGTATTTGAGTCGACAATTGCTCTTCTTGGAGGTCAATTCGAACTCAAATAAACACGTCGACTCGATATGAAGTCGACTTTTTATCGTTTTCACGAAGTATTCGGGTCGACAATTGCTCTTCTTGAAGGTCCATTCGAACTCTAATAAACACCTCGAGTCGATATGAAATCGACTTTTTTTCGTTTTCACGAAGTATTTGAGTCGACAATTGGTCTTCTTGAAGGTCCATTCGAACTCAAATAAACACCTCAAGTCGATATGAAGTCAACTTTTTTTCGTTTTCATAAAGTATTTGAGTCGACAATTGCTCTTCTTGTGGTCCATTCGAACTCAAATAAACACGTCGACTCGATATGAAGTCAACTTTTTTTCGTTTTCACGAAGTATTTGAGTCGACAATTGCTCTTCTTGAAGTTTCATTCGAACTCAAATAAACACTTCGAGTCGATATGAAGTCAACTTTTTTTCGTTTTCACGAAGTATTTGAGTTGACAATTGCTCTTCTTGAAGGTCCATTCGAACTCAAATAATCACCTCGAGTCGATATGAAGTCAACTTTTTTTCGTTTTCACGAAGTATTTGAGTCGACAATTGCTCTTCTTGGAGGTCAATTCGAACTCAAATAAACACGTCGACTCGATATGAAGTCGACTTTTTATCGTTTTCACGAAGTATTTGGGTCGACAATTGCTCTTTTGAGGTCCATTCGAACTCAAATAAACACCTCGAGTCGATATGAAGTCAACTTTTTTCCGTTTTCACGAAGTATTTGAGTCGACAATTGCTCTTCTTGAAGGTCCATTCGAACTCAAATAAACACCTCGAGTCGATATGAAGTCAACTTTTTTTCGTTTTCACGAAGTATTTGAGTCGACAATTGCTCTTCGTGAAGGTCCATTCGACGTCAAATAGACACGTCGACTCGATATGAAGTCGACTTTTTTTCGTTTTCACGAAGTATTTGAGTCGACAAGTGCTCTTCTTGGAGGTCCATTCGAACTCAAATAAACACGTCGACACGATATGAAGTCGACTATTTTTCGTTTTCACGAAGTATTTGAGTCGACAATTGCTCTTCTTGAAGGTCCATTCGAACTCATATAAACACGTCGAGTCGATATGAAGTCAACTTTTTTTCGTTTTTCACGAAGTATTTGAGTCGACAATTGCTCTTCTTGAAGGTCCATTCGAACTCAAATAAACACGTCGAGTCGATATGAAGTCATTTTTTTTTCGTTTTCACGAAGTATTTGAGTCGACAATTGCTCTTCTTGAAGTTCCATTCGAACTCAAATAAACACGTCGAGTCGATATGAAGTCAACTTTTTTTCGTTTTCACGAAGTATTTGAGTCGACAATTGCTCTTCTTGAAGGTCCATTCGAACTCAAATAAACACGTCGACTCGATATGAAGTCGACTTTTTTTCGTTTTCACGAAGTATTTGGGTCGACAATTGCTCTTCTTGAAGGTCCATTCGAACTCAAATAAACACTTCGATTCGATATGAAGTCAACTTTTTTTCGTTTTCACGAAGTATTTGAGTCGACAATTGCTCTTCTTGAAGGTCCATTCGAACTCAAATAAACACCTCGAGTCGATATGAAGTCGACTTTTTTTCGTTTTCACGAAGTATTTGGGTCGACAATTGCTCTTCTTGAAGGTCCATTCGAACTCAAATAAACACTTCGATTCGATATGAAGTCAACTTTTTTTCGTTTTTACGAAGTATTTGAGTCGACAATTGCTCTTCTTGAAGGTCCATTCGAACTCAAATAAACACCTCGAGTCGATATGAAGTCAACTTTTTTTCGTTTTCACGAAGTATTTGAGTCGACAATTGCTCTTCGTGAAGGTCCATTCGAACTCAAATAAACACGTCGACTCGATATGAAGTCAACTTTTTTCCGTTTTCACGAAGTATTTGAGTCGACAATTGCTCTTCTTGAAGGTCCATTCGAACTCAAATAAACACGTCGACTCGATATGAAGTCAACTTTTTTTCGTTTTCACGAAGTATTTGAGTCGACAATTGCTCTTCTTGAAGTTCCATTCGAACTCAAATAAACACCTCGAGTCGATATGAAGTTAACTTTTTTTCGTTTTCACGAAGTATTTGAGTTGACAATTGCTCTTCTTGAAGGTCCATTCGAACTCAAATAATCACCTCAAGTCGATATGAAGTCAACTTTTTTTCGTTTTCACGAAGTATTTGAGTCGACAATTGCTCTTCTTGGAGGTCAATTCGAACTCAAATAAACACGTCGACTCGATATGAAGTCGACTTTTTATCGTTTTCACGAAGTATTTGGGTCGACAATTGCTCTTCTTGAAGGTCCATTCGAACTCTAATAAACACCTCGAGTCGATATGAAGTCGACTTTTTTTCGTTTTCACGAAGTATTTGAGTCGACAATTGGTCTTCTTGAAGGTCCATTCGAACTCAAATAAACACCTCAAGTCGATATGAAGTCAACTTTTTGGTTTATTTTCGTTTTCATGAAGTATTTGAGTCGACAATTGCTCTTCGTGAAGGCTTCTCAGCCTTACTGAGGCTCCCTGAGGCTCAGCCTCACTCAGCCTCTCTGAGGCCCAGCCTCACTCAGCCTCCCTGAGCTCCCTGAAGCTCAGTCTCACTGTGGCTCCCTGAGGCTCATCTTCACTCAGCCTCCCTGAGCTCAGGGAGTCTCAGGAAGCCTCAGGGAGTTCAGGGAGGCTGAGTAAGGCTGAGCCTCATGGAGCCTCAGTGAGGCTGAGCTTCAGGGAGCTCAGGGAGGCTGAGTGAGGCTGAGGTTGAGCCTCAGGGAGGTTGAGTGAGGCTCAGCCTCAGGGAGCTCAGGGAGGCTGAGCCTCAGGGAGCTCAGGGAGGCTGAGCCTCAGGGAGCTCTGGGAGGCTGAGTAAGGCTGAGCCTCAGGGAGCCTCGTGGAGCTCAGGGAGTCTGAGTGAGGCTGAGCCTCAGGGAGGCTGAGTGAGGCTCAGCCTCAGGGAGCTCAGGGAGGCTGAGCCTCAGGGAGCACAGGGAGGCTCAGGAAACCTCAGGGAGCTCAGGGAGGCTGAGCCTCAGGGAGCACAGGGAGGCTCAGGAAACCTCAGGGAGGCTGAGTGAGGCTGAGCCTCAGGGAGGCTGAGTGAGTAGTTAACCGTGAAATCGGAAATAACTGCATAGGCTTGAAGGACGACCATAGGGTGGTTCAAATTAGGTCATATTCTCCGATCTAGTTGCTCTTCTAGGTTTGGGGTCAGTATCGAATCAGAAGAGTCTGATGTTTCGCAAATTATACTCCCTACGAGTATACACCAATATTTGAGTCTAAATTGCTTCCTTCTAGAGTATTTAACGGAACATGTCCAGGAAATCACGATTTTTGCAGTCATACTCACGATGGTGAGTACTTTGTTGTACCCTTTATGGTGCCTCATACCAATATCGAGCATATACATTGTAGGTACACCATTTTACTCACCAACGACGAAGTGCAGACACAGGCTTTGACTGTCAAGGAGTATCGCAAAAAGTACCCTGATACTAAAACATCAACGCTTTTAAAGTGATTTCACTATTGAAGTGATGTGACAATGTTAGTGACATTGTATTAGTTGCTTCCATAAGTTTTGTTGTAACCTTTCATGTTCATTACCTCATTTGAAAGTATCTTTGTTTTGTCTTTTGCCTTTTATTTCAGGTCATTTCAAAACCCATTGGTCAAAAGAAAAGCCTCAACATTTATTTCTGTCTACCTTTTAAACCACTGTACTTAGTTGAACTGGTATGATGTCAATTGGAGATGTATTCGTTTATTATCTTCGATAATGCTTCGATAATGAACCATTGGAATCGCCCAAAGAAAAAAATGTTTTGACCCCATGTCAAAATTTGTTGGTTTACGTTTCAAGATACGTAGATTCAGAAAATCGAATACAACGGTTCATTAATATCGGTACATTTTATTTGTAATTAATTCATCATCTCTATCATTCAGGTTCTGCACAAAGGAACCCAGTCAGTCGATTCCAACAGCCGGATATCGTACTAATTAATCATAATTAATAATAATTATTAATTATGATTAATTAATACGATATCCGGCTAATCCGAACTAAATCAGACACACTAATAATAATAATTATTATTATTATTAGTGTGTCTGATTTAGTTCGACCGTCAGTAAGAATGATGTTGGGGGATTTCGAGGGTATCCTCAACATCCCTCAACATCCTCGACATCCCTCAACATCATTATTATTATTAATAATAAATACAAATTATTAATACCTAACAATAAATTATAATAATGTTCACTAGGTACTTAATAAAATTATTAATAATTAGTGATAATTAATAATAATGATGTTGAGGGATGTCGAGGGTCGGTCAAATGAAAATTGATTTATGTGCCGACCCTCGACATCTCTCAACATCATTGTTACTGACGGTCAACAAAACCACACACACTCATTAATAATAATAATTAATCTAACATTTAGGATCTAGACATTTAGACCTAGTGATCTAGACAGAAGGGTGATCTGTTCAAAGAAGATAATGAACCGTTGTGTCAAGAATTTGCAGAGTTTTTTTATTCGATTTTCTGAATCTACGTATCTTGAAACGTAAACCAACAAATTTTGAGGGGGGGTTAAAATTTTTTTTTCTTTGGGCGATTCCAATGGTTCATTATCGAAGATAATAAACCAAAATGAGATGTTTTGATTTTTTTCCAGGTTATCTCGCCAAAATCGAATGGGATATTTTGAGTACAGATTCGGATTCAGCGTCGAAAAATACATAAGAATAGATGGGTCTCGTCAAAAGAACAGACCAATTTTTTTTTTTTTGTGGGTCAGTGTAATTTAAGGATGTGCGGCAATTTGCCGCGCCGCGAGCGGAAGTGTGACTCAATGGAGCGCGAGCGGATGAAGGTTTAAAATGCGACAATGTTTGGTTTCAGGGTGACAGCGGAGGTCCACTTGTCATGAAAGAAAGAGACGGCCGTTGGACGCTCATTGGAGTGACGTCCTTCGGTGACAAAATATGCACGGGAGACGTTCCTTCTGTGTACACCAACGTGGCCATCTTCCTTCCGTGGATTCGAAAAGAAACTGGAATCAAACTGAGAAGACGATAAATGAATAAACGGCTGAAGAAGAAGAATAAAATGTTTTATTGAAACCAAACTTTATAAACATAATTTAAATAATAATTGGATTTGGCAAATTTTGGTTATGAATCCGGGACTGCTGGTATGGAAAGAAAACAGTATTTTGGGTATTTCACCCTTCGCTCAAACAAAATAAAAGTAAAATAAGATTCGTTATATTTTTAACACCGAGATAAACTAAGTCAACCTAAACACAAAATACGAGTACTAAGTACATACCTAACTTGTCAGAGATCTAGTAATTAAATTTTCGGACTATGCAGACTCCTTGACAAAACCATAAATTGCCATCTTGGGCGTACAATCATCAAGTAAGTATATTTAGCATTTCAGTGCCTTCAAAGTTGCTCCTACCAAAGTATTTGAATCTGAATTCTGACAAGATTGGACATCCGTTCAAATATTGATGCACATCCTCATCTCGGCTGGTGTTACATAAAGAGAATTAAATGCTCTAAATTTTAGCTTCTTGATTTCCGTGACTTTACAATTAAGGTTGATGAGCTGTTCGGAACGCACTTTCAGTAATAATTTCGATACAATCTGATTTGCATGTTTTGGTTTAACGACAAATCCTGAATCCAAACTTTTGTAGACCCAAAAAACCTCAGACAGCAGTGCTGCCATTTGAAACAAAAACGCCTTATCTCCAAAGTTGACAAAAATGAGATTTTTTACGTACCCCCCACCCCCCTATTTTTGATATGCTCTTTTGGATGGTGAAGTTCAAATTTTCATTTAGAAGTGGGGGTAATTCCTACCCTCGAAATCGTTGAATTTGAAGGTAAAATGTGCCAATTAGACTAAATTGGTTTTTCAATTAGTCTAAAATTCCAATGGTTCATTATCGAAGATAATAAATCAAAAACCGAAAATTTCAATATTTTTTTAAAATGATCATTCTCAACTTTTAATGTAGCTTACATCCCATAGTTTCTCCCCGTAAATGCTTTTTTCAATCAAAATACTAATTCGTAAGGCAACAGAAACGGCTCCAAATGTAGTGTCAACCGGAGATTCTGATTACAAAAGATTTTCCGTATGGAAACGATCTTTGGGGATATTGAAATCTGGATTTTTTTTAATGCTTGTTGACCGAACCAATCAGTGACAAACAAGTGTGCGGCATGGATGTCGACGAACTAATATCTCAAGTTTTAAGAAGAGGGGCTATTTGGGACAAACGTCTCAAATTACACGCGAACAGAGTTCATGTGGATAAGTTGTAGAAGGAGATATCTTCAGAAATGAAAGCAGATGGTTAGTAGAATATTTTGCGATAGGCTGCTTATGCCAATTTCCCCAAAACTTGACTAAAACACTTTCAATTTTCTTGAGAATGTAACTAAACGTGGTTAACTCCATTCTCATATAAGAAAAAACCCTCACTTTGTCCAATTTCGATTGAGGAAATAGATGGTGGTATTCTCCAAACTTTCCTCTTCCGCGGTTAATTACATGAACACCGACGAATTCTTACGAATTTTAATGAATTCTTATGAATTCCTTCTACGAATTTTTAATTCAACATTTTCAAGCAAAAATAACTCTTCATCACTTGAGGAAGACATTGTCTCAACGAGAGCTGAGAAAAGACTAGCTTGAAATGCAAGCGTTTGTTATGTACACACAAGCTTGTTTTCAAGCGCTTGGAGCAAGCGCTGAAAACAAGTTACTTGCAACCAGCTTTCTTTAGGTCTGTTCCTGCCAACCAGGGAGTTCTTTAACCAGTTAATTTAGATAACTCAAGTGGTGGGGATGAGTGAAGGAACTTTTCAGTTTTTCAACTGGGTGGTTGGAACGCGCAGAACTACTCCAGCAGAGAGCGCTGGGGCTTCAGCAGTGACGTGAAATAACAGTAACGTGAAATCGAAACCTTCCGCCAGACAACGTCGTCGCTATTTGAAGGCCTTGCTCGAAAAACGAGCTATCTGCAATTTTTTCGAAATCCCGTTTTCGACGGTTTTGGGGTCAGAAAAATATACTGCTTCATTTGTGAGGATCCGCCAGCCCTCCGATAGTTATAAATTTAAAATCGGACAATATTGCTGATAGTTGGACAATCCGACAACGTCGTTGGGTTGAATAATGAGCTATTTACACAGATGTCTCATTATTCGATCCAATCAAGGCGACATCTTGTTGGTGTTAATAAGAATAATCCTTGCTATTCCTTGAGGTTTTTCACCCTCACAAAAAGCTTAATCCTAGTGCTTGCTTTCCTTTTATTTCTTACAAAAAAATATAATATTATTTTCCTAACAATGATGAAATGTTTATGGAATAACAGTATTATTGTCTGATGGCGTTGAGGATTCATGTAATGTTGTTGGAAAGTTAGAGAAGGACGTTTTTCAACTAAATAACAATGACAATAGGCATTTAAAAAATTATTGGTTGGAAAAACGAGCTATCTGCAACCTTCAATGTCTTGTGGTGCCTCGAGTAAATTATTTAAAAATATTAAATCATATGGATTCGATCCGTCCTTAGGCACGGTTAATTTTAGTATATCTGGATTTTTTAAATATTGAAGCAGGAATTTCTGAAACGTTTTTTTCGATTCCCCAAAAATTTTGAAAAAATGCAGATAGCTCGTTTTTCGCGCAATGCCTTCATTTCCTATTTTATTTTCGAGCTATTTTCCTTGCGAAATCCGAAATGGGAGTGAATGATTCCTTCGTTAAGTCCTACTTTTTTCAAATAAAATGCAAATATCTACCATGAATCTGAACCCGCAGATTCAGTACAAGGAGAGCCATCCCCTTATGGCGAAAAAATACAAGAGTGTAAAAGCTCTATTTATTCACATCTGTGATAAATTAAATGACAACTTCTAGTTGAATCTTTCCTGGACCCTTCCTGGATGTTTTTAGATACGGAAAAGACGGCACTTGAAGGAGAATAAACAAAACACAGACCTACGTCGAGAACCAACCTCCACGGGAAGTCGGAGAGAAATGAATTTTCGGGAAGGTAATGGTCAGGTTACCGAAAAAAAACTGGCTTAACCCAGTTCTCATCCAGTGAAGAAAGTTAAATAACTCGAAAAAAAAGTTTTGTAACTCGTTGCGGCTGGAACGGTGAAGCGAGTGATAAGTTCTGTAACTGAAAACGGCAGGAACGCGACAATCGTGCGCACTGGGCCACTGCGCACAACTGGTTAAAGAACTGACTGTGGCAGGAACACACCTTTTGTGTACGCACCTTAAAATTGCCTTTAGAAGCATTCGTCAGTAGCTTTTTCCAAAATAATGCTATGTTGCCCCACTGTGTGGCGGGGGCTGTCTGTGACTCTGCCACTGACGAACGTTCCAAATGGAGAGGCGCGCCGCTGTAGATCATTCCATCTCTGCCACTGACGATCATCCCATCTCTGCCACTGACGATCGTTCCAAATGGAGCAGTGCGGCATGGGAAGGATGAGAGGAGGGAGGGGGGGCAGCAGGAGGTGATGGGTGAGAGCGGGTGGCGGGGGTTGTCTGTGACTCTGCCACTGACGATCGTTCCAAATGGATCAGCTGAGGGGCTCCTAAGGCTAATAGACATTTCCATGATCAGATGTTTTTCCCTGTAAGGGAGAAATGTTATTATAAATTGAAGGTTTAGATAGAACCGATTGTAGTTGTTATGGTATTACCTCCATGGATGAAGGATACCTCCTTTTTTCATGCTTAAGCTCTTTCAAAATCCTGATGCTTCGAAACCGGATTAATCAGTAACAATAATCGATTAATACATAATAATCGGAAACAATACATCGATTAATCTGAGTCAAATAATCGATTATCCGATTAATCTGTAATTGATTTGCATCTCTACCCACGATAGGTATACTTAATCCCATTGACGTCGAACCCATGTTAAACGTACACAAGCTATTGATGTACCTATTCTTAGGCCTAGTGTATTCACTGTGAAGAAGGCGATTATCCTATTTATTTCAAATAACTGTCGAGGACGTTGTTACCGAAATGAAGGGACGGAAAACCATTGATCCGTACCTAACTCTGACCACGCAAATCACTATTTTTAGCTCCCTTCTTAATTTCGTGACCGGTTCCGTTACACTTTCCGTTATCGAACCGCCGGCGTCAGATCATCTCATGAAATATTCGTCTTTCTCGCTAAATATAATCCGTCGACAAGGGTTCCTGAGGAGTTGGGCAGGCGAGCGGAATGGGACTTGTCAAGGGGGGGACCTCGTTTATGAATAATCGATATCAAACCTTGAACCGTTCGTACGTTATTTTCCCTCTTCGTACTGGTTTTAGGGTCAATTACCGTTCTAACGACCTAATCTAGCGGTTTGCAAATTATTCTGCAATTCAAGTTCCCCAATGATTCCTGGTAGCTCTGC
This sequence comes from Stenodema calcarata, assembly GCA_963920205.1. Classification (NCBI taxonomy): domain Eukaryota; kingdom Metazoa; phylum Arthropoda; class Insecta; order Hemiptera; family Miridae; genus Stenodema; species Stenodema calcarata. The sequence goes on along the minus strand of OY986061.1, from coordinate 21,201,959 downwards.
GTTCTGATTAATACACCTTCACAATGGACCTTGGATAGTGATTAGGTAGCAACATCCCACGCCATAATTGGTCCAAATTACATTCTTCTATTCGCAATGCTCTCCGATTTAATTCATCAAAGAAATAACTTGCACTTCGTCGAAGAAAACATTTTTTAACCCCCCTCACAATTTGTTGGTTTACGTTTCAAGACGTAAATTTGAGGATACCGTTGGAAAGAGCGTTAAATCACGCCAAAGTTAAAACTTTTTCGTTGTACGCGATGGTATTTTTAAAAGCTATTTCTACCCATACCTAATCGTTTCTCTCTTCGGAAAAAATATCTGCAATTCAAGAGCTTTTCAAAGGTTTGTTCAAATTTATTTTATCTACATAATGTTTTTTAAGGAAAATCTAATTTTAAAATATCCATCCGTCCGTACGCGGCACTTTGCCCAGTTGGCGTTGTGCAAAAATTACGAAATTTGGTTTACGGGTTCGGAACAACCCCGCAATGATCCTGAAAACGTTTCATAACCCTAGTTCAATGGGAAGGGTTTCAAAACGAATTTTGAAATCGTGAAATGGTATAGTTTTTAGTTCACATTTAGACAGTTTTTTTCTTCGAATTTCAGATATCGAGTTAATTAATAATAATCAGTAATAATTAGTAATAAGTACTAATAATAATCATTATTATTAGTGATTATGAATTATCCTTAATTAATAATTATTATGCCGTAGTGGTAGGAGTGTGAACTGGTCGGTAATGAAGTTTTCGTTCGACAGTTGAAACCAGTAAATTTTCCATATTAAATATACAAATTTTGGTTTCTATTCAAGAATAACGTACACAGGTAGGTACCCCCTTAATTATTCAGAATGTGTCTCGTGAATTTCCGGTATTAGGATGGTGCAAGTGTTATGTTTTTAATGAATTAAACTCTTCGTCACATTTAATAGTAATGAACTTGAACGATGATCAATAATCATAGAACAGAGCAATCCCCAACTAGGGATGGGACATCGATATCAAAAATATCGATATTTTGGGTCCGATATTCGATACTTAAATTTCGACATTGTCCGGATATCGATAATTTGTTCCGATTGTATCGATTCAACAAAAACGAGCTTTTCTTATCAGGTTTGAAATTTGATTGTTGAAAAATCCTAGATGAAAAATAGAACATAGTATTCAGTATTACTGAATAAGATTGAGAGATCCAAAACCAGAACAAAGGGTTCAAGTCAAACAGTCCAAAGAATAGTGATCATTGGGTTAATAATAAAATTATTATTGATCTTTTATTGATCTATTTTAATAAACACAAAAAATGACCTTAACGTACCTTCAGGTATAAAATTCCGAACACCTATAAAAATTCTTTTAAGAAATTCAATTCTGTAATTAAAATGGTTTATACGTGTTACAAAAATAACGAGAAATGTGCAAGTAACAATGTAAAACAATTAACTACAATTAAATTAATTCACAATGTAGATAACGTTCCCACCGGCAACCTTCCCCATCCCTTTCAATTTTTAATAGGTATCGATCATACGATATTGTCGAATATTGATCATTTATACCGGTATAATTTTGTTATCAATACTAGGACACAGATATCAATATCGATATTATCCCATCGCTAACAATGTTCGCTATTATTCCATCCCTCTCCCCAACAATGGGCCAATCCGTATAAAATCATGTACCAATCACATATTGCCCAGCTTATGCAATAATTAAACAGCGCAGAACCTTAGGAAGTTCCTAATAGGAACGTATAGTTCAAAAGAGCGAGGGAACACCGCCAGCCCTCCTGCGTTCCATCGCTACAGAGCTGCGATCTCTCGAACCGACCTGCAACTACAAGGTACGTTCAGGTGCCGCCCAAGTGATCCCAATCCTTTGAATATCCCCATCAACCTTACTTCATTAGGTGAATAATGGATTGCTATTTGATCGATCAAATTGGTTAGGCAAGTTTGCAGTAGGTACCTCGTATATTCGAAAATCAACATCACCTGGTTGTAAATGAACTTGTCCACTCATCACCTGTTCGCATTTTTCACCGTTGAAATCGAGGGGGCCCATTACTGCAATACCTCCAATTGCTTTCAATACCTTCAATTGCACGTCCAGGCAAATTGCTCTGCCTTCTAAAAATTGCTCGAGAGCTGGAAATCGTTTTAATCCCTCTTGGGGGTCTCGCGACGATTTCTAGGTTGTGCTTCAGGTTTGATAGTCCGAACCACAACATTTTTGCACTTATTTCAGATTTCGCGTATATTATTCTGTTTTTTTTTGTAAGAACACCAAATTCCGAGTCGAATGGCGTTGCATGTATCGAAATCGGTTTAGCCGTTCAGCCGCAATCGTCCGTCAAAAATAGGCGATTTTTACAAACTTCGCTCGAATTTTGGCAACCCTTAACTTCTTAGGCCTGTAGGTTGAAAATGACTACTCCGATTAAAAAATGTCGTGAAGACAAAGTTGTGGGAAATGTTATTTTTAATCAAAAGCTTTTTGAAGTTTGAAATTCGGTCGCTTCAAAGCTGAGATATGAATTTTAGACCAAAAAATGTCGTAGAGCCAAATTTCCGTTAAGGCAGCCCAAATCAGGAAACTTCGTGAACTCGAAAAATTTAACTTTCTAGCATGTTTTCAAGTAAAAGTAAATGTAATCAACTTAGTTTAAACTCAAAATCATTTTGTCAAGATCCGAACTAAAGTACCCGATCAATCATTAATATTAATCAGGTAGGTACCAAACGATCACAGAACAACAGTTGTTCATTATACCAAAGCATTTAAAACTAATTGAATGAGTCATCACAATTAATAGTGTGTTAATTACATGAGTCATTACAATTAAGAGGGGATTGTGACGGCGGTAGTTTCTTGCCTGCGTGCTTCTTCTTCTGGTTTGTAGTTCGTCTCAGTAGATCCTGTAAGTAGAATAATAATTTTGTATTATACTGATTATCAAGAATTACTGTCCAACAAAATTGTGAATTCTGGGTTGGGGGGGGGGGGGGGGGTGTGTGTGTTCCCAAAGCCATAGGGATTGGGGATGTATAGTAAACTCCAAAATATCGATATTTTTCGCCGATATTTTTATCCCTATATATCGGAATATCGGTATCAAAAGGCACTATCGGGTCTAATATATAATATATATATATATTGAGTAGCCAAAGAGTTTTTCCCCTACGGTTTCTTTCCTTAGCGTAAATTCCCCTTGTTTGATCCCCTAGGATTGTCATTGGAAATTTCAATTGAAATGAATGATTAATAAATGCAACTCCGGAGAATGGAATTTTGGATGATTGCAGTGGGAATACCGTTCATTGGTACCTCCTCGACCAAACGTCTGTTGAAGTCGAAGTGAATATTGGAGGCACCACCTGTGCAACTATCGTAGAAAACTGACGCATTGAAGCCTTTCGAACTTAGACTGTCCCAAAAAACTGTAGGGAAGGTTTGCCTGGTGTGAGAAAAATATTCGTTCTAGATAATAACATTTTAGATAAATAGTAGATACCTACCAGACATCTAAATCTAAAATGTTATTATAGAGATTTTAGATGACTTACATGACACGATAGAACTGATTATTTCTGGCGCTTTGTTATTGTTCTCTCCATTGGATTTCACTCTAAGACGAACTAAGATTATTTATACGCCCATAACTGAGTAACTGCATGTGATTCTTGCTGTACAGTCATTTTTCCAAGTAATTACACGAGATGAGCTCTAACCTCAAGGCGTGGGTCTGGATTTCGACACTTTGGTTGTAAAAAACCCAACAAACTCACCTCCTACACGTAGGAGATAAGTACGTGTATCACGAGTCATCCTAAACCCTCGAGGCATCTGTTGTTATCCGTGATGTTTGAGACTAACAAGATAAGTCCACGCCAAATAATATCGAGTCATCGCGACTTGATTACGCTCACTAACTGGAACGAAGTAATTACAGTGCACTTGAACAATTCTACAGCTAAAGATAAAATGTAAGGAGGTCGATTGACTAACTGCGTTTGTAATGATGCAGCGTCAGTTATAGGAGTCCATAACAGGTCACTTTTAGATGACAGAGGACATGATGGTATATTACCATGAACTCGTTTTGAGGCGAAATACGTTAACGAGCTCACTGCCTGAACACCAACACCAATTTTGGGACTTGTACAGGGTGGAGCAAATAGGTAAGTTGTACAGGGATTTTCAAGGGCTACAGAAAATACAATCCACAGTCATGCAGCATGGCTACAAGAGTGAATGTTCGAAGAAATGACTGGTTTTTATGTACCTAAACGCCCCCATTTTACTGGATTTGTATATACTCTTTTTCTGCCGAGTAACACCTCAGTTTATAGATTTTTCAGCGTTGAACCCGGTGGTGAAGGCATTATTGCGATATCTCATTCCGTTACCAGGTTAGACCAGATGAACCGTGAAGAACATCTCAAGTAAAAACCACGCTTCTTCATCTTCAAAGTGCTCCAGTTTGACAACGGAGTGGAATACCGCAATTCTGACTTCACCATTGTGTTCAGCGTAAAAATACCGTTAAAATGCGATGTCCCTTGTCCAACTGTTGCATTTTGGAATTTATATGTAATCCCCCCCCCCCTCCCTTAAAAACGAGTCTACTTCACCTCAATAAACGCCAACTTTATGAACGCACTTCGAAATCGATGATGATTAGAATTATTTTTTTCTCGCAACACTATCATAATATGTATTATATCATGATAATTATATTATAATATATGATTTATATTTATATCATATTATGATTTAGACCCGAGTGTTGCGAGAAAAAAAAAATTCAAATCATCATCGATTTCGAATAGAGCGTTCATAGCGAAACAGGTGAAAGGTAGTTTCATTACAATGGTCCATTCACTCGGCATCTCGCCGTATAAAAGAAGGTTGTTTACTGTTACTATTGACCAACTTTTGATTTTCATGGGAGGTTTATCCTTGTAGTTTCTGAACGACGTCTGAGCCAATGCACCCGTCTGAAATGACTATTCAATTGGTTTGTAATGAGATTTCTAATCGTTGTTTACGCTAGTGGAAAAAAAATGTGCCAACACAACATTCGATTCGGAAACTCTTGATACTCATCAGTCTTCACAATGAAAATTAGGTCTCACAAGTATTTTCATTTAAAAAAGAAGAAGGAAATAATCATTTAAACCTCGTTTTTCGTCTAATCACGGACTCGGCGGTTCATTACGTCCTTCGAACGGGAGGAAACCGCTGGAACGCGAATTCAACTATGGGAATGGGGAATTTGCGTCAATTTTTTTTTTTCTTCGAGAGTACAAGCAAGGAGAATAACGAAAATGATGGTTAGCTGCCTAGAAAGATTTCCCAAAGATGTAGGAAATTTAGATAAGCTGGTAGCGTTTGAAAAAGACCGCAGGAGCGAGAAGACCGTATAACGCCTCTGTGAAACCCGGCGATGTCAGCGCCCCTACCGGGGGTTTCGTCCTATTTGCGACGTCGAACGGTCACCTCGATTTTCGTCGCTTCATTGAATCGCTTGGCGTTTTTTAAGTTTTCTCCTCAAATAAATTTTTTTAAATGAATATCGCTGGCCACGTTACATTACACAACAGGAGGGTGATATTCACAATCGACAATTGGCACTAATTCCCCATTTCAAGGGATGAATTTGAAATTTTGGGAAAAACGAAAAAAAGGCAATTTTTCAATTTTAAGAAATGTACCTAAGTAGGTACTCGATTGTATTTTCAAGTATTCAAACTTTAAATTTTAACTCAATTACTCCTCTAACACCCTTTAGAATCTGGACATAAGACTTAAAAATTTTTTTCTTTGGGCGATTCCAATGGTTTATTATCGAAGATAATAAACCAAAACAGAAAATAAGATATTAAAAAAAAGTTTTTGATATCCGCTATGTAGAGCCAGTCGCTAGGTAAAGGCACCCTAACATGCGCTCTACATATATACCATATATATATACCATCTTTGGTGATGTCTGCAGCTGTTTGACATGATGTCTTGAAGCGAATCAGTGTGATGCGTCCACTGAGGTAAACAGGGGGTTTTTCCCACGACTTCTCACGACGTCTCACTTGAATTGGTTATCTTGTAACGGTCGGTCGTTACAAGATAAACCCACATAATGTTTTCCGTCGAGGACTATAGAAATGTCCACTAATTCAGAAATATTTTCTTTTCGCAGATGTGAGTGGTTCAATCAATTTTGTTAAGTACTTCAATGTGTCTGGTAGTTTGTTTCAGGCCCAGAGAAGAGTTAAGTTGGATCTTGATTGGTCGATGGCAACGAACTTTACTGAGAAAACAATAACCGAAATTAAAATTATTATTTCGGTCGTTTTGTTGATAATGAACATTTTGGATCTGTTTTGAAGTGTTTCTCAATAAGATTTCAAGAGATACAGTTTGGAAGCAATTTTTTTCTGAAAGAGCGAGGACGACTCATTTGTCAGGCGGCTCAACGGGTTATTCGGATTATCCTAACAAATGAAAAGCTCCCGTATTGCGTTATTGTCACAATCCTCAGATTTCGGAAACACTTCATCAATAACAACCATCAGAGGGGGCCGACCCGAAATTGAATTAACATACTGAAGCGATGGCGTCCAGTTTTCTTTCTAAACGTCGACCTCTAATCGACGAAAATGCCTACAAGTCACAATATCTACTTCAGTAGACAACTTGAAACAACGACTCTCGGTCAGCGCTTATTTGTTGACAATTAACCACATGAATGACCCAAATATAACAAGCAATGGATTCGTTCCTTTTTCGAGAACTGAGTTTCAATGTTTATGTTCTTTACACAAATTTGTACGCATGAAAGTATCCAAAATTTTTCTTTCTCTTTGAAGCGTATTAGGTATGTTAATATTAGGTATGTTAAATATTTAAAAAAATCGACTGAAACAGGATAATTGGCGTAATGTTCCATCGCGTCGTACGGTGAAAACAATAGTGGCCAAACCCGCTTTTTTCACCAATGTAAGTTAAGCCCACTGAATGAATCCTGAAGGAACTCTTAGGACTGAAATATCGACGAAAACTCCATTTCGCTCCCAACACTGGTCCAAAAGACATTTGTTTGTATGATTATCTTTGTCTATCGACGTTGAATATACTTATCGATATCAAATATCGGAAGATCCTCGATATCGGAACAACACTACCTGTGTGCCGAAATGATGTTTCATGGTTTGACTGTAGGTAGGTACTTGAGTTGTGGTTTAATCAGGTGTTCTCTCCAGACGATATTGAATGTGACCCCTTATATGACTAATATGGACGCTCGTCTATTATAGTCCCACTACATCTCTATGAAGCAACCATTGGACAATAATAATGATATTGGTACAAGTCGCCGCGGACTGGTACTTGGCAGCAGCGTCAACCGAGTGATACGAGCTCACTGAGTCAAAAGAGCGAAGAGCGTCCTTGCCCTTGGCCTCTAGGTCCACTTTCACTAGGAACCTTGCGACATCCACCGAGTGCGTTGCCTTTGTCTACCTCTACCCACCAACTCGCTGGTCCTCCTTCAATTTCGTCGAAACTTCTGTTTGAAAGGTCAATTACCTTTAATAGAGGACTCGCTATTCGTCAGAGTATATTATAGGTAGCAAACATCCCAGTTATAACCGTCCAAAATTGACTAGGGTGTACAATTCGTGGTGTACTCGTACATCACATTAGGGATGCAAATAAATAAACGATTGATCGGATAATCGATTATTTGACCCCGATTAATCAATTAATTGTAATCGATGTTTAGCTGCCGATTATTTTTATTAATCGATGTTTAGCTGCCGGTTATTTTTATTAATCGATTATTATTACTGATTAATCTATAATAAAACTGATTAATCGGCTTTCGAATACATCAGGATTTGATGCATTCTAATATGCTTAAATAATTCTTTAAAAATCCAGATGTATTCCAAAACCGATTGATCGATTAATACGAATTAAGACAAACCGTCGTTGTTATTGTTACTAGCTTCATGGATGAAGGAAACAGGTATTTATCATTCAGCCTTGGAGAAAGTGGTATCCTTTATCCACGAATTTTGATGGAGGAGGAATTTTCGGAAGCAATTTCAATGACATGTTTCCATCAAATGATTCTGATTAGACCATAACATAATTGCTGATAGCCACTTATTTGATGATACTTACCACCATCCACCGTGAATATAGGTAGTCCTCGTTGTCTTCTCATTCATCAGAATTTTAGTTCACGCTTGCGTCAAATATTTAAATTAATGGTACCTAAGCTAATAATCGATGTGACGAATTAATCGGAATTGAATACTCGAATAATCAGATAACTTGGAGATCGAAATTTGTTAACATGTGGGTGAATCGTGAGGCAGCCTGTCAGGTCTATGTTCATACTTGCCCAGCTGATTCGAACAGCACATGGTTTTCAGATATCAAGTTATTATTTTCAGATATTATAATACTCGTATCATAATAGGTAATATTGTAATTCAGATATTATTATTATGAATTATTCATAATAATAATATAATAATTCATAAATGTTATTAATTAGTAACAATTAATGATAATTTTTTATAATAATTAATCTATCTTTTAGTAATCTAGACAGAAGGGTGATTTGTAGAGGGGGGTTAAAAAATTATTTTATATTGAGATCTCCAAAGCGGGATTGACGCTGACCCAAGAGCGGAACCGCTTGAAAGGTGATAAGCTCTCTAAATTTTTAATACAAGATGTCCCAAAACACTACCTAGTTGTTTGACATAAACTTTTTATCGGTTCAATTTATGGTTCCCCCAATTTCTAACAAAAAAATTACTGCAATTTTATTCATTTTGGCATTCCTTTATCTCCATTAGCTTGTCATTTAACAACAGTCACCTATAGACGAAGAACACCATCGGAAAGTTATATATAAAATAATTAGGTACTTAAAATCAAATATGTGCTTTCGATTAATGAGCCACATCGATTATTAGCTTACGATTAATCATTTGATGTTACACCACATGCTTCATTGCTCTACTTCCGCCAACGTGTTCAACACCAGTGGGTCTCATTTCTAAAATATGACCATTTGGATTTAAGTCGTACACGAATAACTCTGCCTCCAACTCGTCATCGTGTTCAATCTTGTGTGAAATGCCCGTGTGCCAATTTACTGCAACTGTGATTACGGATCATGCACGGCCCAATCGGAGCCCACATACCGAACATTGACCAACTAATTGTATACGTCCGTGTAGTGACGTAAGGATGCAATTCTCCCCACTCGCGACGTAGAATCGAAGAAAGAACAACACAGAGGTTTTTCGCCGAGTGGATGATTCGCGGGGTGAACGAAATCTGCACGCGCAGCTCATTGTTTCTAATACCGAATCCGACTGAGGGTTACACCTTCACCACACGAAACTTGTGTCAAACTCCTGTTACGAGCTATCGATTGTTTTTCGTCATGATCGACCTGTTACAACTCAGCGCATTGAACTGAAATTGAGTCCTCGAAACTGGCTTGGGGCAATTGTACGGTTCTTAAGGACGACCCAGAAGTACATTGTGAAAAGAAATTTTCTGCTTGGCGTCATTGGAATAAATTTGGAAAACACATAGTCATGCCGGAATATCTCATTTCGTTATCAGGTTAGAGCAGATGAACCATGAAGAACATCGCAAGTAACAACCACGTTTTTTTTCAAGATCAACAGTCATGCAGCATGGCTATAAGGGCAAATTTTCGAAGAAATACCTGGTTTTATGTGCAATGTCTCCATTGAAGGACTTGATGTCCATGAAGAATATCTCAAGTATCAACCACATTTCTTCATCTTCAAACTGCTCCAGTTTGAGAACGGAATGAGCTATCGCAGTTCTGAGTTCACCGAAGTGTTCAGCGTTAAAAAAAACCTTTAAAATCACTTGTCAGACTGTTTCCTTTTGGGAATTAATGGGTAATCCCCCCCCCCCCCTAAAACTCCCCAAACCCCCCTAAGTTTATGGATTTTTCAACGCTGAACACGATTATGAAGTCAGAATGGCGATAACCCATTCTGTTATCAGATTAACGCAGACTAACCATGAAGTACATCTCAAGTATCAACCACGTTTCTTCATCTTCAAACTGCTCTAAATTGAGAACGAAGTGAGATATCGCAATACGGATTTCACCATCGTTTTCATCATAAAATAACCTTTAAAACGGTGGTTCACTTGTAAGACTGTCTCATTTTGGGAATTTGAGGGCAATCTTTCCCTCCTAAAACTCCCCAAAAGCCCTCTTAGATGGGCCCGATTCTGCCTATCTACGATCTCAGCCTTTCGATTGCCAAAACGGATTTTTTGTGCGAATTTGAACCTTTTTTTTCTTATCATTTCATCTTATAGCTTATAATATAAGATAATATTAAGATATTATAATAAAGATATTCTTGTTATACACCCACTAACGATTGAAGTAGGTGTGAGAATTATGAATTATTATTATTAGTTGCGGTCTTTCGATTTTAGCGAATTTTCGAAGAAAAGGAAGCTATTGTTTTCGGTCCAAAATTTGTATAACTCCAATTTTTGGAAGAATTTAATAGCTCTCGATAGAATTGAAACAAAAAGTTTAAATTTGCACAAATAGTCTATCTTTGCAATCATAAGGCATAGATGGGGTTTCGATAGACGGGCAGAATCGGATTGCTCTATGGGGATTGTCTCAGACTGGAGCACTTCGAAGATAAAGAAACGAGGTTGTTTCTTGAGCTGTTCTTCATGGTTCATCTGCTCTAATCTGACAACGGAATGAGATATCGCAATTTTGACTTCACCATCATGTTCAGCGTTGAAATAGCAATAAACTGAGGTGGTACTTGGCCAAACACGTATCCAATACTCTTCTGGTAGGTATTCAAAAATTGTTGATTTTCCCCGCTTTTCCTCAAATTTTACTTTGTGTAAAACTACTCCTGTTTTACTTATTCGTACGAACACCTAGTGCTTCGAAAATTCGCTCATACGATAATGCTGCATGAGTGGAACTTTTTTGATGATGAAAGGTCCTCCACTGGACAATAGATGAATGGTTGTTTCCATCCAATGCTAGAAGTGTAGCCTTTCATTTGGTTTTGACTTTTGAAAGCTGGTCAACCCTGAATATCATATCGCTTGAAATTTGACTTAATGTCCCCTTCAATGTTCTCGTTTCATTCTATTACGTAGTGATGAGGCACTGCCATAGAGTTCAGTAATTTGATAAAATTCATTTGTAATCCAATGAAATTAGTTCAAAAATAGCCGTGCCATTATAATAAGAGTAGGTACTTGAATCTGATGGAACTGCGGATCTATAACCGTGAAAACATCTGGGTTTTTTCGCAACGCCTCGCTGGTGGGGAAAAAATCGAGCAATTGCGACAAAAAGATTACGACCCTTCAGTCCCAAACCGAATGCGAGCTCCGGCACAATGGGATCTGACGGGACCATCTGTTATATAAAACACTGACATAAGTCATTCAACGAAGGGTTGATCAAATTGTCGTTAGGGTTACAAGGGGAGCTCTAAGGTGAAAAACTCGTCGGTCACTCTCGGTGAGGGTACCAGGACGAATTTCCTCTGTCGGGGGGGCACCGTCTGAGGTGGGAGACGATTAACGAAACCATTGGGACATGATATAGGCGAGAGGCTGCACTCGAGGAGCTTTACTCGTTACCAGTGCCTCGCTCGTGCTTGTTCCCGTTCAACTGCGATCGTCGATTCCCGTTCTTCGAAGAAGGCAATTTTAAGTTCGGTCGAATTTCGGTGAGTTTAGTGGAGCCGGTGCGATTCGTAATTACCGCTCTCTCCCAATGTAAATGAATCGTGTTTGGATGTCCATCAACAGTGTCAACAACATTCTCTCCATATAATATAATACAGTCGAAACTGCCATAGTGAGACGCTGGGGTATTGAGAAGAAACAAATGCGTTCCCATAGTCGTGAGAAGCGTGTGACATACACAACGTAAAATAAGTTTTTGGATTTTTTTATTTTTTCAATTACCAGAGGTAGTGAGAATTACGAGTAGTAAAAAACAAAACGAAGAGAAAATTCTGTTGTGAGGAGGAGGTCAAAACCTCGCTCACTGTTCGTCTCGCCAATTTTTCGGATTTATACAAACAAACCTACCAGAAATTAATTTCTCTGGCAATTTCACTACATTAAAAATCATATAATGAAAGTAATAGCAATTTCATTGTATTACTCGTAAAATGTCTTACGACTAAATTTTTTTTTTTTTTTGCTTGACCCATTTGCCATCAACTTGTACTTGATTATACATTGACACAAATACAAAACTTAATTAATATACTTAATATACTTATACTAATTTATATGGATAATTTACAAAACAATATGAGACTCTTCTAAAAATTTCAGTATTTTGACATAATATGAATATTATTCAGTTATTTTAGTTCTATTAAGGACAGTGGTTAGTGTTCTTTCTCCTATTATATCCCCTAATATCAGCTGTCTTGCCTCTTGGTATAGCGGGCACTCAACAACAACATGTTCCATGTTCTCTAGTATGTCGCAATGCGTACATAGTTGATCCACTGCACGGTCGTAGAGGTAGAGCGTTCTCCTTATGTTGCCGTGTCCTGTCCGCAATCTGATGATTTGAATGAGGTATTTTCCAGCTGGAAAACCATGTGCGTCGACTGATTTTTGGCTGCACATTGTGGTGAAAATATCCTTTAATCAGCAAAATTATTTCTTATGGCCCTAATCTACTCCGATGGCAAAATAAATCATTTCAATCAATCAATCTCTCCATAAACACGAAAAGTCTGGGTCGACTCATTTCTTTGAAAATGATAAATCAGGATGATATCGTCCCCTTAATGACAAAATAACGAATGTGCCAAAATTCGAAATTTGAGCACTAGGTACCTCCTCTATTTATGAAAATCCTCAGAAATGCTCAGGTGTTTTCTAAGGACGAAAAATCTTGATTAAATCAATAGGGGACATTTCAAATAGGGGAAATTTTCCCCTATTGAAATAAATAATAGTTTTGAACCGTTTGATGGCTCCATATCTCTACATATGTTCATTTATCTGGTTTATACAAATGTATAAGACATTAGGTATATCATATAACTATTTATCTGTGTTTTATCTATAACTATAATAATATTATAGTTGTAGACGATAAACTATATTATAGTTATAGATAAAACACAGATATTATATTTATATTTTATTTTATATCGTCGCCTAAGAAACAACACAGCCTAACCCGCTATGTGAGCAAAGTGAAGTTAAGACACTGCAGTCTTAAGACATGTCTTATTCAAAATATCACACCGGATGGCGTGGCCTCGTCAGAATTGCAAAAATCGGCCGTTTAAAGCGCGTTTAGGTCCGTTTAGGTATAGTTTCTATTTTATTGTGGGAAGGAACTGCAAATTAACAGAACAATTCCTACTTCAAAGGCTGATACATTGAAATTTACTTTGATTCTAGTTTACCAAGTTGTCTTACTTTAACCGGGGATTATGGCTCAGTTAAACCCTTAATTCCTAATCTACGAGTATTTGCAATATTCCTAACTATCATGTCGAGTAAAAATTTAAATTGGAGACTATCGGTTCTTAACATTTTCTGAATGTTAACATTATTATAAAATATTATGAGATGATGTTTTCATGAACGTCACCATTTTACCGTGGTTTCATGTTAATGTTTCAAGTGGGTACCTGTACTTACCGGTAGGAAACACTGCAAATTGTGTATATAATGCAAATGTATAATTTCACAATAATTTCAACAAGAAAATATTAGTTGAAGAAGAAACTCCTGAAGCAACACTACCGATCCCACTATTTCTTAAGCTGACATCACATAACCCTCACGCTTTTTCGTTCGGAGCACTATTTCATTTTAAATCATGGTCAGATACTTCTGGGGAGCCTAGACTTAGCTGAAAGTAGGCATTTTAGTGCGGAAATCAGTTTTTTGTCTTTCCTGAATAGTTGGAAAAATGGTTTAGGCTGTGTTGCATCTGTGTTGTTTATCATTATTATTATTAAGCGACGATATTAATAATATCTGTATTTTTATATTACATCTGGACTTTTTTTCATGTCCAGGGGATCCTCCTCTACATATTCCTGAAAAAATTAAAACTAGTATTTATAGTTCCTCTGTTTTTCCTATTTCGACTGGACTAAAATAATAACAAGATCAGATTGGACCTCAAATAAACTATTAATGCAGAGCTCTAGACGAAGTCACCCTAATTGCTTTTCAAAATATACCTTAGATCTTTATGTATTTCGCTGTTCGTATTTTCGAATAATATTGAACTAAAATATAGTGCAGTGCAATATAATAAAGTAGGGTCTTCCTAACACCCCAAACCGCCAAAGCCGTTGTATGTCTGGCAACTGTGTTAGATTGGAACATTACCAGTGTATAGATACGTCCAATTTTCGTGGTGGATCGTCCTCGGCCTGCGGTTTTATCATCGTCGGGTTCTGAATTGATTTCGTCCCTTTCGAAATAATCCGAAAGGACAGGAAACTAGTCGTAGGCAGTTCGGAGTCCGGCGTGTGTCCGGCGGTCATCGCACCGCGATCGTTCACTTGCGCAAGCACCATCCTGGTCGGCCTTCCTGAGATCCAGCCTTTCCGCGGCCAATGTCAAGTTCGGGTGTTTCATAGACACGACGAACTTCAGTTTGGACGAAATGAATCAGATTTCTAGGATCCGAGAGAAGGAGAGGAAAAATATTATTTAAAATAGGAAATCAAATGGAAGTATGAAAACCCCAGTCATGCAGCATGGCTATAAGAGCAAATTTTCGAGAAAAAAATAACAGGTTTTGTGTAATATTTTATGTTTGGAATTCAACCGTTTGCTGCCGAGTAACACCAAGTTTATAGATTTTTCAATTAGAGCAGATGAACTGTGAAGAACATCTCAAGCAACAACCACGTTCTTTATCTTCAAAGTGCTCCAGTTTCAGAACGGAATATGATATCGCAATTCTAACTTCACCATCATTTTTCATTTTTCTTTTTAGAGAATCTTCGATGAAAAGGAAGATACTGCTGTCAGTCCAAAATGTTTAAAACTCGAATTTCTTAGATGGGCAGAATCAGGAACTCTAAGGCGGGGGTTTTGGTGTGTTTTAGGGGGGAAAAATTAGGTACCCATAAATTCCCAAAATGGAACAGTCTGACAAGTGACACCTCATTTTAAAGTTTCATTAACACTGAACACGATGGTGAAGTTAGAATTGCGATATCATATTCCGTTCCCAAACATGAGCACTTTGAAGATGAAGAAACGTGGTTGTTACATGAGATGTTCTTCACGGTTCATCTGCTCTAATCTGATAACGGAATGAGTTATCGCAATTCTGAGTTCACCGTTCAACGTTGAAAAATCGAGACAACATTTATTTTAAACCAGTAAAATGGAGACATTTTACAGTTGTTTCTTCAAAAATTCGCTCTTATTGCCGAACTGCATGATTGTGGATTTTATGGTATATATGGGTAGTTTTCCCTCTTAAAACTCCACTAAATCCTGTCCCGATTCTGCAGAGTCCCAAAACAGTTTTTTTCTTTGTGCAAATTTGAACTTTTCATCTCAATTCTATCGAGAGTTACACATTCATAAATGTACATGTGATACGAGTATAATATATGATATCGTGGGCTGAAAGGTAAAACTGACCAAGTGCTCAGTATTATTACAGCACTTGGTCAGTTTTACCTTTCAGCCCACGATATATTGTATGATTTTTGGTGTCTTATGGCAGTGAATTCAGGATAGTCTGGAACGGATTTTGGTGTAAAATGTTTTTCGAAAATTCGAGTTTTGAAAATTTTGGAGCGAGATTTTTTCAAAAATTCGCTCAAAAATACAGATTCCAAATACAAATTCTAAAAAAATACGAAGACAAAGGCACAAGTTACACAAGGACACTAGAATTCCATATAGGTAATTAAAATTTAATAATGAATAATAATATTGATAATAACATCAGGGACTCTCGACCTCATTGGGACCTTAATTGCACTATGAAGCAATATTCACTTATGTTTGACAATCATCGGCGTTACCAGTTTCTTACAGGTTTTTGGTGTTGGTGATCTAGATTTTTTGTAACGACGTTTACAATACATTTCGAGCTCCTTTAGATCTTTTGGGTCTTTTCGAAGGCTTCTCAACGGCGCGAACATTTGGAGGCACCGCGTTCACTTTTTTCCCGCACCCCAGTTCGTCGTTGGTGACCTGCCGTTCGACGTCTCTCATGACTTTTCAATTCCGAATTGAAAATGCCTATTGAGCAAACAACCGTAAAACTTCAATTGGGGCCGATGAGAGGACCAGGTGGTAAACATTGCCACGGGAGCTCGATCTATTGGCCAATCCCTTAGTTCAAGACGTGTCAGACTGTCGAAATAGTACTTTACGAGGGGGCACTTGAGCGACGGAACGTTTTTAATCGAACCGTTTCCAAACGTTATTATTGATAGGCCGTTGGTGATCGAATCGAAATGTGTCGATTGTGTCACATCACAGTCTCGAAATGTTCCTAATTTATTGTACCGGTACTTATTACATCGGGTGCTGTAACATGGGCGGTTTGAGCCGTCTTCTGGTTTATGTGGGATATGGGGCTATTTATCATCAGGTTCATTCAACCTGTAATTGTGTAAGATATCGTAATGAGGGGCCATTTTCGAATATTTCATGGATTAAATCAATAAAACCTGACTACGACTGAGTTTCCTCCTGAGTAGGTATCTGTTGTAATTGTTCAAATTTTTGTCCAAATTTCAGTAGCATTAAATAAAATCCCCAGTCATGCAACATGGCAACAAGAGCAAATTATCGAAGAAATTTCTGGTTTTTATGTAGAATGTCTCCATTTTGCTGGTTTTATAACAGATTTTGTTTCCAATTTTGGCCTAGTCCAAAAGTGCAGCTTATAGATTTTTCAAAGGTAAACGTGGTGGTGCAGTCAGAATAGAAATATCTCATTCCGTTAACCATGATAAACATTTCAAATATCAACTAGGTACGTTTCTTCATCTCCAAAGTGCTCCAGTTTGAGAACTGAATACGATATCACAATTCTGATTTCACCATCGTGTTCAACGTCAAAAACCTTTAAAATTGGGTGTCATCAGACTTTTTCATTTTGGGAACTTATGGCTAATTTCCCCCCTAAAACTCCCAAAACTCCCCTTAGAGTGGCCCGATTCTGGCCATCAACGAACTTGGCCTTTAGATTGCCAGGAAGGATTTTTAGTGCAAATTTGATCTTTTTATCTGAATTCTACCGAGATTTATCGTCTGGAATGACATACTATATCATATTAGCTATGACATATTATTATGACGGATTTTCACCTTATAAAATGGTGTCCCTTTACGTTTTGCAATGTTTTGTTCCGAATGATTATTGCAAACCTTTCTAATGCATAAGTGCCTACTCTGGTAACCAATTTAAATTCGCCAAGGTATCATAGGTATTATTTCCTAACCCATACTTAACAGTAGCCTGTTGTACTGCAATAGACAAAAATTCTGGTGTGTTACCAAGTGGAGTTTTGTATGATAGAGAAGACCGACTCAACATACACTTTTGATGTTAATTCATCTTTGCAATTTAGCGTCGATGATGCCAATTTTCATCTTAAATTAAAAATCGGAAATGACTAAATAAATTCTTCCAGTTCCATTTTTCCAATATTCCAGTTGATTTTGGCGGTGACCCTCCTGACAACATGGTGTTGTTGAGATATTTTCAAAATTCGTATTAATAGAAACCTCCCAAAAACTGACAATTGAGTTGAGGAATATTGTCTATGACAGTCAAATGGACAAATTCACCTTAAAGAATCGACATTAAGTTTTTTAAATTTCTGAAAACTTTCGAGGCGCCAAATGGTTAATAAATAGTGGATAACAACGTAAAACAAGTTCAAATTTCTTTAAAAAAGAGTACACTCCACTTGAAAGTGTAATAAACTCAACTTTTGACGGAGTTGTACCTACTACTCTCTTCTAATGGAGTGGCAGCAACCAATAGTGAACTATTTACCTAATTGGATACGTATATAATGAGGGCTCCGTCAAGGACGAAAGTAAATAATATTGTAGTGTCATCACCACACGGTTAGGGGTACATTGTTACATGAATAGACGACCTCCACAGCTCGGAACCTCTCGCACTCGATTGGCTCATAGTAATCACATATCGATACGACCCGAATATTACGAAACTAGTTGAACAGTTTTCAAAAGTGCGGTTTGTGTGGAAATGCATTTCCATCGAGACTCAGCGTCCGGTTCCCAGTTGCCAAACGAAGCTGAAGACTTTGCGGTTGGATACGTCCAATGGGCTTTACGCCTCGGCCAATTATGGAATGGCAGTTGTCCATTCTTGCGTTTGATGTGAGGAACGAAATCCAATAAAACTGAGCGATACAACACATCGACAACAATAATTATTCCAATCGCGCTGCATTCAGACCTTCAGATTTATTTACAGCTACTAATTGAAAAGTTCAATATTCTCTTCGCAGAAATATTTATTGATATTATTGAGCATCAGCATGTACATCATATATTATATAATAATATGTGTATGATGATGTATTTGTATTTTCTCGAAAACAGTCAAAATAAATTAATACATTTCTCGCCAGTTATAAAACTAAACGCGTGCTGCCCTGCGTGACCCCAAAGTTTACATCTCCAGTAGAACTGTCACACTCCCCCAACGTAACCACGTGCCTCCTACATTCCAAATAGCTCCGGAACCATTGAAGTTCAGTGTTTGCAATACCACTGCCTTTTAAAGTTTCCAACATTTGTACTCTATTTATAGAATCGAAAGCCTTTGTCAGGTCAAGGAGAATGAGAATCCCTTTTTTACCATTATCGAGCATCAAGTTGAGGTCCGAATAACGTTTGAGTTACGACTAGTTAGGTCCGAGCATTACGTCCGAATTTTCACTTTAACCAGAATGAGTTTTGGCCTGCAAAATTTCAAGGGTGCTAAAAACGAATTTGGGGTTAAAAAAAAAAAAAAAATGAGAATTTCCGACCCATGCGCACACCCGTCAGTCGTGTGATATTTCTCAATAGTGTTCACCACTAGTGTTCACTCTTGGTGATAATGTTAAATGTTAAGAGCACTGGGCTCTTGTAGGTTGTCAAGAAAGGTGAAGTTGAACGGTGAATGAGCGAGTAGAAGAAACATTAGGCGTGACCGTTGCCTTAAACAGCGACAGCGACCTTTTTTTTCGTTCGTACCGCTTCTTTAAGAAGTTATATAACTGAATAGCTTTGGCAGTGATGATGTGGCAGCAAAAAGCTCTTCGTGTGTACTCCCAATTGACGTTGCATTAATGGTTGTCAAACAGCAAAGAATTACCTACCTTGTTGTGCAAACCAAACTCCTTTTGGGGGTTATGCGACATTGCACAGTTCTACCATCTTTAATAACACTCTGGCTCTTGAATTAATGAACCAACTGAAATCAACTGAATCGACTGAAATCCGAAACGATATATTGGATTTCAGTTGATTCTCCCTATTATGGATCCGTGGAATCCAAAAATGCCACATATAACACAACCCACACATATAACACAAGTACGCCTCCTGAACACGAATTTGCTATCAGAATTTGCTACCACGTTACAGTTTTTCACGTTTCACGTCTTTAACGACAAAAACTCTGCAAATTCTTGACACAACGGTTTATTATCTTCCTTGTGCAGATCACCCTTCTGTCTATACCAGACTGTGTTGCAAATCGGCACCATACCATATTCTCACCGTACTCATACCATACCATACGAATTTCTTTCCTATCATACCATACTGTACTATACCAAATCATACATACAATAATATACCATACCATACTCATACCATGTCATACAAACCGAGTGAATATTGAAATGTCATCCATTTCTGACCTATATTTAAAATTTCAAGTATCTAGCTCATCATCAAAATTTAATTTGTTTAAACAAATAGGTATTATTTAAACAATTTTGCAGACAAGAAACCGAGTGAATATTGCATTGTGATCCGGTTCTGAACTATTTTTAAAATTTCAAGGCAATAGCTAATCATCAAAATGTAATTTGTATTATTACAAAAAGGTATTATTTAAACAATTTTACAGATGAGAAACCGAGTGAATATTGCAATGTGGTCTATCCCCGACTCACGGTTAAAATTTCTAGACTGTAGTTTACCGGGAAGATGAAAAAAGGCAGTTTTATTCTGGGCGTCTGGGCGTCTGGGCGTTGACCCACGTAACGGCCGTTTTCGACGCGAAAGTTTAGTGTTTTTCCTAAAACTTTGCGCGGTCACTGTGAACGAACGGCTGGTCGCACAACAATCCGATTGGTCTTAAAAGATTCGTAATTTTTCAGGTCATTCGAAAGTGAACTAAAACTTACACGGTTCAGTCAAATATTTTGAGATATGACATCGTCGAAATTTTAAATTTAGTTTTGAACCCCTTCCCCTTGACCTAGGGTTATGAAAAGTTTCGAGGATCATTGTGGGGTTGGTCCAAACCCAGAAACAAAATTTCGTACCGCGTACGCCAGGTTGGGAACCTATGCTTTATGCCAATAAAATCTTATCAATCAATCAATTAATCAATCAATCAATTCTGGTCTCGAGGTTAAGTACTCGACTCATAATCGAAAGAAACAGGACCGAGTCCAGACACCAACGGGAAAAATTTGTTCCCTTGATTCACCCTTTCCCTCAGATCACGTCAGAACACAAGCGACCGGCGGACTACTACGTCAGAGCCTATGACGCACGAGCCTATGTCGTCAGACGGCTGGCAGAAGGCCAACTAATACGTCAGAGCCTATGACGCACGAGCCTATGACGTCAGACGACTGACAGGAGGTCA
Organism: Stenodema calcarata; assembly: GCA_963920205.1. Lineage (NCBI taxonomy): Eukaryota > Metazoa > Arthropoda > Insecta > Hemiptera > Miridae > Stenodema > Stenodema calcarata. The sequence continues at coordinate 21,180,983 of OY986061.1, read as the reverse complement.
ACTAGTACGGCAGAGCCTATGAAGCACGAGCCTATGACGTCAGACGGCTCGCAGGAGGTCAACTAGTACGTCAGAGGCTGTGACGCACGAGCCTATGACGTCAGACGGCTGGTAGGAGGCTAACTAGTACGTCAGAGCCTATGACGCACGAGCCTATGACGTCAGACGGCTGGTAGGAGGCTAACTAGTACGTCAGAGCCTATGACGCACGAGCCTTTGACGTTAGACGGCTGGCAGGAGGCCAACTTGTACGTAAAAGCCTATGACATGTACAGCTTTCGTACAAGTACGCAACCACGAGGGACATTTTATGTCTTTGCGCCCCCTCCCACACCCACACCACGTACCTACTTCATTTTAACATGAATAATGTTTTTGCGGTGGCCTACCAGAGTTGAAAAGCGTAACGAAGTTTAAGTCACGAAATTATGTCACGAAGATTTTTAATGATTTTCACGTACAACCGAGCCGTTTCTAGGGAAATGAAACTTCTTTAGTTTTCAACGGACTAAAATCGTTCTCCATTCGTTGGAAAGCCTTTAATTTATGCATAAATTATATACTGCCAAAACCGCTGTAAATATCGAAGAAGCTGAGATACAGCCCTGAGTAAATAAAAAACGGGACGCAAAAACATTATTCATGTTTTGCATAGCAAATACCTCGTTCTATACAAAGTATAGAAGAGAAAAGATCCGGGGGGTCCAGGGGGGCTTGGCCCTCTGGCGAGGCGCGAAGCGCCGAGTTTTTTTTTTTTAATTGTTATATAAATGATTGAGAATGATCACCTGTTTGTAAACAATTATTTAAACAATCACGCTCATACCGCAGCTTGTCGGCCACGCACTCCGCAGTGGTTAACGTACTATTGTTAGGTAAATCGAGAGCTATCCAACGAGTGGTGAACGATTTTTGTACGATGATAACTGGCGAAGTTAAAGTTCCGTAGCAACGAATCGGTTGTACGTGAAAATCATTGGAAAATTTCTGAAAACATTTAATGTTTCATAACACTTTCTTCGTCACACCGTAATGTCACACTTTTTGAGTGCCATAGTAAAGACATAAAATGTCAAAAGTACGTAATGATGTAGGTGACACGTATCACACAACACAACTATGATCAAGGTATCAAGACTGATCCCATTAATCTTCTGTAACGTAAAAAGCCAGTTGAAGCTCCATGTATTTCAGATTTGAAACAACGGTTCATTATCTTCTTTGTACAGATCACCCTTCTGTCTAGATCACTAGGTCTAAATGTCTAGATCCTAAATGTTAGATTAATTATTATTATCAATTATCACTAATTATTAACAATTTTATCAAGTACCTAGTGAAAATTATTATAATTTATTGTTAGGTATTAATAATTCGTATTTATTATTAATAATAATTATTATTAATTATGATTAATTAATACGATATAATTCTGGGGTTTTTAATACTACGTCGGTAATAATTTTTCTATAAAAGAAGTACCTACCAACAAACATTCGAAATTACCTTCATTTCCGTAGCACGAAACGCACCTCAGAACAACAAACTCGACATCACTTAAGCCATATGATGTTCCAAAGAGCTTGTTAGTATGAAACTCTGCAAATTCTTGACACAACGGTTCATTATCTTCTTTGTACAGATCACCCTTCTGTCTAGATCACTAGGTCTGAATGTCTATATCCTAAATGTTAGATTAATTATTATTATCAATTATCACTAATTATTAACAATTTTATCAAGTACCTAGTGAAAATTATTATAATTTATTGTTAGGTAAATCGTATTTATTATTAATAATAATTATTATTAATTATGATCAATTAATACGATATAATTCTGGGGTTTTTAATACTACGTCGGTAATAATTTTTCTATAAAAGAAGTACCTACCAACAAACATTCGAAATTACCTTCATTTCAGTAGCACGAGACGCACCTCAGAACAACAAACTCGACATCACTTAAGCCATATGATGTTCCAAAGAGCTTGTTAGTATGAAAATGGACCTGTATTTCAACAGTTTGAGTCACGATCGTGGTGTGAGGCACAATCTTTGAGCCGTCATTGTGAACGAACGGCTGGTCGTACAAAGTGGCGCGGACGGCGTACGGCGGACGGCGTACGGCGGACGGACGGATTTTTTTTTTATTCGATTTTCTGAATCTACGTATCTTGAAACGTAAACCAACAAATTTTGAGGGGGGGTTAATAATTTTTTTTCTTTGGGCGATTCCAATGGTTCATTATCGAAGATAATAAACCAATAGGTGGAAACTAGTAAAAATCAAGAAAAATTCACTCCTGAAAATCCAAAAAAAAATTTATTTTTATATTTAATTCTACATTCACGTGTCTACGGACACATTCAACTTGAATCCACCGCTAGAATTATGTCAGGCCATTTTGCTTTTATTATTCCCTCAAAAATCCTGATTTTTGACAATTCAATCGATTTGAGCCAAATTTGGTACAGAGAGGTTATAGAGAGGTTGTTGGGTCACTGATCACGAATCAGAAGTCAGATTTGCAAAATTAAGATGGTGGATCCAATATTGCAAACCTTGATTATCGAAAGTCAACCAATTTGAGCCAAATTTGGTGTAAAGAGGTATCTTGGGTTTCGGTCCGCCATATTGGATGCTCCATATTGAATTTTTAAAATCTCACTTCAGATTCGTGCTCAATGTCCCAAAAAAAACCCTATATACCTAATTTGGTTCAAATCAGTTGACTTTCGAAAATGTTCTCCATATTGGCTCCGCCATTTTGTATTTTTCAAATCTGACTTCGGATTCGTGATCAGTGACTCGAAAAACCCCTCAAATCGATTGAATTTTCAAGAATCATTCTAATGGTGGATTCAAGTTGAATCTGGCTGCGTAGACGCGCAAATATGGATTCGGAAATAAAAAACATTTTTTTGGATTTTCAGGAGTGAATTTTGGTTTATTTTACTAATTTTTACATCATTTTTAAAGAATTTTAGAATTGTTCGTCGATTTTTACTGTTTTACACATGTTTTTTGACGTTAAACAAACTGTCACATGGTAGCAAATTCTGATAGCAAATTCGTGTTCAGGAGTCGAAATTTACTACGGATAACTTGTGGGAGGGGGCTGTGTAATTGAAGAATCGTGCAAATCGGGGTTGACAGCTGTGATTAAACACAATTAATTCCATGATTAAACTGCGCACCTGATAGCTGCTGGAGACCTTGCAAGCTCTAGTACTGATGCCCCACCTGAGGGCTGACCAGAAACAATTGGCCACAACGTATCTAAAGCCACAACTCCTGGAGGGCAATAACTCTGAAGCTTGTTTCAAACTGCAATTTACTTACCTGGTGTGCGTTCAATGCTGGTTGGGTTTTAGCGTTTCTTTCTAAACCCTAGTGGATTTCGGTAATTGGTTGATTTTGGTAATTTGGTTTTTGTTGGATGAATGAATTGAATGAATGAATTGAAATGTTTTATTAAGTAATAATGTACATACATCCCATTTTCCATACAAAAACAAAAACATATACGGCTGTAGCCCGAGACTATGAGCCGGAGTTCGGTCTTTATCACTACTTCAAATTTACCAAATACTCAAACAAAACAAAAAAGCTCATATACAGCATATAAAGAAATATATATTATACAACACTTTTCATCTTCATATTCAACTGGCAATAATTTAACTTACAGTAATTTAACGTTCAAAAAACATAACAAGAATCCAATAAAAATTTTCAACATTAACAACATCTACATTATTATTACCATCACATCATAATTATAATCATTACTGTCTATCTTAATCTTTTCCCACTATTTAGAGACATAATAACAATTTAGAAATTCCATTCCTCTACCAGACGATCCCTATATCTTAAAGCCCTCATAATAAAATTTCCAATAGCCAACCAGTTCTTCCCGTTCAAATATTCTATCGCTTCCTCATTTGTCAAGTAATGTGAGCCGAGTAAATCTTTACGAATTCCCTTCAGTATATGACAATGGGCTAGAAAATGGAGTACAGTCTCATCTTCTCCTGAGTTACAGAGTGGGCATGTAAATATACGGTGTTTTACCCATGGTTTATAATTCAAATCCATCATCTCACACCGCGCTCTACAAATACTTCTTTTAGCAAAATGACTGAGATTGGCTACCTGCAAGTAATTTGGTGGACCCAGCTGTTTATAAATTTTGTGAAACCGCGCTGCACAGGCCCTTGCTTTACAAGTCTCAACAAAATTATTTTTTTCCAAACCCATTAACCTTTCTATTTGTTGAGTTATAACTGTAGGTTCCTCTGCATTAATGTTCAACACTACTCCATGCCTTCCATTTTTGTTGGATGTCCACCTACGAATAAGAGAATGAAGCATGTGAATTGTCCGATCGTTTGTATATAATACACAACTGCAGTGGGAGGGCTAACAAATATAATTCAAGTCCTCGTGTCTAGTAAGCAGGTGTTAGATCGTACCACTCAATTCAAAAATTCGCCCTGCTAATTGAACCAAACATGCCAAAACATCCTCCAGTGGCTCTGTGTATATCGAGAACATCTGCAATGGGCGGGTTACCAATATTTCTCTGCGTCCGCTGCAGACGAGGTCAGGGCCGTAGGGAGACAAAGATGTGACGAAGGGTGCGCTGGCCCGCGTTGCAACAGGACCCCCGCGAGACGAAATGTTCTTATATAACAACAGGCTTTTGAGGGCCTTTGAAGAACTGTGACTCGAGAGGGTAGTACATCGGGTACGATACCCGGTCGGCGGTTTGCAACAGTCTGGCAACATCTTTCGACTCCAAAACAACTGTAATCTCCCGCCCTTTCAACAGAGGTTTCGAATTATGTTCGGGATCTACCGGGGCATGAATTAGCCCACTGTAATTCCCCGCACTCGACGACGTCGAAATCACATTACGATACTCCATAAAACCCGGTTTCCCCTGTAATTTCACGAGTTTGGGGGTTCAAGCTTCGAAATCGTGTTGGGTTAAAGCGACGCCAATCGGTGCATCTCATAGGAGTCCCGCGCAAATGGAGTTTTATTACGTCTATAAAAATAAACGCATTCCCCAGAAATTTTAATTAAACCTCGAGAACTCCCCACCCGATGACCTCAAACGATCACAAAACTATTCATTCAACATCTCAAACACTACCATGAAACCAATTTTACACTCATGTATAAACAGTAGGTACCTATGGTACAGTTTTTATACATTTCCCACCATCAATACTGGTAATTTCCGTGTCATTTAAATGACGTAAATACTCATATGAATATGTACTTTTATAAAAATCCAGATATAGGTATAGGTTATGGTTTGATGGGAAGTTCGCGACCTGATTGAAATAACTGGTAAAATTGTATTTTTCAACAAAAGAGTTTTTACACAAAGCTTGAGATTTATGTTTCTTATTTCTTATAAGAAAATCAAAAACACGCGATCGGAAACATGGATATCACAAATAGACTGATAATAATTATGACCAGCCACAGGTAAAAACAACGAGAATCAGTAACTAATCAACTGTTGAGTCATCATAAATCTTTAGTTGTCTTGAATGTTGAAATTCTTGTCAGACATAACGAAAGCACGAAGCGTACACAGAATCATTAACAGTGTTGCCAACCATCAAAGCTGAAACCCACATGATCCTATGAGGGGGCATCCAAGAAGGCAGGCGGGGAGTCGTGTAATGACTGTTAAGTTATTACAAGGAGAAGGTGAATCCATTTGTCAATCTGCTAGCACTCCGTTGACATGATTGAGTATGAATAATACTAGAAGTAAATACTGGAAGCCAATTTATTTCAGTTCTTTTTCCGATGCTGCAGAAAATATTCGATACCAAAAGTACTCGGTATCGAAAAACAATATTCGATACTTTACCTCCATCGATAGGTGTCGCATGCTCACAGGTATGAGCTACGCTCCTGATTGTAAAAGACTTTTTGTAGTTCCTGACAGAATATTTTAACTGAAACTGGCACCACAGTTTAAATACTTTGTTTTCGTTGATATCGACCGTTTTACACTTTATAAACAAATTTCCCGCATTCAGTCCTTACAATTCGAATGTGGAGCCTGGCAACCTCAAGTACTTGTGGCTGAGCACATTTCCGATGTTGGCCGTCGAATATTTGCTTCGATTTCGATGTTTTGTTCCTTTCTGTACACTCAAAAAGCCCCTTTCTAATTCGACGCAATCTCACCATCGCCCAATGCCATCCGAACTATAAACCGTTTTACGACTCATTCAACCAAGCAGGGCCCAAGCTGGAGAATAATTCACTTTTACTATCAACTTATTGGGGTCTTTCTCTTTATATTACAACTTCCTCTTCCACTGTTTTAGAAGTAGGAGGATTAATGTTTATTGTAACAAAACTACAAAAATACAAACAAATGAATTAAAACACATAAACATCCAAATATTCAAACATGGCATAATGCTGTCTGTTTAGTTGGCCATTTGTAAAAGGTATCACAATAAATTGATGGTGTCGTGTATTTTAGAATCACACCCAGGTGGTAGGTAAGTTTTTAGTTATTAGGCGTTTTTGAACAGTATAATTATAAATAGAGACAAAATTTAATTTGAATATCCCAATATCACATAAGTGAACTTAAGACACGTACCTGATTTTGTATTCTGCCAATAGTGTCGCCCTGCCACCTTGACATGTAGTGTCTAGTGCCTTTTGAAACCGTCATATTACACTCTGCACAGTCGTACTGTCGATTATTTCTGTTTTATACCGTGTTCAGGTCAACAATTGAGCCTCAGCCCTGAACATATACTTCACACTGTTGAGAATATTTTCAGGGCGGACGGTGAACACGGTATAAAACAGGGATAATCGACAGGACATAATATTATTATGTCTGAGCACTCTTTAGAGACTGTATTTTAGTTGATGTTTGTAAATTGCAAAACAGGAGAAGGAGGATTTTGAGGATTTTGGAAGGACGAACCACTTACATAGCTCCCTGTACTATAATATTATTACTCTCCATCATTTTAAAATCCACTGGATTCGTGCTCATTATGATTTCAAAGTCGATTTTCAACATTTTAGTGTCAGTCAAGAGAAAGATGAGCGCCAACAAATACAAAGGACCGCTGTCCGAGGACACTCTGAAACTTGCGAAGAAAGAGCTGCGGGAAGACGACTTATCGCGGGAACAAGCCCTGACGCAAATGAGGGGCTGGATCGAGAAGAATCCGAAAATCATCAACTGCAGAACGGGTGAGATGAGAATCGGACACTCGATGCGTTGTCGAGGGGTCATATGCATGCAATTAGGTGAACGAAGGTACCTAACGTCGTTGAATGGGTAGTTGGAGATGGTGACGGATGTGAAATAACTCTCCAAATACCGAGTGAAAGAAATTACACCGAACACAGGGTGGGGTCTCTGGGGACCCCAATAATTTAGTCCTTAATTCTTGTTATTAAATTTTTCTTTAATTAAAATTATTAGGATGAGGCCAAGAACATACGAAGTAGTTAATTGAGGCCAAACCTGATAATAATAATAATAATAATAATACAAATGAAAACATTTTAGTAGGATGATCTTAGATAGTTTTTGTTAATAAATACAATAAATAGGTTCAATAAATTTCAAATTTATATTTTAAAAGGGGTTTAATAAAATTCTGCTCTTGAATTACTTTAAAAAAAAAGTTAGCAAAAAATTGACACAATCTTGAAATAGAATGGTAGATCTCATCTGTTCTTTGCACACAAATTTCTTACTACTGTGGCACTTGAAAAGCAAAAACTAATATGACTAATAGCTTCCCGGTATCCATTATGATGAATTCCAGAAGTTTAGCTATCTAAATTAGGACTACGGGAAATACCAGGTGGGGTCCCGAGGTACCCCAGCCATGTTATTCATATTAATAAAATATCGTAACAAATTTATTGTTATGTTGTAAGAACGTATAATCTCATCCAAGCAATGCAGATGGTCGTAGGATAATGTCCTAGAGTTTCATGAGGAAAGAATTTGTTTTACAATTTCACTCTGGTATTCAGAGGGTTAAAACAACCAACATGCTTTCGTGCGTATGTTCGGTATCTACGTATTTGAACCAAATTAATAACAAGCCATAATATTTGTTATTTTTACATTATTTTTACAAGGCATATTTTATTTACTGTGTTAGCATTATGTAATGCGTTGTAAGCAACCTATCAACATCACTTCCCGAAACATAGGCATAACCTACAAGAGTTAAATATCCTACAATGAGCAACTTATCATCTCAAATTCGGTTTCTCAATTTGTCGTAAATGACGTCATACGTTTATTTAATTTTAAGCAACTGAAAATAGTACAAACGGTTCCGAAGTGGGGAGATTTTATCTTTACTGTATGAATAAGAGACCACATCAGACAGTTCCTCAAATAACGTGTCAATGCTAGAAAAACGGTAAATCCATAGTCCTGCAGCATAGCTATAAGAGCGAATTTTTAAAGAAATTACTAGTTTTATGTGAAATGTCTCCATTTTACTGGTTTTATAACAAATTTTGAATAGTTTTTTTAATTTTTTTTGCCAAGTAACACCGCAATTTGTAGATTTTCTTCATCTTCAAAGTGCTCCAGTTTGATAACGGAATAATATATCGCAATTCTAACTTCACCATCGTGTTCATCGTTAGAAAAAACTTTAAACGAGACTGCTTGTCAGACTGTCTCATTTTTGGAATTTATGGGTAATTTTGACCCCCCCCCCCTCCTCCCCCAAAACCCCCCTTAGAGTGGCCCGATTCTAACCACCTACTTTAGCCTTTCGATTGCCAAGACAGATTTTTGAGCAAATTTGAATGACACATACAACATAAATGTATACTCGCATACATGATTTTTGTCCTGGAACGGATTTCGGTACCTATATAGGTAATTAGTTTTCTCAGAAATTCGAGTTTTAAAAATGTTGACCAATAATAATAGTTTCCTTTTCTTCGAAAAGTCGCTAAAAACGTTGAATTGGATGTACCAATTAAAAAAAAAAAATTAAAAAATGACATTATCCGCGAACTATCCCACAAATTTGTAGGTTTTCAATGCTTTCAAAACTCAAAACCATCCGCAGATGACAGTTTCCTCCTGAGATTTCTTCGGTTCAAGAAATTCAGCGTCCCGATGGCCCAGGAGGCTCTGGAGAGGTACATCCTTCTCAGGCAGACGATCCAACAGGCGTTTCACAACCTGGATATGACCCTTCCCAGAATGGAACACCTAATCGACAACGGGTTAGTCAACATCGTGCAATACTCTTGATAGTTCGGAATTTTACCTCAATCAGCTCAAAACGTACGTTTTCATCTCGAAGTTTTTGAGGCCCAAAATTTTAGTAGCAAGAGCTGCGTTGTCTTGTAAGATCATTTAAAAAAAAAAACCATCTTCGACGATTTGGAAAGTGTGAAAGTAAGTACGGAGATACGTACGAGTATTAATTAAGGTACTTTACGTCAGTAACAAATTCGTTATTCATGAGAAATGTCCTTCGCAAAAGCTCCTTGTCCTCGACGCCATGATAGTCGAGCTTATCGCCCTACAGCCATACGTTTCACAATTTTTAATGTTTTAGTTATTTATTTGCGGTACCCGGGAGAGACAAACTTGGGCGCAGGTGGATTATCGCCAGGCCAGGTATGTACACGAAGATATAATAATATTACTATATTACATGTATGAAAAATGCAAATACAAAAACAATGCCCGTAGTTTTGTTCTGCACGAAACTTCTCATACACATTTATAAATTTTCAATAACCGAAAATTCACGATGAAAAGAAATAGAAACTTGTGTGTTCGTAATAAAAATTGGCAATGCCATGATTCCTTGCAGCAGCACTGAGGCATTCCCTTTTCTCGTAGGTACTGCCTTCATTGCCATTTCCACAGCTGAAGCATTCACTGGTGGCCTCGTGATGCCACTTTTCCTTTTAGGCATCTGAAAATAATCAAATTGTTGAAAGTAAGAAACTCTGAAACAGGACAGTGTCCCTACCTTGGACAGCTAAGTCCCCCCCCCCCCCCAACGTGTCCAAGGTAGGCCCAACCAACGTGTGATGAGAAAAGTCATACTTTTAACGAGCCAATTAAACTAACCGAAGAAATAAAGTACCTATGGAATCCGTAGACAACAGTCAAATTCGTGCGTAGAAACAAATCAAATTGGGTTGCAATCACTTAGGCCCGTTGCAGCAGAACTCGAACTCCTTTAATCATGAAAACTGAAACTAGCGATCTTTCCTTCAAGTCACGTGTTATTTAATTTTGCCGAGCTCCTGGTGTTCACTTGTCTTGGGATAACACCGCCTGTCCAAGGTTGGCCAAAACTTCACATTTTGTGCTGTATTGTATTCTATATCTTTTCAGTTTCAAAGTGCAGAACTAAGTAATACCCAACAGTTTTAACTGTATTTACCTACTGTAATACATGTATACATAGATAAATATTTAAGTCAATTCTCAAGGTTTCAGTTAAGTTTCTATAACATTAAAGCATAAAAACCTCCTACTTTCGAAAATCCGGATTGTTTGACAATGCGGATGAGGTTTGGTCCCAATTAATCCGGATTACCGCTCTCTGTAAATGAATTCCATGTATAGTACGTGTATATATTGCAAGTTATCTTGAAACACGTAAAACACGGTATAACACGTCCAAACATTATATCAGGTAGGTAAATTGCAAGTTAACCGGTGTTTTAGGGTGTCTTATCAGCGAAAATTAAACCCTAACTGAGGTCAGTTGGGGAAGTTCAGTTCATTACGATTTCGGAATGTGCCGACTGTAATGATGACGGCACTGGTTGGACTTTTACGTAACGCTCACCTCATTTCCTTCATAATGGGAACCCAACGGTTGGGTGTGAAACTTTGTTTAAGAATTATTCAACTGAATGCACAATTGTAACGAAGCGTGACTGGAAATTCGAGTTTCCTCTGCCACGTGCACGACGATGGTCTCAAGTGCCATTTAAGGCGTAAGTGCCATTTACCTAATTTTTCAGGGGAGCCAAAAATTGGAAATAACTAACATACTCCTATTTAATTTAAGATTCATGCATTTCTACCCATTACATTTCAATTGTTGTTAATATTTTTATTATAATTGCCTTTTACTGTTGCACTGTAGCCAAGTTATTGATAATTTTGTCGCTTACGCTTTTTCTTTGTTGAAATGAGGCGTTTAAGCCTTTCAATTTTAAAATGAATTCTTCTCAATTGGCGTTTAAGAACTACTTACGCCCTTTAGTTATAACTGTATCTGGCAAAATCAGGCGCTTACTACCTTTCCGATAATAATAATTTTACTAAAACATTATTACTAATAAATTTAAGATTTATTGCTTCCGTCCACGACACCCGTCAATAGTTGGACTTGAACCCCGCCCAAAAGGAAAAGAAAAAAAGTTGTTGAAAAAAAAGGTTTGTTTTATGAAGTGTTCAATTTGTGGAGGTAACTTGAAAGATGAAATGGGTATATCAAGCAAGAATTAAGATTTATTGAGTGAAAAATGTAAAATGGAACATCAAAACGTACCTAATAAAGGTTATCATGAGATAAGACAAACAAAAAGGAATTACAAGTGTTGCTTTATATCTCACACTTCCTCATCTTCACTAACTGTTACAGGCCTTTGTCAACTGTATCAAAAAATTTTATCGGTCCAGTGGAATTAACACTGACTTAAAAGGGGTAAACGACAAGAACGCGAAGAGAATTCAAAATGATTTTGCAAAGAATAGTATTAAATAATCTACAGTATTTCCGTTTTTTCAACATCTCTGTCAAAAGTAGCATTGATCTCCCCATAGGTGGTGGCGTTTACGTCCAAAACAAAAGTAGAAACCCAAAAGGCGTAAACGACGGCAACTTTTTTATGTTTCTTTAGCTTATTTTCATTTATATGAACAAAATGTACAGGTGTGAAACAGCTTTGTGGTAAAATACTAAATGCTTTGATGTAAAATTAAACACAGCTACCTTGGAAACATCTATTTAGGAACCAGTGGGCGTATCAGCCAGGACTCCCACATGCATGTGATTCGGCCCTTACGCCTTGATAACCTGACATAAGAGTGAAACATAGATGTCGCTTACGAAATTTAAACAATAGATTTTTTCATTAAGTAATGATTTTATTTTTACTCTAAGCCTAGTGTTTGTGGAAGAACTAACGCTTACGACCACTTTTCAAAAAAAAAAAAAAAATTTTCGCCAAATTGGCGCTTACGCCTTTCTACCTTGAGACCGTCTACGTAATTAGATGTTTCAATTCCACTTCATGTCCTCAACGATTCGCGAGGTGTTTGTCGAGTTTGGGTGGCATTGAATGTGGTCGGGGGAGGGGGGGGGTGACTGTGATTCTTTGTAAGAATTCATTTTAATAGGTACCATTAATAACTTTTATGAGTTGACCTCCAGTGACTAACAATAATTTTTTTGGGGGCTCCCCGACACGACTGAAAGGTGTTTTCGACCCTTACAAATTCATAAACGAGGACATGTGCCGGATCCACGGGATCGTCTACGAGACTCTGATGGAAGACGAAGAGAATCAAGTGAGAGGATTCGTTCACTATGCGGACGGCGCTGGAGTATCATTTCCCTATCTGACTCTTTTCACCCCCAAGGAAGCAGTGAGGATTGTCAAAAACGGAGAGGTAAAGTTATTTATTAATATTGTTTCTGGTTGTCCCCTTTAAACTCACAATAAAATTTATGTTATTACGAATTAAATGTTAATTTTAATGTTAATTTTAATTTTAATGCTAATTAATTTAATGTTATTATTTCAACACCTTTTTCTGTTGGTGTATTTAAGGTTTCTGGTACTAATGTAGTGCTGCCATATCTGTAACAGGCAAATAATTTATAGGACAGTGTAAGCTTGAAATCGAGATTTATCGGGACAGCGTCAAAAAACAAAATCGGAAAGAAATTTCAGAGATTTGATAGGAACGGGAATTTAAGAAACGGAGAACAGCAAAAACACTCACGCCCAAAAGGGATTGTTAACGGGGAAGCGTGACTTTTGACATGGCCGTGAAACCTCAAGTCCACCGCCGTTAGCGAGCTAACGTTCTTTCGAATTTGGTCGCCCTAAACGGAAGCGTAACGTCGTTGCCTGTTAACGGTCGCCGTAAGCAACAGTCGTCTAAAGGAACTCTCCAATGTGGAGGTAGGGCGAGAAAGAGGAAGGGGACTGATGAGGGGGTTGATGATGGGGAGGGGGGGAGTGTCTCTTAAAGATTACGCTCTTTCTCCCCCTCTCCATCCATCGCCACAACTACTTACATTCAAATTGTGGGTGAATGTGAATGTGAGGGTGGGCGAGAAAGAGGAAGGGGGCAGAGGAGGGGGTTGATGATGGGGAGGAGGGAGTTGTCTCTTAAAGATTACGCTCTTTCTCCCCCTCTCCATCTCACGCCATAACTACTTACATTCAAATTGTGAGTGAATGTGAAGGTGGGCGAGAAAGAGGAAGGGGGTTGATGATGGGGAGGGGGGAGTTGTCTCTTAACGCTTACGCTGTTTCTCCCCCTCTCCACCCATCGCTACAACTACTTACATTCAAATTGTGATTGAATGGTAAAGTGGGCGAGAAAGAGGAAAGTGAGCAGATGTAGGTGTTTGACGAGGGGGAGGGAGGAGTTGCCTCTTACGCTCACTCCCCCTCCTCGCCCCTCGCGATAACTACATTTTTTTATTTTTGGTAAATATTTCTTGAGGTACTAGGTCCTACGTGTTTTCAGTTTTTTTTTTTTTATAATTTACAAACTAATGAAAAATATTTTCAAATAGAATAAGGAAACATATAGAAAACATTAGGTACCACTTCGGTTTACAGAAATTAATCATTCTATGTGGGCATAGCCCGTGGTAGGGAGATGAGTCACGTCTCCGGTCGTACATTGCGTTGTGAATAGTCCATTAGGACATCAAATTTGAGGTATTTATACCTACTTATGCACCATCGAAGAAAAGTAGTTAAATAGGAAATTAAGTAGTAAATAGGAAGAGCTACATTACATTAATTCCTTTCTAATGGAGTGTAACAACAAAGTCATTGCACGTATTTATCTTTTCCACCGTCTGAGCGAAGGACATCCTTGTGTTGCTTGATATAGGTGAAGAATTCCGAGCAGGTGACGACAAGATTGGTCTTGATGGTGGTCAGTGCCTTAAACCGTTCCTGGGAGAAGATAGTTTCTCTCTTTGGCCCATTGAGCGGTGATGAGTGAAAAAATCCTTTCAACTTGTATCCAGCTATTCAACTTTCAACTTGTATCAAACTTGTATCAAACTTTCAACTTGTATTTTCCTTTCAACTTGTATCAAATGTATCCAGCTATTTTCTGTAGCAGAGGAAATTGAGGGGTATGTTTATTTTGAAAAAAGAAACTGGCCCATTTCATAGGGGACTACAATTACCGAAAATCCTCGTTAGTATTTTGTTCGGCCATAATAAGTATATTATACTTTTTCATTTCCACCCACTCCGAGAACAGCTTAGATTCGTCAATACCTATTCATCTCATTGGCGCACAGATATTCGATGCTGGCTTGGACCTAAAGCCATTCACGTAAAGTTTTTGAACTCCATATAGGAATTGAGCCAAGATTCGACTTCTTCAAAAATCGGGACAAGATCGGCGCGGCTAAAAAATTAATCGGGACACTTCCAAAATCATGACGGGACGCCCGGGACACCTCGAAAATCCGGACATGTCAGACGAATGGCAGCCATATACTAGTGCCACCCAAAGTAGAAAATCCGTAGTCCTCCCTCGATCATTTACACCATAAATCTAGTCAGGGTGTTAATCAATGCAAATAGGTACATGTATCCGTGTTAATGGCTCACAGGGGGTTTAGAACCGAAGATAAGGCGAATGATACATGGACTATCACTACGAGGGTATACAGGATGTCCCATGTAAGGGCGGACATCCCGCACGGGGGTGAATTCTACAACTAATTTGTGACTAAAAATTTCCTACGACTCATATATTTTACTCCACTTGAAACCCGAGTTTTTTCACTTAAAATTTTTTCTTTCGTGTTTTCAATCTTACGTAACGAAAACGGACATAACTCCTTTATTTACCAACATAATCTCAAATCTGAGGATACCGTTGGAAAGAGCATTAAATTTCCTATCTCTCTGGTGGCAAACCAAAATCTTATGCTCACGAGTAAAAAACGGGTAAAAAGCCAGCCTAAAAAGAAACATTTGCCAAATCCTGGAAATTTCCAGTTTTTTTCAATCCTGTAAAACCAACTAGTCCTACTTGAAAGTTTCGTACTGTTACTGCAAGAGTTGCCCAAAAAGCTCAGCTATCCAACGGTGTCCTAAAATTTGAAATTTCATAGGGAAATAAGGGAGAAAA
The DNA here is from genome assembly GCA_963920205.1 of Stenodema calcarata. Classification (NCBI taxonomy): domain Eukaryota; kingdom Metazoa; phylum Arthropoda; class Insecta; order Hemiptera; family Miridae; genus Stenodema; species Stenodema calcarata. The sequence goes on along the minus strand of OY986061.1, from coordinate 21,165,541 downwards.
TGTCGATTGCATGAACGCAGAACATTATTCTGGAAGCGCTGAATAATTTTGCAATTGTGCACCATAAGTCCATACGGGTCTCAGGACTTGTTTGTGCAGGATGAGCTTGTTATGGATAGACATTTTTAACCGCCTACCCATAAGCCAGTACATTTTTCTGAATTTTACTGTGAGCTCGGTTGTTTTCTTCTTTCCATCTCAGTTTGGCATCAAGCGTCATTCCAGGATATTTTGCTTCGTTAGCATGTGGGATTGCCTGGCCGTTAAGTTAGCAGGCACATAGTTGCATTGCTTATAAGTATGAGTTCGTGTAGTTCGTATGAGTTTCTCATATGCTAAGAAAAAAGAGAACATAACAAGAAACTGACACCCACCAAAAAATAAGTTTCTAAGAACTTGTGCTAGTGAAGTGAAGTCAACGTGCACTGATTTTGCATCATTTAGTCTGATTCTCCTTTTGGTGGTTGTCCAGTAACTGAGAACTGATCAGAGAAAACTGAGATCACTCGTGCAGACACGTTTGATCACTGTAGAACACTAACACGGAAAGGTACGATACTGTGTGAATGACAGAGAACAATTTATCACGGAGGGCAACGGTGCTGTCATGTCGCGGATATGTGGGGATGTACCATGGATATGGTTGGAATGTCACGGATATGTGTGTAATTTATACTCGTTTCCTGTATACAATTTACGGTTTCATATTGCAGAGAACGCTACCGATGAGACATAAAGAAGTTCATGCCATCAACGTTCCATCATCACTCAAATATGTTCTGGATTGGGGTATGTCGCTCATCTCGGAAAAAATAAGGGAAAGAGTGAAGGTAACAGAAAGAACATACTTGAAATATAATATCACTTACTTGCAATATAACATTAGGAACATAATTTTAGGTATGTTTGATAAAGGGATCTGAGGATCGAGTGATGTGATTGAACAAAACTTTTTATTTATTTCTTCATGTAGATATACACGAGCGCTGAAGAAGCAGCCAAAACTCTCGATGTCAGCATGTTGCCCAAGGAATATGGTGGTACGATCCCCATGAGTGAAATGATTGGTAAGAACTGCGAAGATTCTGTTAACATTGGCGTGGGTACGGTTTAGAACCTGACTCTCAACACAAATAGGGGTTTTGAAGGGGAAAAGTCGAAGAACGGACGAAGGGAACTGTCATTCGCTCTCAAAACGTTGATTTTGTGGAATCGAAAGTTTACGGAGACCATCAGAAAACACCATTCAACCGCGCGGAAACTTTGAGTTTAGAACTCGACAATCAACTAATCGCCTTAACTTGGACTAAGAACAATAACCCGTAACTGGAACATCCCAAGGACTCCAAACTCAGACCAAACTGTAAATACCAAGAACTTCAGAACGACAAAACGAAACGGAATATGTACCTAACAACAGAACATTTGCTTCTGATCAAACCGCAATTAAGAACCCAAGAACAGTATAGTAAGTACTTGCCCATCAGTAGATGGTACTCATAAAAAAAAATATTAAAGGTAGGAACTGATTTGGCAAAAAATAAATTATTTTAAAATGTTCACCTATATGGAATAGGGAAGTTGTGTTGCGTTATGACCTGAAAAAGATGTGTGCAAAGTTTGAGGGTGATCAAAAAATGACTTCAGGTTCCATATCTTCATTCTTCATAAATAGGGATGTGAATAATACTATATTAAGTATGAGTTTTCTTCTTGACAAATACATATTTGGAAACTTAATATTTTTCAATAACATTTTGAGGGCGTGTTATTTGTCCCAACGGGCAACATAATTTCACTATCCCAACCCAAATTTCAAAACTTCGGAAATTTGCTCCACCCTAGAAGTGATTTCTATGTCAACTGCTGCTAACTGCTTATTTTCATATTTTCCAGCGTCATTCAAGAAAGAGCTCGTCGCCAGCCGTCAACGCCTCCTGGACAACGACCAAATGGAAGTGAGGTTGGAGCTGTTTTCTGATCAAGCCAAAGAAGGAGCCGTCTCCGCTCTCAAAAAAGGCAATTCGACGTGCAACCCGTACAAGAACGATATCCTGTCCGGAAGTTTCAGAAAACTCGAAGTCGACTGATCTCATTTCATAATAACTGACGTACTCGTACAATACGCTGTGTGCCTCGAAATAAGGAGTTATCCGAGTTATTCTCGGGTGTTATTCAATGTGTGACTGTAACGTTATTTAACCGAATTTTTGTCGGTTTTCCCAACCTGTTCCACTCAAGGAAAAACAAGTATTTTATTTATTCATTGAATACAAAAGCCGGTGATTCTGGGCTTTTAGACGAACTTAGTTTTGGCTCTTATTGCGTATTGCAAACGATCCTGCCACCTGACGTGAAGCTGTACAGTTGGTACGTTGTTGCAATTAACTAATAGTCAACGTGGCCCAAAACTACTGTTTATTAAATATAATCATGCGTATCAAGTGAAGGTGGTTGCTGTAGTGAGATAAGATAAATTAAAATCTTAGTTTAAAGCGTTTAAATTAACTTCGAGTTAAGTACTGCGAAGTAAATGAAATGCGTGGTTGTCTTTTATTTTATTTTAGAAGGAGCTCTTGAAAACACCACACAATTCCACTAATACTGAAACGGGTGAAATTTAAATTAATGTATGTCCTAAATTTACTAAATAAACTTGGTGTATTTTTTATACGTGCCTACTATTTGATTTCGTGTGAAATAAAAAATACAGTTTTTGTATTACGTTCGTTTTATCCAGCACCTCAGAGTTTTCCACGATTCCTACACCAAGTAATTAGATGTTGACTTCTCACAACTCATGAGTTGTGACCTTGTAACAGTTGGGTCGAAGGAATGTAGTAAGTGCGTATCATTATTCAAGGACGGTCGTTCAACACTTTACTACTTGAACGTCGCTTCCGTATTGAGTAGGTTGAGATTCAAGAGTTTCCATCGTTCAAATAATATTCGAACGATGCAAATATATACCTACCTACATTATAATCTTACTATACTGGGTGACCTAAATTTATAGGACCTGCCATTTATCTCCGTAATTTCCGAACCTAAAAAAAATTCATATGGTAACCCCTTTAATTTTTCACGGGAAATTCAAATGTCAAAGTTGTGTGCCTCGCGCATGCGCTCAAATGGGCGGTTTGCGCATCAACATTGAAACATTTTTACATTGAAACCGCCATATTTTATCGCAGATTCGGATTCTAGCCAAATTTCATGAAAATTCTACTCCTCATTCGATTTTTTGACCGCGCGTAACCCAGTCTACGAGCGCGCGAAAACGCGCAACCCTACACTGCACGAAAATGTTGACCACCGTAGACCCCATGTGTGGCACATGAAATTTCATTATTTTTGAACGCTGATTCACGTGGTGCTATTTTTTTCTTCTTTGAAGAGGGCGCTGGAGGAAAATAGCGGAGATAAATAGCTAGGTATTCCTATAAATTTTGGCCGCCCTTTATACATTATAATATAACATATAAAGGGTATCCAAGTATAAATATATGTAATTGTATAATTATAAAATACATTATATAATTTATCTTAATATATTATATCAACGAGGAACTAGAACACGATAGTGTATTGAAAAACATACAAATTGTTTTCGACAGCGGTTCTTCCAATTTTAGGACTAGCTGTTAGTGGTGCCATCCCCTGGTTGAGACTTCAGTAATGACTGCATCCGTTTTTCTCTGATCAGCTTTAGACTAGTGTGATGCCTTCGGGGATCTTCGTCGCCATTTTGGTGTGTTTCTGGTGCTGACCTGGGGACGACCGTATCAGTTCCGAGCTGCCCGATAGCTGTAGATGCCGTGTCGAGCATTGAACTGGCCAAGTACAACCTGCGGATCCTAACGCGTAATTCTTCTTTTTTCTCGTTCTCCAAATCGACGAGCTCTTCTTCAGTCATGTCTCGCAAAGATGGTGAGGGGTTCGGATTTCCGTTCAGAAAACTGCAATAACAAGGTTTTGGTGCACTCAAATCCGGCTCAGTTTGCGTTTCGACGTGCACGCTACGTGAAGCCCTTAACCTTTCCAATTGTACGCGTTGAGGTACTTGAAGTATGCTATAGCGACACGTCGGGCATGTTTGTTGCCTTTGGAACCACGCTCGTAAACAGGCTGTGTGAAAAATGTGGTTGCAAGGAAGTTTTTTCGCCGCCGAATTCAACTCCTCTCGGCATATTATACAAGCGTTGTCGTGCGTCTCCAAGTCCAACTGGGTCACGTCAGGGTAGAAATTGTTCAAGTACTTGAGCGCCCGTCTGGTCATCAGTACGTTCGTCACGGACTTCTTGAAGGACTTCAACGTGAAATACATCGGCCTCAAGACGAATAGTGGGAAAGTAAAAATGTTTACCATTAACACAAAGAACGCGCTGTACAGTACAACTTTGATGGAGCTCATTACAACTGCAACGTACATTTGAGTGACAGCTCGACTTTCTGATGTGCTGTATTCGAACAGGCCGTGCAGATACATCGTGTACTTGATCAAATTGTCCAGTAACATCGTTAGGAGAATGCAGTATTCAAACCCAAAAACGATTTGTATGGACGGACCGCGGCTTACTGTACGTTGATAGGCGAGAGTGATAAACGAGGCATCTACCGCGCCTAAAAGGATGAATACCGCAATGATCCTGACGTGGAATAGTTTGGATAAAGTCATACTTCGCTCTATGAGATCGACTCTCTCGTCGGTCAACCAGTGGAATGTTTTCATGAAAATCAAGAGGGCGAATAGAAAAACGAATACCGGCACGGTGTCTTCTTTGAAGATCGTGAACGCAAGGCAGGTCTCTGTCAAAGCGTACCAGGATCGTTCTGTCATCCTTTCGGATTCGATGGGGCGGAGATCGCCGAAGAAGATTTTCCTCAGGATCGTGCTGGTGATCAACCCGAGAAGAAGAGCTTCAGCATAACACACCGCTATTGCTGCACCTGCACAAGTACAAAAGCTTGTTAACGTTAATGACCTTTTTTTTTTTTTAAGGTTGTAGGAGGTACGGTATGAAAGAAGGAACGTTATTTCCAAGCTTTCGGCTTATTCGGCGGGGGTTAGTAGGTACATATTTTCTACTCGTCCCAGTCTCTGCTCCGGACGATAGAATTGAGATAAAAAGTTCAAATTTGCACACAAAAAATCTGTCTTGGCAATCAAAAGGCTAATTTCGTAGATTGGCAGAATCGGGCCACTCAAGGGGGGGGGGGGGAGTTTTAAGGGGGGAAAATGACCCATACATTCCCAAAATGAAACATTCTGACAAGTGACCCATCATTTTAAAGGGTTTTTTTTATGCTATGCTGAAAACGATGGTGAATATATTATATTCTTGTAGGGCTCGCCAAGATCTGTCTGCCTATGGGTATAACTCGAAAGTCGAATTTTTCGACTTGTCACACTAGTGCACCTCAAGAATAGGAGCTCCTATTCTTGAGGTGCAATTTATCAATAGTTCAACTACGTATAATGATATAGTCGTATAATCCTACGTAGAAGATCAAACTTATTTACCAGATTTGCTCAAATAAACCATCGTTGGGTAGAATTGCCTCTTTTGGTTGTAGACGTAGCCAAACATCCCAATCAGGCAGAGGAATATAAACGTTGCTATTTGTCCGTTGGACGGCATCTGTAAGATCATTAACCGGGAATACGGTATGGTACACCCTCACCTCAGTAACAGACCGGTCTGTGCCTGTTGTTGCAATGACGTCTAAAGTAAGTATAGTATGATAACGAAGGTACCTAGTGTTCTGTATGTGGGATCAGTCACCATGCCATTGGAAATTTCAAAAAAATTAATACGATTTCTAGTTTGTCAGCGCTACTATCACTAAACATACGGGTAAATTAGTGGGGTTGTAACAACAACCGAGTTGTGAGGATTTCTCTTTACCTTCACTTACTTGTGTAGGTGAGATTGAAGATAACTTGAAGGTAAACTGAAGAAAACTTCGAGCGAGTGAAACGAGAGGTTACCTAATAAAATAATTAATAGGACCCCATTAAAATGATCAAGGCTCCAGTTTACCTCATCGCCGTATCAGTAGGTTAAAATCTACTAACTACTATTGCATTTTCCTTCTTTACTCGTTATTTATGCGACCACACCGATTATTTTGTAGTAATTAGATTTGAGAATATTAATGATCCTCGTTGAGAACTATTGTTAGTCGGGCTTTTTCCGTAAAATTAACAGCCAAGGCAACAGGCTATTCGGTTATTATTACTTATGAAACCAAGGGAATGGTTTCCACAATCCAGGCAACAATGCGTCATTTTACAAGTTTAGCTTTTTACCTTTAAATTAACGGAGTACTAAAATGGGTTGAAACCGGAACATAATTATGATGAGATAATGGTTTTAAACAGGACTAATGGTTTTCGTTTAATTAATATCTGTACGGTCTATCTATTGTAAGTGGACGAGGCTGTTGAGATCAATAGCAAAATATACGGATCTACACATCGGAGCTTCCACGAGTGGTCCCTCGATACGAGATTTCTTTTCAAAGGTTTGACTGTGAACCTGAAATACTAGGTATGAATGACTGGAATGAAAGAATGCAATTTTATTAGGAGAGGATGGTTGTCCATGTGATGAGCAATGCGTTGCCAAGCACTCGGGATGTTTGATAACGCTCGCATCTCAAAAATCAACATCAACACAAAATCAACATTGGCGACCTTCACTCTTAGGCGAGGGTCCTGCACCAATGTCCGTTTGTCAGGCAACATTATACCCCCTAAGCCAGAAGTGTGGTATCTGGTACTGTTTTTGGACCGCCGACTTACCTAGAGGCAACACATCAACCGCGTAGTGAACAAGATGAAGCGGCGTGTCTACCAGCTTTGGCCAATGTTGAACCCCAAATCAAAGCTGGATCTGGCAAACAAGAAGCTGTACATGTCGCTTACCGAACCGGTTTGGGCGTATGGATGCGCACTCTGGGGCTCGTCATGTGCCACCTCAGTGAACAAAATTCAAATCCAGCAAAACTAGATATTTCGGCTAATTCGTGGCGCCCCTTGGTTTGTAAGGAACGATGTGCTCCACAACGACTTGGGAGTAGGGACGGTGCAGGAGCGGATCAGAAAGTGCTATGGAGTCCTGCAGTCAAGAGCCACTGACCATCCAAACCCGGAAGTTGCGCACATTCCTGGGCCAGCGCCTCATGGTGAACGTAGGTTAAGGAGAAGAGTCGGTATTTGGCCTACAGAGAAGAGCGGTGAGAGTTCTGGCCAATCTAGGCTATAGAGAGGACTGTCGTACTTAGTGCTTTTAAAACACAGGGAATACCTACTGACCTTGCCTTCCACATGCATAAAGGAATGCCTCATTTACAGCTTACAACAAAAAAGACACTTGGTGTCGGGGCAACGACATCCATGACCATTTCACTAGAGTTTGCCAAAACTATGTACCTAAGTTTAATCTTCTGAAGAGATCTGAGAATGCATTGAATTACTGGTCCTTCAAATTATTCAACAAGCGGTATACCTATCGTCCGGTTGTTGAAGGATGGAGCTTTTTATTCATGTAGTGAGTTTTTGGACAATATTTTCTAATTGTGTTGCTCTTTGTTCTCTCAATTTCGACAGTATGTTTGTTTAACCTGTGATTGATGTGTTTTGTCTGAAATATTTTTGCTAAGTATTTGTAATGAATTTTGCTTTTTTTAAGTTTTATTAAGTAATGTACTTATTTTTTATTTCTAGGTAGTCCTAGTCGAGGATTTGTTTTTACAGATGAATGTGTTTTACGAAGAATTAAGTATTCTGAGATTTTAGAAATAATATTGTTATTGACGATTCTATAATATATGACGTCAGATTCAGATTCATTTATTTATTGCTGTAGATACAGTCAGTATATTATACTGATTGTATCTACTGATACTATTGATTGTATCTAGATACTATTGATTGTACTAGATACTACTGATTGTATCTACAGCAATAAATAAATGAATCTGAATCTGACGTCATAGGCTCTTACGGCAATGGCTTTGACGTACTAATTGGCCTCCTGCCAGCCGTCTGACGTCATAGGTTCTTACGTCATAGGCTCTTACGGCATAGGCTATGACGTACTAGTTGGCCTCCTGCCAGCCGTCTGACGTCATACGCTCGTGCGTCATAGGCTCTGACGTAGTGGCCCGCCGGTCGCTTGTGTTCTGACGTGATCTGAGGGAAAGGGTGAATCAAAGGGTATTAATCTATCATTTAATGATCTAGACAGAAGGGTGATCTGCATAAAGAAGATGATAAACCGTTGTGTCAAGAATTTGCAGAGTTTTTTAATTCGATTTTCTGAATCTACGTACTTATCTTGAAACGTAAACCAACAAATTTTGATGGGGGGGGGGGGGGGTTAAAAAATGGTTTTCTTTCGTCGATTCCAATGGTTCATTATTGAAGATGATAAACCAAAACGAATAGGTAATACACAGATTACGACAAAACAGCGAAGTAGGTGAACGAAAGCAAGGAACGTGAACAAATGTAAACAAGTGGACAGTGAGCAAGCGAAAGCGACGAAAAAGCACGCCTACTTGAAATGCAAACATCGACGGGCGTTTTCGTGTCGATCAAATTCACGCGGGAAACAGTCGTCCAGTGCGCTCCACTGCCGGTATCCACGATGGCGTCTCCAGTATCCATGCTATGTTTCAACTATTACGCCTTTGCTTGAATGCGTTTTTAATTCGACTATTTATCACACGAAATTTCAGTTTTATTTCAGTTTTATATTATTCGACTCAATTCTGAACTTACTTTTCCAGTGATCCTTTTGATTGAATACCTTCTTCATGTTACGAAGGTTTAGATTCTGTTATCATTACTGTCGATTACATTCACGTTTAGGGATGGCAAAAAAAATGAAAACATCGATGTATCGATGCATCGATACATCGACAGGCCGGCATCGATGCTCCAAAAACATCGGACCCCAAAAACATCGATGGGAAAAAAACATCGATGTTTTTAAAAAAACATCGATGTATCGATGGTTTTCAATCAATTTTTTATTTTATTTAATTTATAAGCTATAAATTTATTTTATTTGTTACCATTATAATTCAGTTCCAAGAAAAAAAATCGTATAAACGAAGGCTGGGCTATCACCCAGTATTTGGCAGGTAGTCCATTCAAGAAAAGTAATTTTGAAAGCAATTTGCCCCCCAGGCGATTTCTCTGCTGCGTAAGAGCTGCACCAGCCTTGGAGAATAATCTTTCTGCCGGTACAGAGGTGGCTACCCTCCCCAAGTATTCTCTTGATAACGTGTACAGCTTGGGTTAGACTGTCTTTCCCAAAATTCAAAGGGGTTTGAACTTATGTTTGATGCCACTGGAGTTGAGAGATACATTGATATCTCCGTGTCCAAGTTCACCGATAAGCTCTGAAAAGATGACATTTTCTTGTTGGTTTTGAACGCCAACGATTTATGATGGGCCCATATTATGTCAACGGGACTTCCACGGTCCGATTCTGAAGATGACTGAGATGACGGGGAATTAGAAGTATCAACAGACGCCACCAGTTTTTTAATTTGAGTGAGGGCTTTTGACGATGCGATGGAATCGGAAAAGTGAATATTTTTGAAACGGGGTCCAAAAACATGGGTAGGGTCAGCAAGTGACAGTTTTCCCGCCCCTTAAATCTCGAGTGAAATCCTGACATTAGAGCCTGTTTTAGCTGCTTTCCCACAGGCGAAATATTGGAAGTATCGATACTTTTCAGCAAACACGCCTCGATATTTTCATTTAAAGGAAATAAAAATTCAGAAATAATATTCCTAGGTATGTGAGAAAAATGTTAGAATAAAACATTCAGCAGCCTATGGCAAAAAAAATTGAAACATCGATGTATCGATGTGCCGATGCATCGAAACCCCGACATCGATGTTCCAAAAACATCGACATAGAAAACATCGATGGAAAAACATCGATGTGTCCCGCGAAAACATCGATGTTTCAAAAACATCGATGTATGATTGCCATCCCTATTCACGTTAGCGTGATTATTGTGTTTGTAATCAGTTTTGATATTCTACCTATTCGGTTTTTGCGTTATTTTTTTCTCAGCTAGTTTGTTGTCTCGTTTATTTCTTGTTGAAACTAGATGTCGCCTAAGAGTAACAATAAAATCAATAGTAGGTTATAATGGATAGGGAAAGAGATAATTTGTACACAGCACTTACTTCTATCAAAGTTTTGAGATGCAGCGTCTTCCAGATATTTCACAGTTTAGCTAACGGAGTCCGAGCCGACCATGGAGAGGAGAATAAAGATAGTAAATTCCTGTCGGAAATAGAAGAATTGCTCTCGTCAGTCACGCATCACATGAGGTTCGTTTATTATTTTGTATTTGCTCTAGCAACATAAGAAATATGCACAGGTTTAGCGTCACTTATCCGCTTACAATTCAAGGTAGATTTTTGACTTAAGTGAATAAGGGCTGCAATAATTGTTGAATTCTACCTGTAATTGTGTCATCTGCTGGTCTACATCTACCGTAGGCCAAGTTTATCGACGTCGCACAGTGTTGACTTTGGCTAATCTACCGAGGTGGAAAAAAAGTCATGTTAAGTCTGTTTTAACATAGAACATGTTTTAGCCTTCATAACTGGCAAAAACTGAGCCTTTGCTAAGCTGGCGCCACCTCTTACACTTTAAGCAGCATAAGGCCGGGATCAGCTGAGTGGCTCCTAAAGCTACTTTCTAGAATATTCACTCTATGAAGCTGAAATTTGGTATGTAGCCAGCTTCCTTAGGACTTCAGTCTGAACAGGCCCAGGATCAGCTGAGTGGCTTTTAAAGCTAATTTCTAGGCTATTCACGCTATGAAGCTGTAATTTGGTATGTAGCCAGCCTCCTAGGACTTTGGGCTGGCCAGGCCCCGGATCAGCAGAGTGGCTCCTAAAGCTAATTTCTATGACATTCACTCTACGAAGCTGTAATTTGGTATCTAGCCTCCTTAGGACTTAAACTTGAAGCAGCATAATATGCTGCTTCAAGTTTAAGTCCCTCGATATTATCGAGGGTCTCGCGGCAACTTCCCACATCGTCATTTTGGCGACTTTTCAGCAGAGCCAAAAAACCATCTGCCAATGACTATGTTTACTGAGTAACTCAGTAAAATAAATCGTGATATTTAGTGATACCTAACTTAGTGAGCCGTATACTTAGTAAGATCGATCCGCCGGGGGAAGACGCTTCGAATGGTATGCATAACAAATTTTGTCCAAAAGTGACGATGTGGGGTGTTGCCGTGAGACCCTCGATATGCTCGAGATCAGCTGAGTGGCTCCTTAAGCTAATTTCTATACTAAACGTGGCTAAAACATGTTCCATGCTTAAACAAATTAAGCCATAAGGCTCACAACTAAAGAAGAAGAGATATTACCTAGTGCTGAAGTCTGTAAAAATGCTTGTTCTGAAAAAAGATTGTATTGGTGGCGGAGGGGACCCTCGAAAGTCGTGTCCTCTCGAGATTTCAACCTTTGCAACTTGAGCACAAAATGTCTTCCTCCTGTCTGTAATTCTGTCCAGTGATTTCCCCGGAATATGGACACGAATCAATCAACAAAATCAACGTATTTCACAAGACATTTTGAAAATTTCTTGAAAAATTTACATTGTTGGCCTGAAACGTATTTCTTGACTGCTTTTAGCTCTACTGCAATAGAGCTGAAATTATTTGTCTCCAAGCCCAATTTGGGCTCTAGTTGTTCGAAAATTGATCTAGTTTTAGGATCTGACAGCTGGCCAGATTAGCGCTTTGATTCGAATAGGATTGGCAACGCTATCTGAGGGCAACGCTATTTGATAATCCCTCATCAACAAAATTTGTTAATTTAATTGATTTAATCACACTATGTCTAATAGGGCCTATTCAGAGGAAATACACATTACACCACTCCAACGTCTATTGACCGCTGGTGATTACAGTCAAATTGTTAGTGACTCGTTGTCAAGATGCAACTTATTACGGTACGGATTTCATTGTGGTAAGAATTTTGTTTCTGTAGTCCATTCCTAACTTCTTTCACTTCTTTGAAAATCTTCAAATTAATTACCAATTATGGATAGAAGAAAAATTGATATAAATTTCAACGGCGTGAGGCACGCAGGGATGGAAAAATTGTACAGAGGTCATTTGAGGACGTTGGCAAATCCCCCGAAGAAAGTGGACAATTCGGCACCGACTCTTGCTGTTGCCTGCTACTACAATCACGCTCGTGTGGCCAGCGAGCGGTTTCGTTTGGTCAACATTGAGCTTGAAAACAGAATGTTGTTGCAACTCATCAACGAAATCTACCGGACGAAAGGTAAAGTCGATACTGGCCCTCCCGCGATGTCGTGGAGTACGAACTTCTACGAGCGCGTCTACAAGAATAAAAAGTTGGAAAAGTCCAACAGGAAATTGTACGAAATTTTGAAACACGTAAAGCCCACTTTGTCTAAGGCACAGTTGGACCGGGATTATAAGAGAGCGTTGGAGAAGATGATGTTTCAAGCGAGATACACGGATTACTACTCGTCTCTAGTACCGGATTTGGAGCGGTGGGATATCTGCCCGAACAATATGACGGACAGGAGGTTTTGTAATGTTAAGAAGAGGGTCCAATGCTACATGGACATTGCCATTGACGATCCAAGAACGTCGCCGGACAAATTGATCAAATTGGGTCGCTTGTATATAGAAATCTACCGTGACTACGCGCCAGTTACCGCAGATAATTTTTTGCACTTCATAAAAGGTTATGAGGGAAAATCGTATAAAGGTGATTGAGAGTTTTAAAACTAGGCTACAAACCAGGGGCGGATACAATGGAGCCACAAATCGGCAATATTATAGTAGTTGTCTGAGCATAGCCCAGCCTTATTGCCCAATGGCTACAAAATTTCAGCAAGATACCTCAATTTTCAACAAAGTTACACCTACCAAATTTGGAGGGGTTGCTCACTAGGTCGATACTAAGGCTGCGTTCGAGGGGTTGCATAAAGCGAAATTGCTAAGTGTGCACAGTAACTTGACACAGGTGAGGTTAGAGTAGGTTAGGTTATGACAAACCCCCCATCAAAGTCTGGATCCGCCCCTGGATCTATGTGCTTTTGTGTAAAAGGTTTTGCATACTGAGGATGAGTTTGAAGTTTGCATAAAGCGAAATTGCTAAGTGTGTACAGTAACTTGGCACACAGGTGAGGTTAGAGTGTTACTAAGTAAATATTAGGAATTGAAAACTCCAAGGTGTATTTTATGGTCGCAAGGCACCAAATCATTTTGCGACTAATTCCCAAACACTGAGTTTTAAGGTTAGGAATCACAAGCGCCAAAAATTGACAACATAGTGATTGGAAATTAGGTGGTATGCAGGTGTTTTGGTGTTGAGACGATTGTACACCCTGTGTTCATACATTATTAGCGAATTTTCGAAGATCCAAAATTTTAAAAACTTGAATTTCCGAAACATTTTCATTTTCCTACCAAAATCCGTTACAGACCATTCTTAATTCTCGGCCAAAATACACTAAAAATCATATTAATATATTTTTTAAACCAAAAACATGTATATATTACTAACAAGTATACATTACATACTTGTTAGAGTAATCGTCTGGAATTTTGATAGAATTGAGATAAAAAGTTCAAATTTGCACAAAACATCCGTCCTGGCAATTAAAAGGCTAAGTTGGTAGATGGGCAGAATCGGGCAACTCTAAGAGGGTAATGGGGGTGGGGGATTACCCATAAATTCCAAAAATGTCCCATAAATGCTACATGTAACGCCTCATTCTTTTACGCTGAACACGATGGTGAAGTTAGAATAGCGATATCTTATTCTGTTCTCAAACTGGAGCACTTTGAAGATGAAGAAACATGGGTAGGCACCTGAGATGTTCTTCATGGCTCATCTGCTCTAACCTGGTAACGGAATGAGATATCGCAATTCTGACTTGACCATCGTGTTCAGCGTAGAAAAATCTATAAACTGTAAAGAAGAAGACAAAATTGGTTATAAAACCTGTAAAATGGAGACATTTTAACCAAAAATTCGCTCTTATAGCCACGCAGCATGACTTTGGATTGTTATCTATTCTAGTTGCAGAGATCTACTTGTTAGCTTTTCTATTGTAAAATTGTAATCTAGTCGCCCAAAGGCTGTAGGACTGTCTTAATCCTGTATTATCCTGTCGAAGGTACGCAATTCTTCCGCATTCAAAAGTGCATTGGTTGCGTCGGTGGTGACGTCGAATGCAATGACGGAGGAGGCTATTACGGCATTGGATCCAAATGCTTTCCGGATGAAAATCACCTCCTTCAGTTCAACGGACCCGGCGTCATATCAACATTCACCCTTTTCCCCGGACACAACCACTCGCATTTCTTCATCTCGTTTCAAAAGCTCGAGCCTTTAAACGGTAAATTCGTCGTGTTCGGTCGCGTCATCAAAACAACCAGCGTGTTAGAGCGTATAGAAGAGTGTGGAACTATCAGTGGAACGCCCATACAGAGAGTCGTTGTGGCGGATTGTGGTTTCTTGGGAAACAGCGGCTCTGACTGGCAAAGCGTTCTCAAAGCGAAGAAAACGTCGGACGAAAAGAAGACGTCTCAAACAAGTGGTGTCCTCGTTAGAGGGACCGTTCGCCCAGAAGAACCACTAAAAAGCAGCTTAGTATCATCATCACAAAAAATCTCTATCAACACAGGAGGTACATCAAATACTGGGTTATCAATAAATGTGTAATTTCTCCGTCATGAATGGTGGTTTTCCTCGTACTTGATCGTTAATTCATAAATCTATGCTCTGATGTTGTTGATTTGCAGAGACGAGTAAATGACCTATAACCTATGCAAATGACCTAAATGTGCCGTTTTTTTTTTTTTTTTTTTTTTTTTTTTCAAAAATGACCTAAATCACCGAAAAAAGTGGAAACGACATAGAAAACGACATATTTTAGAAGCTGGAGGTGTAATGATTGGCATCAACGTTGCTCTCCAGGAGTTGTCATAGTTATATTGGCAGTTTGGACTGGTAACAGTGGGAAAATCTTAAAAAAGACTTAGAGAAGGGACCCCACTCCCCAGCTGTGAGGTTTCACTCACTAAAAACCCACTCACCTAATCCACCCCGGAATCACTTATTCAGTATTATTTTGGAGCTCCCTCTGGTGTCTTCTCGCGGTCTCCAGTTTGTTTTCACCTGAGAAACGGGTCGTCCAGCTTTTTTGTCTTGAGGATTTGGACGATGTAGGACACAGTCCTCTCCCCAGTTCGCTGTTTGGAAATCATCTTCCTGATCAAGTTAGCAGGTGTGATGTCGCCCTCCTGGCGCATGGAAAAACGTGTACCAGTATAACTATGACCACTTAGTTATATATATAACTATGACCACTTAGCGTTCTTAGGCGTAGGTAGGACCAGAAGTATCCATGACCTGACAGGAACATTGTAGTGTAGAAGTCCACATCCCCGTGCCTCCTGCACCGATCGTAGTGATCTGATTTGGACCAGTCTACCAACTAGAGGAGCAGTAGAGTGAGCATTTTGGGTCTCTTGACCTTATTCAGCCTCACAAGGCCCACACAGCTAAACTATGTCAGGAGCTCTACCACTCCCGAACCTTCCTATTGTAGTTTTCAACTGTTTTGGTTTGTTTCAGAGATGTCGAACAGGCGGTGAGTAATCTTCATCAACCAACTGGACCTTTCGCTCTTGGAAACTCAGGATTTCTCAGTCAAGAATGCACCCTGGAAAGACAAGCCTTGTACAGCCACTTGGTTCGAAGCTACAAATGGACAGACAAGGTTTGTACTTGTACAAGATATTTTGCATAGAATCATCTTCATGTTTTTTCTTGTACTTTTTGTGAGTATTTGAATGTATTTTACAGAACATAACAAGTTTTAAAATCATCAGTGACTCAAACAACATTGCTCACCATAAACTATTCATTCAACAGTTCGTAGCTCAGAGGTCTGACTGAAATTGTTCCAAACTATCAATCGTTGAGATAAGTTTAGTCCTCAATAACTAGCCCTTCATTGATTGTTTTACAAGAAAAGTCTACTTATAATACTTCATTAGGGGTTGAAGGAGAGATTAAAAACGCAAAGTTGATACGATATTGTTGAAGTTTGCGTCGAGGGAAGATCATTGCATACGTCAGTCAACCTCTGCTCAATACCGCAGTCCTTAGTAAGAATGTAGCCGGTCCATTTTTGGATTTACGTGGTAAATGATCTTGAAGGTCTCCTGTCACTCCTAAGAGGAGCATACGGCCTCAACGACGTTTCGCCATCCCTGCCAACGCCTTGACCTCCTGCCATGACTTCCAAACCCAGCCAGCCTCCGTCTCCACAGATCTTTCCAAGTCATACGTGGGCTCCCCCGCTTTCTGCAACCCTGCGGATTCCAGTCCAAAGCCTGTCTCTCTATGGCTCCCTCGTCTTTCCTCTGAGTGTGACCTATCCACTTCCATTTTCTTCTCAAAATCTCGAGTCCTATCAAAGAGCTCATCGTTGGATATAACGTCTGGCCAAAATATGCCAAGGATTCTCCTCTGACAACGATTAAGCAATACCTGGATCCTCCGGGTTAGCGTTTTTGTCTTTTTCCAGGTTTCACAGCCATAAAGAAGAACTGATTTAACATTTGTGTTGAAAAAGCGCAGCTTGGTCCAGGGAGAAATATTTCTATTCCCCCAAACCGGGTACAGCTGGACAAAAGAGCCGTTTGCCTTCCTAATCCTGCTCGTAAAGCTACACACGTTAACTTCTTCATCTTCATCCGCTCCCCCTACAGTATCGACGTTACTACCAAGGTATTGGAAAGAATCCACCTCCTCTCCATCCACCACCAGGTTGTCTCTCGAGATTTCATTTACCTTATCTATTTTGTCTTGCTGACGTTTATATTAAGACTTGCCATGGATGAGAGCTCACTGAGCTTGTCGAGCTTGAAGGCCATATCACAGAATCGCTGAGACAGCATACACACATCATCTGCGTAATCCAGGTCCTCCAGTCGCCCACAAATTCACCACTGGATGCCCCTCCGTCTGCCCCCGAGAGCCTTCCTCTTCAGGAGATCCAAAACCAACAGAAAGAGGGTCAGGGAGAGAACGCACCCTTACCGACATCCGGCACTCACAGTCACAGCACAAGAATGGATGGACTACCTGGCAGGAGTAGGTACCTGTTGTACATTTCCTGTATCAACAGCAGGATTTTTTGTGGGACTCCATAAAACTAGTCCATGAAACAACCTGAAAAATCACTTTACCTTTGACCGTTTTGCTAACAATCCTTATGGAGAATGTCCTAAGTGAGTCGTACTGGGCTGGGCATGTAGGACGTTGTAACCATAATTGGACTATTAAATTTTAATAATTCTCAAGGTTTGGTTATGAAACGAAAAAGTAGTGGAATAGAGTATACGCTATCATCTCTCAACTGTTGAGAGATGATAGCGTATGGAGGATACCTCTTGCTTGAGCTTTATGGCTGGAACAGATAATTTGACTAAACCTAATTTTACTCAACACTTGAATCTCCACGCATATCTCGTGAAAAATCAAATTTACTCTTTACTTTTCCAGATCCACGAATACAGCAGTTTGGCTGCTCAACTTCTGGGACAGAATCAGCTGAAGAGGTCTTACATAGTAGCTGGATCCAACAAGAGGAGGCGTATCCAGACTAGCTGTCATAACGTCCCTATTCAAACGGTCGATCAAGTCATTTCCGCCATCGATAGACAATACCCAGACATGAATTTGACTGTTTCTCGGCCCTTCATCACGAACGCTGTGCTGCAGGTGATTTTACCGTACCTACTGTATTCATATTTACAAACTATGAAGCTGTAATTTGGTATGTTAATTGGATGCACTATGGTAATTGGATGCATGTACCAAATACTTGAATTTGGCATGAAGCCTTCTTAGGCCTTACACTTTAAGCAGCATAGGCCAAGGATCAACTGAGTGGCGCCTTCAGCTAATTTCTAGGCTATTCACTCTATGAAGGTGCAATTTGGTATGTAGCCTCCTGAGGACTTGAAGCAGCATATGCTCAGGATCAGCTAAGTGGCTCCTACAGCTAATTTCGAATATATTCACACTATGAAGGTCTAATTTGGCATGTGGCCTCCTTAGGACTTTATCTTGCCGCTGCCCAGGATCAGCAGAGTAGCTCCTAAAGCTAATTTCTATTCTTTTCACTCTATGAAGGTGTAATTTGGCATGCAGTCTCCTTAGGACTTACACTGTAAGTAGCAGAAGGCTGATATCAGCTGAGTGTCTCCCAAAGCTAATTTCTTTCCTATTCACACTATGAAGGTGTAATTTGGCATGTAGTCTCCTTAGGACTTACACTTATAGCAGTATAATAATATTATTATATTATATTATGACAAGGACCAACTAACTGGCTCCTCAAGGTAATTTCTGTGCTATTCACACTATGGAGGTGTAATTTGGCATGTAGTTTCCTTATAACTTACACTTCAAGTAGCAGAAGGCTGAGATCAGCTGAGTGGCTCCTCAAGCTAATTTCTATGCTATTCTCTCTATGAACCTGTAATTTGGCATGTAGTCTCCTTAGGACTTACACTTATAGCAGATATGCCAAGGATCAACAGAGTGGCTCCTAAAGCTAATTTCTATGCTATTCACACTATGAAGATGTAATTTGGCAACTCCTTAGCATGTTCCATGCTTATAGAAATTTAACCATAATGCTTCAAACGAATGGGTAAGGGGACGTCTAGGGGGGGGGGGCTAGGCCCCCCAGGGTAGAACTTTTTAACATTGTGACTTGTCTCTCGTTTTATCTGGTTACTCACAGGTCTTTTTTTTTAATTTTCAGATTACCCTGGGAAAAGTCCTTCAGGCCGTTATTGCCTTCAAAGGGCTTCTGATTGAATGGGTCGTGATCAAAGGGCACGGGGAAACGCTGGATTTGTGGACCGAATCTCGTCATAAGGTCTTCAGAAAAATCACTGAAAATTCCCACGCTGCTATGCTCCATTTCTCTTCGCCCGCCATGCCCGAGTTGGCTGTCAGATCTTTCATGGTAATAATGTTATTAGTACTTTTATTCATTTGTAGATAAGGGAACATTTGTTAACACTCCAGTTGTTTATACCAAAATTTCATTGAAATGCTCCTCTGATTTTGGGTCTCATATCGCTTTTAAGCGCTTTACTTAAGGCTAAATGTTACGTTTTTTGTTGCAAAAACCGCCACCACTTGGCAGCACCAAAATGAAGAAAATTTCTTTGACTCCTCACTGGAAAACGAATCAAGATATTTTGAATCTGAAAACGGGTTGGATAAGATATCAACCCATAGTTTGGACGAAATTGTTTTTAAAAAATCGCAAAATAGTTTTGCGCACTGTTTAAAATTTCATTAAATTGGGATTTTTTTTTTCAAAAATGTGGCTTAATGCAGCAGTTTGCCCTTGCATACAGTGTACAAATCGGATGTTGACACTTCCATGCCTCCCTGACAACGAACTCGTTTTTTAAAGAATTATTCATTTTCAGAAAAGGATTAAGTTATTATTTTTTTTTTTAAAGAATCAACAATTTAATAAAAATGAGACGCCAAAAAAGGAGTTTCCTCCCTTATCAGGGAGGCATGGAAGTGTCAACATTCGATTCAGCGTCAAAAAATGGATAAATTGCGATACCGATCTCACTTCCATGAAGAAAGTTGGCTTTTGGTAGAAAACGTTGATTTTCACCTGAAAACCCACGTTTTTCAGAAATCAAACGTCATTTTCTCCACCAATTTCACTACTCAATTTCAATATACACTGCTTCAAAAGCAGGTGAGTTTATTATAATAATCAGAATTCAATCATTTGCTCCACTCGAGTTGGCAGATGACAGGGCGGGATTGTTAGATACGTGGTATGGTTTTATCAATGTAGTGGTGTTCACATCTAAGCGATTTTAGCCCTCCAAACATTTAAAAAAAAATAAAGCTGTGATCACTGGCGAAAAGTTGAATCGACTGGTGTGAAAATCTCATTTTTGACAAAATGTTGGATACGTATTGTTGCATCTTAAGCGACGATATGCTGTATAAATACGCTTTCATTATTAAATACTTAATACTTCATAATTAAATACTTCATAATTAAGTACTTTGTGGAAAAAACAAATACGTACTGTAATCCTTTCCTTTGCTTGCGGTGTTATGATCGGATTTGTAGATAAAGGCAGATGATTTTCATTCTAATCTTTACTTTAAAACGTCTAGTTTGAAAGATGACAGACCTTCCACATCTCGGATTCAGGGGGAATGAGAAGGAGAAGGGGGAGTTTTGAGGAGGAGGTGGGAGATGGTGGGCGGTGGGAGAAGGAGAAGGGTGGTGGGAGATGGAGGAGGGTGGTGGGAGAAGGAGGAGGGTGGTGGGAGGAAGAGGAGGGTGTCGGTGGGAGGGGAGAGAAGGGAGAAGGACGAGCGAGGAGGAAGAAAGTCGAAAGGAGGACACAGGCCCATAACGCGACATCAAGCCCATAACGAGAGCTCAAGCTGAGACATCAAGCGGATAGCGTGATTGGGTGGAGGAAAGTCAATTTTTCGAAAGTGCGCTTTTTGAGAATTGCCCTTGTAAGAAGCTTTGAAATGACACTAATTTCAACTTTCTATGATAGATAGAAATTCAAATAGACAAGAAAGAAATTCTATCTTGTCTAGGAGAGCTGATAATAATATTATCATTATAATAATAATAGTATCATAATGTTATCTGATAATAATATTATGTCATGTCACAAAATTTTAACGATGATTTCCACGTACAACCGAGTAGTTGCTAGGGAAATGAAACTTCTTTCGTTGGAAAGCTCTTGATTTATACTATAAATATATAAATTGATACTATAACTATATAATTGATTTATAACTATATAAATTAATGTTAATTTAACTTAATAGATGTAGTAAACAATGCCGCTTGTTTTGTGATCACTTGGTTGTCATGTTGGTTACAGTAGACGCTAAGGAACGTTCTAAGGTGGTAGCCAAACAACAATAACGTTTATGGAACGATCCCCGAATGCGAATTAACGTTTATCGATCGATCCATGAACCATTCAGAATTTGGACTATCAAAATTCGAACATTCCGAATTACTGAAAGCAGCAAACAGAATAAGAAAGCGCGGCTAAAGCATGTTCCATGTTCCTTGAATTTTAGCCGTAGGCTCTAAGCGAAACGCAACAGGGGGTCCAGAGGCGCGCAGTTTTTTTTTGGAAACTTTACATAGTCATATTTTCGAAACCGCTAGAAATATTCAGCTGAAATTTGGTATTTTTCTTAATTTCCTTAAAAGTAACCTATGTACCAAACAACAAACCCGGGATGGTGAAGGAATCAATCTGTTATAAATACAAAAGTGTGTTGATTCGACATGGAATGACCCCATCGTGTTAATGATATGGTGGTGAATTAGTACGGCGTTGATCGGGGTGAGGAGAAGATTCCTGGGCAAGACCAATATCAGCTGGGAGGATTATTTAAGAATGCTAAAATTTGAAAACCCCAGTTTGATCAAATACTGTTCAGTGGCATGGAATCTCAGATGTAAAGCGATGGTAGAATATGGACTTGCATAGAAACTTAATTGAGAATTGAAACAACATAATAATAATGGGGGAAAGACCCAATGTATAGAAATGCGGCACATTTATTTGTTTATTTCGATTTGTTTATTTTTGGTGTAATTAATTCAATTAAGGAATATCTTGTTTAGACTAAGGGAATAGGAATTAAATCGGACGGTCGCATGACCATGATTATTGCATGCATCTTTGCAGGAAAAGAAGTGTAACCATTTCATTTTATTTTTCAATATAAATATGTTTTTCTTTTTTCTTCTTCTTCTTTCTAGTGGTGAATTAGTCCCCCGAACGTTTCGACAAACAAATAAAACTTATTTTTATGCGATTTCTCATACGATTACGTTATTTTTCCAGACATGGCTTCACAGCTACATCTCACTATTCAGTGAGCCTTGTAAGCGTTGTGGGAATCATCTTCATTGCGCCTTGCCCCCGACTTGGAGGGACTTCCGAACACTGGAAGCTCATCATGAAGAATGCAAAGTGTAACATCTGATGTCAACGAACTATTTTATTTCATTTATTTTTTTTTTCTACATTAGAAATTCCTACATTACCGATGTTTTTAATGTTTATTTTTGAATTAGTATGATATTGAAATACAGATATTATTTACAACACTAGTAGACTCACTTCATCCTGAATGTTCTTATGTTGTTCTTAGGTCTCACGAATTGCTGTTACTCTACCAATGCTGTTCATATTAAATGAAATGAAATGAGTATATTTCCACAGAGAATCGTACAAAATTATTAATGGCACATTGTTATGAAAAGAAATTGGTGTCTTACACCTAATTACATAATATTATGTAAATATACACATAGCAGTGAGGATTCTGGGAAAAGGTAGTAGAAAAATGCTTCCCGCATCCCTATTCCCAAGGATACCCACTCCGCCAGACATGTCAAGGAAATGAATCCTCCAATGGAGGACCTCCATATGAGCATTTGCTCGCGTTGGAGGATGAGCTGTGATTCCCGGCAGACAGAGTGAACAGTGTAAGAGTACACTGTTAGTAGGACCTAGTATACCTACCTGGTATAATAACAGCAATAGGTAGGTATAGGAAGGATATAGGATAGGATATAGCAATAGGTTTCTGTGACCGGGGAAGGACATAAGTTGGTTCGCTTCCTGTTCCAATGCATAGGGGTGGGGGTTTATAAAGGACGAAATATAAAAGTTTTAAATGCACGAAAACAGCTCAATGGATCGAACTTTTCTCCCGTTTTTGAATGTTTGTGTGACCGGGGAAGGACATAAGTCGGTTCGCTTCCGGATCCGATGCATAGGGTTGGGGGTTTATAAAGGACGAAATATAACAATTTTAAATGCACGAAAACAGCTTAATGGATCGAACTTTTCTCCCGTTTTTGAATGTTTCTGTGACGGGGGGAGGACATGAGTTGGTTCGCTTCCGGATCCGATGCATAGGGGTGGGGGTTTATAAAGGACGAAATATAAAAATTACGTAAGTAAATCGTAAGTATTTTGCCAAAAATAATTTGAAAAAAATATATATATATATTTAGCCTGACTAGGTCAATCGAAAAATTACAACGCAACATCGACATGTAGGTAATTACCTACCTACATGTCAATTTTGCGTTGTAATTTTTCGATTGACCTCACTTGAGTGAGGTAACCAGTTGGTTTTGGTCACAAAGGAACTTTTATATTTGTATTCAGGAATGAGCCTTTTGCATGAATAACTAGGCATGCACCTTAATAGAATCACTGAGAAATTATTTTTTCACAACCTTTTTCAAGCACAATGCCATGAAGAGAGACGAGTGTTAAAACTATCGATAGTAATATCGATACTATCGATAGTTTTTGGAAAAACCCACCGATACTATCCGAAACCGAACCGATCGATAGTTTAAAACCACTCAACGCCTTTTAGCACGTTTTGCAAATGGCCATGGAAGAAAATCTCCCTTCTTCCATGGCAAATGGCCAACTCTCGATTCCATATTGCATACAGAAGTGATTTAGAGAAGGGATAGCTACACCATGTAATAAAATTTATTTAATAGTCATGGAAACATTTGCCATTTCTTTCTAAAATCCATCTATTTCATTTTGAAGGTAAATCTATTTTACTGAAGCAACTCGAAAAGGTGTTGCCAGCTTGAAAACTGAAATAAACCCATTTCCCAGGTGGGTACATGTAGCGCTCCTTACGGCAGTTTACTGAACGGCTCTCCTCAAGATCTTTCAGTTATTCCTCTTCCTCGATGAATAAAGTGATTGTAATTCTAATAAATAATACAAAATTTGAATTATTTAAAATTATCTCGAATACTTCATGTCTGTGCGATTTCATAGGTAATGTTAATTCTTTAGTTAGTCGTTGATCCACCTCTGAGCCCTTGGATACTATAATACAGCGTCCATGCCGGAACCTCCGGTTCCACCTCTTTTGATAGGTTATCCGAGTCTGTGACATGTGTTGTTGAATTATATTTTGTAATTTTTACCGTAATAATTAATCATTAATCATGGTGAGTTTTCAATCATTTCAACTCGTTATTCTTTTATAACGTGCGTAAAATCCTATTAAGTCGCGGGTACTACGGCTGTCGAGTGAGTGTCACTTACGTCTTATTACGTGTTTCAGAAACCCCTTATGCTTCACGGACATGAACGTTCGATCACTCAAATCAAGTTCAATAGAGAAGGAGATTTGCTTTTCTCCGCCGCTAAGGATCCTACACCGAACGTCTGGTACTCGCTGAATGGAGAGCGGCTCGGCACTTTCATCGGTCACAGTGGTGCCGTATGGTGTATGGACGTCAACTGGGACTCGACTCATCTGATGACTGGTGCCGCCGATAACTCGCTGAAAATTTGGGATGTCTCCACAGGTACGTTACAACTCTGAAGGGTAAAAGGATGGTAGGTATAACGTAACCAGCCCCGGTTTTGACGTGAAAATGTCTTTGATCTGGCCTCCCCGCGATTTTGTGACATCCTCCTTTTAGCATGATTTTAACGTAGGAGAAGGTCCCCATGGTTGGTCACCTTTTTCTTCTAACCCAAAACACCCTCAAAAAATGATATTTGGGGAAAAAAATCATTTTGAAAAAGTAACTAGGTATCTACCTTTGATTTGCTGTAATAATTACCAATAATTATTGATAATGTTTTGGAAAAAAAGTGATCCAACCCTGTTCGCTATCCTCACCCGTGGTCATGTCGGTGGCAAGGTCGGCCATGGCTTTTGGCTCCCTGACCAAGGCTTTTCGCCTTGGAAGGAAATGAAATAATTTGAAGTTCGTATAAATTTGCAGCAGCATTTGAAGTGTATAAAGTTTCGGTAACATCAACTTCAGTGTTATGGCCAGAGTTACCAATAACTTTCATGTTTACAGTCTCACTTAGCTCAGCTGTGAAATTTTGGTTATTGACAGATGGTATTTTGGTTGTTGTTGGAACAACATTTGTGAGGGCTTTGTTGTTGTATGTGATGTGGGATGATGCACCGGAATCTAGAAACCAATCTACTTTTGGGCCAGAGGGCGAGGCGGAAAAACAACAAGCCAAAAAAGCCTTTTTCTTGCCACTCTTATCAAAATCGGATTTTGGATGGTCCTTTTTAGAACTAGACTGATGGTTTTGGTCAGGTTTGTATTTGGCATTTAGGTTTGAATTTTATTGTGAGGAGAGCTTTTTCTTCATGGGAACTTGAGGATGCAATTTCTAATTTGCTAAAATCTTGTAATAATTTTACTTTTATTGTATCGCCCGTGATTTTTGTACCTGAGCTCTCAAGACCCATATTTAGAGGTTTGTACTCTTCTGGAAGGCCAGCAAGTAACAAAGTACCAACCCATTCGTCTTCCACTTTGAACTCGATCTCATTGAGTTTGTGGGCCGTGGTTAAAATATGGTTACAATATTCTTCAATATTGTTGAAGTTTTCGAGTTTGGCTGTAACCAATTGCCTCAACAGACCGACTTTCCTCGTTAGACCTGAATCTTCGAATGCCCGAGTCAATGAACTCCAAGCTTCCTTAGCTGTGTTTGCAGCCTGTATGTGTGAGTAATTGACCTTATCAGATAGATTCTATTGAAAGAATCAGTTCCGAAAGAGCTTTACGATCCCTTCTCGGGTCGACAACGGCATCTTTTGGGGGTTCAATGCATTCCCAAAGATCCTTCAAAACAAGAACTGCCGTAACAGCCATTTTCCGTGAAGTGAAATTTTCCCGTCCGATCAGTTTTTCAATGTGCATTGAAGGCGTAGAGGTCATATTCGTTCGATTTGGTTTATTATAGGATAAACGGCGACCACTAACCACAGATCCATAGCCGAACACTGATTAGCCTATGAACACAAGGGACTTTTTACTGCCGCACTGACTTGAATCATTGTTTATAAAACGTCTTTTGCGCAATCCATAACCTGTTGAGCGAGCAACGTTGTGGGAGAAATGTAAACGACGTATTACGTTCTAAATAAACTGATATTATTGGGAGAACACGTTTTCACTGTTAGGTTTCTCTGTTTGCTGCTTCAAACAGAGAAACATATCAAAAACCGGCTGGGGAGTGACCAAAAACTGTGTGACAGAGGCAAAAAGTACTTTGGTGATTGGTGTGTTCCATCTAAAATTCAAATTGAAAATTTAGTCATTTTTGTTTTTAAGATTACTGCAAAAGAAACTGGTAGTTTCGCCTTGTAAAGTCACAGCCTCAGCTTTGTGACAGGGTTAGGTAGTGACAAAACTAGCATTATAATAAGAGTATATTATATTTTATAACTAGGTACCCATTAATTACTGGAACCTCATAGTGAGAAGGAAATGTTGGTCTCAAAGAGGTTAGTAACAGAAAAAAAAAGTCATCCTCATTCTGATGGTTGATCAATTTTATAGAGCTCTGTGACTGAAATAGCACCGAAATTGGAGAATGACTTATGTATTAACTACAAGTTGACAGTCGATCAACGACTATTCATGACTATTCTAAGAAGTATTCATATGAGTATTCGATACAGCTAAGCCCTTAGTCATATGAGTAAGTATAAATTCATTCTATTCTTGAGAAGTATCGAGTATTGCTTGCGATACCAATACCGGGTGCTGTTGATCAAATATTTTCAGGTAGGTATCACATGTCACTAGGGTTAGTACCTAAAACGAAAATTAATTTCGTTACTTGAAGAAAGAACTCATTCGGTGCGATACTCGAGGGTATCGAATTTTGCTTTTCTATTAACGATTCGATACTAGTATCGAGTACCGGTATCGAATATTCGTTAGTATTGCACGTCCCTAGTTGGTGATCTTATTCATTTGATTTTTTTCAGGCAAAGAAGTTTCTAGCGTTGTCACAATGTCCACCGTCAGGGCTTGCGTGTACAGCTACTCCGCCGACCTGGCCGCCTTCTCCACTGACACGCAAAGGAAGCAAATTTGCGGTATCAACGTCGTTGATTGTCGCGTACCCGCCGATACGTTTGGTGAGTGCGTTTCTTGAATACTGTTGGGTTTGGTGGTCCCCTCGACAACGACGTGGTAGTACGTTTCTCAAACCAACTTATTATTAGTCGAGCCCCCAGTTGATGGTTAATAAAAAATCCACAGTCATGCAGCATGGCTATAAGGGGGAATTTTCGAAGAAATAATTGGTTTTACGAAAAATGTCCCCATTAAAGAACATGATGTCCATGAAGAACAAGTATCAACCACGTTTCTTCATCTTCAAAGTACTCAAGTTTGAGACCGAATTAAGATATCGCAATTCTGACTTCCCCATCTTAGTCAACGTGTAAAAACCTTAAAAATGAGGTGTCACTTGACAGACCGTTTCATTTTTGGAATTTATGGGTGAACCTCCCCCCTCCCTCCCACAAACGTTCACCAAACATCCCCAAAACATTAGTGACCGTAACTAATTTTTTCGAATTTTTTTTGTTATACTTTGGATTATTGCTCTTAATGGTCTCTAGTTTCACGGGAAAATATTAAAAAATTCTATTTGCTTAGTGAAATTGGGTGTGCCCAAACGGTACCGGTGGACACAGCGACATTTCACCCGAAGTGAAGTGAAGAGCTGAACCTTGGGCGAAGGGCTTAGAACAAATGCAAACATGTCTTTTTCATTTACTATCATTATTTTTTCATGCAAAAATCAGAAATTTTCATTATTGAAAGAAATAAAATGATATGAAAAAAATGGGAACTTGAAAACCCTAAAATGAGGTGTCACTTGTCAGACATTCATTTTTTGGGTGAAACTAACTAGCTTCGTATGTTTTGTTGATAGAAGTTGATAAATACTGAATTGAGTGTGAGTGCAGTTTAGTTTAGCTTAAAATAAAAAATAGTTGGAAAAATTGAGGTTTCTTCCCTCTCTCCCCCCCCCCCCCCCCGGGAATTTCACTAAGCAACGACACTGCTGATTAGTATACATTTTCCATAGACCCACTAAAATGTTTTATATTAATTCAATTAAGGATTAAGAAACGATTAAAACCAGCAGGAGTTGAAATTTCTCACACCGTCTCCTTGCTAATGGCACCGCTACAGCTCACCTCGAGTCTGGTCATTACTCGCTATAAGTGTTGATCTAGCGATACACCTACTGCACCTACCGAAGAACTCGCTACTAACGTTATTCTTTCGTTTTCCAGGAAGTTCTCCAATTATGCAAATCCCTGTACCCGACCACAAAGTCACGGCTATGCAATGGGGACCAATCGACGAAGTCCTCATCACAGGCCACGACAACGGTTTCATTTGTAAATGGGATATCCGAGTAAGTTTTTCTCTACGAAATTAGGTAGAGATCCCCTCAGGATCTCCGTTTGCTGCTCGTGAAGACTCTCATAATTCCCTTGTTTACCTATGGTGATATCCTTAATGTAAATTAGTGTGATGCTGAATCGAGGAGGAAACTTGAGGTTGCATTCAATGGATGCATCAGATATGTCTACAAGCTTAAACCGCGGGGGCACGTTAATTCTGTATTAGGCTGCGGCCTTTTTGATTACTTGTCCATCCGTTTCTTCAGATTCGTCTTTCAGGTCGCCCATAAAACGAACAATGTCCCTTCTTATCTTCATGGAATTTTTTCTGTTGGTTTGTCCCCTCGACTGTACACTCTAGTGCAAACATTTGCAAAAAACTAAAGCATTTAGTAACTCCTTACGTGTGACAGGAGCAATAGCTTGGAACCGTCTGTCTCTCGCTGTCAGGTCTCCCCTCCCCCACTCTCCCACTCACGGAGAAGTTTCAAAATCACTTCATGAACATTTTACCCACCAATAGTCTCTTCATCACGTTTCAATAATTCTCTTTCCTCCTTCATTTCTCCTGAATTTTCTTTCTACTCTTCCTCTTTATTTTCTCTTCTTTTCAATCTCGCTCTTCCTCTTTCTTCTTTCATAATCTGCAATTCAAGTAACCCCCAATCGGGTTCTTATAAAAATATTCTATAGTTGCTTAACACTATTGTCCAGGCTCAGCGGGAACTTTGTTACTATTTGGATAATAAAAGCGTTTATTATTATTATTATTAACAAATTCACTGTGGCTGGCTTGACACTGATCTGACAAGAACCTTTCAATAGGCTTCAAAAATATGGTTTCAGCTTTTGATGTGGTCTGCTTCTTGAGTCTGATGTGGTCTGATTTGAGCGTTTTAGGATGATTTTTTTTTCGGTAATTAGGTCAGAAGGTTCTAGTTACGTCTACGCCTTGTTCGATCTGATATGGTTTAGCGTCCTTGGGTGATTTTTTCGATAACTAGCTGTTAAAAATGTAGCTAATAAGATGAGTAAGAAAATATGAAAAATCAAAATTTATTTTTCTTTTACTTAAAAGGTTTTTAATAATCAAAATATAAACTATCGTGCTCTATGGTTTGGCGCCATCTGGAAGCCAGCTGTAGAATTCCCTGGTGGTACCACTCTTTGGGATTTGAATCGAAGAACTCACGAACCCCATTTTCAACTTCATTTGCGTTGTTGAATGTTTTTCCACTAAGGAAGTGAGCCATTGATCTGAACACAAAGAAAACTTTCGGTCGGTATTTCAATCCAAAAATGTTGACGTCAGAATTTATATTTTGATAATAAGTTGGTACTACTAATAATTTGTACATATATGTAATATATTATATTACAATGACCCCAAACTCCCATATTCTCCCAACTACTGAGTTGAGTGACTTAAAAAGGTTACTAGGTATTTAGGATTATTCAACTGCCCCATTTCTATTCATTACCACGTTTGTTGAATTTCACAGATGAAGGAAAAAGTCAACGAAGTAGGAGGACATCAAGGATCCATCAACGACTTGCAGATGTCCAAGGACAGCATGATGTTTGTCACCGCTTCCTCCGACCACACTGCCAAGCTCTTCGACACCGAGACCTTGACGTACCTCAAAACGTACCAGACGGAAAGGCCTGTCAACAGCGCGGCTATTTCTCCTATTCTCGACCATGTAAGAGGTTTTCATGGTTTTGTTTTGCTCGTGTATACACGCCCTGTAAGGAGTCAATTTTCCTGGGTCGTAAAGTGACGTTCACAGTACAATTACTGACGTTTTGGTGGACACAAGGCTCTGGGCCGGTTTATCAAATCTCCTGCTAAATCTAAAAATAACTAAAGCAAGAATTAAGGTAGTTAATCGACGATTAGCAAACTTTCCATGTTAATCAATCTTTAACTAGTGGCCGATTAGCTAATAACCTTTGGCAGAGGGAAAACTGAGGTACCCTCACAACAACCACAAAGTGCAAGAGTGCGTGGCTGATACAACAGCTTCGTACTTGACCCTTAGGGACTTGACACCATTCTGTACAGATTTTTCCTTCCTTTAAATGTTTTCGTTCTCATTCCCTCCGCCAGGTCGTGCTCGGAGGTGGTCAAGAAGCCTCTCAAGTAACGACGACGTCGACTCGTGTTGGTAAATTCGACTCGAGATTCTACCACCTCGTCTTCGAAGAGGAGTTCGCCCGTGTCAAAGGACATTTCGGACCTATCAACAGTTTAGCTTTCCACCCCGACGGAAGGGCTTATGCCACAGGGGGTGAAGACGGTTACGTGAGAATACAATTTTTCGATCAATCTTATTTCGAGTTCAACTTCGACTTCTAAGCTAAACTAGTTTCTATGTGTATTTTGGTAAATAAAAACGTTTTTCTGGAAACATTCCGTACACTTGCTACTTCTCATTGTCCCAAGTTGTTTAAACCCTCCAGTGTACTTTACCTACTCTAGTAACTACACTAATAATTATGTACTTATTATTACTGTTTTCAACCAAGTACAATTATATTGTTTCTTGCCATTCAACTGAGTATTATGAGGTCTTCTTGCTTACAGTATAATTATTACGTAATATTAGATTACATTGATACACTACATTGGGGCGACTGATTTGGTGGACATGGAAATTGAAAGGATCAGATTACCCTGAAACCCCTTGTTTACTAATAAAACCTCTCAGACAACCCTCAGAAAAGAGATTTCACGCAGAGTTTTCTAGACGCCTGGATCTAGTGATGTGACAATTGAAGCGGTCAATCTTGCTAGTTTTGAGAAAAACAGAAAAAACTGAGCTGTCGTACTCTGGAAGATATTTTTTCAACTCCAAAACTGTCTAGAGTCCTTCTCTATGTTTCCCCTAAGTAGTTGATGTGTTTAGTATGGCTCGAAACCTCCCTCGAACGACACTATTGAATTCGAAATTTAGTACATGTCCCCTTTTAACATTGACCGCTTCAATTGTAATTTTTGCGTGTTCTCCTGAGTTACAGGTACTGGGCTAAAAACGATACAAACAGTTGATTTAATACTACTACTACTCCATGGTGCTACAGCCTATGTCGTGCCTTGACCTGCTCAAGTAGCTGTCTCCATCCCACCCGGTCCTGAGCGACAGCCATCCAATTCCTGACGTTGATCCGTCTACAGCCCTCCTCCAGGATATCCTCTTAAGATGCTCTTAAGGTGTTTTTGTTTCTGTCATGGGAGCAACGTGGCCGACCCAACGCTGCTCCTACATTTTATAAACCCGGCTGGTAATGCGCTGGTCATTGTAAAGGGAATAAATCTCGTGATTATGCTAGGTTTGCCACTGTGTGCTTTCCCTGACTGGTCCGAACTTGAAATGCCCCAACAATCAAAGGTAGCCCCTGCTGGTGGGTACAAGTTTAGCCGCAAATTCACTGGACAGATCCACGAGATGCCAATGTTCAACACGCCGGAATGTGTACTCATGTCATTCCTGGATTGGCGGCAAATTCCTTGTACTCGTAGCAATCAAATACTTTGTCTTGTTTTTGTTGACTACTAGTCCCATTGTTTGTGCTTCCCGGTTCAATGCCAAGAAAGCCTCCTTCACATCCCCCTTCACTCCAGCCAATCACATCTACGTTGCCTGCGTAGGCAAGGATTTGGTCGCTACGATTGAAGATAGTGCCAAGGCGATCCAGCCCAGCATCTTGATTGCTCGATCAAAAGCTACATTAAACAAGATGCATGCTAATGCGTCTCCCTTTACCTTCCTCCCGCTGTAGGCCCTAGTCTGCCCCCTCTCTCCCCCCCCCCATTATCGAAATTCTGGCTACGTCACTAACTGGGGATGGTTAAGGGCTGCTTAAGGGTGGCTTTGGACTGTTTGAAACGACTAGAGGCGCCTGATGAGAGGGAAGACGGGCCGGGATATTTAAGAAAGTCTTGGAATGGTGAACGATGACTTAAGTTGGCCGAGGACTGCTGAAGGATGCCGTTGGGCTGTCTAAATGACAAGAAGGCACCAGGTGAGGCTGTAGAGGGCTTGAGATGCTCAAGAACGGCTTGGAATCATCTTAAGATGGCGTAGTGACGTATGGATGCGTAAAAAATTATCCTCAGTTAATGAGGACATGAAAAGGTTGACAAAGGCTGAGGTTAGATAGGAAGGTATAGGGAGAGCTTGAGACTGGAGTGTTAAATATTGTCTGCAGAGAGCTTGAAATGGCCCAGGACGGCTAGTAATGGTTAATAATGACTGGATATGGTTTAAGGTGGATTTACACCAACAGTCACTGGATGATCAGATCACAGTCAGAGAAGGTCTATTCAAGATTGCTTCCGTGGGTTTCCAGTGAGGGTGTTCCGACTCACAGGCACGGTACAGTAGCAGTCAAGTCACTGCCCGTCTGGTCACTCCGACTTGATCTTGACTGTAACGGGCTGATGGGGGGATGTGAGTCTGAAACAGTCAGTCAGTCACGTGTTTTCCATAGGAGGAACCTGTTTGTTCCTCCCTTTGTGCGACCATTTTTCGTTGCATTCCTTCTAGTATTCGATGAAGAACGAAAAATTAATTGAGTGCGTTCGTGAAGAGAGACTACTCTTTGATTCATCCACGTGCTGTGGGTACAGTTTGGCGAAATCCCTTTCATCTCTCCTCGACAAAAATATTTTATGAACCCACTTTTGTCTTTGAGAACGAGGCCTGACTTCTTCCTCCAAAATTAAAGCGATTTTGCAAAGTAAATTAATGCTGTAGGACGACATCCTGATTGAATTCACTTGCTGCCTGGAGTAGACTGACGGTGATCTGCAGTGTGAATTGAATTGCCTTGAATTGACTTGACGATGATCTGATCGTCCTGTGACTGTTGGTGTGAACAAACTTTTAGGATGACTGGAGCAGGGACGTTGCCGAAGGGGGGTGGGCTTAGGGATCCAAATCCTTCTGGGTTTCTTTCCATACCTATAGCGGTAGGCTCTCGTCTAGACTACGTCACTGTATAAAGGCACAAACTTGGCGAGTATCATACCACCTCCCCTTCTCTAATTGATTCGTGTTATTCGTAAATCACTCCTTCCGATGTTGAAAAATCAACGTAAGGATTTAAAAAAATTAGATTGGAACGTATTCAGGAGACGAGAAATATAAATCATTACTTCATAAATATTGATTTATAATATAATATTTTGTTAAAAACACAAAACAATTTTTAATTATTTCATCCGTTTTATCCAACTTATGTACATATCCTAGATATTTACACCAAATGGTAGAAGAACACAACAGAAAAGGTATAAAAAGCATATATATACAATTATTAATCTAATGGTAGTAGTAGATGATGCGCGCGTTGAATTTGATTGATTTTTGTTTTTTGTCAATTATTAACTAATGATAGACTTAGGAAGGTCATTAGTTTTCTGTTTTGACTTCGGATGAATTTGACTTCATGAGGCTTTCTATGGAAAAGGGCGTCAGGTGTTTGACGGGCTCTGATTTGATGTTTGGTTGCGACGTCTTGAGCGTGACGTTGTTGGAAGGTTCTGTGCTGATCTCGATCGTGATGACGTTGGGGCGGGACGAGCTCGTTGTTGAGGTTATGACGCTGTTTCGGCTCATCCGTTGCTCTGGTGGGTAACTCAAGTCTTTGACTTCTTCGTACATCTGGAAAGGCAATTAAAGACGTAACGTTAAGTCAGATGAAACGTGTGATATCGAGGGTGATGTGGCAACAAGGCCTACCTCAAATGGGGCTGGTCAACATGGCCTACCAGAGATAGGGCTGATCAACATTGCCTACCTCAAATAGTACAGAATAACATGGCCTACCTAAGATAAGGCTGGTCAACATGACCTACCTGAGATAGGGCTGGTCAACATGGCCTACCTCAAATAGTACAGAATAATGTGGCCTAACTGATATTTTTGGGGATATTGACTTTTTTTTTATTCAGCGGATTAAAATTAATCAAAATTATTCATCATCACCCAGAACCGTCTATAGTTGCAAACATTCACGTATATGTTACCAAATTTTAAAAATAAACAGTTTTTTGTGTCTCCAGTAAAATTTAAAACTAACACTCAGGTCATGTTGTACAGCATCCTTTGAGGTAGGCCTTGTTGCCACTTCACCCTCGACATGTAATTCAAACTGGCCAACATTTTGCACAATATTTTGAAGTTGTTGTTGCAAAAATATTGCGAGTGAGAGAGAAAGAGCTTTATTGGTTCAGCTTCTCAGACAACATGTTACATTATACAATTTATAAGGTTTCTACACGCCGAATAAGGGAGGAATATGGGGGAAGTCAGAATTGGTATATCTTATTCCGTCATCAGATTAGAGCAGAATAACCATGAAGATCATAAAATTATTCCGCTCTGAAACTGGAGCAGTTTGAAGATGAAGAAACGTGGTTGTTTTTTGAGTTGTTCTTCATGGACATCATGTTATTTAATGAAGACGGTTTACAGAAAACCAATTATTTCTTCAATTATCTTTTATAGTCATGCTGCATGACTGGTTTTTTAATGTTTCGTCCCTTTCCAACGTTTATTGTAAGTAATTACCCGCTGTGTTCGTTTGGATTAGTTCATTTATAATCCTCAGTCAATTATACACCAGCCTGGAAGACTTTCGTTCAGTTCTCACAGAACCCAGTATTGAACGTTATTCCTTCACTGATAGTCAAATTGTAATAATTTGGCTCAACACACCACTTCATTTATTAAAAACCTGGGTGTCGAATCGAGTGTATCAAATAACAGAAGTGATTTCTCCATCGCAATTCCTTCACGTAACCACTCACGACAGCCCTTGTGACTGCGCAACCAAGGGTGTACCCGCTTCCGACCTCGTCAACCACCCTCTATGGTGGACAGGACCCGCCTGGTTGTCACTTCCAATGGAGGATTGGCCTAACTCTCAACCTATCCTGCCTCAAGATGATGACATACCTGAAATGTCATTTCTTTCAGACGTTTATGGCGCGATTCTCGTCATATTCGTCATGTTTCAGCATTTACGAGTATTTCATACTTTGCCTCCGAATCTCGACTTCTGGTTAAGATTGGATCATGAAGAAAAATGAACCAAAATTGTCGAATTGAAGGAGATCGAAGTTACTCGTAGCTTGTAAGTATTGATTTCTACAACGAACAGTTCGCAATTCTTTTCGGCGGTCGCGCGGAGTAATGAAGTAATATCAAGTGGGTTGAGTTGAGTTGTATTCCCACCCGCTAGGGCCTCCTCTCTCATAAACTGTTGTCGAGCACGTAAGCAAACGTTTACAGTATCCAAGTCGTAAATCAACATCGTAAATAGGATCAAAGTTTGTTTTGGTTGTTGACATTTATAGCGAGTGGATATCTCTCTCGATCAGCAGTTCTCCCGAGGACCGGACCAGCGGGAGCGGGAGCAGGAGATGCGCTGGTGCGTCTAGTTTGATTGGCTCGCAAAGACGGTTTGAAGTTGGAAATCGAGTAAAACCCTTCAGCCCCGTCGACCGCCGTTTCCCATCTATCTCTGGCGTTTGTCAGTAATATACATAATTGATTTCTACGGAATGCAAACGTTCGGGGAGCTGAGCTTGCGTTCCGCTGATACCGAATTATCTTTAGTGCAAGCAGGGATAGTTTTGAATATCAATAAACTCGGGCATCGCGGTAGTACGATCACTCAAGTCCGAAAATATACCCTTAGATATAGTCCCCGAGGTATCGTGTACAGGAATTACAATACTGTTTGTAACCCAGTGATAATAACTCGATAATAACTGAATTCTGGGTCAGCCCAATGAAACTGTAATAAGTCGGAAAATTTAGACTTATTCAAACAATTATAGAGAATAAAAATAACAATAGGTACCTTACCGATTCACTTATATTAAATATATATAAAATTTTCCTTCTGTTCATGTCACAATACAAAATATTTCGCATAGGAACTACAATGATCCTA
Source organism: Stenodema calcarata (assembly GCA_963920205.1). NCBI lineage: Eukaryota > Metazoa > Arthropoda > Insecta > Hemiptera > Miridae > Stenodema > Stenodema calcarata. Next base: position 21,129,151 of record OY986061.1, on the reverse strand, counting down.
ATGATACCTAATGAACTACAATACTGTTTTTAGGGCGCCTGCAGTGTTCATATTGTCACTGCGTTGAGTTCCAATTGTTTCGAAGCGGTCAGCCGTGTGATATCCAAAGCCTTTAGACCGCTTCACGATATGTTTGGACAGCAGCGACAGTCTAACGAACTCTAAAGCCGATTACCTTTCTACGGCAGGGGAGGGGGGGGGCTCTCTCATCTCACAATTGTAAATTCTCCGAATTTCTTTATCTCTATGTAAATACGTAGTTTGTTTAGTCATCAAAACAGGTTCCCCGATATAGCACCGCTCAATAGATAAACGTCAACATGTGTTCTACCGTCTCATTTATAAAATGAACAATTCAGAATCCGAGAGCTCTCCAAGTTCATGCAATAGGGTTTTGCCTAAGCTCAGGATTCATTCAGATTTAAATCTGAAGTTTTGGACATCAGAAATCTCTTGAAGCCTTCCAATTAGGGATGCAAAAATCTAATCGATTAATCGGATAATATATTATTAGACCCCGATTAATCGATGTTTAGCTGCCGGTTATTTTTATTAATCGATTATTATGACTGATTAATCGGTTTCCGAATACATCAGGATTTGATGCATTCTATAATATGCTTAAAAAATGCTTTCAAATCCAGATGTATTCGAAAATCGATTAAGCAGTAGGTAATAATAATCTATTAATACAAATTAAGACAAACCGTCGTTGTTATTGTTACCTACTGTTATTGTTATCTCCATGTATGCAGGAAAGAATCATCCTTCATCTATGGAGTTAGTAACAATACATGGGGAGGGGGGGTCTAGATTTTACGATTATAATCTACCGAACCCTAGGAACCCTCCCCCCCTTCCTGATGGTAGGGAAAAATTCAAATGGAACAGTGCCAATAGTTTTCAGTTCACATTTTAGAAGTGTTTAATTTTTAGAATTTTTTATGACCATCAGGAGGTTTGTAGGTACAACAAACCCTTCGTTCGGTTCAATTTATGGTAACCTAAATTTATAATAAAAAACTATCTTATGCAATCAATCATTGAGCATCGATTATTTAATACCGATTAATCGGTCACATAGATTATTAGCTTACAATTAATCGGTCACATCGATTATTAGCTTACGATTAATTATTTGATGTTATAATCGATTATTTGGTTCCGATGTTGCTGGCAAACCATCTCGGCATTGGCCCACAAAAACCGAACCTTCGGAGCTTTCTTGACAACAGGGCGTGCGAAACTCGGTCGAATGCCTTCACAAAATCGGTGTACTTATATGGGTCATTCTCCCAGAAAGCGACAGTTTGATGTCCGGAGCGTTTTCCAAGCCCCAATTTTTTTAGTTGAAATTTTTTTTAATTATTGTATTTGACTTTATCCAGAACCACTGTTCTCATTTTTAATGAATTCATTCAATTGAAAAAAAAGTTAATAGTCAATTCGTTCTCCGTCTGTGTCCAGGCTCGACCTTCCCAATTTTGAGGGTTTTTCGAAATGGGGAATTTTCGCGAAAATTCGCGCCCTCAAAGAACCTTGGTCGACCTTTTGAGATTCTTCCCAAGGGGTTCTCATAATTTTAAGTTAGTTTCCTTCGAAAATCAAGTGGAGAATGACATTGTGTTTGACAGAATGACAAACACATTGTGTTTGTCCGGACCTGTTGCACGTGTCACCTCGTCCATGATGTTTCTTGAATTTTGACGGACACAGCTGTTTTTCCCGCTAATTGTTTTCATGACAATCTTAAGGTTTTAGAAAGATTTCCAGCTTTCCCCAGGTCCTGTCCTTATTTTATTGGATTATCAGCGGATACCGGCGACCGTATGGGCCAACCTGATGCACAAATGACGAAAGAAGAACCCATGTCACATACGTGGACGTTGACACTTACATGCGGGATTTCTCTGGATTTCCGCGTCCGCCGCCTCCTGTAATTGCCGCGTTCGAACATGTTCGCGGCCGCCACGGGGTCCAAAGTCCAATAACTCCCTTTCCCGCCGCCTTCGCCCCTCTCTCGCGGAACTTTGATGAAACAGTCGTTGAGCGATAAGTTGTGCCTGATGGAGTTCTGCCAGCCTTGACGGTTCTCTCTGTAGTAGGGGAACCTTTCGATTATGTACCTGTTCAACAGACGCGAAACATTTTTAGTCAGGACGTATTTAAATGTGTATGAAATGTGTAGGACAACAACTAAAATCACAGTTCATGAGGTCCAGCGAGAACCTACGACTCTCATTCCTCAGAACTCAAGAAATACAATCATGGCCCCAGTGTAGCATGGTCTACACAGCGAATTGTCAAAATAAACCCACAAACAACCCTCAAGCATAGAAGCTGCCACTTAACATCCAATACGAGGAGCTGAAACGCAAAACCTCCTTTATCCTCATAATCAGATTTTTGGGAAATCGAAAAAAAAAACAGTTTTCTAATTAAGTATCCACTCTAAAATTCGAATTTTTTAATTGAAGCAGTTTCCAAAAATACAATACGTCTATGATTTGGTTACAAATCAAATTCCGTTAAATTTAGGAGAAATTTCCACTTTTACTTTGGATAAAGTTGGGTTTGCACCAACGAGTCTGGATAAAGAGGGTTTTTCGCCAAATATCTTAGCGGGATTTTTCTTTGAAATCAGACATTAGTAACTAATTAACTGTTAAGCTCTAAAATACGTACCTATTTTTTAACATTTACTAGGTTCTTATTTTTTTACAATGACATCAAATTGCTCTTGATTGTTGTTTTGGTTTTCTCGTTGAGGAATAACCGACCATTTTATAAACAATGGTTTAAGGTAAAGCTGATACATAACAAACAAGAAATACGACCCGGCTCCAGAACGAGTATTGATTCGATTATTATTCGATGTTTCTGTTCATTCCATTCAAGATAATCGAACTCTCAAATCATTCGATTATCTCATTACTGGAAATGGAAGACGGTGGTTCAAACACTGTGAACCACAGTAAGCTACGGGCTTTTTGATTGGTCGATTGGATAAAGCTGATGCTGCACCCCACCGAGCGGTGGATATTTGAGTTTGCATCAAACCCTACTTTTCAGTTAGCTTTTTGAACGGGATAAAACTGGATTTGACCTCTACTGTATTATAGATCCTATTACGCTTAAGGCCATATTGCTAACGGCAATTAAGGAGGTTTTACATTTCAGCTCCTCATACGCCTTGTTTCATGTTTCACCCGTTTTAGAGACTGCAAGTCGAGAACGTGAAGAGCGTTTATAAATATTTCCCTTAATTTACACGGGAATATTTTCCGCGTTTACAAAACACGGAAGTCCCCGGACGACATCCTCAATTCCGTCGGACACCAGAAGCGTCGACCGAGGAAAGAGGAAACATCATACAAAATTTTCATGAACTCCGCTGATCTCTCACTTCCCACCTCCACCTCCTGTTGTTGTTTCGGACTGAATGAACTGTTTAGAAAACATCGAGCCATCGTCACATCAAAACATTCAGCCTGGGCCCCTCTCTCGTCAATAGTTCAGGACCCGTGTACATTCTACTTGGGCTCAATTCCGAATTTATTCAAAATTTGAGGGGTTGTATGGGATGGTAGAGGGTATGTTTCCTGAGCTTTCGAACACGAGGACCCCTTAAGCTCTTCACGGGGGGGGGGGGGGGCAAATTGCCCCATTGTCATCAGTTTCTTTGCGTATAACTTGAAAACCCTCAACTTCTAACGCGCTTAGGTCGATAATAACTGCCCCTATTGAAAAAAGTCATAAGTTCAAACTTGTAGGAAATTTGATCTTGTATCAAATGCCTTCTAAAATTTTAAATTCGCTCACACCAGTGCTGAGATATGAATTATAAACCAGAGAAGGTCGTAGCGTCTTTTGTGTCCCCCTATGAAGAGCTCAGGGTCCCCGTATTGGAAAACTCAGCAAACATACGCTCTACCATCCCCAAACAATATTTTCCTTGACATTGTAATTGAGGTCAGCCCGCACCGATTTTTTGACAAGGCTCCTGCACTAATAGGAAAAACGAAGAAGACGGTTTGAAGTAGCCATAGATGTATAACTACCCTACTATAACTACCCTATAACTACTAAGTAGTTATACATCTAGGGAAGTAGCTGCAGCTCTACCATGTTAATGAAAAACGCCTCAACTCCACAATTGAATAGGTGTCTAGAAAAAAGGCGTATATTAAACTTTTCGATTTTGTTGTTGTAATAATGACCTATTTTAACTGACAAACGAGAAGGAAGTGGTTATCGCATCGTAAACTACCGGTAGATTGTAGTAAAATGGATTCAAAGAGAAGATACCTTAAATTTTACTTCGTATTGCAGGTATTTTGATTTTGTATTGTAGGAATGTATCACTGGAATGGTAGCCTACAGGAGGTACTAGGTATGTATCTCAAATGAAGTGTGAATTTTTGGCTCTTAAGTAAACAACCACTAGCTACTCCCAGATGGGATCCCGTAAGTTGCGAAAAAATAGGTACCTGAAGAAGGGCGTATGTTATCAACCTGCTGAAAAATTCGGGGAAAGTGAGTTTTGAACGTTTTTTCGTCCTCCTGAAACAATCTACTATGGTTGTTTGAGAATATTGAACCAAAGTAACTAAAAATCCAACTGACAGATATAACACAATATTTTCAAATGCGCTTCTAACACTATTGATCACAATTAAATAACACTTATTTCGTAGCTTACTACCTTTAAACTTCATTCGTTAAGTTTGGAGTGTATCCTTCTTTCGATAACAATAAAACACTTCGACAAAATATTTTGTGAAATCCCTCTCGTTTGAAACCAAAAATCTGGGATTTCTAACCATAAAACCAAAACCTCTTGTTCATAAATATAATGATAAGAATATTCAAAGGCGACAGAGTGCGAGTTAAGAGTAGGTAACACCTGAATAGGTAAGTGCTAAGGTCAAATCATTTTTTAGTAATTATGAAACACTTCGGAAAAGTTAATCAAAAAAGAATCCAACGACTCAGTACTCGTTAAACAATAATAATTATTTAACCCAAAGCGTGGAATTCGTTTGGAGAGGGTTCTCGATTTTTAATGACAACCATCAATCCACCAAACATTTCCTAATTTGTAACTTTTTATTAATTCTGTCCGAACAAATCTTGGAAGGAATGCATAAAAAAACAAGTGGTAGGTACCTACTTGAGTGACAATGCCACAAATTCAACGAGTCAAACAGTGTCAAATTTTAAGAGTATTTCGAGATTGAATACACTTACCTGTATATTCCGCTTAGAGTCAATCTTTTTTCAGGGGACGAAGATATGGCCATTGCGATCAAGGCGATGTAGGAATACGGAGGTTTTTCAAACCTCGGGTACATTGGGCTCGGTTCACTTTCAATATGTCTCTGTTGAAGAAAAAAATAAAATAAAATAAATCAACTTATATAGTTTTCAATATTAGTTGGTTCAATATGTCTCTTTTCAAGATAGATATTGAATCATTCAAATGAAAATAAAATTATTTACTAATATAATAGCGGGGGATGTAGATACCCTGCTGCACCTTGTGTGTGGAAATACCCTGCTGCACCTTGTGTGTGGAAATACCCTGCTGCACCTTGTGTGTGGAAATACCCTGCTGCACCTTGTGTGTGGAAATACCCTGCTGCACCTTGTGTGTGGAAATACCCTGCTGCACCTTGTGTGTGGAAATACCCTGCTGCACCTGGTGTGTAGATAAACCCTGCTGCACCTTGTATGTGGAAATACCCTGCTGCACCTTGTGTGTGGAAATACCCTCCTGCACCTTGTATGTAGACATACCCTGTTGCACCTTGTGTGTAGAGAAACCCTGCTGCACCTTGTATGTGGAAATACCCTGCTGCACCTTGTGTGTGGAAATACCCTGCTGCACCTTGTGTGTAGAAATACCCTGCTGCACCTTGTGTGTGGAAATACCCTGCTGCACCTTGTGTGTGGAAATACCCTGCTGCACCTGGTGTGTAGATAAACCCTGCTGCACCTTGTATGTGGAAATACCCTGCTGCACCTTGTGTGTGGAAATACCCTCCTGCACCTTGTATGTAGACATACCCTGTTGCACCTTGTGTGTAGAGAAACCCTGCTGCACCTTGTATGTGGAAATACCCTGCTGCACCTTGTGTGTGGAAATACCCTGCTGCACCTGGTGTGTGGAAATACCCTGCTGCACCTGGTGTGTAGATAAACCCTGCTGCACCTTGTATGTAGACATACCCTGTCGCACCTTGTGTGTAGAGAAACCCTGCTGCACCTTGTATGTGGAAATACCCTGCTTCACCTTGTGTGTGGAAATACCCTGCTGCACCTTGTGTGTGGAAATACCCTGCTGCACCTTGTGTGTGGAAATACCCTGCTGCACCTGGTGTGTAGATAAACCCTGCTGCACCTTGTGTGTGGAAATACCCTGCTGCACTTTGTGTGTGGAAATACCCTGCTGCACCTGGTGTGTAGACATACCCTGTGGCACCTGGTGTGTGGATAAACCCTGCTGCACTTGTATGTGCAAATACCCTGCTTCACCTTGGATGTAAAAATACCCTGCTGCACCTTGTGTGTAGACATACCCTGCTGCACCTTGTGTGTAGAAATACCCTGCTGCACCTTGTGTGTGGAAATACCCTGCTGCACCTGGTGTGTGGAAATACCCTGCTGCACCTGGTGTGTAGATAAACCCTGCTGCACCTTGTATGTAGACATACCCTGTCGCACCTTGTGTGTAGAGAAACCCTGCTGCACCTTGTATGTGGAAATACCCTGCTTCACCTTGTGTGTGGAAATACCCTGCTGCACCTTGTGTGTGGAAATACCCTGCTGCACCTTGTATGTGCAAATACCCTGCTTCACCTTGGATGTAAAAATACCCTGCTGCACCTTGTGTGTAGACATACCCTGCTGCACCTTGTGTGTGGAAATACCGTGCAGCACGTTGTGTGTGGAAATACCCTGCTGCACCTTGAAAGCCATTGAAACAGCTGGCGTTCATCATATTGGTATTTTTAGTGCCCCACGTTTCGATCTCAGACTGAGTTCATCTTCAGGGAAGAGCTTGGAGTTGTCAGCATCGCGGTAGTCCAACTAAATAGCAATGCATTACGCGAATAAGGGGATTTTTGGATTACCGAGTTCAATTATGTTCTGGTACTCACAAAGATATTATTCACATAACCGTGATCTGTAGAGAGAATAACAAAACCGGCGAGGAAAGATGTGCAGGGGATTCTAGTATTATCTTCCCAGCCTGACGATGGACCCAAACTGAAACTATACCCCAGTGAAAACATACGGTAATATGACTATCATAGTGACTACCATAATGGTGGCTGGAAAAATACGAAGCAGCAAACACCCACCGCATAATTTGGCCGTTTTCTCACCAGCTTCTCCAACTAAACCAACTTCACATTCAGTTTTCTCGAGGTTTTCTACTATGTCCAGACAAAGACACCCTTCAAACAGAACCAGAGATTCTGCATGTGGCATCAAGAAATTTTGTGTAGACATCACAGGAAATAAAATCCTTCAACACCTTATCACTCCACACTGGAGCCCTCCTCGAGTTTAATGAGATGATAACCACTTTCGGTTTACCCTGACACCTCGCAATCTTATTTTAGAGTTTCATATCTTGATTACAACTAGTAAACAAACAGCTCTCTCGGAATTTTTTTTTGTAATCTCTCCCAATTCAAAAGATCTATCCAACAACTGCTCCACTTGACATTTTCTAATATTGTCCAGTGTCATATCGGAAAGTATGAGTAATCTTCCGCCTATAGCTCTGTTAAATAAAAACGCCTCAAGTCCAATGTTTACGAAAATGGGGTTTTAACGGAACCACTCCCCCCCCCCCCTATTTTGGTCCTGGCCTTTTTCATGGTGAAGTCCAAATTTCAAAATTCGAACCGGAAGGGGGGAAATTCTACCATAAGCATACGGAAATTGGTCAATGTTACGGTAAAACGCCTCAACTCTCGGATGAAAATGCCTCAAACCTTATTTATTTTCGCGCTAGTGTTAAGGTAAAACGCCCCAAATCACCGAAATATTGAGATGAGTCGTTTTACCTACAAAATTTTACATTATTTTGGCTTCAGATTTCGGTTGAGGCAGTCAATCAAAATTTCCTAACAAAAAATCCGTTCGATTGAGTTGTTTACGTTAAGGAAATTTTGGTTTATTATCTTCGATAATGAACCATTGGAATCGCCCAAAGAAAAAAATTTTTTAAAATCGCCTTGACTGCAATTAATCGATTAATTTACGAGTTTGTTTTCACCGTTGAAGTCATATCGATATCCCACCAAAAAATGGTGATTTTATAATGAGTTGCAGTTCATGAACTTACATCAAAGGTCAAGTGAAAAACTTTGAGGCGAATTTCTGCATTGTTTCGAATTTTGAGTTGAGGCGTTTTACCTTAACAGGGCAGAGAGTTATTCTTAACTCCTTTGACTTTTGGTCCACATTTTTGGTTTTTGTTTTTCAACACCACATTCTACTTTACAGAACTAATAAGTGATTTTTATCTCTTAAACGTACATACATGTACATATAAACGTAGATATATCTAATTTATAAAACTTGCGAACGTGAGCAGTTTTATTTGAATAATGGTATCGTAATGGTATGGTATGGTAATGGTAATGGAATGATATGGAATGGAATGGTAATGGTTTGTATAATGGTGTCTCTCTCCATCACTGGACACTAATCACAATTTTTTTTTACTACTCGTACACAAACTCATGTGGCTTGTTCCTTTTCAGTCTGTTTTGATTTTAATTTTGATACATTTCAAAATTACTTCTCTTAACCGCCACATTGACCTACAGACTAAGAATTACCACCACGATGAACGCTCATAGTTACATTTCGCAAAGTTCATAGAAAAGGCATCTAAAGGGGTTTTTATACGTACCTACACAAAACACACATTGCAAAACAGATCGTCGAAATTTAGGGTCGAAATAACAAACGGTAACTGGCGACCGCATTAGTAATTTTCGTAAATGTAAACTATATTTCTGTTGGTTTCACCAGGATGATAGCTCGTAATTTTTTTTTCCATCTTGTTTTTGTTATTTCTACTCGTATAATATGAGTCTCGATAAATAAAGTTTCCCCTCTTCAGGTCATTCCCGAAGTGTTAACGGTTTTATCGTTGTTTACTTCTGATGATGTTATTCTATTATTTATTCCGCGTCGAAGGCGGACGGTAGCTCGGAAAGAAAATAAACAAGCTCCGGGTGTTGTCCTCAATTTCAGGACGTCTTTTTCGTCCGATGTTTGTTCACGCATTTATTTAGAGCGGACGGCAAAAGCCTTCAAATATGGCAGCGAAACTGAAACATGGTTTGTGTTGGGAGAGCATTTGCTTTTTTTCACGTCATCGTCGAGGGTTATTGAAAAAATAATGTGAACTGAGTGAAGACAGATGCAAATTATTTTTGTTCGACCATACGACCAAATAGGTTCGTATGATACCGAGCAGTCACTATCATGATACTACAGATCTAATTTCATGAATGTGCCAAAAATCAAAATTTTAGTTCGGGGTATTGACCTCCTCTATTTATGAAAATTTCTTAGAAATGCTCAGGTGCTTTCTAAGGATTTCCGAGGATTTTTTCATAAATACAGGAGGTCAATACCACACGCAAGTGATGCCGAACTCAAATTTCGATTTTTGGCACATTCATGGTTTTGGCATGAAAGGGACATTACATCGATATCGGAGTATCGATATTCGATATCGATGTAATTATGATTGAAATTCTTCAACCGATAAAATCAGTCTTTTATCGAATTTTCAATGATTGTTCTCGGTCCAAAATGTTTGAAATTAGAATTTCTGAAAAAATGTCATACCCAAATCCGTTTCAGACCGTCCTGAATTCACCAAAAATCATATGTTTCGGTATATATTCATATATTTATGACTCTGTCATTTTAGACGACAACTCTTGATAGAATTGAGATGAAAAGTTCAAATTTACACAAAAAAATCTGCCTTGGCAATCGAAAGGCTAAGTACGTAGATGGGCAGAATCGAGCCAACCTAAGGAGGTTTGGGGAGTTTTAGAGGAGGAAAATTACCCATAAATTAAAAAAATAAAATAAAAATCCTCAGTCATGCAGCATGGCTATATTAGCGGATTTTTGAAGAAATAACTGGTTTTATGTGAAATGTCTCCATTGAAGAACATGATGTCCATGAAGAACATCTCAAGTGTCAAACACGTTTGTTCATCTTCAAAGTGCTCCAGTTTGAGAACCGAATAAGATATCGCAATTCTGATTTCACCATCGTGTTCACGTTCAAGATTTTTTGCAATAAAATTCAAATTTGACGATGCCGTTGGAAAGATCGTTAAATTTCCTGCCTCTTCGATGCCTAATAAATTATTTTTGGGTGGAACTGTGGGGAGAAAATGGAGTCTGAAAAGTAAATTCTGTGCAAATCTCGAAATCGCCTGTTCTTAAACGCTTGGTAATCTTATTAATTCTTTTAGCAGAACTGTGAAGGTAGGTACCTATGCTAAAAAATGCGACAGAAGTGGTTGATGGAGGAAATTTGTTCGATGAAATAAAAACATTAAGAGAAGAGCGATCCGGGTGTTATAAAACGATCCTTTCAATACTAATTCAAACTAAAAAAAAAATGTTGTGCTTGACCAGTAGTTTCTAAATGACTCTAAATTAACTACCGAAATCCCTCGAATTACTCACAGACCGACAGGACAAATGAGTTCATCAGCCGTTTCCGCCCTGAGGCAGCAGTTACTGCTGATGAGTTAAGATTTCGATCAAATCCAATTACTTCTGAACGGTGGTGAACTTTGACGCGTCAAAAAGACACGCTATTTGATGACATCCCACGTCGCGCGAGTGAAAAATATTATGTGACGATTTCCGCTAAGCTAACTGACCGCATCTTAACTAGCTAATTAACTGGAGGGTTGATGACAGTTCAAATTGACCGATGACTTCCAGACGCGTCTTCATCATCGTCCGAGTATAGAAGCCGTTTACAGCTCGCGACACATTCAGAAGCATGAGGGTATGTGAGAGGTTGTACAATGACCTAAATTGAAGGGCTCAGGGGGAAAACGACCTCTGTCCAGTTTTACCTCAAAATGAGCATGAGATACCATCTAGTAGCAGTTTGAGTACATGCGTTAATCAAGAAAAGGCGAAAACAAGTTCCTGATTTTTAGATAATGTTTTCCTAGCGCTGGAATTATGTTAGGAATAGAAAAACTATGAATTGCCTTTAATGGACTGAGGTCGTTTTTCCCCTGAGCCCTTCAATTGTAACATTAAATTATTGCACTGGTGAACCAAACTGGAGTGGTTTCTTTATGCCCAAATATACCATCAGAAGAGAAAAATACCTACTTCAAAAATGGACCAATTTTTCCTTGAAACCATCGCGTTAGAAAGCCCTTAAAAAATTATTCACTATTAAATTTTGAGAGTTGAAGGTTTTTCTTGATGTTCAAAACATCATGGGCAACATTTCTGCTTTACAATGAAATTAAGACAGAAAAATAAGAGAAAAAGCTTTTAATGGGAATTCGTTCCTAGGTGTCTAGTTCAACATGACAGTTATGCCAACTTCCTCGACTGATTACGGGGCTTATAACCTGCAAACGATCCACGGCAGAAATTGGCGCATAGCCTGAGTAGATAATATCAAACTTGGTCAAATACAGTGTTCTATGTGCTCCTATGTGTTCTTTTGAAGCTTCCGAACCAGCCAAATGATATGCTGACATTCGTACACTCAGATTAGTCTAGATACGAATCTAAAACGTTTACATTACCTAACGTTTATATAAGTAGGTAGACGTTTATATCTACCTACGTCTTAAAAACGGTTTGAAACGTAAAATACGAATAATTGCAAGGCCATAAAATTATCAAAATTTCCGTTCCTAAAAGATACATTTTGTGCAAAAACCATACATTTTGTGTGACATTTTACACGCATTTCAACATTATGATGTTTTTAAAAGAATTTTAATGTTTTGTCATATACCTACGAGTATCTGAGAGTAAAGTGACCGATTCAGGAGTTCCAACATCCCACACGTCACGCCAAAACACTCTACGTTTCAACATCATAAACGTTACAAATTTATGGCCCCTGGACCCTGGAGGTGTATAGAGGTGCATTTGAAGTTGCATATATGAACTAAGTACATAACACTCGCCTGCTCTCTGTCTTACACACAATTTAGCTAAAATACCATTTCCCCTAGGCAGACTTACTTTGTGGTGGACATATGAAATTATGAGTTTGCCAGTGATTGCTCATATAATTTATTAAAATGCCTGTTTACCTGCGTTTTAACAGCAGTTTCACTGTCAGTTCCAATTAAAAACCGTCAGTTTGTTCAAGAATATGCGGAATACAAATAATCTCTTAATGATTATTAGGAACATCACAAGCGAACCTAATCGTTAATTGTGGTAGGTATATGAAATGAAACTGTTGTATTTACTATTTGAATGTGGAATACATTGTTATGTAGAATACACTAGTTTTTGGAAAAAACAGACATGCAGCATGGATATAAGAGCGAATTTTCAACGAAATAACAGGTTTTATGTAAAATAAGTTTTATAACAAATTTTGTCTCCAGTTTTTGCCGAGGAGCACCTTAGTTTATAGATTTTTCAACGCTGAACACGATGGCGAAGTCCGAATTGCGATATATCATTCCGTTACCAGGTTAGAGCAGATGAACCATGAAGAACAGCTCACGTATCAACCACGTTTCTTCATCTTGCTCCAGTTTGAGAACGAAATAACACATCGCAATACTGACTTCAGCATCGTGTTCAGCGTTAAAAAAAACCCTTTGAAATGAAGTGTCACTTGGCAGACTGTTTCATTTTTGGAACTCATGGCAAATCGCCCCCATAAAACCCTCCCTCAGACTGGCCCGCTTATGTCCATCTACGTACATAGGCTTTCGATTGCCGAGGAAGATTTTTTGTGCAAATTTGAACTTTTTATCTCTATTCTATCGAGAGTTATCGTCCGGAGTGACACATGTGGCTACATATATGTATATAATAAAAATATTTTTTGTGTCTTTTGGCAGTGAATTCAGGATGGTCTGAAACTGATTTTTGGTTCAAAAACTATTCGGAAATTCGATTTTCAACAATTTTGGACCGAGAGCAATTTTCGAAAATTTGCTAAAAGGGAGCAAGAGTAATTATGTGATTGTTAAGGAGTAGATAAAGGTGTTTCTAGTTAAATTGATTGTTCCGCAAGGGAAACCACTTTTTCTAATTTTTCTAATTTGGAGAAAGCGTACGAATGTGTACTTTCGAATAGACGACAAATATTGATCAAGTGTGATTACCTGAGCCGTGTCCAGATAAAGCTGTTGGAGATAAGGAAGTAGTCTAGATTGCACGTGTGCCGGGTAAATCGCGTACGGTATGTAGGGGAGCGGCGCCGATTCTCTCGCTCCGAGTCCTTTGAGATCGTCCATACTTAAGAGAAGATCCATCACAGAGAAGACATGCGAAAACACGATGTGAACTTTCTTCGTGACGCACGAAGTTATTAACAGGAAATTAACAGTAATTTTTTTCTAGTTGAAAAAAAAAAATTATTTTAAATGTAAAAAACCCGTTATTTCTTTATTGGTTGGGGAGTTTTTTTTGTTTTGTTGTTAATTTGGTTTTGTGGAGGGGGCAATCGATCTTGTCGATGCGGGGTTCAGGAGAGAACTGAAACCTCCTAGAGCGTCGTGGACAAGTGAAAGAGAGGGAGGCGGCTGGAAGCGAGAGGGCGTGAGCGAGGAAGAGCAGAGAGCTAAACAAACAAACTGAAATGGATGTGTACTTTGGGAGTGGGGAAGGGACGCCAAGTTTATTTATTTAAATATGAGTTGTTTGGGCCCCACAGTCCTTATGCAAACAGAACGGAGGGACATGGCAGAAGAGGTGGAGGAACCGAGACTAGGGACGGAGAAACACATGTTTTGATTGCTTTCTGTGTTGATTGTTTGCCTGTTTGTTCTGACGTGGACCCACGATAAGACGCCGCACTCTACCCGGCCTGCGAACGGGGGTTCTATTCCCTTTTGCTCTCGACAATCCAGAACTTCACGCTGCTTCCATCACTTCGCCACTTTTGCCTTTTTTGCGTCGGTAGGAAAAAAAGGCAAAGGCAATAAACGTTATAAGTGCGTACGCCTTAAATGGTAAGAAAGATAGACAAACTCATGTTTCTACTTCAGCAAAAATAAATAAATAAATAAAATAAAGAAAACCCGGGACTCCAACAGAGCTCCTACAGCTAAAATTATATAGGTACCTATATTATATTATAATTATATGGGCCATTCTCCCAGAAAGCGACATTTTCCTGTTGGGAAAAAAAAAAAAAAAATGCCTTAAACTGTTTGAAAAAAAAAATAGGTTCACTCAGGTAACCATAAGTAACGATTATTCATACCTATCCACTAACAAATACTATTTATTTTGAAGAAAAAAAAATGAAATGTAGGTAACATTAATTAGCTTCAATTGTATAGAATGACTAATTAAGACATTTTAGTAATTAGTTCGTTAAAATCATTATTTTCTTTACCGTCATCCTCGTCATTCTCCTTTCAATGAAACAGGGGTGGTCGGAGAATGAGGGAACCGATGGATTTTCCTGTTTATCTTTACGTTATTTTAACAAATTCTCTATTGATTGGAGTGAAATTTAAACTATTCCATGAGCTCTTTCACACCAAAACGAAGAGAAAAATTTGACAGATCATCGTAGTAGAGGTTTTAGTAATTAACTCGTTATTTCACTTCATGTATGCAGACGTTCCTATCTTTTTAAGTTCATACAAGTACCTACTGTAGATTATTTTTTCAAGACCTATCAGTGGACAAATATTATTTTACTGAAGTACTCAGTAAACGTAGTCATTGGCAGATGGTTTTTTGGCTCTACTGAAAAGTTGCCGATATGACGATGTGGGAAGTTGCCGTGATACCCTCGATTTGTTAGTGTTTGTGTTAGTCTGTTAGTCGTTTAGCCCGAAACAAGACAAGGTCTGTGTCCATGAACATCTGCAGCACCAGGAGCCCGATGTTCATACACGTCAGGATCACTGAACAATTGTTTAGCGTTCGAAGTACTCTCATATTTGAGCTTCTTTCATTTATCTCTTCACGGTCAATCGCTTTAGTATGAATTTGAAAAAGAGCGGTAGTTTTCAAGTCAGGTTTCTACAGTAAATTCGGACAAATTGTGATTTATTTCGCACAATTGCCACCGTTTTTTAGACTGACGTTAGACTGAAAATCAAGTCAGATGGAAAAACGCATAGCACCACGTCAATCAGCGTAAAAAAATAACACTTCGGGTTACCAACACAAAATCTGAACACTCGGTACCGTTTGTTTTTCTCAACTTGGTGGCTTGAAGGGACGGAACACTTTCGCTTTCCTAAATATATAGTCTAATACTAATCGAGGTGTTTGCGAATTTTTTCACAAAATAAGTTACCATATCGACAGATTTTCACTATTTGGAAAATTAGGCCTGTTTTCTCGAGAACTCATTTTCGTACAGAGTAGTAAGTTTTCGTACTAGTATCACATTGTAGTAAGTTAGTATCACATTGTAGTTAGTCTAGTTTAAGGGTGTACTGGTAAACTTACCCATCAGACCCTTCCTTTAATGAGACATTGAGTTGATAAATCCGATCAACAGGTCATTGGGAGCTGCTTTTCTGCTTTCTTGCTATTCATTTGGGTCCCAACAATTACCTTACCTTTTACAAGCCCGAATATACTTACATCTTGACTGGACTGCATTACTTCGTGGACAATTGGAATTTGGATAAACCTCCACCTTCAAGCCGAATTCGGGGGTCCCGGGGTCATCCGTGAGCCAGCAACCAACTACTACAGTTTGAGCAAAAACCCTTATTAAAATTATAGACAATTACTGGCAATTCGTCAACTGTCATTTATGTGTCACTACAGAAAGCCATGATTTCATTCAAAACATGCATTAGGTCGAAAGAATGTTTTTATTGAAGGGAGAGGGTGTTTCTGGACGTTGATAGTTGCAACAACATCAGAATATAAATCGACCCAACCAGATGCACCGCACCTGACAGAAAATTACAATACGTCAATGACACGAAAATTGATATAGTGAGGGACTGTCATCTATGGAGAACTACTAACATTGATAGTGTCACGGCGGGTTATAGTGGTTATAGTATCAGCAGCCCTCGACCCGCCGTTCTCGCGCTCAACGAGGAGTTTTCCCACCGAGCTACGACAATGATGGCCCTCACCGCAGTCCCGGCGTGTCGCATATTTTTATTGCATTAATGGAATTCCATTTAATAAGTTTCGTACCCAAATTCAGTTTGTACCTTCCTTTTATTAACACCAGCGTCCAATCATAACAGTGGTGGAGGCGCTGCACAGTGGTGAAAAGCGATCTAAAACCACCAAAATGAGAGTTCGAAATTTAATATTCTAAAATTAGTTTTCGACTCTAATACCTGACAGTAAAGTGACCCGACTTACTTAACCGAACCATCAAATGTAGAAAAAAATATAGACCTTCAAACCTAATGGAAGCTGAAAAACTTGCCTTATTTCATGTCGATGTTGTTGGAGGTGTTTGTATTTCCTGTTATGCACTTTCTTTGTACATGTAAATAGAACGTTTCGGAGGCTCCCAAATTGTTTAAAAATATTTGTCTGCTTCCTGGAATGAAGGGCAATCGTAGTAGAATTGTTAAGAAAAACCATTCTTTTGATAATTTTTGTTGGAGCCGGAAAAAAAATCTTTATCAGAAAGAAGCGAAGCGGGTGATTATTTTTTGTAAATTTTGGGATAAAATTATTTTATTTTTTAGTATGGAAATAATTATATTTTGCTCTAATATAATTTCTTTTCTTGTTTGGGGTAATCTTTTTAAAAATTCAAATTTGAAGAATCAATTCACAGCAATTTTCAATTTCAATGCAACAGCAATTTACGGAACCAAAATAAACTATTTAGAAGACCTGTATTTGATGTGATTGTTCATTTTGTACCTCAACTAGTTTCAGAGGTTTTTTGACGAAGTGATGGTAAATAGCTCTATTTACAGGTTTTTGAACAAAAATGACCATTTTCCACCTTTCGCCGGGAAGTAGACACGCCATAAGCCAATTCAACGTGTGATCAAATTTAATCCACTGCCCACTATAGCCCACCGTGTCAATGGTAGCAAAAATACACCACAGTGACTAATGACGTGGAATCGTGACATTTCTTCATATTTTGAGGTGGGTAAGTATGTAAATGTTTTAGTCTTAACGTGTTAAGGGAAAGTTGGGGAGGTAATTGATCAGTCCGTGGGTCTTCAGAATGATCTGCAAAAGTGGTGTGGGTGGTTTACCCCTCAAGTTTTAACAATAGGGCACTTCTCACGTGGAAGTGAATTTTAATTTCGATGAATTGGTTCTTGTCAAAAAATTGAAATTGAATTTGGCCCAGTGGAGACGTCTCGATGAGCATTTTAAGGCCTCAATCAGTTAAAAATTGAGGATAAACCTTTGAATACGTTAAAACATTTTCGGTGAAGTATGGATTCTCGGCCACTTTGCTCGTGAGTTATTGGCAGATTTGGCTCTTAATGTAATGTAACTCACTTCCTTGGCCACCCTGTTCTGTCTCCGTCTTTTTGATGGGATTATCACTGTTGTTCTCGGTGGTCGACATATCCGGAGCTTTAGTGGTTGGCGGAGGGTCCGTCAGCGATCCGTCGAATCGTCTGTAGTCCCAGGAGCGGACGGCCGTTCGAAACAACGCTGTGTGGTTTGTATCATCAACGCACCAAGCACCAATCAGTACTCCCCACACGTAATCTGAACAATCAATAACAAATACCAGAATTCAGCAATACAAGGGCGATTCAGCAATACAATGGTAGCTCTATTATCAACAGAAACTTCATCGGACATCGGACATTTTGGAGCTGTTTTGGAGGTCGCAATCTGAAAACTGCATTGGATTTAGGATTTGATCTGTTCTGAATGGATGTGGGGAGTTCATGTCATCAGACCAAGTTGGAAGAACTGACGAACCGGGTTGGATATGAAGATTCAGCTGACAGAACAAAAAGCCTCCCATACACTATCCAACTCGGTCCGACGAACAAGGTTTGGTCGAAGTTGGGGCAGACAAATGTTCGGTCAGCTGAATCTTCATACACTATCCAACCCGGTCGGTCAGTTAGGTAGCCAATGTAAACTGAGCCCAACCCTTCCTAGTTGCCCAACCACTTGATGTGTAAACTCAGCCCAGGATGCACTCATACTGTAATCGCCTCAACTCGTGCACTGCAAACTGAGCCCAAGGAACCAGTTAAAAGTAGGTAGCTATTCATTCCACCAAATTTTATCTACCTGAGTACCTATCAGTGGCTAGTACCTAGCGTGGCGAGATCTCACAATAGATATTAAAGAGAGATTGCTATTGTTCCTGTGTGGATCTCAAATATGTTTTAATGCGTTTCAGACCTGAAAATGAGCGCTCTACAGACGCAGTAGTGCTTGAAATTGTAAAAAATGAGTTTCGCTAATCGAAAAAGTTCAGGTAAAATCCATGGCATTTCAGCGAGATACAAAACCAGTTCATGAATTTCCACCAAACTCCTCTTTGTGTAGGATGGTTAATTAATTTTTCAGCCCTATTGAGTCAAATCTCTTATAGGTTGAATCAAGACAATAATTGTCTTGTTTACAATTATTGTAAACATTTCGAGTGAACTCCCTTGAGGACTGCCAGGTCAAACAGCAGGCTTTAATTATGTCGAGTTTTTCGCTAAAATGTTGCGAACTAATTTAGAAACTATTGAACAGTAACTGTTTATCAACCGTTTATGTAAAAACTACGAAATCAACAACGAAACAGCAACACACACAACGAACAATCCGGGAAAAAAACTAGTGTCCAAACTGTAAAAATAGATAGGTGAGTTCTGAAATAGGATCCATAGAAGAACCTTTCGATTGATCGATGGATCATCAAATCGATTGATCCTAGAAGAATCTTTCTTCCATGTCTCCCTGTAGCTGCTTGCGCTGTCCCTCTTTCTCATAACAGTCAGTAGAAATACTCACACACGCCCGATAAAATACACACAGACGAACACACACGCTGTAGGATGACGTCATGGAGCCGGCTTTAGATTCTAGCGATTGCCCCTCTGGCCTCAACTGCATTCAGATATATCTGTAATTCTTCTTCTTCTTCTGCTTAGATGACTTGGCTTCATCCATGCCAGTCTTAGTCATTGGATCCATGATTCAATGCAACCATCAAAGGTAGGTAGCTGTAGGTAATTTTCAATTTAATGTTTTACTGTTGATTAAATATTTTGTTATTCGTTTACCTACGTTCATCATTTCTTGTGGGGAAGCGCAGCTTCCCCTGACGCTACTCCCCTGAGGTAGTAGGTACCTATATTTTTATTCTGCAACCCCGTCCACTTGATCTATATCATATAGATCCGTTTTTGACACTCTAGATTACTTATATGGGCGGGTGTAATCTCGGCCCAAGCGTGGTGAACCGAGGGTCAGACTGTCTTATCTAAATGTAAACTCAGCCCAGCCCTCTAATCGCTCATCGATGCGAGTTGTAATCTTAGCCCGGCCCCAGGAGTTTATCAGTTTCTCCAAGTGACCGGGTACCCAAACTACGAGTATGTCACGTGCGAATGTTATTATGAGCCAGCGTGGTTTCCTTCAAATCGAAGAGGACATATAGACTATATTAGAGGGCTGGGCTGAGTTTACATTTATAAAGACAGTCTGACCCTCGGTTCACAGCGCTTGGGCCGAGATTACACCCGCCCAGTTAAGTAATCCAGAGTGTCAAAAACGTATAGAACAGCTGCTCAGTACTGATACATGGATTTCAATCAATCGACTTGCTGCTTACCGCCAACGATGAAAGGAGCGCCCAAGTCTTCTTCGCAAGGGTAACCAGCTGGGAATTGACCTCCGTCTGCACCTTTGACTGCGCAAAAGTAGTCAGGCGCTGTGAAGTTCTGATCCAAATTACCGCTGATGAAGGCGTTCAAATCTTCCGGAACTTCCGTTCGAAGTTTCATGTCGCACTCTTCTTCCGACAATACCTTGACAGTTGCGGCTTTGTTACCCATTCCTAGTGACAAACAATGTGACAAATTGAATGAAAATTTGTGGAAATGAGTGTAATCTAAGTGCACTTCGTTTTATAGCGAATTTTCGAAAAAATGAATCTACTGTGCTCAGTCCAAAAATTTTAATACTCGAATTTCAGAAAGTTTTTTTTTTTTAAATCCGTTTCAGACCATCCTGAATTCACTGCCAAAAGAAACAAATATATATATGTATATGTCATTCCAAACGATAGAATTGCGATAAAAAGTTCAAATTCGCAGAAAAATCTGTCCCTGCAATCGAAAGGCTAAATTCGTAGAAGGGCAGAATCAGGGTGTTTGGGGGAGTTTTAAGGGGGGGGGGGGGGGGCAATGACCCATAAATTCCAAAATCCAGTCATGTAGCATGACTATAAGAACGAATTTTCGAAGAAACAAGTGTTTTATGTAAAATGTCTTCATTTTACTGGTTTTATAACAAATTTTGTCTCCTTTTTTGCCGAGTAACACTTCATTTTATATATTTTTCATGCTGAACACGATGGTGAAGTCAGAATTGCGATATTGCGTTACGTTATCAGATTAGAGCAGATGAACCTTGAAGAACATCTCGAGTACCTACCTATCAACTACGTTTCTTCATCTTCAAAGTGCTCCAATCGGACAACGGAATGAGATATCACAATTCTGACTTCACCATCGTGTTCAGCGTTGAAAAATCTATAAACTGAGGTGTTAAGTACTCGGCAAAAAAAAAATACCAGTAAAATAAAGACATTTTACATAAAACCAATTATTTCTTCGAAAATTCGCTCTTATAGCTATGCTGCATGACTGTGGATTTGTTTTTAGAATTGCAGCTTCCCTCGGAATCGGAGCAGTTTACATGGGGACATGGAGCGATTCCAGAGAGTAGCCCTGGGAGATTAGGTTCCCTACGACGGGTTACAGCCAGAGCGGCACTTTCCTAAATATAGCTACCTAATTACTGTACTATTTGTTCAACCGTTAAATGTAGTACACCTGCGACAATCCCGGAAACATTTCCAGTAATGTTGACTGCGAAATCCAAATCGTTCGGAGGCCACGGAGTGTAAGTGGGTCCAGCACCGGTCAAATTTCCCAAGTCGTCTTTCGCCTTCACTTCCACACCAGGAGGTTTTGCTTTGGCAATGACTGTCGCATAGTCCGGAAACGGGGCCAACCCCTCTATTCAACCATATAATTAGATATACAGGGTGTTTCGTGTAACTATGTAACAAACTCAGGGAATCGATTATACAGCTAATTTGCAACAAAAAATGCCTCGTAAAGTTTTTTTCTTACTCAACTAAAAATCCGACTTTTTTCACTTTTAAGATTGTTCCGTTTTCTCGACCTTGTCCCTGTAAAACGGACCTAAGTCCTTGAATTTTTATGTAAAATAAAATCTGAGGATACCGTTGGAATGAGCGTCAAATTTCCTATTTCTTTAATACAAAATCCGACTTTTTTAGTCTGGCTTAACCCTTAAAAAAATGGCGAAATTAAAAAATCTAAAGATTTTCTTAAAATCATGTTTTTTCTTTAGTTCTTCGCTTTGTTATTACGGAGGTCATTCGGCGGGCACTCCTTATTTCGCAGTGCCGTCCGCGGCACTTTGCCCAGTTAGCGTTGTGCTTAAATTACGAAATTTGGGTTACGGTTACACACCCCCCCCCCTTCACCCCTTCACGCTGGGGGTTCTAGATTTTACGATTATAATCTTCGGACTCAAGTGAAAATTTTTGACGAGGAGGTAGGTAATATACAGTCAAAATCTACGTACACTAAATAGTCCTAATCAATCTACCATTTAGTGATCTAGACAGAAGGGTGATCTGCACATAGAAAATACCTAATAAACCGTTGTGTCAAGAATTTGCAGAATTTTGCGATAAAACCGGGTTGTGGAAAATATTCAAGATTACGTAGATTCGTAATGTTCGTGGAACTGCGGTGTGAGCGGCTGAACAGGGAGGGGAGTCGTGAAGGCCTCTCTCTACCCCACTTCTGCGTCCACCCACACCTGCCCGCTTTCCTCTTTCTCACCCACATTCATATTCACCCAAAATTTAAATGTAAGCGGATGTTGTGGGGGGGGGGAGGAGAGAGGGATAGCGTAATATTAATAACCTCCACCTCCCCCTCTACAACCACCCACATCTCCTCGCTTTCCTCCTTCTCACCCACATTCACCCAAAATTTAAATTTAAATTGATGTGCGGGGGGGGGGGGATGGCGTATGATTAAGAGACAACCCCCGCCTCCCCCTCATCAACCACCCACATCTGCTCGCTTTCCCCCTTCTCACCCACCCCCTCATTCACATTCACCCAAAATTTAAATTTAAACGGATGTGCGGGGGGGGGAGGGATAGCGTATGATTTACAGAGACAACCGCCGCCTCCCCCTCATCAACCACCCACACCCGCCCGCTTTCCTCTTTCCCACCCACTCACAATTCCAATTAATGTCGACAGACCTTAATAATACACATTTATGCCCCCCCCCCCCCCACCATCCTTCCCATCCCACCTACGATTTCAATTCATTTATCCATTGATAAATAATATTCAATAATAATTTGATCTATAGATTAGGTAATAATTTTCATTTACATTATTCACTAGTGGCTAGTGACAAGCCCACAAAGTGGTCCTCGACGATGTCCTTCACAGCTGCGTATTGCGCAAAATGAATATTTCACTCATAATTTATAAAAAATAATTTATAGGCCATGCCTGAGCGAGTTACGCCTATTTAAACCATTTGTTCGCTCATTCCTCCAATCCCGGATATTGTATGCAGATCAGTGTGATGTACACAGAAAGATGATCTGTACAAAGAAGATAATAAACGGTTGTGTCAAGAATTTGCAGAGTTTTTCAGTTGAATTCTACTTTTTTCCTCCCCAATGGCAAATAAACAAATATTTCGTCTCTTGAGTTCGGATACAGCCTAATCCACATGTCCTCATTTTTCTGGTGACATGAAAAACTGTTCAGTACCTAATTTCCAAAACTACCTTCCAAAACAGGTTAGTTTCGGGATTTCGCTGTTATTTAGGGCCAATATTAAATCCTAGATTTAACTAAATTCATTCACTCTCGCGTTTCAGTTCGAACCAGAAAATGTGATAAACTTATTTCAGCGAAAATGTGGAATGGGCCGTATCAGAAATAAGTGACGATTTTGACAAACGCTCTTTTACATTCTGATTTTTAAATTTCTTTTCTATTACCCATTAATTTTTTTATTATTAAATCAAATTTTGTTTTCACCTACTACCCGTCCAAAAAATTACAAATTGCAGCAATGAGTGATAGAGGAAATCGGCAAAAATAGTAAACGGAGTAATTTGGAAGATGGCAAAATCACATAAGTCAGAAATCTGACTTAATAATTTACCATCTTCCAAATTATTATTATGAGAAAATTTGTTCCAATTTATAAGCTAAAATTGAAAACCTCCACATGTCAACCGCGGCTAGTTACTGAACTTATTACAACATTTTTTTTTTTCATTTTTGAGGGCTGGCAGACCTTTGTGGGAGAAATTGGTTTCATGCAAAATTTAGAAAATGTGACCACGGCTTGTTTCTTTTCTCATTTTAATTGTACTACTGTTGCCAATATCGTATCAAGTATGAGACCCTCAAAGACTGGCCGTGGCGTATTGTTAGTGGCGTACTGTTAATCTACACACCTTCTGGAGCGTCGCCCAATTTGCCTGGTTCAACCGTCACAATCGGAATTTCAACCGATGGATTGAAAGCTGTTGAGACGAACTGAGTCAACGTTTTTTCATTCGGCGGAACTCTTTTCAAGCATTTTGACGCTGTGATGAACGTAGACTCGCTGTCTAGGATAATAAAGCAAAATTTGCTTTATTATATTTAATATTAGTACCTAGTGTTTTTTTTTTTTTTCATCATGAAGGTCCGAAATGTTGATGTGCTGAAATCTTAATCGGTTCAGTTATAAAAACGAAGACTTAGACAATTGGAATTTTTTCGGATTTTTTGGACCACCGGAAGGGTTCCTGCAACGCACTTGTTGTTACGACCGTTAGACCTGACGGTACTCAATTACGTAGGTTTGCAGTAAGTATCCACTTTTTAGACTTTTTGCATTGAATAAAAGTTGTCGGGGATGGTCCATTTAGTCTAACAAAAATTTTGGAGCAGTCAAAATCTGAAATTTTGAAAAATGTTGACTATCTCTCATGGTAGGTGGTAGGTACAGTACTTTTAGTCAATGTATGTTTACATTTATTTTGTTAAAATAATCCGTTTTGTAAAATTACAGGTTTTTCTTGCAAATCTCTCAAAAAATGGGAGATTTGAGTTATTTGACGAGACTGTTCAAATTTAATTGAACTGACTCATGAGTCACAATGTTAAGACCATGCAGATAGTCATTGCAGACATCTGCACTCCATAGCTCCGGATCCTTGTCAAGAAATTTAGAGGAACTGTTCGTGCAGCTTTCTACAGTCTCGTCAAATAACTCAAATCTCCCATTTTTTGAGAGATTCGCAAGAAAAACCTGTAATTTTAACAAAACGGATTATTTTAACAAAATAAATGGAATTCGGTCAACGACTGTGCCAAACGCGGAGTAGCATTGTTCACCAAATTCCTTCAGTTGTAGCTGAGTTTCCACACAGTTTTCAGTTGTAACTGAATTCCACACAGTTTTTGGTGAACATTACCCACAATGTTGATGAATCTGACCGTCATATTGCAAATTTCCAAAATCGAAGAAAACATCTATCTAGAGGTAGGTAGAAAATATCTATCTACTACCTCCTAATCCAAATCAATAATGAAAATTTTTTTTTTCGCCTTTTTCACGCCATGGCAACTGGGCAAAGTCTCAATTTTCATTAAATTTTCATTAAATTAAATTTTATTAAATTTTCTATCGAGCTATGGATCACCTTAATCGATTCCCGTTTGCTGACTTCAAAAATTATGAGATCCAAAGGCGTGGCAACGGCACAAAGTTTTGATTATGAATCCGTACACAACTTCAGGGTAGTATTGAATAACGTCAGGTCGTCTAAAGGTCGTAACCATAAGTGCTCCCAGTGGTCAATTCTTCCCACTCTTAATGTTAATAATCTACCTATTTCAACTTGTTGATGCATGATGAGTTCTAAATACTAAATAGGTACATATTTCCTGAATTTCATTAACTAGAAATCACTGACTACTTCACTTCAACACTTCGTTTCTCCAAATGCCAACAAGTTGAACACCAAACTTACCTAAAACACCCATGCAAACGGATTTCTTCGGGTTCCCCGCGTTAATCGTGACTGTGAAGGCAAAATCGCTCGCTGTGTAGGTTCCCCCGCCGTTCATAGACAGAACTTCACAGCTCAGCGGCATGATGACGCACCAAATTCGTAAAAACCACCTCATTTTGATCTGGACTCGTGCATACGTGGAACGTGTAATAGGCAGGTACCTATTTTTGTCTTTTAACCTATTTACAAAGGACGTTGGGCAAATTGGTTTATTCTTGTTCTAATATTGGTTTTCTTACATTCTTAAATTTAGTAAGTTAATAACATTCGAGATTTCACCAACTATTGTATTTAGAGCAATATCCTTAGTTGCAATAAACAACCACATATGCTGTTGAATAGATTCCACATGTGATGGTTTGTGGAAAGTTTGGATCGATTCTTGAGGTTCAATGAAATTAAATTTCCTACAAATGTTGTTCGAAGGCAATGTATTTACCTATGGTCCATTGCTTAACTCAAAGAGCTTTGCACAAGTATGTATGCATGAAGCAAGTATGTAGTTACTCATCTGGAGTATTGTTATACCCTCCATGGATGAGGAGGCTCCAACCTCGACTCCATGTCATTGTCTACTCCATCTTGTGCCATGATATATGATCCACCTTTTATCAGTTTTTCATTATCATACTACCTGATATAACTCGTTACGTTATGTTCTATTGTGTTCATACAAGTTATCGTTATTACAATATCGAGTATTACTGTGAGTTCGTGTGTTTTCCCTTCCCAAGAACCACTACAAATTGGCGACGGGATAAACTTCGGATAATCAACCTGAACGAGTTCATCGATCGAGGGTACGTAATCAACATCTACCTAACCTAGCCATCCCTGGAGTTCGCTCCTTTACATCAACAATTCAATCTACCAGCTCAGGGCATATCAACATCGATATCTATCAATATCAACATCTATCAATATCAACATCAATATCAACACGTATCAACATCAACATCTACCTAACCCAGCAATCCCTGGAGTTCGCTTCCTTTACGTCAACAATTCAATATACCAGGTCAATCTACCTATAGATTGAACTGATCAATATTATCAACTTATCAATATCAACCCACTGCGCAATCAAAATTTTATTTTTTTTTTACCTACACGAGGTGATAGAATCTCCGATTCATCGAATCCTTCACAATTCCAACCGTCGATATATCGACCTATCGATTCTTCAAGCAACACCTTATCAATCTGTTATCTGTGTTCATGACTTTTTATCGACGTCTCATCATTCTAATCTTCTATAGATAATTGTCAATTATTGACTCGTGTGCAGTCACACCGATCAAAATGGATGATCAACAGTTCGAAAAATTTTTGGAGATGCAGAAGATGATGTTTGAGCAGATTGTACGTTCAATGCAGTCCACTTCAGGTACTTCATCGAGTGGCTTGCCGGGGTCCAACCAATCTGTGCCGGCAGTTCCAAATACAATACTTGTACCGAATTTTGACTGTTTTGATGCAACTAAGGAATCATTCAGGTATTACCGACAGCGTTTCGAAAATTACACAGAGATGAAAAACATATCGAATAACAAACCATATTGTGCCAAACTACTCCTCAATTCCATGGG
This sequence comes from Stenodema calcarata, assembly GCA_963920205.1. Classification (NCBI taxonomy): domain Eukaryota; kingdom Metazoa; phylum Arthropoda; class Insecta; order Hemiptera; family Miridae; genus Stenodema; species Stenodema calcarata. The sequence goes on along the minus strand of OY986061.1, from coordinate 21,102,020 downwards.
CGCATCCAGTTTCAATGTGGTAGCTTCTCTTTCGGCGCCTCAGAAACCAGCGGAGTTGTCTTATGATGAGATTGTGTCACTAGTGGAAGCTCACTTAGCGCCTAGGAAAAATATACTGGTGGCCCAACACCAGTTTTTGTCAATTTACCAAACTGATCAACAGTCGATTGCGGACTTTGTGGCCCAATTGCGGAGTGCGATGAGCGATTGCGAATTTACCTCCCCATGCGAGTGCCAGGTATCATTAGCGGACATTTTTCTCCGAGCACAGTTTATTCGAGGAATCAAAGATAACAGTATTCGAGAGACATTATTACAATCTACTGACCTTGAATTTAAGAACATTGTTAGCAAAGCCATAGCATTAGAAACTTCTAAAATAGATTCCAGAGCTCTTTCGCAGAATACTCCCACTTCGACAAACGTGGATATCAATAGAATTTCCAACCGTTCAGGACGTCCTAACCAGTGGCAACGGCAGCATCAAACTGACCACAATACTCAATATCGTGCCAAGTCACAGAACCGTTTCAAATCTCGTGTCAACTATAGTGAATTAGGGTTGGATGGTGTTTGCCTGCGATGTGGCAAGGATAATCACCTTGCAAGGGATTGTCGCACTGACCAATCCAATCTAAAATGCTCAGCATGTTTGAAAACTGGACATGTTAGTAAAGTATGTCTAAGTACACTTATGAATAAGCAATCGACTCAAAGGAAGACTCATCAAATTGAACCTGAAAATGATGGGGAGCATGAATTTCAGCAGTATGGTGTCAATAAAATAGTCAACATCTTCCATGCTAATTCTACAATTGGAGATAACGAGCGATTTCGCACTTCTGTTTCAATAGAAGGAAAGCCAGTTGAATTTGAAGTAGATACTGGTTCTGGCTATACATTTCTACCTAGGAAACAGTTTAAGCAACTGGGAATCAATAATCCAATCAAACCTGCCAATATTGGTTTCCGATCATACACCCAAACCGTCTTTGTTCCAGATGGTAAGATTCTAGTGGAAGCAAACTATCAAGGAACCATGATCAAAGACACAATCTATATAGTGCCTGATGAATGTGCAGCGATCCTTGGCCGCATTTGGATACGTCGCTTGAAAATCAACCTCAATGAACTTGACCAACAGTCTTCTACAACTACGCCTACTTCCTCTATCCATGCCATCGACGATGTTGACTACTTAACTTCGGCCTTCCCTGGCATCTTTGAGCAAAAGATTGGCTGCGTTCCAAACTTCAAGGTTACTCTTGCGCTCAGAGAAGGCGCAAAGCCAGTATTCCACCGCGAACGAGATGTGCCATACGCTCTTCGGGAGCAAGTTGATCGAGAACTGGATTCACTTGAGGCCGCAGGTATTATATCAAAGACTGAACTTAGTGATTGGGGTTCCCCACTTGTAATTATTCCTAAGGCTGATGGAGAAGTTCGACTTTGCGTCGATTACAAGATTGGAGTCAACGAGCGTCTATCAAATGGTCACTACCCCATAAGAAAAATCGATGATCTTCTGAATAGTCTGCGCAACTCACGCTATTTTTGCCGCTTGGATCTTTATAAAGCGTATTTACATCTACCTGTCTGTGAAAACTCCAGCAAAATACAGACCATCACAACGCATCGGGGAATCTACAGAATGAATAGGTTGTCATTTGGTATTAAGACAGCACCCTCCGAATTTAATCGAATCATCGATCAAATCCTTCGAGATGTTCCAAAAACTGAATATTACTATGACGACATCGTCGTCCATGGAACATCTAAAGCAGAATGCCACTCAAATCTACTAGCATGTCTCACCCAACTTCAAAAGTTTGATTTACACCTCAATATCAAGAAATGCTCGTTCTTTAAGGAACAAATTGAATTTCTGGGACATGAAGTGAGGTTCAATCAAATTTTGAAATCCCCCAAGAAAGTCAAATCAATAGTGGACATACCTCGACCAAAATCAACTGAGGAACTTAGAAGATTTCTTGGTATGGTTACCTACTACTCCCGTTTTATTCCCAATTCCTCCACACAAACAGTAGCATTGCGCCAGTTACTCAAGAAAGACGCAAAATTCCAATGGACTGCTCAGTGTGAAGCCTCTTTTATTCGGCTCAAACAAGAAATTGCGAGCGATCGTGTCCTGATGCCATTTGACCCTCAGTTACCTGTACAACTTGCCTGTGATGCCAGTCCAGTGGGAGTAGCCGGAATCCTTTCACACGTGGTGGATGGTGAGGAGCGACCAATTGCTTTTGCCTCAAGACCCTTGACAATTGCAGAACAAAACTACTCACAGTTGGATCGAGAGGCCCTGGCAATTGTATTTGCGGTTACCCATTTTCATCAGTATCTATTTGCCCGACGGTTTAAATTGGTGACTGATAATCGACCGCTCGTGAGAATTTTCCATCAAAATTCAAAAATTCCGTTGATGACCTCTGCTCGATTGCAGCGTTATGCCGCATACTTATCAGGGTTCAATTATGAGGTTGTTTTCAAGAAGGGGTCTGAAAATAGTAATGTCGATTGCCTTTCTAGGGCACCAGTGAATGCAAAGCCACTAACTGATACCCATATCAATGACGAAGTCCACCAAATTTGCGTTTCAGCCGTGTCACAGATCTCAACTCAGGAACTCACTTATCAATCACTAAGAGAAGAGACATTGAAGGATGATGACCTTTCCAAAATTCTTCGCGAATTACGAGAAAATTCCACAACTGAATCAGAATTTACTATCAATGGTGATGTTTTGTTTAGGGGCCCCCGAGTAGTCATACCTGCAAGTTTGAAACGAGCGGTGCTTGAAGAATTGCATAGAACTCATCTTGGTGTAACAAAAATGAAGCAACTTGCACGCGGCCATGTCTATTGGAAATCAATTGATAAGGACATCGAACGATTAGTCCGAAGCTGCAATGAGTGCTCTGAAACCAGAACAAGTCCTCCCAAGGCTCCTCTACATCCATGGGAAGAACCAGACCAGAATTGGCAGCGCATCCATGCAGACTATGCTGGGCCATTCCAAGGGCATCATTTCCTCGTGGTAGTTGATGCAAAGTCCAAGTGGGCTGAAATTGTAGTAAGCTCATCCTCACCTTCATCAGAATCCACAGTAAACGCTTTTCAAGATATTTACGCACGCAATGGGTTCCCAGATGTATTGGTAACAGATAATGCTTCCATATTCACAAGCGATGTTTTCCGGAAATTCTGTAAAGAGACAGGAACCTTCCAAAAATTTATTGCCCCAGGTCATCCGTCAACGAATGGGTTAGCTGAACGCAATATACAAACACTGAAACATCGGCTATTAGCGATGGCAAATGAACCACTAACAATGCGCCAGAAAGTTAGAGAGATTCTCTTCCGTTACCGAACTACTCCCCTTCTATCAAATAGAACTCCAGCTGAACAATTTCTCCAGAGGAAGTTACGAGTGAAGTTGGATGCGCTCAAGCCTACAAACTTCTCCAGAACACCAGACCCTCCATGCCAAGCAAGGCAATTAGGCGTGGGAGACCGTGTTACAGCTCGGTACTATGCCAACAATAAGGAAAACTGGAAACTTGGCATGGTTATAAAGAAATTTGGACAACTCCATTACCAGGTGAAACTTGACAATGGATATATCTTCAAGCGTCATGTCGACCAGTTGAGGAAGACTGATGTTCCAAAGAAGAGAATATCATTTGCTCCAGATCTGTCAGTTGAAGCACCCACAACCACTGCAGAGTTAGTTAATGTACCTACTGGAAGTCCAATTGAACCATCAGCAAGTGAAGTTACCAGTGAAGACACTGTGGCACAGCCTACATCCCACCAGGCATCTCAAACAACACCCAGCGGGACACAAGCACCTCAGGACATCCAACTTTGTCCACAGGGACAACCACTGCGTCGCTCTACCAGGCCTACACGAGCACCACAGTACCTCAAGGACTATGTGGTCCCTAGACGTCCCTCTGACGAATCCATATAAAGCGTGGGAGACTGTTATACCCTCCATGGATGAGGAGGCTCCAACCTCGACTCCATGTCATTGTCTACTCCATCTTGTGCCATGATATATGATCCACCTTTTATCAGTTTTTCATTATCATACTACCTGATATAACTCGTTACGTTATGTTCTATTGTGTTCATACAAGTTATCGTTATTACAATATCGAGTATTACTGTGAGTTCGTGTGTTTTCCCTTCCCAAGAACCACTACAAGTATTCTCATTATTCAACTTGTTCATTTACCCAGAAGTTTTTGCTAAGTTCACTATTTCAAATGTTGAAGACAGAAATATTTTCCTCCTTAGTATCTGGGTATTAAAATAATGTTATTATATTAAGAGAAACATTTCTTACTGAATTCTAGTGCCTTGATTGTTATCACACTTTTAATAAAGAGTTATTTTTTATCTGATCGAACTTTATTGTCATTCGAGCTAGGTACTTACCTATCCTGAAACTGCCTACTTTTCAAAATGAATCTCGTGAGTGTTACTTTTCAAAAGAACATCCCCAAATCATAATGGTGAAATATTTTCTTGAGTGAGACAATATCAAACTAGGAATCATTGGATATTGAGGACAGAATCCTACTGGCTACAAGTGGTGGGATTTGCTTAGAGTGTCAATTTGCTTAATTTAGAGAAATTATAGTGTCTATTTGCTTAATTTGGAGAATTTATAGAGTCAATTTGCTTAATTTGGAGAAATTATAGTGTCAATTTTGAGAAATTTTAGTGTCAATTTGCTTAATTTGGAGAAATTATAGTGTCAATTTGCTTATTAATATGGAGAATTATAGAGAATTTATGATGTACTCGTTATAAAAAATGGTAACACTCCTGATTTGAAACCGCCTTATAAACAACAATATTAAAGACAACTACGACTTAATTACGAGGCATTATTAACCACCAAGGTAGTTAACAGTTCCCCTAGGAAACGCTTCCCCAATAAGAACAACAGTCACTGAAATTGATCTTTGAATTTTGGTAACACTCATGCGAACCTATGTAGTACAAAATTAAAGATTATATTTAATATAAATAAAAAATTGTTAAAAATTTTAAAACTTGAGAAAACTTGCTGCACACGTCTTGGATCTTCAAATACAGGGTATAAGCAACTAATAGGGAATGACAGTGTTTAAAAAAAAATTTTTTTTTCCTTGAGAAGAACTCACCTTTAGAATAATTAAGACAGTGGTAAAAAAATTTTTAAGGAAGTAATTACTTACTTTTGACATTTTATGTCTTTACTCTAGCACATAGGTAACTCGAAAAACGTTACACAAAAGCGTCACACGAAATCGTCACGAAAATTTCTGATGATTTTCGCTTACAACCGATTCGTTGCTACGGAACTTCATCTTCGCCAGTTATCATCGTACAAAAATCGTTCACCACTCGTTGGATAGCTCTCAATTTACCTAACCATATTACGTTAACCACTGCGGAGTGCGTAGCCGACAAGCTGCGGTATGAGCGTGATTGTTTGAATAATTGTTTACACACAGGTGATCATTCTCAATAATTTATATTGTCAACACGAATGCAAGCTTCATATAAGTTTCTGCAAAGACATAAAATGTCCCAATGTGTTGCAGACTCGTATGCAAGCATTTAGTTTTTGACATTTTCATGTCTTTGCTTTGGCACATGAACTGAAACGGGAAAAATTTGTTCCCTTGATTCACCCTTTCCTTTAGATCACGTCAGAACACAAGCGAACGGCGGGCCACTACGTCAGAGCCTATGACGCACGAGCGTATGACGTCAGACGGCTGTCAGGAGGCCAACTAATACGTTAAAGCGTATGTCGTAAGAGCCTATGACGTCAGACGGATGGCAGGAGGCCAACTAGTACGTCAGAGCCTATGAAACACGAGCGTATGACGTCAGACGGCTGGCAGGAGGTCAACTAGTACGTCAGAGCCTATGACACACGAGCGTATGACGTCAGACGGATGGCAGGAGGCTAACTAGTACGTCAGAGCTTATGACGCACGAGCGTATGACGTCAGAGGGCTGGATGGCTAGGTGATCGGGTGGTAGCGAAGGGAGGTGGTGACGACGTCAGAGGGGCCAGAGGGAGGCAGATATCTGAAACCCCCATTTCTTCCTCACTACTTTCGTGATCACCGTGAAATTTCCTAAAGGATCTCCGAGTTTCAGTTTGTTTTTCGTGTTCTGTAGTATTTCTTTTCTTTTTCTGGAGAGGTTTGAAGTCGTATTGAGCGGGAAGAGGGAAGCAATGTACGTCATCTACCTCCCAGGCCAAGCAGAGAGCAGTACTTTCCATCACTTCCCCCTGTTATCACTTCCCTCTGCATGGGGTTGGGGAGAGCGGGAATGTATTATTCAAAGCTCACACAGCTGAGGGGGTGGCAGAGATACTCCCTCGAGGCCCCTTTGATAACGATGCTCTACAACCCCGAAAACCTCATGTAAATCGACGTGATACCAGTGTTTCGACCATAATTTGTAGTACATTTCAATCATATAGGGACCTAACATTGAAAGGTTATGCTGATAATTGTGAGCAATTAGCCTGTCAAGCTGTCAAATTAGCTTTTCAGTAGCAGGCCCTGTGGTACTCCGAAGTAATGTCGAACAAGTCCTGGGGTGGCCTAGTTCAAGTATAAGGGTTAGTGGGTGAAACCCACCACTGCTATGGAGTGCTGACCCTCCAGAGCGAACGTCTTGTTTAAGATTATCCCACTGTTTTCCTTGTAAAAATAGAGAAAACCTTGACCTTCATTGATGAAACTACTCGTAAACGAATCAAGCAATAGTGGTTTATTGAACCACACGTGAGATCGATCCTAAATTATATGAATTTTATGCTTATACCCTGGTAACCACCATCAGCAAAACTCCAAAGGAACATAACATGTTCTGCTGGGTTTACAGCAGAAAATCATTATGTTCAATTTTTCACTTTTTGGGTTTTGGCGGATCCTGCAGTGATTTTTTTTGGGTTCTCTTGATCAGAAAAATCCACTTTTACCTCAGAACAACCGGAAACCTGGAAAATGCCTTTCTGCTGTCCACAGTTTCAACACCGTCGTGTTCAGCGTTGACAATTATATAAGCTGAGGGAAAAATGAAACGGTCTGACAAGTGGTCTGAAACCTCACTTTAAAGGCTTTTACACGCTCAATACGGTCGTGAAATCAGAATTGCTATATCTTTTTCCGTTCTCAAACTGAAAAACTATGAAGATGAAGAAACGTGGTTGACACTTGAGGTGTTCTTCATGGACATCATGTTCTTCAATGGGGACATTTTACATAAAACCAATTATTTCTTCGAAAATTTGCTCTCATAGCCACTTATGACTGTGGATTTTTTTTCAGTATTTCTTAGGTCCATACTCAGGTTTGTTAGTTCTTGCAGTCACCAACTATTCGCATTACACTATTTTGTCATTAAAACAATACCATACAATCCAACATGCCAAACACAAACTGTGCTTACAACGTGTTAACGTTAATTTCCGTAATTAAGAAACATCCTATCAATATCTCTAGCATCGTCAAAAGTTGCTATTTGATCTATGATGACATAACCGGGGAGAGGATTACATATTAAAATATCTAACCGTCTCATCCATCATGATACATGATTGATAAATCCTGATATCAAAGGAAGTTTAATCGCCTGTACAAATATTTGTTAGAACACCCAACAAGCACAACACCGCGTGGCTTCATAATCGGTTTCAACAGTTTGATCGTAAAAAAATATATTACGGGTAAAAGATTTTTCAATATTTATTTATTCATCAATAAATAAAAAATTGCCATTAAAAACGTACGAGCTTGCCGATTGGCCATAAAATAAACAAAACGTTATTTTGGTACAACAAACGCCGCAAATTCCTGCATATTAATTGTTTATTATTTTCTGCATGGGTGACTGTTCTGTGCACAATATTCTTGAAGCCCCCATAACTTTTTCAACATGAAAAAGTGACATGAAAGAATGAATTACCCAAACCGACGAACCGTTTTGTAATTAATTATCGGCGAATGGCTTTTACAGCTCCCCAGCCCTCTCCACTCGCTAATACGTGATAATAAATTACTATTAATATTGTTTCCTTCTAATTATCGAATTTATTGCCGAATAATACTATTATTTAGCTAGGTACCGGTGTTGTTTTGCAGGAAACACGGAGTTTTGAGGAAAAGAAATACAACAGACGACTCAGAATGGGAAGTTGGTTGTCGCTGTTATTACGAGTGCACAATGATTTGGACATAATCCGAGTCGTTCTCCAAAATATTTACTCTGAAGACCGAACCTCGTTTTGGGGGTGGATTGTTTTATAAACTAACTGTGAAAGGAACCAGGAAACGAAGGGAATTTTATTTGCATTTTCTTTGTTTTGTATGAAGAGAACGAGCACGCTGGTCGTCCAGGCACGGCCAACTTGGGGATCGAATCACGGAAATGGACGTGTTGTAAAACGCAGCCAAATATATTTTTCTTCGTCACAAGATGAAATAAATTAAATTAAATAAATAAAATAAATGTTCGAAAGACACCTGATTTGCACTGTGGCAGTTACAATGAAACATACGAGGAACTAAATTAGTACCTGGATGTGGTCATTTTAATGAGTGAGGATAAAGCGTTTTGTTCCAATTTGGCATGAAAACGACAATGTCCAAATGTACCACTGTCCAGTACCTCCGACCAATGCAAAGTGCGTAATTTTGCCAATCTAGGAGGACAAAAATATTAACCGTCCTCAGAGTGAGTGTTTAATAATTTTTTTATATTAAAGTGGTCAAATTAAGATAATTGGTGAGCTTTATCAAGAATTATATCTCAACACTAATAATTTTAGTAATTTTTATTTATTTATCCTACTTATTTGAATTCTCCTAAAAATATTACAATCTAATTCTATTTTTTTCAAATTTTTTCTCAGGCAATCCTCCCCAGCGGTTTTTCTCAGTAAAAAAAAATGAAGAACGTTGTCATATTTCGCATCCTTTTCACTTTCTCTCCATATCGCATAGGTACCGCATCTTGTAGGTGACTACATTGTCCATTCTAATATACAGTAGTAACATTTTTAAGATTTCAACAAAACGGGCGAAAATGGGAAGACTTTTCTTGTCACGTTCTTATCTCTTGTTACGTTGGTACATCGAGCAAGACGTGATTCTACGTAATAAGGATGTAAACTTCATCCAAAATTCAATAAGAGTATGATTTTTTAAATTTTATCCGATTAACTTGCACAAAATATTTAAGCCCTTAAAATGATATATATTTTTCATATATGCATTCTAATGTAACTATGTAACTCTGACTAAATATATGATCTGGGAAAGACATCTCATGTGAAATGATCAAAGTTCATCCCGATAAACCTCCAGATTCGGGGAAAACACCTCCTGTTCAATCAAGCTCTCGCCGAAAGCGGCTGAATCAGCCTTGTTTTTCACACTAAAATAATCCTACGTCCAGATTCGTAAACGATTGCAGCTGAAATTTTCACAAGAGCTTCCCTAGGGTTTCTAGAATCGTAAAATTGCCCAGAGAGAGCGTAGCAAGGTGGAGCCTTTTTTGAAAGCTTAGAAACCCGGGATCACGCGTTACAATCACGATTAATTACTAAATAATTCAGCATCCATGAAGAGCATGTTATTTCAGACGGGTTGAAGGTTCCTAATTTTGTATAATGTATCAGGAACACACCCAAAAAATTTCAGATTTCTATCTTCAAAAATGAACACACACGAATACTCCAAACTTTATGTTTATAAGTGCCTATTTTTGAAGCCTCAAAAAATTCCGCATTGCACCCCTCAGTCTAAGCTGAAAATAAATTCTTCCGTTTTCCGTGAAAAAGGCTACAGGGATACATGCTACAACTATTCATGATATCGTTACCACCACGCCAAAAGCGCCAATCTGCTTTTTTGGTCATTTTTGTTTTAGAGCATCGACGGATACGCGAAACGAATTTTTCATTTTTCAACAAATCCATTTGGAATTACTGGCATGGTGTGCCCAGCTCAATAGTACCCAACTCAGGGAACCTAAAAATGCACTAAAAGAAAAATGAACAAAAAAGCAGATTGGCGCTTTTGGCGTGGTGGTAACGATATATAAACCATCGGGAAAAGTGTGCAAAACTAATTTTCGTTTTCGAGGGGTTTTTTCCGACTTTGCCCCACTGTGCGCCGCTTCCTGCGCTTCCCCTGTGTACAAGCCCAACTGCAGTGTTCATGACAGAACAATAAAGTTTTTTAGTTAGGTTCTGAAAAAAAAAAAAAAAAAAAAAAACACACACTGTAGCGCCTAAGACCTACTGGGTTGATTTCAGCACTTGTCCTAGAACTTAATAGTTTCTTGACTAGAAGAAACTCGAAGGACCACCTCAACTGAGGAAAATTAGATAGTGACACTCAAGTAGGTACAAACAACTAATAGGAACTAAGGGTGCTCAGAGAGATTAAAGACACAGATATTGATGAAACACCAACATTCACTGATATTTATTGAATATAGGAACCTTGTGCTTTAGGATGAATAAAGTGCAAAATTGTACAGTGGCCACTGGCAAATTGTTATCTGGACATCAATTGAATTAATAAATATTGATCAGGTAGGTACGTGTGCTTGTAGAGAATATTATTCTTATCTGATTGATGACTAGAGTGGTGACTGGATGATATAGAGGAAAGCTGTAGGTATTCCAAGGTGTTTTGGTAGGTATTGGCTGGACGTCCAACAGGTGGTTTTCCAAGTCCGATAAAATTGCTGGTAACTTCTTCACTTGATCGTAGATATGTTAGAACGCTCATGGATATGATGTAGATGATGATGGTAACATAATTAATGGGAGAAGATGACGGTAACTTGGATGAATTTCTATACGTATCACAGGTGAATATTAGCACATTAACACACAAGTCGTTGTAAAAGATGGCGACGCAAATCAATCAATTTTGATATGAAGACTCCCACCTGTTGCCCCTTCCTCCTGGAAACAGTGATGCTGAGGATTGATGGTTGGGAGATGTTGTCTGATGTCCTTTTAAATAGCACAAGATTTAGGTCAAAATAAATACAGCACATTTAAACAATAAGTAATTTACCTAATGCTGCACAGAAAATAAATTAATAACAATAATAATATCACAGTCCTGTCTTATTGCATCCATGAAGTACTTCCCAGTGTAATTCCTACATGATGATAAAAGGTGATAATATTGATAACTGATAAATAGATAACATTGATTAGGAACTTGCGATTCGCAAGTTGCGAAGTTTTATACAGGAACTTGAATGTGAACAAATATTGGTGAGGTGCAAAAATGATGTGCTCATTAAAGGAAAAAGGGATTTTGAAGGAAATAGAAGAGACTTGTAGGTGATGGCTGGTAAGGTTGCGAATTCAAGTAAGTCTGAACACACACAACAGACAAAAAAAGCGGGATATAGTGAGTACTTGTAAATATCCACCAGCACTTTCCAAACTGTACGTATATTTTTTGTCAAGGAACAATTACCTAATAGAAATTTCATTCCAAGGTTCGAGTGCTGAGGGCCGCTTCAGTATCTACCGAACGAACCTAACTGTTTTAATGTCACCGCTGGAAAATTAACTAACTGCCAGGCCCCAGAGCAAACATCTTGTCTGTTTATTTTATTCATTTGGAATAATTGCGACATCGTTGGCGGCTCCCAGTCCCTCCCACTTTGGTCTCTAACGCAATATTGACAGCGTTCACACGAACGAGTACTATTACAGGATGTAAGGGACAATACAAACGAAAATAACTTGAATTTAGATAACCTTCGGCGTAATATTCATATTTCTTGTACAACAGACATGACGTGACGTCACGGGAGACGACAGAGCTTGAAAAACGCTGTGTCAGGCAAAAGCTACAAGTTCCGACGAGTCTGTACATCACATCAGCTGTTCCTGTGAACGCCGAGACTTAATTTAGACGCTTCAAATAGCACCAAATGAGACGTACAGGCGTGTTTATTACCGAAACCTCACGAGGACGTAAAAAAAACCGTGTTGATAACTTTTTCTCAAACTCAAACAAAACCTTCTGGTTGCGGGAGAGGGGCTTTTATGTTTTACTGCCGGAGTTGGGTTTTACAGCCTTTGCGGCCAAAAACACAAACCATACGTTTCTTTTTTATTATATTTATTTAAAACGGAATACCCCCTCAGTTCTCTGGAGACGGCCGATGAATCTTCTTTTGGGACCGTGCGCTCACCCTTGGTCTTTTAGAGCTACGAGTATCTTCAAACCAAACAACCCCAAGAGACGTGGCAGCACAAAAAATACAACCGGCTTCCGGTTCGTAAGCGCAGTTTGAGTTTGGGTCAGAATGCAGTCGACTTCTGTCATCCTCCCAAGACTGCCCAATTTCCAATGTCCTTGCGGATAATGTCAATCAAGATTGAATTGGCATAGAAAATATCGTACCTACCTCAAGAATAGGAGTGTGACAAGTCAAAAATCCTATATGTTGGGAAAACGCATTTGAAGTTTTGGGTTCCAAATATTACTGAAAATGTCGTTAAATTACTTTTTTTTTTTTTTTTTGAGAAGTGACTTATGACTACTGTTTCTAGGAAAACAGTAGTTAGTCGCCATCAACAACTAGCGACTTGAAAAAAATTCTGGATAATTTTGTTGAATAAATTGAAAAAAAGGTTTTTACTGGCTCCTAATATCTGATATTGGGATATCTCCTACCCAGGGTTTTTGTTGGTTGAGAGTGAAGTTAAAGTAATTTAAGTTCCTTCAATTAGATAGAGACAGACACGAGACGTCTCCTTTCTAGTTTGAAGGAAGTTCTTGTTATAAAGTGATAGGGACAGCCGAGGCGTCTCCAGTTCAGTTTATAAAAGAATAATTCTTTATTGAATAATTCAATTATTGAATTTCGCAATTCTCCTTTTCTCACAGACGAATTGCGAAGTAGATGAGGGAAGTTAGGTTTGAGAATTTAGTGATACCTGAATTATTCCTCTATTATAGAGGATAGCCAATGTTGACTAGGGGTTGAGGAATGAGTACTAGAAGTTGAAGTTGACCTCATCCTTCAGTACACATTCACTTATTCGAATTTTCCCTTTACACCTGTTGAAAGTTTTTCGTGAATTTTAACATCGCAAAATACAATTTTTGTTTTAACCTTTAAGTAGGTACATTAAGCTGCCTTGTCTTGTCAATTTTTAAACACAAGCGCGCCAACAAAAAAAGTTTCAAATATAAAAAGAAGTGATTTGTTATTTGTAGCTTCATTCATTTTATATTATCCTGAAATAATTCTTCGATGCACTATCTTATACCAATGTAGATGAATAATTCATCTACATTGGTATAAGATAGTTTGGTATAAGATAGTTTTTAATTATTAAAAACGTGAGAAGTGATATAATATATCACTTTACATACATATTATGTACCTACCTAATATTCATTGTCAGGCTGTCAGAGAGAGAACAAAACGACGAATTTTCTCTGAAGGGGTTGGAAATGTAGTGACCGGCTTCGTTCCTTCGCACTGACGGTTTTTTAACGCCTCAATCAAGAAACGGTGACCTACGACGATGTTCGTCCCAGAAAAATGTCATAATTCTGTCACGCTTTTAGGGGAAACTTTGGGAACCAATTTTTTGTAAACCCTTCAGAAAGGTCCCGAGAACGCAAAAATATTTGAACTTCCATTAGATTCTGTGTAAATGGCAGTGTCATAAACGGACGATAATAAAACTCCATGCAAAAAATTAATGTGCAAAAAAAACAAAAAATTCTACATACCCTCCTCCAAGATTTCCATCCGAAAAATGTACAAAAATGTATAAAAACCACCACAGTCTTGCGGCATGACTATAAGAGCAAATTTTCAAAGAAATAACTGGTTTTATGAAAATTGTCTCCATTGAAGAACATGATGTCTATGAAGAACCTTTCAAGTATCAACCATGTTTCTTCATATTCAAAGTGCTCCAGTTTGAGAACGGAATAAGATATCGCAATTCTAATTTCACCATCGTGTTCAACATGAAAATAACCTTTAAAAGGAGGTGTCACTTGTCAGCCTGTTTCAATTTGGGAATTCATTGGTAACCCCCCCCCCCCCGCTCATAGCTACGAACTTAGCCTTTCGATTGCCTTTACGGATTTGTGCAAATTTGAACTTTTTATCTCAATTCTATCGAGAATTTTCGTTCGGAGTAACACATACATAAATATAGATATGGATTAGTATGACTAAATACTAGTCGTTTGTTTGAAGGTTTTTATTCCACGACGTTTCTGCCCAGGAACTGGGCCCTATTCATGCGGATATATTATAAGATGATGTTGTTCGAAACCCCAATGTGACATTTACATCATCTTATAATATATCCGCATGAATAGGGCCCAGTTCCTGGGCAGAAACGTCGTGGAATAAAAACCTTCAAACAAACGACTAGTATTTGGTCATTCAACGCATCCATATACTTCCACTAGTCATCGAGATCATAATAAATATAGATATACTTACTTATAATATAAACGATGGTGCACCAGAGACGTCCATCTTCGAACTCAGCCTTAGTATGGACCTACTAAAATCAAAATTTGGGTGGTATTGGGCAATAAAGCTTCAAGCTTGGCCCAGACAACTACTACTAACTTAATACTATAATGTGGCTGGTTTTAGTAGTATGATAGAAAATCCAACTCAATCTCACGTCAGAAATTGGTATTTTGATAACACATTTAAAGGTTAAAGGACCGTTTTATGAGCCTCGAGTACCAACCTAAGTATCTATTAGCCTTTTGGATCATGAGATGAGTTTAGGGGCTAAATTAAGTGAGTTTCCTATGATATTCAGAGGGTTTCCCTTGTTCCTGGGAACTAGACCACCCGTACGTACAAATCGCCTCAATATTTCCAGGAATCTGACATTTTATTAAAAATAGATTCTCCAGTAAAGAACTTTCACTCGTTAATACCACCTTCCACTTGGATGAGGCCTAATGGATCATGGCCTACCAACACCAAATTTTGTCTGACTGTTTGGTCAGGCTTTGTGAAGGATGTCTCCGGAACCTAATGTGAGAACTCGTATACGGGTTCAAGGAAATAGTCTCCGTGGTTCAGACGAGAACTGTAGAGATTGTTTTGGAGACCTCGGAGACTTCTTCGACGACACAGCGTTGGCCTTTGTTTGCTGGGCAAGGCGCGACTGATAATGACAAAGTAAACAACGCTATGGGTTGGGATCAATAAACAACGACCTCCTTTTCTTTTTGGACTGAGTAAACGTGGAAGTAATGATAAACTCACATTATCTTCCGTAACGGGGGCTCGCTCATGATTTTTGAAGGGGTCAATTTTAATGATTTAAGTGAACGATTTTCCTTCAAACCGTCAATATGACTCAAGTTAATCTTCTAAACCTCCCCACAATCGTCAGAGGACCGAGTTGATTAACTCGATACAATTGACACTGCTATCCATACTAGAATCCGTATACGCTGCTTCCACGTATATATTGTTATTAACATGGGATCGGTAGGGAGCCCTGGATAGTTAATTTGATGGGACTTCAAAGGGAGATAAAATGATTGAGTGAGTGTACACATGATACGTTTTGAATGAATTGAAGGCAGTCTTGGAAATCTGTGATTTAATTTAATTTAATCTCTGCAATGAGGGAAATAGACAAATATTTGTACGCGACAGTCCGAGGAATATTGATGCATTTTCGTTTTCATAAATCATTTTAGCGAATTTTACAAGAAAAGGAAGCTATAATAGTCCAACATTTTTAAAACTCGAATTTCCAAAAAAATGTTATGCCAAAATCCGTTTCAGACCATCCTGAATTCAGTGCCAAGGGACACCAAAAATCATATGTAAGTATATAATATATGAGCTGAAAGGTAAAACTGACCAAGTCCTGTAATAATACTGAGCACTTGGTCAGTTTTACCTTTCAGCCTATATTATAGCATTTCCAAGTCAAATTCAAGGTTTTTTTCAAACCAAATTGAAGATTTTCCAAACCAAATTCAAGATTCTCTGCTATTAATAGCATAGATTGTGCGAATTACGTCATGGACATGATGATGAAGCTTTCTGACGCTAAAGCTAGCAATGATGTTCCTATAACATTTTTTGTAAGAGATCGTTGTATTAATTGATTGGCTGGTTGGGGCCTAACAACTTCTGTTCCTTATCCACCAGGGAGAGCATCTCAATTATTATTTTCTATTAATTATAATATGTTATATGGTTTATTTCTCTGCTTTATTCAAACTTAGCACATTTCAAATCATAGTACAAAAATTATGGGTCATTAAAATGTAAATAAATTGGTTGGAAAAAAAATCTTGAATTTGGTTTGGAAATATATATTATAGCATTTTTTTTTTCAAACCATTTTCAAACATTTTAATGAGCCGAATCTTAATTTGGTTTTGAAAGTCTTCAATTCGGTTCAGAAAATCTACAATTTGGTCTGCAAAACCTAGAATTTGATTTGGAAATGCTATATACATATAAGTGTGTGTCATGTAAAAACAAAACTATATACATTTACGATGATTTTATAATTATACCACGCTTTAAACCATAGGGAGAATTTAAAAACGTTCTCGTAAACTGCACTTGCCAATTTCATTAAATGGTTCCTAGACTTAACCTATTAAATGTAATCTGTAAGTTACAGACTGTAACAGTTACAGACTGTAACTGTTTTCGCAGAATAAAGCTCCAGCCCAGGGCTGTGAAGAACTTCAAAACAACACTAACCTGTTTAAGGAATAGAAAAAATTGAAAGGAAAGAAGAACGTTTGTTCGTGCGGAAAGCCTTTTCAACACCATTTAACATATTTATATATACACGCCTCGTGTTTTTTGGTGAGCTATTTCCGTCAGATTTACTGTATTTGTAAATATCAGGGGATGCGGGGTCGGTCGTTTGAATTAGTGGGAACCCGTGAAGAATGAGCAAACTTATCTTTCTCGGGTTTGATGTTTAAGGACGCAAATAATCTGCAAGGCCGTATATATAAGTGACGAAGAGGAAATGATTCGGCTCTATATAAATAAATTGTACGAAAAGAGCTCTTGTTTATTCGTGGCGTATAGGTACAAATCTTCGGATTTCGTTAACGGTTCAATAGACCTATACGTGTAGGTACTACTGGACACACGGGCGTAGGCCAAGGCGAGATTTCAGTTTCGTTCAATTCAACCAAATCTCTATAAAAATTTTACTCATCAGGGCGCACCCTATTCAATCTTCCTGATTCAATATGGAAGTATAGTGTTCAAAGGAAAACGTGTAGGGAAGGAATTGCGAATTAAATTCGACTGGAGAAACATTGTGGATTAGCATTCTGTATTATGGGAAAATTTCAGAAGTAAAATATCAACTTCTAAAGGGTTCAAAGCAGAGAACAAAACTAAAAATAATCTCAAATCTTTATTAGGTTCAGTCAACAATAAAATGAATAGGTATGCAGGATAAAAGTGGGGTGTATGTACATACAGTAGGTACGGACTCGAATATTGAGGCCAAACTAGTAGGAAGTTTAGGAAACATTTTAGGGACGGTACCTAATGGGGATTCAGCTTTTGCTCGTCACTTGAATGTAGAAGGCATGTTTTTCCCCTGATGAAAAACGCCTTGAAAGTGGCCATATTCATCTACCTTTTTATCAGAATCTATTGAAGTTTTTAGGAGTTATTATAGGTAGGTATATCGATGTAACTTTTAGTCATAGAACTTCTGGAAATACCGAATAGAAAAAAAGGACAGTATAAGGTGCGTTTCACAGTATGACCCAGTATAACACAAAAAATGCCTATAAACACTAGGCACTTGACTTCAAAAAATTTTTTTTTTCAAATCCGCCCCAAATTTCAAAAATTTTGGGACACCATAGAATATGTTCTATTCATGTGTATTCATGGTTAATACACGTCTGGTAAAAATTTCATTCAATTCCATCCATTAGGGACCGAGAAAAATGTATTATAGTGAAAAATGTAATTTTCCAGGAGAGGAAAATTTTGAAAATCAAACTTTCCCGCCCGTTTATGTCGTTATTTCTGTTCCATGGTTTGTCTAGAAAATTTTTCTAGCCACTCAGAAGGTTTCTTATACTCAAAGGATACATGGATACTCGACATTTAATGTTGTTTTCGAGTATCCATTTTTGAGTATAAGAAACCTTCTGAGTGGCTTTACTATCATAACCTTTCTTCAAGAAACTTTCCCTCGTGGTTTTTTGTTATTGTCGTGGTGATATTTAGTCATCTCTCGTTTGTTCTCGTTCAATTTTCTGATTTTTACTCTTGAAATGCCAAAGTCAAAACGTATTTAAAAAAAAAAAAAAAATGGTTAGGAGACCACCAGGGAGGTACTCTTCCATAGTGTCCGATCGTCCGGGAACCTCTCAGGAGGAACCAGACAACGCTGAAGTGGTGCATGTCCCTGAAGTGAGCCTAGAAGAAGTGGAAATGGTGAGTACTCCTGCCTCGTCTGCCTCAGCTTCCACAACATCATCTTCTGAGAGAAAATTATTATCATCTATTGATGATTATGATAAATTTGACTCTAAAGCAAAAAGTGTGTGGTGGTCAGGTAGTGTTTGAAGTCGTAGCTAGAATAGGTCTACCTGACTAAGAACTTATTTTTAACACGCTTCCCGGTGTCCTTTTTAAATAATTCTTGGTGCAATCAATTCCATACATTGTGTAAATTAATAAAAAAATATTTTTCAAAAATAATTGCCTTCTACCCTTACCTAATCGTAGATTCGATTAGTGAATTTTCGATGAAAAGGAAGCTACTGTTCTCGGTCCAAAATTTGTTAAACTAGAATTTCCAAAGTATTTAGAGTGACACACAATGAGGTGTCTCAACTTAATTTTTTTTTTAAATCCACTCTAAATGCCACTGTGAGGATCAGTTTCTGCGATGCAGTATGGTACCTCACTATTGAAACTTTTCCTTGCGGGGAGGAGGGCACTAGTTAAATTTGTGGTTCAGTAAATCGGAGGAAGGTTTTGAGATGTCGTGAGAGAAGATGTGTGTTACCGAGGGTATTAGGCCCCGCACTCCAGATCTTAGGTAAAGGTAATATGTATCAAGTACGAATACTCTCCAAAACTCCTAATTGGTTGACCCTCTCGTCTCCTGCCGCCATTCTGGAAAATAACCACTTTCGACTTGGCCAGATCTGTGCAGCCTCGCTAGTTGGTTAAACCTTATGATTCATAGTGATTCAATCCACTTCAGGTCTCGATTATGTTCATCTATTAGTTAAAAAAAATCCAATTACTACCGGGTCTGAAGCGGAATGAATCTGACGTGAATTTAGAAGTGCCTGTCGGTCTTTCGCCGTCGTTTTTTGGAAACGTCTGTTAAAACTAAGCGGGAGTTTCTCCCACCAAAAGATACGTTCAACACCTGTGCCAACAAATAAACACCGTGTGATGCATTGTGGCGGGCCATTATTCAGCGCCGATCCTTTCTCTGACTCACATCGGCGCACCACCTTTATTTCCTCTCAAAATAATAACTTGAGCAAACCGAGCTGAAAGGCCTTCGGTTCAAAAAGAGAAATAAATAGGTGTATCTCTTTGCCAACGGACATGATAGCTTTTCAAACAAAGTCCCGAGAGATAACACGAAAGTTGTTTTCGTTATCTCAAAACATTTTTTGGCCATACAAATGTCGTTTTCACCATCATGGAGGCTTCACGTGTTGTGACGAAGGGGGAGGTTATCTGTGAGTAAATAGAATAATCTAATCTGAACTATGCAAACGTTGAAACATTCGATTGTCAGTTGTAAAAAAGTGAGAATTGATGAGGGGATGGGAAAAGATTATCGACTGTTTGGCATTTATAGGTATTCTCCAAGCCACCTGAACGGTTAATGTGTACTAAATTTCTGAATTGGTAGCCACAGTGACGAAAATGGAGAACAAAAATTGGTAGCCCCAGTGACAGTGGGAGAAATTTCCTGACTCCTCGCCCTTGAGCAGGGCGTTGAATTGATGGCGCTGCGAGCAGGAGCGTAGAGATGGCTCTGGACAATAGGTTACCGCACTCAACACCCCCCCCCCCCCCCCCCGACCAACACACACACACAAAGGACTAACGTCTGATGTTTCATATAACAAGATTGAGATAAATTCTGACTTAGCTAGATCAGATTTGGTGTACTCTAGAATGACTCTAGCTATAGCACTTATAAGATCATTTTCTGGATGGCAGGGGAGGTCCCTTTAAAAATTGTTGCCGTTTTCAAATGATCTTCCAATGGCTGGTCGTAATCTTTTAGGAAATGTAATAACTCAAGGTAATTTCTTTGGTTATGAAAAGAGGAAGAGGACTCGTCATGCCCCCCTAAAAGGCAGTTCCTGCTTAGCCAAGAAAAGAATGCAGTCAATAAGCCAAACCATAATCTCCCTGTCTTGTTTTTTTTTTACGTTCTCATTATGAAGAGAGATTTGTACAGTTTGTTGCACATCCAACAAAAGATTAATATGAGGGCTCATCTTACCGAATTTTAATAAAGCAAGAGAGGAAACTATGTGCGAATTGCTACACTGGTGTTTTTGAGCAGCGTTTGTCAAGTTTATAGTAACCCATGCCAATAATAGGTTAACCGATGTCGAATGTCGGTCCCCCCTCTATGGCAACACAGTCAGGGACAAACTCACGTGTGCGCGCCAGAATACCCACAGACAGACGCACACGATGTACCTACATAGGCCCCCGTAATAATTTTGCGGTTCCCCAGGGCTACAATCAGACCATGCAATTAGATTCTTCTCCTTCTTCGTAGATGACTTGTCTTCGGCCATGGATTCGTGATTCTCATCATTCAACTTCTACCTACATTCTTCTTCCTGCGCTTCCCCTGACGCTACGCCCCAGGCTAGGCTACTAGGCTACTGTGACAAGGTGGCCCGTGGGAAGGGGAACCTTGTCGCTCCTCTCCCATTTATAATTTCCTCGTTCATCAGTTTTGGCACAAATGAAGCTTTTCCTTTTAAGCCATAATCACATGAATATTTCAAGACTCAGTCAGGATTGGACGAGACGTATGTTGCCAATCACGTGCAATTAGCAATAAGACTGCTCCATGCGGCCTGGGCCATAGGTGGATCAAAATTTCATTCGATTACAACCCCAAAACGGGTTTGAGGATTTAGGCGATCCATGTTCAGAGTCAAAGGGGCGTTTTGAACCAGGTCATCGAAATCGGACTAACATGCAAAAACTGCTCCACAATAAAGAATTACTGTATTAAAGGGAAAGTGTGCCATTATTCGGTAAAATGTAGTTTGGATTCTAACGTATCTATTTTAAATGTAACATTGAGATGTTGGGTCTTGAAAAATCTTCGTCGACAAGAAATGCTTTAACCCCCCATGGACATTCCTTCCAGAGGGGTTTGAAGAATCAATGTGCTTCTTTCACTCGTTATATATCTCCGCTTGTTTATACTTGGAACGGCCTTTATGTCTGTGAGCACTACCCTATCCCCATAGGGCCTCCGGCTGTTTACTTTTTGCCCCTCCGTCCCTGTTACTTCCCTACATACGAGTACTTCCAACCGATTGTTTGTTTTATAAATACACTTTTTTCTTCGGAGTGTAAACAAGAATTTCGAGTTGTTAAGAATTTTCTTGAGGGGTAAAAGTGGGTATCACCTCTTGCGTTTCAGTCCCTAACAAATTGCTTCCTTTCTTCAACTGCCTCCATGTATGACCGATCTCAACGATTGGTCCACTGAATGAACGGAGTCAGAAATATTTTCCGGAAAACGTTTCAATCACTTCAATTGGGCCTACAATTAATGTCTTACGTGAGTTTGCGCCTTCGAGACCCTCGACCTCCAAAAGGGAGAGGCGAAAACCCTCGAAACTTTCAGACTTTTTTCGGCTTTTCGGTTGTAACTCGAAAACGGGCGATTTTTGGTACATGGCCACGCCGAGATAAATTGAAGAGCACCGAATTCTCCGTCGATACACCTCATATAACATTAAATTCGGTCCAGCGGTTTGGCCACCACACGCGTTCAAAGATTGGCTAACCTGCGGTCTCTTTTGGCTACCGCTACAAAACTATTCGTCCGATCCAAATTTATTTTTTTTTTCGTCTTAAAGCTGGTTGTATTTACTATCAGACCTTTCATATGAAATGTTGATCAAGTCCCGTAAAATACTCGTGCCAGTACGCTAAATACCACGTAAAATCCAACTTTTTGTGGCACATTTTTTGCTACAAAGCCGAAACTATTTGTCCGATCCTAAATTTCTTCTTTTCATCTCAAAGTTGGTTAAATTTACTATCAGACTCAATCCCGAAAAATACCCACGTCAGCTTACTAAACATGTCAAAATCGTCATAATTATTTCTTATTGGGCCACATTTTGTCCGATCATTCAGTGGGCTAGATAGCAATTGAGTATTTGTATTGTTTAAGAACAGTAGTTTCTTATCAACATGTAGTTTTGAATTGAACAGGCTAATAGGTTAATGCTGAGTGGGAGCACTCAGGGGGTCACCACTGGTGGAGTGCATACTCTCTCTCGTCCAAGTACATATATTAGGTAAGTACTTAAAACGCAAAGGTGAAGTCGACGGATTAAGAATGTACTTACGGATAAAATATTCTGTTTTTGTGGTCTGGGCATCAAATGGTGCCTACATTTTATTGCACCCAGTTCTAATGACTTCTAGCTCTAGTTCAATATACTTTGCGATCCTAGTAGTCATATGAGGTTATGTTCTAGTTAAATATATTGGATAAAACCTCGGTATACATTAACGTCAATCAGAATCACTCTTGGAAATAACAATCTGAATTCTTCTCCAATTAGCTGACTCTAGAGTTTTCTAACTAGGGCTCCCCTTTTTTGCTCCCCAGATCAGTGATTTTTTTTAAATACAAAAAGGCTTTTGTGTATACCAGCACACTCAACAAACTCTCGTCCAATGTAATCTTTCCCGCCCGCTTTCTGTTGGATTACTAATAAATGATGGAAGTAGCAAGCACAAAAGAATTTAAGAATAAACAGAGCTCTTGAGAGGAGTTGTTGTGACGGCCTATCAACGGGAGGATAAACAACTTTCAACAAACAAAAGGCTTAGCACGTGGGATTAGTAACAAGATAAGACACCTTTCCTAACCACAACTGTGCGCTACGTTTCTTGTAAATAACTTGGTAAAGAATAATAATAACATACAGCATATTATGCTGTACCTTGAAAAGCATATTAAATATACCTACATGTATAAATTTTATACATCTAGGTATATTAATTTAATATTCAATAAGCCGTGGAAAATACTGAGGCTCCTGTTAGTGCCCCCTCGAAAAAGGATGGTTTTTGTAGAACCAAACCATTTGAATTTTAAACACACTAAAACTTGCATTTGAGGCATATTCTGGACCCTCTGGCTATAGGACTCCCAAAATGCAATAAGCGGCTTATTTTCAAACAAAAAATACCAACGTCGAACAACAACTGGAGTATGTCAGGTCTTTGGTGCTGCGTTGCTTAGGTAGCTAAAACTATTAAAGACAACTTGTATAATTTTAAATTTGCCTAGCGGGGCAACTTTGCCAGTTTTTTTCGAATAAAGGTTTGTAGGTCGCTTCCTTGGTTCCAAAAGTCTCCAATAGCAACTCCACTGCAAAGAGTGATGTTCGATGGCCGACATGAGACCCCGTTTACCGCCAAATCTAGTGATATCATGAACGTGTCAGTGTTTTTCCAGAGCGCCTGTTTGGGAGGGTCAATTTTGTTGAACTGGAGCCAATAGTTTAAATGTAAGTTGATACTGCTTGTTATTATGTAGCATATAATTTAGCATATAATTCCAAATCAACAATAGTAATTTATTCCGCGTCTTAGTTTCATAATAATGCATGGCAAAGTTGTTCCACCAAACTTGAGTGAAATGGGACAACTTTGCCACACTAAAGTTACGTAATTTTCCTGGAATATTTATATTTTATTTCAATCCTGCTTCTTCGTGGTTGTTTTATAGGTTGTCGATATGCCAAGAAGCATAAGGACAAAACTTGGTTCTCGACCTTACAAGAAATACGCCCCACATAAGTTGGGTGAGGCTGTGGCGGCTATGAGAAATGATGGGTTAAGAGCCTCCCCAATCAATTCCCCATGTTTGAAATCGAACCATTCTCACTAGTGATTCCTCATTTTAAAGTTTTTTTACGCAGATCACAAATTTCTCGCCGTACTGAAAAATCTATAACCTGAGGGGGGTTTGAACTGTTTTAGGGTGGGTGTGGGGAGGGTGTAATTACCCATAAATGAAACAGTCTCACAAGTGAAACCTCATTTTAAAGGGGTTTTTTCACTCTGAACACGATGGTGAAATCAGAATTACGATACCTCATTCCGTTCTCAAACTGGAGCACTTTGAAGGTGAAGATACCTGTTTGATAGTTGAGATGTTCTTCATGGACAGCATATTCTTCAATAGAGACATTTTACGTAAAACCAGTTATTTCTTTGAAAATTCGATAAGAGTCACAACGCTTGTAAATTCAAACTCAGAATTTGTACTCGGGAAAATTTCAAAAAAAAAAAATTATAAGCAGTTATTCGCAAAACTATAATGAAGGCAAACAATTCAGAATCATACACATTGGAATGCCATCCAATAATCATAAGCATAAGATAGAGTTTTTTGATTTAATGATCACTAAGAACATTATGGTAGGTACCTACACAATAATATATGATGGGCGAATAAAACAAGCTCTTGTTTAATCTAATTTATTTAAATTTATTATTAATAATAAATTAAATTATATCCACTTGTGTAACCAAAGAGATAATAAAGTCAGAAAATGTGCACACTCTAAGTCAGTGGTTCTCAACGGGGGCGGTGTAGGGATATCGAGAGAAGAGGGGCGGGAGACTTGTTTAGGGCGATGAGTACACAAATCTTAGCAACCGTTTGGATCAGTCATTACAATATGTCGACTCACCTGAGAAAAGACCTGATCACCAAAAAACTGGCTCTCACGCACCAACCACAAACATCCCACTACCTACTTCAAAAGTAATTTTGCAGTATAATGTTCCGTTCGCCAAAAAAGGTAACGTCTTTTGATTTGGTGCAATAAGTATCTTTTTCATCGTTCTTCCAAATAATATTTGGAAGAACGATGATAAAGATACTTATTGCAAAGATACTTAGTAGGTATATTATACTTTTTTTTCATTGATTTTAGTTTTTAACAAACTTTTTCTGGTCTCTTCCAATGATACAGGGCGATGGAAAATGTTCAGCTTCTCAAGGGGGCAGGTGGTTTAAAAACGGTTGAGAAGCACTGCCCAAAGTGTTCAATCACGTCCCTCAAATTGAGGTACTTGCTAGATTTATTGGATACCAACTATCACGTACTCAATGTTGTCAAAAATCGATCACAGTGTTAATCTTGTTTCTCATTAGAATCTCACGATAAGTGTTCCATTATATGAAACGGAATTCAAGAGATTATTAAACAAAATAAATACTATGACGTCGCGTCATAATCACGTATAGAAAGAGATATCGAATACACATATTTTATACGTTAACGTACAAAATCATCAATTAATACTCGTACAAACAGAATATACAGTCTGACGTAGTTTGATACACGATTTGTTACATTAATGTACAAAAACTACAAATACCTCCGCTCTCTCAACTTGACAAATATTCACTCATCCAATGTAAGAGAAGGGTCTATTATAATATGTATATTGAACTCGTACGTACATGTATAGTCACATGTACTTCTGTGCAGCTGACATACCAACTCAATAATAGCGCAGTATGTATACAATGGGCGCATTCATTACCACGAGTGGAGGACAGTTTGATTACTGCCTTGTGGCATAAGTAAAAAATCTAACCTTATTATTGTCAGATATCGGATATATATATTATTGTGGATTATGTACAAATGTACATAATAAAATGTGCGCTCGATATATTTGTAGAGGCGTTGTGCGTTCACATTCGCCATGAATTCAATCGTTTTCAAAATCCATGGTGAATCTCAAATTCAATACAGTAGGTATGTAATAAATTTTATACCCGTGTAATTCACGGACATTGCATTGTCTAACACTAAAGAGCTAAAGCAAGAGCAACAATTGTACTCTTCAAAGATACGATCCACACCTGGTACTAACGACAATGTCAACTGAATTTAGGTGCGACAAGTAGTGCAATCCCGATATGTGGTGTTGATGAAGACCATTTGTTCGCCTAATCATCAATTCATTTATTTTTCTCGCTCTTAAAAATTAAATTTTAGATTTTTAGATAACCAGGGGAAATTTTGAGTTCATCAACTCGACATTTACTTAAGAATTAATTCGATTCAAATCGAAAGAAGTTTAATTCGAATCGACGAGATAGTAATTTCAAATCAACTAGACTTTTAACAATCAACTCGATTTAATTTCTAAACAGTCAATATCAATTCAGAGCTATCGACAAGTAAAGAGAGCAAGACTGAACCAGAGGACATTTTGAGTTCATCAACTGGACTTATAAGAATTAACTCGATTCAAAGCGAAAGAAGTTTAATTCAAATCAATGGGAGACAGTAATTTTGAATGAACTCAACTTTTAAGAACTAACTCGATTCAACTCAAAAGAAGTTTAATTCAAATCAAAGGGAGATAGTCATTTTGAATGAACTCAACTTTTAAGAATTAACTCGATTCAACTCGAAAGAAGTTTAATTCGAATCAACGAGAGATAGTAATTTCGAATGAACTCCACTTTTAACAATCAACTAAACAATCAATATCAATTCAGAGCTATAATAGATCGAAGTAAAGAGAGCAAGACTGAACTTCAACCATAATGAACGAGTGGACATTATGGAGTTAGTCCCAC
Source organism: Stenodema calcarata (assembly GCA_963920205.1). Lineage (NCBI taxonomy): Eukaryota > Metazoa > Arthropoda > Insecta > Hemiptera > Miridae > Stenodema > Stenodema calcarata. The sequence goes on along the minus strand of OY986061.1, from coordinate 21,075,043 downwards.
TTTTCACCAAAATTGACCGTCTAGTACTATAATATATACTGCTTCAAAAGCAGGTGAGTTTATTATAATAATCAGTATTTAATAATAATTATTTCCTCCACTCGAGTTGGCAAATGACAGGGCGGGATTGTTAGATACGTGGTATTGTTTTATCAATGTACCTATCTACAGTGGTGTTCACATCTAAGCAATTTTAGCCCTCCTAGCATTTTTTTGTCTCGAAAATTTGAATCGACTGGTGTTCACCTCCTCCAGGATACGGTTTTACCTCGTTCAAAGCCTTGACACGAAGATGGTATCACAAGAAACAGGAACTTTTCGGTTTCACGCTGCGGGGTTCTTTTTCATGAGCTCGATATCAGCGTTCATCATGTCCGTAACTAGGTCCTGAAATAAAGGAAAAACTTGAGGTGATGGTATCAGGCGAAAGCAAAAATACTCCATTCATGATTACACTAAAGTGTACACCTTTTGAGTCATTCTGAAATTCCTCTGAACAACTTTGAGAGTTACAAATAGGGAGGTGACGTTTCTGGATCTGTACTACTATTCATCCATAGTTCGTGTTGATCCACAATATTACTATGTTTCATATAACTCATGTATTACGATTAAACCTGAGGATCTTCCATTCCCAGTCATGAATTTCCTAGAAGCCTCTTTCATGTTATTTTATATCAGGACTAATGAAGAGATTTGTTAGTGTATTGGAGGATGTCCAGTCTCCAATTTGACTGCCTTACCAAGAAGCCGACAGTTGGTTTCCAGCCAAACGTTTTTCTTGCTTTGGAAGCGTCACCCAACAGCAAATCCTGGAAACAACCAAATACATTCAGGTTCGCAACAATGAACACATCATAGGAAATCGGAAATCATCTGGGTTTCGTTGAAAAACGATAAAATTGACAAACTGATGACATGAGCGCGAATTCGCGCTCCTACGTAGTTGATATCACATCCGAAATTTAAAATAACAATATTTCAAGTGTCTCATCAAATATTTACGGACGTTTTAGCCTCTGTATTTGTAGATTGATTACCAATTAGCTAGGATTTCGAATGTGTACGGAGTTGGAACATTAAAATCTTCTGTAGGCTGATATTGACACGCTGCTTATAGGTGTATGGATCCCTTTGACCATGGTGCCCCAAGCAACGTCCATGGCACAACTCACATTCATTTAAACTAACGGCGAATTGACAAATCAGAGCCAAGGAATCCACAAAACAATCAGAAGCTCAGCAACTGATTTCATCGGTAAATGGGTGAACAAGAACTAGGCTCATATCTGTATCGACCTCAATGGTGATTATGGAGAGAAACAATGACCTGTTTTGACACTTATCTTGTAAATTTAATTTGATTATAATATATTTAATTTTAATTTGTTAATTCAAACATTTGCAAGAGGTGTCATAAGGTCATTAAATTGATTGAATCCCATAGTATACACGGGTTTAAAATAAGATCATTTCAAGTGTCCAATTACATGCTTACAGACGGATTAGCCTCTGTATTTGTAGCCTCGCCTTTTTTTCACCAATTTTCAAATGTCAGTAGGTATAATATACGAGGGAAAGTAAGGTCCAGAAAGTAAGGTTAGAACATGTGTTAAAAATTGGAATATCAATAATATAATGGACACTTGAAATGCTCCACTTTTAAACCCGTAAATACTATAGGCTTCAATCAATTTAATGACCTTATAACACCTCTTGCAAATATTTGAATCAACAGCTAGATTGTTTAGTAATAAGAATACGTTGAATAAAAGAGGGTTGACACAAGTGTTTGAAAGGGAGACAATCATCTGTTATGCTAACATCGTAAAATTCGAAGAAAAGTTAAATGACAAATATTAGAGATCGGAACAGCTTTTTATCGCAGAACAAACCATAATACGCGAGTGTGTAAAAATCAATGCGAATTCAGGCGATCCTAAAAACTACGCCCAACCGCGAGATAGATTGGAATTTTCAAAACTTATTTCTATAACTGCTGTAGAATTGATCCCTGGTCGGTGGTACGACCTTAACGCTTACACCCTGTATATACATATAATTTCGCGTTTATTTCCTCCTCCTCCCCCCCCCCCATTAGAGCTCAAGGTCGAAAACTCAAAAAAGAATACCCTCTACCATCCCCAATCAACCCCTCAAATTTTCATTAACTTTGGAGTCGAGTCCATGCAGAATGTTCCTGGCTCCTGTTCTGGACTCCTGAGTAAAATCGAAACTCACCACTTCTGTTGGTCTGAAATACTTGGGATTGACCCGAACCCTGATGATGCCTGTCGCCTTGTCTTTTCCAACTTCCTCAAGGCCGCAGCCCTCCCAAACAATTTGAACGCCGACGTGCTGGAAGGATTTTTCAACGAACTCACGAATACTGTGGTTTTCTCCAGTCGCGATGACGAAGTCGTCTGGTTTGGGCAGCTGGAGCATCATCCACATCGCCTAAAAGCAAAAGAGGTGTTCATTGTACCGCATTATTTGAGGGTCCACTCTAAATGTTGACATATTGTAAGTACCGAAGTTGGTGTGGTTTACTGGAAACCTTAACGTGGTGCCAATACAACGTCTCAGAACACATATAAGTAAGTTAGCTGTGGAGTGGCTTTCGACCTGGCAAGCCGCAATTTCAGTTACTCAAGTAAAAACACGTCAATAGTCCCATGGGCAACTTGCAGGGTTTGTCATATGTTATCATTTCAATATCGAATCATTGTCAAAATCGCTTGTGATTAAGCTGGTGAAAGAACACTAGCCCAGAAAACCATAGTCATCATCTTGTCAAATGAGTAATCAATCTTAGAAATAAATCTATTTTAAGCTGAGCTATCGGTTTCTAACAAAGATATTCCACAGTCCAAATGAGGATGAATCATGTTAAGAAAAACAAGAGTATTTGAAAAATCGTCTATATCCACTGCAAACGCCTGTCTAAGCACTATGTTCTCAAACTCAATAGTCATTATAGTGCCAAAATAGTGCAATAAGAAACCACCTACCCTATAAGAAACCACAATCAACATATCGACAGCTTCACGGCAATACCCCATATAATTTTTGACGAAAATGAGTTATGCATATCGATGCTCTCGTTGCGCATCGAGCTAAGTAGATTTTACTATAAATCATTAAGGAGCGCGTTAATCGACTTTGAATGAACACCCCGTATCGTCAAGCCCGCTCAGAATACCCCATATCATCAGTTTGGTAAGGTGTTTTCTGATAAAGAATGACCGGAGCAAGAAAGTGAGTTTTACACGGTTTGAATTGCAATTATTGGTAGCATTATTGTTGTAAAGCAATCTAGGAAGTTTATTCAATAATTCAGCTCACGGGATGGAAAAACGTTTCTTGTTTTAGACTGGTTTTCGAGAATGAAGAAGTTTATAGTGATGATGTGGGGTGTTGCACAGCCTTCGTCCGTCCCGAAATCAAGCTAAAATTTGTAGAATTTGACGATGGATTACCTCAGCAAGAGTCAAAGATGGTATTTGGATTGGAATTGGGCATTTTCGGAAACAAAGCAATGATTGGGCACAGGTGTAGAGAGAGCAGAAGCATGGACGCATTTCAAATTCCCTGGTTTCACAATGACGATATGGGGAGTTGCTGTGAGGCCGTCGATATTCGATTAGATCGTAGAAATCATGATTTGTACAACATTTTGGTTCGTACATACTTCGATATAGTCTTTGGCGTGACCCCAGTCTCTCAAAGAATCCAAGTTGCCTAATTCAATGCATTCCATGAGGCCGAGGTGAATCTTGGCGACCGACCTCGTGATCTTTCTTGTGACGAAATTCTCGCCTCTTCTCGGACTTTCATGGTTGAAAAGTATCCCGTTGCAAGCGAACATGCCGTAGGCCTCGCGATAGTTGACCACCGTCCAGAAAGCGTACAGTTTGGCGCAAGCTGAAAAAACAAATCACGATTTCATTAAATGATTATTAGTCTTTAATCATACAACTCGTTACGTTCGCAATTATTCATGAACCTGTTGATTACACTATTCAAAACAAGTTGTTTAGATAAACTAAAGGTAATTCGTGGAATTGTAAAAATCAAATACTGGTGTTGTGTGAATTAGAGAGACGTTTTGAATATTACATTATGACGACTAATAATGATGAATGACACCTGATTGGCTCGACCTTACAGAAACAGTTTTTGTGGCACTGGATTCGTGATCTCACGCACATCACAGGTGATCCTACGTGTGGTGAGTAAGGGAAGTGAAGGACTTCGTTACAAGAAAACCAAGTTATCAAATACGGTTGGCCGTATTTTTAAGATTTTTGAAAAAAACTTCAAGAACTCTCCAGCCATAGCTGATCTATAGTCGCCATACTCGGAACTAGTAGAAGGAAGCCATTCTCAAGCACAGAAAACTTCATACGGTAGGTATCTGCTAGTCTCTCACCTCAAGAAGAACCAAGCAGATGAAACACCTGAGGAAGAAAATTAGCGCAAGAGTATTAGAGTGTGTCATATCCCCACCCGCCGCACTGAAACCTGGGCTTATTGTGCAGAGCGTTGTCCTGTAGGATCAAGCACACTCTCTCCACCAGGCTGATGATCCCCCCTACCAGGAACAACACAATCTTTTCTGGCACCTGAGACTTCAGGACGCACTAAGAGGAGATGAGTTTCGTTTTCCTCTCAGCAAAGTTTGCACGACGGATCTCCGGCGTATACTCCAATTCTGTGCAGATGTTTCTGGAAGCACCCGTGCCCCGGCAGCATCCCCACCAGGAGTCTCCTACAAGGTGCTGCCATCGTCAACTTCCCAAACCGTTGTGCTGGGATGCCTTCCCAATGCCTCTCATGTCCTTCTCTCACCAATACCCGGTACTCACATCAGGGTGACTTTGTTCTCTGCCACCAGGAAGTTCAGCGCCTCCCAGTTCTCCTTTACCAGTCTCCACATGGTTTGGGTCGCTGCAAGTGCCTTCAGTGCTGCATGGCTCTCCGAGAATATAAGTACCTTCCTTCCACTAAATCCCCCACAGACATTTTCCAATCATGTAAAGTTCGGCCTGGAATAAGGTAGCATGCACACCCATCAGCCAAGATGCCTCTGTGCATGGTCTCATACTACTGATCCCATCCCTTAATCCCATCTATCCTAGAGCCATCTGTGAACATGAAAATGGCTCCAGTCCAATCCAGGGGGTCTGGTACCAGTCCACTCATCCCTGCTAGTCATTCTGACCTTGAAAGTCTTCTCAAAATCGAATACCTGAACTATTGAGTCGCTTCTCATAAGAAGGATCTTCATACCCATAGTACATTCATACCATGCAAGAAGTCGATTGGCCTCTGCCGCTGCCGAGGTCTGGACCATCAGCTGCCGCAGAGAAATCCGGTAATCTCTGTACTGCTCCCCACATGCACCCCTCTAGTCTATTTTCCCCCAACACATCAAGGCCCCATAGAGGACCCCAGGTCTTACCACTGCTGTGGCAGTGCACCTTATTGGGTTTCAACACCGATATCCAACCACAGGCTCATTGGATACACATAAGTGCCTTCTTCGCCCGTGCCCATACTGCTTTCAGGTGTGGGTTTCAAGTGAGCTTGCTATCTAGTATTATTCCTAGATAGTTGGAATCTCCCCTAGCACAACCTCCATGTCCAATATAACATAATGTCCACCCATTTTTGCTGTATAGTGAAATACTTTTCACCCTCTTCCCTGCGGTCATACCACATTTTACCTGAGAGAAGCAATAGGTTCGACCTCCTCTCCTCAACACATTATCAAGTCTCTATACATAAGTCTCCCTGAACTAACAATCTTCAGTATCCACTAAAGCTTGACTCCCACTCTCTGGGAGTACAATACCACCATTAACCATTAAATGTTCTAATCACGTACAAGATTTCTACCAACTCTTCCCTCCTTCATGATAATAGTATGATAATACCACAGTTAAAACCTCTGTGGGTTCATGGTAACTCGAGCTCAAGTCCAGCTGGGGTTAATTTGGTTTCTCGATCCCCCTCTTATTGGTGAGGATTCCTCACTATTTTATCGTATGGAATGGAATTTTACGTTAGAATACACAAATTATCTAGAAACTTTACCATAAGGAGATCTAGGGTAAAACGGTGTCGTTTCTTTTTGAGGAGATTCGTGAACTTTTCCGTAGAGCTCGGACGTGGACGCTTGATAGAATTTGACATCCTTTTCAAGTCCGCAAGTTCTGATGGCGTCCAGAAGTCGTAATGTACCGAGAGCGTCAACTTCCGCTGTGTATTCGCTCAGATCGAATGACACCTGGAACGAATTGAGAAGCCAAAAGGTTCTACGTTAATTCATTTAAACATCTGGTTGTGACATTTTCAGGATCTGATTGTGAATTTGAGTAAGCTGATGGTAAATAATAAAGTTTGGGAAATTGCTCATTTAGTTGGTGACAATTGCAATTATTCATGTACATTGGTATAAGTTTTGAGTTAGATGTACCACCAGACAGCTCTCGACGAGCCCTGCACGGGGGTAGAACATACCCACCAATAAAAAAGCCTCTGAGGATCCACTAAAGGCACCCTTTCATATAATATATTCATATAATATATGAATATATATTATAGTAACCTCATTCCAGCAGCCGTACAAGGAATTTTACGAAAGTCTCACCAGCCATATCCAAAGAAAACGACAAAAAACACAATGAGGGTTCCGACTGATGTCTAAATTAGCTTTTACTATAACTATCGCTGTTATCCTACTTATAATGAGAAATCTTTTTGAACAAAGAAGTATTTTAGGTTAAGTTTTTAGCTGTAATGTCACTTTAATTTTAACTCCATTGATAAGAGAAATAGCAAGAACTTGAAAGCTGTGGTTCCCATTTCAAATCGATAAGTCAAACCGCAACCAGTTCCGGGCACTATTTTGATCTGACGAGCTCCTTATTCTAAAATTCGTATGAGACCGCCCTAAGGAAGCTGTGGTTCAAATTTCAAGGCTTCATCCAAATTTAAGAGACTAGTAACTCGGGAAGTGTTCCAAAATACGTTGAATTTTTTTCGTCACACAGATTTTAGAATGACCCCAGCCCTACCAACATATCCATGTATTTTAAAACAGCATTGCAATTTAAGTAACAGTAAAATAATGAATAGGTGGATAGTAGTTGAACCTTGACGTGGCTTTGAGCAGCCAAATTGTAAATTTCCGTAGGTTTGATCTTGCTGATTATTTTCACCAAGCTGCTGCTGTCCGTCATGTCACCATAGAGAAGTTTCATTCTCCCTTGTTGATGAGTAGCTCGATTGGAGTAGAGATGTTCAATCCTCCCGGTGTTGAAGGAACTGGATCGCCTGATAATCCCATGAACGAAGTAACCTTTTCCCATGAGGAATTCCGCCAAATACGAACCATCCTGCAGGAATACGAACGTTGAATTATTTGAAATGGTACAGGTTTAATTATTTCATTGCCACAGCGTTGGGTGGACAATTCTGTTCCGTAGGTACCTACCAAAATTATATGAGTTACACAATATGTATTTTCCTTCATTATGTTGCTGTAATACGCGTAGACACATATTTACAGTTGAGTTTTACGAAATAATGTAGATTTCAAGAAAATGGAGCTGATTAAATTAAACATTTAATTCATTACCCAAGTAGGTATGGGTGTTGTTAATACAGTGTCTCTAGATTAACCCTAAACTACACGGGTCTGACACCTCAACGCTCGTTCAAAACGCTGCCCTTTGGAAAAGCCCGCCTAAATACACTTCGATTCATGCCCTACCCAACAAGCAGGGACGTTCGATACCAGTAATGTATCGAATATTTCCTTTCGATACCAAGTATTTTTGGTATCGATTCTCTTAGATTTTAGTATTTGAGTACTCATATCGACACTTTGGTCCGTATCGAAAGAAATACTCAACTACCGAGTTGAGAAATTTCCATTAAATGAACAAAAATTATATTTCAACAAAATAGGTGAGAATTTATTCCAGGAACGATTTTTCCTGGTGTCATTCATGTCTAAACCTTGAGGCCTGGACAGTAACGAGAGGGTGTTGAAGAATCGACCAAAGAAAATGTTTTTTAACCCCCCCCCCCCCCTCAAAATTTGTTGGTTTACGTTCCAAGATACGTAGATTCAGAAAATCGAATTAAACAACTCTGCTAATTCTTGACACAACATTTTATTATCTTCTTCATGCAGATCACCCTTCTGTCAAGATCACGAAATGATAGAACTCTTGCTCATCATCCAAATTTAATTTGTTTAAACAAATGGGTATTGTTCAAACAATTCTACAGGCAAGAACCCTCCTGAATATTGCATTGTCAACCACCCTTAACCCCTGTTTGAAATTTCATCCATATTTAATTTGCCCTTACAAACAAAAAACCAAGTGAATAACATTGCATTGTCATCCATCCTCGACATATAGTTATCAAGACAGAAGGTTGATCTGATCAAAGAAGATAATGAACCGTTGTGTCAAGAATTTGCAGAGTTTTTTTAATTAGTAGTTTTTGCGAGTACTCATGTACATCGATACTTTTCATTCAATATTCGAGTAGTATCGAATATGCCTATCCAAGTACTTGAATGAGTACAGTACTGGTATCGATACTTTGGAAGTATCGAACGTCCCTGCCAACAAGCGAATTTTCACATTCATCTTTCATCAGTTCCCAAGCAGCAAGTTTGCAAGGTCACTCTGGGGTGCTGAACGCGTGTATACGTTTTCTCTGCCACTTTTGTGAGTGCCCCGTGACTCTTGTGATATTTCTGTTTGGTTTTTGTCGTTATGGCGGCTGGGAAAAGGTTTTCTACCCCGAAGGAGATCGGACAAGTGCTGGAGTTGGAAACTGAAGACACCAATGAGAATTTAGGTGGATACGGAGATGTGGTTGAAACAGAGACTAGAGAGAGGTCAACCCCGATGCTCCTGAAATCCCTCCCGCCACTCAGTTCTTACAGGAGATGCAGCTTTTGTCCAAGAGGAAATTACAGCAAAACCAAAACTGTTTGCACGAACTGCAACCGTCCTATGCGAAATGAAAATTGCTTCGAATGCTAGGGCCACCTCAGATTTTTTTTTCAATTTTGAACACTATACTATTGTACTAGTCCATAGCAGGCAGTCATGAAGAGCCAAAGTTGAATATTGCATGGAAAATATTCGTTGTTTGAGACAAATTAGCCGATTTCGTAATACTAATTTTGACTTTTTGAGGTTTAAAATATAAGATCAATTTCAGAGTGCTCCAGTGAGGACACTAATGTACTTTTCGATGTTCTCTTTTATTCTAACTCTAGTTCCTAATGTCTAGTTGGCGTTTGAGAAGATTTGTCTCCCATACATTTTTTCTAACGAGAATTAGGTATGACTAATTTTGACAAACAGGAAATGATACTTTTTTCAGTCATAGTTAAGTGTTTGAATGTTTGAATAAATCGAGAAATCGCTAGAAATCATTCATTATTTTTTTGTTTGACCCGTTAAACCCTCTCAAATAAGGGAATGATCCTTTTTTCGGTTTGGGATTGAGCTAAAACAATTTCACGACGAGAACCGGGTACTGGGGTGTTGGACACCCCACCCGAGTATCACTTGGTGCAAAATACGCCCGTATAGTCTAGGGTTAATAAAATAATAATTTCCATGTAACAAAAAGAAGTGGGTTGTTAAAAAGTTTCGTGTTTCACCTGTCCAGTGATGCCGGTAATAAGTGCGACTTTTTCGCCTTCCATATTCAAACTCATATTAACAAGTCCACGAACTCAATTTACTCGACAGAAAAGCTGACCCATAAGGTCTGCCTGATAAAAATGACGGGTTTTACGCCTTTTTTTTTCTTCTTCTGGAAATGTTAACAATCACAAACAATCGGTGACATCAAAACAAATCGCCCAAAACTTCTTTGGTTATCTCCAATTCTATTGCCCTTTTCAATGCTTGGCTGACACCAATTAAGTAGTGGGCTTTGGTTTTGCTCTGCTTTATTTGACAAGTAATTATTTTTACTCCTGTAACTATTTTTGCTTTATTTATAAGGAGTAGTTATTTGAGTATACAATTTTGTGCACAAATGATCTACTCCGAAGATGGAAACGTACCGAACCGCATGAGCTTGCTCAACTAATGTGAAAACGTCAGAACAATATAAGACTAAGAGATGTACTTTAGTTTTGAACATTTAATTTAAAATTCAACATACGAATATTGCTTATAAGTTTACTTGTATATACTTGAGGCAATAAAATATATTAAAGAAAAAAAAAATTTTGTGCGCTACTTACGTTTGTAATGTGACTTCACTCGCCTTCCTCCACGGCGAGTATGGAGTATCCATGAGGTTATGGGAGTTTGTTGCACACGATCTGACTCCAACATAGGATTTGAATACATTTTTTCACAATTGTTAACAATAATTTTACAATTTTTAGAGGGGGAGCAAAATGTGATGGGACCTCACGAGAGAGAAATATCGTCGGTGGTTCATAATTTTTGTGATGACTATGGATATTCCAAGAGTGGATACTCTATCAATAATCACCTACAAGGTAATGGAACTTTGGGAAGATGACATAAATCCCGTGAATGATGAATAAATTTATGAATCCAATTATAAGAAGTCAATGAATTTTTACTATGTCCATATATGACACAGAAATTAAACATCTGTGAACAAGCATGTTTCTGACGTCACAAGGGTAGCGTGTTTTGGAGTACTTTCTTGATGACGTCAGGTGGCAATGCGATGAGTTGACCGTAACGCGAGAAACCTTCCCTTTCTGTTGTGAAAATTGAGCGTCCAAACTGTTCAGATTCGCAAATTTTTGAGTTTCTACGATTTTCGTGCCGAAATTAGATGTGAGTGAAGTGGTTCAGTAATTTTGGTAAGTGTTTGAATGTTTGAACTCCGTTGAGATTTATCATTAGTGCGTTCTATCTTTCCCGGAGCACAACCTCTCATGAAGTTCTTTTCAAGCTGTAGTTCTTTTCCGAAACATTTTGTAACATGTTGATTTGAATGTTCAGATAGTTCTAGGTAAATACAGCGCATTCGATTTTCATATTTCAATTTCACTCATCAATCCGGGCAGCAACAAACTTACCTATTCATGAATAGACTATTAGTTCTGGAGGCTAATCAGAGGCGACAGTTACGTACGGTACTGCTGTGCTGCTGGGTCCTCGTTGAAAACAGTACTAGGCACTCACCTTGGAAGTTGATGGACCTATAAACCCACTTTGGTGAGGGGTTTCAGTCGAAGGTTTTGTCTACAAATCCATTGTGAGGACCTCAAATCTAGTGCAAACAATTGCATTACTTGGGTAATCAATGTAGAATAACTAGTGTCTAGTGCCTCACTTAAATAGTCATTCTTTAAAAAATACTAGCCACATTACACAGGTGTTGCCCCGATCGGCGTGCGTAAATATCTCAGTGTATTGATAATAACTGATGAATCATATTACAACTTTATAGAGTGAATAGCATAGAAATTAACTTGAGGAGCCACTCAGCTGAACCGGGGCCTGGGCAGCGTCAAATTAAAGCCCCAAAGTTCGTGGAGTGAATATCATGGAAATTAGCTTTCGGAGCCAATCAGCTGATCCAGGGCCTATCTGCTTAAGTGTAAGGCTACATGCCAAATTACAGTTTCGTAGAGAGTATAACATAGAAATTAGGTTTAGGAGTGTAAGTAAGACCAACTGCCTAAGTACAGGTTCATAGAGTGAATATCATAGAAATTGGCTTTGGGAGCCAATCAGCTGATCCGGGGCCTGGGCAGCAGCAAGCCCCCAGGATGAAATTGTTTCGGAGATTCTACCATTGCCTATAACCATCCCCACATCACATTGGAACAATCCCTATCAAAATGGGTTCAGCGGTTTGGCCGACCATAGAGGAGATACATACATTCGATTTTATTTAGATACATTCATAGTTTAAAAAATGGTCTCCAAATTGAGCTAAAATACTGATCTGAGCTCGACCAATTTCAGATATAAAAACATTAAGTAGGTACGCGGATATCGTGCATGAAACTTGATTTGTTGATCTGTAGGATGATTGGTTTATTGATGTCTGATAATATTTTTTTCTTCTTTCAGTTGCACTGTGTCTGAAGACGATTATCATATTGACAACGGGGCCCAATGCTTATATTTTGAATTACAATGGACGGCAAAGGGCCAGTTAAAGTAGTCATCCGCAAAACTGGTTTCGTGCCTGGTGCCAAATCCGTTGACCTCGATTCTCTGAGAAAGATTATTGAGAAAACTCAGAAGAAACAGCTGTCGTCTACTCCGTTTATCAAGTCCCAACCTGTTTCGACGGATCCAAAAGCCCGCCATCCTGAGATTGCAAAAAATGACGAGATTAAACCGGATTCTGGAGTGCAGAATGACAATCGGAGGACTGAAGGCCTTGTCGCTTCCCACGTGAATAACGCAGAGGTTATTGCCCCATCGAAGTTGATAATCAAAAAGGAGCCTGTTGTAAATAATTCCCGTGACAATACGGAACATCCACTGGAGAACTCAGATGAGTTCAATGATAGTGATGGACAACTTTCTGTAAAACGCCAGAAAGTCGCAGATCGAGAGGGAGACGATGCAAAAAGTAATTATTCTTGCTGTTTTTGTCAATTTACTACTAACAGTGCCAAAGACTACAGAAGCCATATTGCTGGTCATTTGAAGAACAAAGTGTTGAATTGCAACTCCTGTTCGTTCTCAACAGACAAAATAAGTGCTTACAATGATCACGTCAGAGAAGTCCATACACAGAAGCGTAAAGGTTCTACCTTTTTCCATTGTGCAGTGTGCTCATTCAAAGCTACAAAGTTTGAAGCATTGCAAAGACACCGCGCTACCACTGGTCATACTGCTCACAGGCCAGTTCAGAAGTGCAAACTGTGTAAATACACGAATGGAGACGTGTATAAGATGCTGATACACATTGCAAATCATAATCCCGAGGAACAGCTGGGTGAAGAATGTGACACATGTGAGAATCCTGAAGGGGTAAAAACAAGCGAAAAGATCTTACATAGTGACCAGTGTCCTGAGAAGATGTTCCCGATAGAATACGAAGACTCTGTTGAACGAGTCGGACTTCCTAAGACTTACAGTTGTACGTTATGCGGATTTGCAAGTGAAGAGTTGTTGTTTTTGGTTGAGCACGTCAAGGCCCATTCGTTGAGCACGAATATCAGTGGTGGAGTTACCAATGACTTGCCCTTTGGCTGTACCATGTGTGAGTATAGATGTTCGAGGCCAAATAAGATGGTCCTCCACATGGAAATGCACGAATCCGGAGGGTCATATCGATGTAAGAGTTGTCCATACCAGTCCAAAGATTTTCAAGAGTTCAAAAGTCATCAGAAAATTCACGTCGCCGCTGACGGTAGCAAGGTTTTCTCATGCTTCATCTGTTTGATGAAGCTCCCCAACCAAGAAGGTCTTCAGAGTCACATGACAACACATTCAAAGCAGAAACCATTCTCCTGCCACCTTTGCGATTTCAAGTGCGTTGCAAAAGACGCTCTCCTCCAGCATCTGAAAAACCACACTAAGACGAAGAAAACAACGGTTTTCTTCCCGTGTCCGCTTTGCCCCAACAAATATTCGACGAGTGCCAGCCTACGAACCCATCTGTCAAACCACAGTACTGATGCCAAACCTTACCAGTGCGACTTCTGCGACTACAGCTGCTATACCAGTGAGCTACTGAGAGGACACGTTAGGGAGCACTCAGGATCTAGCAGGTACATATTCAGCCTTAATTGTCTACTCAATTGCGAGCAGTCATATTAGTGTTAGCTCCTCTGTGTTACCTCCTCACCATCCATAACCCTGATGGTCTGCCACTCACTCTGTGGATCTCACTCTCAAGATTTTCGTTCTTGCTCTCGATCCAAAAATTTTAAAACTCTTATTTCCGAAAAACGTTTGTACCAAAATCCGTTTCAGACCATCCTGAATCCATTGCCAAAAGACACCAAAAATTATATGTATATACAGGGTGTAAGCGTTAAGGTCGTACCACCGGCCAGGGATCGTTTCTACAACTAAATTCCGATGAAAAGTGCCCTATAACTTTTTTTACTTCCTACAACTGAATCTACCGGTTGATTGAATACTGTAACCCCAAAAGTTCAGCTTTCCAACGGTAAGATCAAAAAATTGTTTACAGTGGACCCATTGTGTAAAATCCTCGTTCCCCCGCCAAAACTGATCTTTCAGTAAAAATCGACAAGTAAAATTTTTGGTGGTACGACCTTATCGCTTACACCCTGTATATGTCACTCCGGACGATGACTCTCCATAGAATTGAGATAAAAAGTTCAAATTCGCACATAAAATCTGTCCTAGCAATCGGAAGGCTAAGTTCGTAGATGGGCAGAATCGGGCCACTGTAAGGGGCGGTTTTGGGGAGTTTTAGGGGGAAAATTACCCCTTAAATTCCCAAAATGAAACAGTCTGACAAGTGATACCTAGTTTTAAAGGTTTTACGCTGAACACGATGGTGAAATCAGAATTGCGGTATCTTATTCCATTCACAAACTGGAGCACTTTTAAGATGAAGAAACGTGGTCGATTCTTGAGATGTCCTTCAATAGAGACATTTTACATAAAATTAGTTAGTTCTTCGAAAATTTGCTCTTATAGCCTTGCTGCATGACTGTGGATTTTCCCTATGTTAGATATTACATACGTATATTCTGCCCTTTTTGTCAGGTTTTCGTTGTATTAGTGGTGTTCTCAAGACATAAAAATCGATTATTTGAGGGAGTATCGATAATCGGATACGGTGCTAACACGGCTGTCCGCCATTTTGGCTCGGTCCTTTCAGTAATTTAGAATATGTTCACATATCACGTTTCTTCATCTTCAAAGTGCTCCAGTTTAAGAATGGAATAATATGTCGCAATTCCGATTTCACCATCGTGCTCAGCGTAAAAAACCTTTAAAATGAGTGTGACATGTCAGACTGTCATTTTTGTTAGAACCACATTGGAAGAAGTTTGGAAGAACCAAAACGATTTTGGAAGAAGTTAAAGATTCAAAAACCAAAATTCACTTCAATTGATGAAATGTCGTAGGCAAACTCGGACGTTTCGCCCATCCATGTTCTTTCAGGCCGAAATTTTTGTTAATTTTGGCCAACCACAAAGCTCTTCTCTTTGATGAAAGTTCCTTAGTTTTTTCACTCTGGTGATGAGTTTAGGGAGGCCAAAAATTAGCTCCGTTTCACTGGCTCCACCCCGTCCCCACGTATTGTTGCACCCCAAAATATTGCAATTATGCCTTTCAAATGAGGAAAAATACTTCCGCAGCTATGGAAAGGTCGAAACAGCAATGAACACAAACTCAAATTTCAAAAAGAAACACAGGAAACCAAGTTGAAGGTTAACTATGAAATCGAGCTCTTGCAGTAATACCTCATACCATTGTTGAGACGGTAATTCGCCCAATGATGATACAGAGACACCTATCAAGGAATGATGATCACAAATTTACAGTTGTTGTTGTTAATAACAAAACAAACACTGAAACTATTCGTAAATTATTAGTAAACACTATCAGAGAATCGCAGTTGACCGAGCCAAAATGGTGGACTCACGGGAGATTCGGGAAATCTATAGTTCGTGACGTCACGAGAACACCACCTAAAATTATAGCATCTATAATCGAGTCTCAAGCGGGTTACTGGCGGTGCCTCAAGTTTACTGAGTCTTCAAATGCTTCGTTTTTCAAATACTTATTTCTGACCATTTTATTTTACATCAAAATGCAAATTTTGTGGACTTTTGATTGGATTTTGTGTTTGTTTCACACATCTTAATAAGTTGTATTGAATTTCAGATACCGTTGTGAGATCTGCCTTGTGTACTATCCTTCCGAAGCCAAGCTGAAGGCGCATATCCGCGACCATCTAACCTTCGACAAACCTTTGAAATGCAACATCTGCTGCACCAGCTTCTCTTCTCAGGCCCAGTTGAACCGCCACCTCCCCATTCATCCGGGGAAAACTGATCATTTCGTCTGCTTCGCCTGCCCGTTGAAGTTCCCTACGCTCAAAAGCCGCCAAAATCATATGATAGCGACCCATAAGATTGCGAACGAAGAAGAGTGGAAGGCTGAGCAACCTGTCGTTGTGAGACCGGCAGGCACCGGTCAGTCAGACTTCACCGCGGACAAGTACGGCTACGTCGAGGAAGACGTTGCCGATGACTCGGACTCGGAAGAAGAGGACGTTCATCCAGGACAACATCTATTCATCGGATATCCAGCAATAGACGCGGAGTAAGTGCTAATAAGTGTTACAGTGCACTTTGAAAGCAACAAGTACATCGCCAATAATCTCCACGCTCTTCAGTACGTGGCTATTGTGTGTAATGCAGGTAAACAATTTATTGGTACTAACCTTTATGTGAAATTTAGCGTTATATCCTTTAAATCTGTTACGAAAGTGACCTAAAACTAGAACCGTTCAAACGCCTAGCAAAGTAGCAGTCTTTCTCTATTTTCTTTCTATTTCTTTCTCCATTTCTCTATTTCTCCATTTCTTTCTCTATTGGAGTGTAACCGATCAAACCTTGTGGTAATGTTCACGTATTTTGGGTGGTTCTTATACCTGTGTTACTTATGAGGCACTTGTATATTATAATATACATTTCATCAGCGGCATTCTGGCTATTCAGGCATTCAACTTTATGGACGGTTGCTATTGCTCACGTGGAGAGAAAATTCGTGGTTTTATGCCCTTCAATCTTATTTTTGAACTACGAAAAATGTGGAGGTTTCAATCGTTCTAAAGCAATTTGATTGTTTCCTATGAGCTGTTTTCTTTCTTCTCCTGTTTTCATAAGTTGATAGCGATTTATGACCAGACAAACTCAAGTGTGAATCAACGTTGAACTTGAGAGTAATCGATCAGTGATTCGTTCATACCAGTCCAACGTTTATTCAGTCTATTATTTTTGTAAATTGTTTTAGAACAGCCAAATACGACATGTGGAGAAAAATAAGTTATTGAATTTCTCTAACATTCGCAGCTCCTAAGCGATAAGCAGAAAAGGTGTAATTTTTCAGTATATTTACGTTCATATAATGTTATGAAGACTAGCTGCGTACCCACCCTACCTGTTTAGAAACATTCCTCAATGTTCACACAACAAATTCCCAAAGTTGCACTCCAACTGGTCAATTAGTTTTGAATGCCTGTAGAACCCCTCCCCCCCTCTCGCAACCTACACCCCGCCCCCTCCCACTAACATCCTGATTGAAGTACCACTTGAAAGTACTCGTCGAGCTGAATCCAGAGACTACTTACAATCGGATTTACGTTCAACCGTTCAAAAGTTATAAGCATTAACGTCCTCATAGATGTGATTATAACACGTTTTTTAGTAGTATTTCATTCATAGCGTTTCAACGGATGGACAGATTTAAACGCGGATTTTTCATAAACCTTCCCAGATAAATTCTGCGTCAAATGGTACCAGCTGCAACTTTCTACGTTCAGCCGTTCTCAATTGATGATCAGACAGACAGACACGATTTTATTATATACATAGATTTTCGAAAAAATTTCAATATTTTAAAATGTCAGCGTAATGGGCAGAACTCGGAGTGTGTCCATCTACCTCTGTTACCTGTCCCGGACGGACAGAACTCGGGATGGATCCATCTGCCATTCTTACATGTCATTTTATGGATTATACCTCTTACAAATCCTTATAATCTCAAATTTTGCATAAACTTGCAAAAACTTGGGTTTTTTGTAAACCTGTGTTATCGAATCACATAACATGCAGAATATGCACTCAGGAAACAGTAGTCCCTATGCACTAAATATAATAATCAATAAATGTAATCATAAAACCTATAAACACCCATAAGCCATCGTGAAGGCATTTGCAGCGTTCTTTACTATAAAATACTGTATCTAATTGGTTCGCATAAATTATTGACATTTTGGCGAAATTCGAGATTTGTTCAATTCAGTCTGTATACTGTACAGAATATACACTATGTCTGTCTCAGTGAAGCTAGACGGTATTCCAACTAGAACTCATACCAGCCACAAAATGAAGCTTTAATTCCCCCTCATTAGGTTGATGATCGTATCACGAAACCTTCTTATGACGTGATAAGGACGATTGAACTACTAGTAAAATGTATTCGTAACAATAAGTAGGAACAGTGGGATTTTAATGTGCCCCAAGTAGCTCCAATTCCTTTGTAGGTTTAATGGTGAGAATTTAAAATATGTGACTTATTAAGAATTTACATGATTGATTCAATGTTTTCAATGAAAATCTTGTAGGCGTAATATTATAAACATATAATAATATTATGTACTTATTATATATCAAAAGGGATACCTACCTTATTTTGTACATAATTTTTTTTTTTTTTTCATGCCTTTGTATAGGTGCCTATACTACCAACTAAGTAGTTATTATTGTACATTGGTGTAAGTTGTAGATTGGCACAAGTTGTAACTAGTGTTCTGTAAGTGTAGATATAACTAAGCAATAGATATTTGATTATATTGAGCAATCATCTTTTTCTTCAAAATATAGCTTTCATAAATATACTAAATGTGTTTTACCTAGAAGTGTGGATTCTACTCACTGCTGCCTTAATCTAAAACCTCTCTAATTTCTTAAGGCCAATCCGAGCTAGAATATTTCCAAAAGCTGTCACCACGTTGTGCTTCAAAATGAGAAAAACTTACTTTAAAAACAGTTACTACAGCCGCAATTCTCGGGCAATTTTAAATTTCAAAACGGCAATGCACTCTTTAAATTCATTTATGAATACTTTTAACAACTTTTTGGAAAAAGCCCACTTAGAGCACCCTTAGGAAATCCTTCGGGAATGCATGGGATTATTCCAATTTCAAATCGTATGAATAGACCGATCGTGTAATGCTTTGCTGAGTTTGCTTCCTTCCCGTGTTTTTGATTCCACCGCTTAGAGGGTACCGGCTCTGTGAAAGCAGACCAGAATATCCCTCTGGGTGGGCATAATTGCCTAACCTCACCGGGACGAAGGGAACTCAGCAAACCATACATCACAATCGTAAGGATTGAGACTAGTGACTTGAGCAGTTCTTCCAATTCCAAAGAAAGAATTAGTTCAACCTATGATTGAAGATTGTGTCGTGAGAAGAACATCGTACAGGTAGGTCTACTCCATGAACTGACTATTTTCGATTCAGGATGTAATTAGGTGCCTACCTATTGGTATTATCTTCAATATGGTTGACGCATCAATTGGTTGTCTGGGCTTGAACATACTCAGTCATTTTTCAAAATAAGCTGTTGTATCGATTATTGTATATTTTTGTAGATACCGAGAAATTATACAGTAAGTATTTTCCTCGTGTCAATTCTTTGGAAAATCAACAAGTAGCGCCACTTTCCAAACATCTCTGTAAACCTAGTACCTGTCCCTGTCAATAGATGTCGTGGGAGCTTTGAAACTGGGAGTGACATGTCCTCAAAGTGTGGCGAAAGTGTCCACGAAAAACCGTGGGTAGTGGCAGTTGAAGAACAAATTTTTTGGAAAACAACATTCATGAAAACTACATCCAGTTACACACTGGCCTCCATTGCAATACCTAATCAATTTTGATGATCATCAACGCAGTCAAGAGAGGCTGATCAAATGTAGGTTTTGGATATTAAAATACAAATTTTGGATTATTATTGAGAGTACTTCCAACCCGTGGAGGGGGAATAATGAAGGGGAAGGAGGGGTCGATAAGAAAGGTATTGAAGAGGGATACATAGATTTGTGTGTAAATAATATTTACATACTGGATTTGTTTAAACACATGACATGTGACACCTTATTTCAAAGGTTTTGTTTAATGCTGAACACGATCAGAATCGCGATAGGTATCTCATTCCGTTCTCAAACTGAAGATGAAGAAACGAGTTGTTACTTGAGATGTTCTTCACGGTGCATCTCCTCTAATCTGATGATGGAATGAG
Source organism: Stenodema calcarata (assembly GCA_963920205.1). Lineage (NCBI taxonomy): Eukaryota > Metazoa > Arthropoda > Insecta > Hemiptera > Miridae > Stenodema > Stenodema calcarata. The sequence goes on along the minus strand of OY986061.1, from coordinate 21,055,020 downwards.
GTATCGGAATTCTGACTTCACCATCGTGTTCAGCTGAGGTGATTTTGTCTCCATTTTTTGCCGTGTAAAAAGTAACGTACCTATCCAATACTCTTCTGCTATTTAAAACATTTTTGATTCCCCCCTTCCACCCCAAATTTTACTTTGCGTAAAACCTCTCCTGTTTTACTTATTCGTACGAATACTTATTGCTACGAAAATTAGCTCATACGATCATGCTGCATGACTGGAACTTTTTTTTCTTTTCATTCAAATAATTGTAAATTGCTCATTTCTTTTAATGAAATTTTATGATTTTCGAGTGCGGCCTCCTAAGAATCCACGGATTTGCGAATTTGGGAAAATTGGCACACCATGGAAAAAAGGTTGCCGACCCCTGTCTTAGAGGATTGGCAAAATAGACCAAAGACCATATAAAATAGACCAAAAAAAAAAAAAAAAAAAACCAATGGTCGAAGATGATAAACCAAAACCGCAAGGTAAATTAATTTTTGTTACTAATTCCCACCCACACGTTTCTCCCAAATGTGTTCCTTTCAATTTCATCTCAAACGAACAAACTACGTTTTTCTTCTTTTTCTCGGTCTTTTCAAGTCTCAGTTGTATTTTTTGGTCCACAAGTAGGTAATTAATGGACTCCCGGAGGATCAGTCACTCAGGAGAATGCGAGATGATGAAGCGCTTTCTCATTCAACAGCCACAAAGTCACACGAAACGTAAAGGCCAAAAAACCTCCCTCAGAAAAGCCATCAAGAACAAAAGGTGAGTTGAACCCTTTACTCTTGAACATCAACACGGAAAGTCGTTTTCTTTGTTGTTTTTTGTGTTTTTTTGCCTTCAGTACCCTTCTTTTTCCCCAGTGTCATTCATCACTTCTTTCTTCGGTTTGTGCTACTGCTATTTTTAATGGTTGATGCTCCTTTGCATTTCTGTGGGAAAACGACGAGATCAATCATTTTAAACGAACTGTTGAGCCGATGGAGAAGTTTAATGTTGAAAAAAACGGTTGGAAGTCGAAAGAGTCGATATTTGTCCATAAATCAGGTATTTATTCTGATAGGGGACTGTCGTGAACTTCAGACGAAGGCTCACGAATTAGATGTAAAATGAGGGAATTCACATATTGAATCTCTTCTGTATATGACTTTAAGTCAACAGATCTGCAAATAATTGGGTTCTGGTTGTTGATTTCAGATTTTCTGCGTAGAATCTGAATCCAAGCTCAGAATTGTCCTATCACGTCTGAATTTGAGATATATCTATATACGAGGTTATGTACACGAAAAATGGCTAATTTGGCTATTTTTGAGGTTAGATACAGACTGGACAAATTTTTTAAAATTTTATCTACACGTTACATCATCTTTCCCTTTAAAATGAGACTTTGAATGATGCTGTAAGATGCTTCTTCCGAAAATTGTGGCGATTTTTAAGTGAGGGATGACATGAAAAACTTCTACTGGGCTAAACAAACCCTTTTTCGTCATACAATATTTAGAACATATCAAACGTATGACTGTGGGGTTTCCGAAGAGGCTAATTACGAATTTGAGGTCAGATTACCAAACTTAAGACGGTGGCTACAATATGGTGCGAAAGTATTTTTGAAAAATCATGGTTCAAATAGGCGACAAAAGCCTGTTTTCTTAATTTTTGGTTTATTATCTTCGAATCTAATTAACGAACTGTTAGATGAAACTCTAGCTCATCATACAAATTAAATTTAAAATTCCATACGAATTTCTTTCATATCGTACCATACTTTACCAAATCATACCATACAATAATATACCATGTCATACAAACCGAGTGAATATTCCATTGTCATCCAGTTCCGACCTATACTTAAAATTTCAAGTCAATAGCTCATCATCAAAATTTAATTTGTATTATTACAAAAAGGTATTATTTAAACAATTTTACAGATAAGAAACCGAGTGAATATTGCAATGTAGTCAATCCCCGACTCACTGTTAAAAGTTCCAGTTAAAAGTTCCATCACCGGGAAGATGAAACGGTTATTTCCTGTGAGTCAATTGTCATATAATTGATCTCTCACGTCACTAATCCAATTACTAATTCCAGAAAGACTCAAAAACATGAATTCGAAATTCCGATAAATCATTTGTGAAATCGCTCATTCATTCGCGGTCTTACTTCACACCTGAACCTCGAAAGTGAGGATAGACAGAACCAAAATGAAGGCGCGGAATTCCAGAGGCTTATTAAAACCCGATCACCTAGCCAGCCAGCCCTCTGACGTCATAGGCACTTACGGCATAGGCTGCAACGTACTAGTTTTTTTTTTTTTTTTTACTGCCTTTATTTTAAAAATACAATACATACTGCTTAGTGCAACTTAATGCTACTCCCCTCTTCAAGCAGAGCTTGTGCTGAGGGGAGGAGTCGCAGACAAATATGAATGAAACAAATGCAAGTTGGCCTCCTGCCAGCCGTCTGACGTCATACGCTCGTGCGTCATAGGCTCTGACGTAGTGGTTGGCCTCCGGCCAGCCGTCTGACGTCATACGCTCGTGCGTCACAGGCTCTGACGTAGTGGCCCGCCTGTCGCTTGTGTTCTGACTTGATCTGAGGGAAAGGGTGAATCAAGGAAACAAATTTTTCCCGTTTCAGTTTATGTGCCAAAGCAAAGACATGAAAATGTCAAAAGAATATCAACTCCATCCTGTTGTTGATACAGTCGAGAATTAAATGCTTGCATACGAGCCTGCAACACATTGGGACATTTTATGTCTTTAAAGAAGTGATTCAAGAACCTTCGAACAATGCTACATCACCTACCCCAGTAGCGTAGTTGTTATACTTAATTGTAGGGTTCATCATAAATTATGAAGCTTGCATTTGTATAGACAATAATATTGTCTATACGACAATATCATTTATATTATAAATGATTGAGAATGATCACCTGTGTGTAAACAATTATTTAAACAATCACGCTCATACCGCAGCTTGTCGGCCACGCACTCCGCAGTGGTTAACGTAATATGGTTAGGTAAATCGAGAGCTATTCAACGAGTGGTGAACGATTTTTGTACGATGATAACTGGCGAAGATAAAGTTCCGTAGCACCGAATCGGTTGTAAGCGAAAATCATCAGAAATTTTCGTGACGATTTCGTGTGACGCTTTTGTGTAACGTTTTTCGAGTTATGTGCCTGAGTAAAGACATAAAATGTCTAAAAAGGTAGTTTTATGTTGGTTGGGCTTCTGGGGGGTTGACCCACCTAACGGCCGTTTTAGACGCGAAGTTTAGTGTTTCTCCTAAACCTTTGCGCGCTCACTGTGAACGAACGGCTGGTCGTACCTAAATCCAATTGGTCTTAAAAGATTCGTAATTTTTCAGGTCATTCAAAAGTGAACTAAAAATTACACCGTTCAGTTGGCGACAGAATTTTTAAATGGAAAGAATTGGATTATGCTGGGTTGGTTTGTGATCGCTGCGATGAGATACAGAAAGGAGTGGATTGACAGGTACAAGAAATACTTATGTTAAATCGAATATGAGAAATTCTGACATGAAATAAAAGCGAGATTCTGTCAATAAGAATGAATTGAAGTAAGACGTAATGAATGAATAATGATAATAAAGAAGGAATAATTAATTAATTAATACCTAATAATTAATTGGAAATTAATATGAATAAATGAATTGATAAAAATTTCATGTATCACAACTCATATAGCGACGTTTATATATTGCAAGTCACCAACTTATGTGTTTATTTACATCTATTTGTGTTCATTTATGTCCGTGTGGTACTCAAAAATAGTTTCGATGGCAAAAGCTAAAGCCGTATTGTGTTTATTTATTATCGTTGTGAACTATTATCCATTGATGAAAATAAAACATGTTGAAAACTGAAACTGAATACTCTGGATGGTCTCACGAAATTCTCTGAACTAAACTTCACTTCTCCGTTTGATCTAATGTTATCGAAATATCAAAAGTGACGATTCCTTTCCACCCGTCACCACCAACCGCCCACCGCTCTATTCTTTAACACCCTCATCCATTTAGCGCCCACAATTTCAATTTATGTAGTGGAAGTCAGCTGATGAATGACGGACAATAAATGTTGTGATGCATTAATACTCCCGCCCCCTTTCCACCCGTCACCACTAACCGCCCACTCCACCACCACAGTCCATCCCCCGCTCTATTCTTTAGCACCCACAATTTCAATTTATGTAGTGGAAGTCAGCTGATGAATGACGGACGATAAATGTTGTGATGCATTACTACTCCCGCCTCCTTTCCACCCGTCACCACCAACCGCCCACTCCCCCCCCCCCCCCCGCTCTATTCTTTAACACCCACGTCCATTTAGCACCCACAATTTCAATTTATGCAGCGGATGTTTGATGCATTAATACTCCCGCCCCCTTTCCACCCGTCACCACCAACCGCCCACTCCCCCTCTACCGTCCATCACCACCACATATCTCATTTATAAAACTTGCGAACGTGAGCAGTTTTGTTTGAATACCCTTATCGTGGTGTCTCTCTTCATCACAGTTGAACAAAATGTAATTGCAATTGTTATTACAATTACTTTGCAATTCTTTGTAATTTGTAATTGAAACGCTAAAATTTCAATTACAGTAGGGCCCCGGCTATCCGAGCCCCGACTAACCGAGTTCCGGTTTAACCGAGGCGCAAAAAAAAAAATTAAAAAAAATATATTTAAGACCATGGATGCCGGGCGCCCGGCGACAGTGTTTGTACTCTGTACAGTACCGTAGTGAGCGAGCGGTGGAGTGGGGTGACCGCTGCTCCTGTGCTACCCACCACACTGCACGTATGTAGGTACATAGTCTGGATTTATAGGCTGGATTTTATTAACTAAAACTGTATTTTTAGTGGGTTTCATAATAAAGTGAACTTAATATGTTAATTCAATTTTACGTCCTTATTTATTACTGTATCAACCCCAAAATGTCTTTGTGCTGCTCTGTCTGCCCGTGTTATCCGAGTTTCTGGTTATCCGAGGGTCCTCTGGTCCACATTAGCTCGGATAGCCGGGGCCCTACTGTACTTATAATATCACATTCCGGTCCCAAAAGACAGATGCCATGATCTTCCTCTCTGAAAATTGGACTTTGAATTTTCCGGTTGACGGTGAATGGGTATGTCGCCACTGTAGAGACTCAGGAGTATAGTGACACACCCACCTTTCGTCACCAGTCAATTTTGAGTCAAGAAAAGTTTCATAATATGAAAGTACCATATTATGGTACAAGAAATTCGCGTGCAGCCAAAACAATGCGGTAGGTGGAGTGATTGTAGGACGAACTGTTCGACGCGTTTGGCTGCTTTGACGACATTTCGCAAAGTACTGAGGCGACTGATTTGTTTTGTCCGTTAGGAACCTCTCTAACTACTAGTGGTGACAACTCTGAAAAACAAAATTCCCTTCATCCTACACAGCCCTTGTAACCGTACTTTCTGTACGTCCCTCGTATGAAATGATGATTATTTAGAAATTCATTAAATGAATTGAAACGCATTTAGTAGTGGACCCGATTTACAATCAGGTTCAGTGCTACACAAGAAGATCCACTGGTCTTCTTCTCTTGAGCCGTCTGCCAGTTTGCTGGGTCAGCAAGCGTTCACTGAATCGATGGAACGTCGGATTCGGGTGGAAGGAGAGCATTTCGAATTGGCGTTTGAATGTTTGTGAAATGACCTCTTTTACTTCAGGGATGTCCAAGTCGCGGTGAATAACTGAATTCCTTACGTACCACTCAGCATTTGTGATCAGGCGTAACGCTCGGTTTTGTTGTACTTACTTGCACCCGTTTTATGTGTGATGCACTTGCTTACCGCCACACTGATCATCCGTACTGCCATATCGGCCTTATCATTAGGAGGTATATGAGCCTCTTATTACTCATGGTAAGTGGGGTTTTAGGAGGTTGGTGCGAGTTCTCAATCTCTTGACTAGTTCCCCGATGTGATCTCCAAACGTTAATTTTTTGTCGATCTTGATCCTATTTTACGGCCTGATTTAGAGGAACTATACCTATCGTTATTTAGAGTTACGGGGTCGACATGGTAGCTAACGTGTGCTATGAGAAGGAACGGGAAATTGGGTAAATCCACCTGTGAGGATCTTTACGTCCGTGGGCCGTAACAGGTGAAGCCAGAGACCGAAAAGTTGCCACCATGTACTCCATTAGTTTGAGAGTAGTTCACGATTTCTTCGAAAATTCACTAAGATTTACCTTCCATAATGAGACCGATACGAGTCAAAACGACGAAAAAAAACGGAGCTGAACGTTCGAAGGGTTTTTAAAGTCACTTGGGTTTTTTCCCTCTCGAGTATAACAGAAGTTTAAAGAGCGTTTCCCAACTTGTAAACTCGGATCGAACACGTCACTTTCTGGGATTCCGAAGTCGACTCGCGTTTCCTTTTCCTATCATTTCCGCTCGCTTCCTTATACGATTCCTTCGCTCCGTTCTTTTATCTGTCACAGAGTTTTAAAAACAAATTATTTCCCCAGTATCCCTACGCGGGGGTTTCTTAATCGGTATTGGCGAATCCCTGAAAAATACGCAGTAGCAGTAGTTTCAATATTGAATATTACGTATATCATAATGTTTCGATTAATGGTTTGAGAAAATTATCTCTAATCTAGGGATGAACCGTAAAATAGTAGGTAATCAAAATTGTACCTATGTTAAAAATGTTCATTTCTATTCTACGAGTTCATTCCTAGATTTCTAATAATTTTCTCACACCATTAAATGAAACATTTTGCTATACATAATTATGTACGCTCAAGCTTGAATAGATTGTTAAAATTCAATTACAAGGAATCATAATATGATTTTTAACAATTGATTTAAGCTTGAATTTGTGATGACATCGCATAATATGTATATTATACATATTATATCGATGGTCTCAGGGCAACTTCCCACACCGTCATTTGGCGACTTTTCAGCAGAGCCAAAAAACCATCTGCCAATGACTACTTTTACTGACTAATTCAGTAAAATAAATCGTGAGACTCAGTGTTACCTAACTTAGGTACCTAACTTATACTTAGTTTGATCGATCCGCCGGTAGAAGACGCTTCGAATGGTATGCATAGGTAGGTAACTCATTTTGGCCAAAAGTGCATCATGACGATGTGGGAAGTTGCCGTGAGACCCTCGATACGTGATGTCATCACAAATTCAATTGATGATTGCTCATACAGATGACCGGACCTCTCCTTGGCTCAAGATGGAAATCTCAAATTGCGCTAAAATCGTTATTAATAATATTCTAAGGATGAGTTCAAAAATGAATAATAATTATTATGGAAAGCTTTATAAGTCAAATTTGAGTTTTTTTAAATATCCAAACATGGTCAATAATTGACCATTTTTGGATATTTAAAAAAAAAACTCAAATTTGACTCAAACTCAATTATTGTTAGGTCAATGAAAAATGAGACTCAGTGTTACCTAACTTAGGTACCTAACTTATACTTAGTTTGATCGATCCGCCGGTAGAAGACGCTTCGAATGGTATGCATAGGTAGGTAACTCATTTTGGCCAAAACTGCATCATGACGATGTGGGAAGTTGCCGTGAGACCCTCGATACGTGATGTCATCACAAATTCAATTGATGATTGCTCATACAGATGACCGGACCTCTCCTTGGCTCAAGATGGAAATCTCAAATTGCGCTAAAATCGTTATTAATAATATTCTAAGGATGAGTTCAAAAATGAATAATAATTATTATGGAAAGCTTTATAAGTCAAATTTGAGTTTTTGTAAATATCCAAACATGGTCAATAATTGACCATTTTTGGATATTTAAAAAAACTCAAATTTGACTCAAACTCAATTATTGTTAGGTCATTCCCCAGGAATTGACTCAACTAATGGGTCTAGAGCGATAACTGTTGGACCCTGACGCCAGTACATAAGCACCTGGTGACTTGTCACCTGCTTGACAACCCAAAAAGTAAGATTGAGTTAGATGAGTTAGATTTTGTAAAAAGAATATACGATTTTGACTTTTGCCGAATCAATCAAGTTGTTTCAATAGGTAATAGAACTGGTATGTTTTGTTCTAGAGCTGGTATGTTTTGGGACTTGAATTTGTATGGAAATCCCTGTAGGCGATACGGGGGATGATTGAGGAAAGGGGCAGGTTGGCGATCTGCTTTTAATTTCGTCCAACAGGGGCGTTGGAGCGTCACCTTCTCACCATCTGACATTCTGCTCCACATGTAGTTGAAAGCTGAAAGAGTGGTCTACAAAAGTTGACTTCACAGCTTAGTTAGTAATTTTTTCCATAAGTTTTCTTTTTCTTCACCAGAATTGGCATGCCAACCAACATTTTCAATAAGGTTGAGGGATGTCGAGGGTCGGTCAAATGAGAGATGTTTTATATGCCCTTTATCTAATCAACCGTACAAACAGAAAGTTAATACCATCAAAAACTTGTTAGACCGAATAGATAAATTGAGTTCCCCAAAATTCAGACCAGAAAACTATGATCAAGGGCACATAAAACATCTCTCATTTGCCCGACCCTCGACATCCCTCAACCTTATTCTTACTGACGGTCAACAAATCACACAAATATTTCCAATATTTGTCACATTTAATTCTTTGCTCTAATCCGATTACTTTAATGTAAAACTCCGTCTCAATTTTAGTTCCTTTAGACCTTGTCAGCCATTTTGGTTTCAAAATCCTACAACATTGCGATTTTTCCTCCTCCAAACGCCTGATGGGGCTCAATAGAACAGGCCGATAAACGATTATCATTTCCCCTCCATTGTGACAATCATGCAATTTTGAACACTGACAAATGAGACCGAGCTGGAGGTTGACTCGTGAAATGGAGGGGGGGGGGGGAAATGATGAGAACGCGTTATAAAGTGGTGGACTGGGGAGGGATCCGATAGGAAATTATGACCCGGAGTCCCCGTTAATTGAAACGAATAGTTCCCACCAAATAGCCAATTACTACAGACGAGAGCGAACGTTACCAAAACACTTCAGTGACAAACATTAGCGCTTTGCCCCCCTCCCGCGAAGTCAGGTTTTCGTGAGGATGCCCCGTCGCCCTAATCAATTATAACTCACTTTCTCTTGGTTCTCTGGCGTTAATTTCGGTTTTGATGCGCTTTCCCCCGGTTTTCCCTGTGGGTTATTGAGTAAAATGATATAAATGGGCGGGTTCGGTCGGGAAATAAGTGTCTCCGTGTAAGTCCTGATTCAATTATCTATCCGCAATAATCTCGTGATTTAGGCGGAAATTGACAATGAACGTGGGACGAGGAGTTTCATATTATCATAACACGGAATCCATAGGGGTAGAGGGATGCAAATCGGTAATCGATTAATTTTAATCCATGTATAGCTACCGATTATTTTGTGTTAATCGATAATTGTTACTGATAAATCGGTTTTCGAGTAAGTATTTGTCTTCAACCATGTGTTTGTCATTTGCCTTCTACATTCATACTTGATACTTTTATCGGTTCAATTTATTATGAAATTCTCCATTACTGGGAAAAACATCTGATCAGGGATATTATGTCTGTTAGTTCAATCAATCAATATATTCTTTATTGATAAAGGCGTAGCCTATTCAATGCATGGGCTATGCCCATTATACAAAACTTGAATTAGGTAAATATTACATTTCCAAATATTAAATATTACATTTTGGTTTATTATCTTCGATAATGAACCATTGGAATCGCCCAAAGAAAAAATTTTTTTAACCCCCCCTCAAAATTTGTTGGTTTACGTTTCAAGATACGTAGATTCAGAAAATCGAATACTCGTAAAAAAAAATCCGTCCGTCCTACGTACGCCGTCCGCCGTATTTTAAATATTACATATCCATTATACAAAACTTGAATTAAATACCTATTAAATTTCCAATTATGTCTGTTAGTTTTAGGATCCCCTCAGCTGATCCTGGGCCTATACTGCTATAAGTGTACGTCCTGAGGATGCTACATACCAAATTACAGCTTCATAGAGTGAATAGCATAGAAATTCGATTTTTTTCAAAACTTCAAGTCAATCGCATCATGAGATATCCTTCAAAAACCTTCCAACCTTAGATCCTGCAGGCCCTTAACGGATTGAAATTATTGAAACCACAATTGCCACGAATCAATATCCACTATCAATATCCACTTAGTGATTTCGATTGGCTGAAGTGAAATCACTGTTATTTCTCGCTCCGTCGTTCCTTGTTTCAGTTTGCAAGGAGCTGATTTGAATAGCCGCACGGTTACTTATGATTGGATAAACTAATTGGGGCTAATCATGTTATGTCTACTAATGAATAGGGTGTTCCTGTAATGACTCCGAAGATTAGTTTCTGTGGAACTAAGTACAACAAGGTGACAGTGTCTAGTGCTGTTTCAAGCTAATAGGTTCGTCTGATCGGGAAGAGACCTGCGTCCAGGGTTGGTCTGTTGATTTCCGTGCAGACGCAGCACCTACCATGCATCACAGTTAAGACATGGGTAGTTAATCACAGTTAACGTGTGATAGGCATTCTACAGGAATACACGGAAATCAAGTTAGGAAATACACGGTTTCTTTTCCTTGTACAGCATTCTGTACTTTCAGCCGAAAAAATCTCACTTTTAATGTACATCACACACAATACATTATATCGTGGTAAACACCCTGCAAAAAAATAATGAAGGTTCACCGCAGTCTTCCGTCTTGTAGACCCTGTGATAGAAAAAAACTGAACTTCTTCCCTTACAAATATTTGCTTCCTGGTAATTGGCCAATTTGTCTCATAGCCTCAGTTTATGTTTCTTTTGTTTCGGCACCTCGTTTCCTTCCCGACTTTTTCTTTGCATTCCACAGCTCTTCCGGTTCTTCACTCTTAGTTCTGAGTAAACTTCTTGGTTAATTAAAAATTAAACATAGAATGAGATAAGGTGTTTCTCAGGTAGAAATGACTGGGTTTTTTTCTAGTTCGCTAAATACCCACGGTGGTTAATTATATATTGATTCTCCTTTTAAATATCCAAAATTTATCTATGATGATTAGTTGTAAAGTTACAACTTGGTTATTCTTTAATTGCGTTGACCAAATGACTTAATGTTGCATAAAACCTTCGTCAACTGAGACCACTTCATTTATTACACGAGTTAATCAAAACACATTCAATCGCTGTGTCACCACGATGATCCCCAAAACTGGTCAGATTTTCGAATACGAGTACTTGCACATTCCAAATTGAATTTGAGTAGATTTTCTAAGTTTTGTTCAATTTAGTAACAGTCGTGGTGGGCCAATATATTCTAAATATATATTATCGGTTCCTGCCGTACCAATATACTGGCTCACCATGACAGTAGATCGAAGTAGGTCGAGGTGCTTTACTTATCAAAGCCTCCCACATCTTATCTTATCTTGCCCCATTGATCCCACAACTCATGATTGAAACCTTGCAATTTTCCTATATAACTTAATAAATACTATATAACTTAATTGATGTGAGTATAATTGATTCCCTAATAAATACTCGTACCTACTTATTTAAATATTAAATATTAATTATTATTATTATTATTTTTTTTTTTTTTTTATGAAAAAACTTTATTCCAGAATAAAATTACCTATTAACTAATAGTTATTGTAAATCGAAGTTTGCTAAAATTCTGTAAATAATGATAGTAAAAATTAACGGTAGTGCACCATGGATATAAGAGCGAATTTTCGAAGAAATAACTGGTTTTATGTAAAATGTCTCCATTTTACGGGTTTTATAACAAATTTTGTCTTCATGTTTTGCCGAGTAACAACTTAGTCTATAGATATTACAACGCTGAACACGATGGTGAAGTCAGAATTGCTATTATATCATTAGAGCAGATGAACCGTGAAGAACATCTCAAGTAAAAACCTCGTTTCTTCATCTTCAAAGAGCTCCAGTTTGAGAACGGAATAAGATCTCGCAATTCTGACTTCACCATCGTCTTTAGCGTAAAAAACTATTATAGGCGTACTTATGTACAAGTACCTACCTGCCCAGCTGTCTATTTTTTTGGTAATTTTTGTTCTTATTTTAAAAAAAGTTCAAATTTGCACAAACGAGATTGCGAGCCGATAACGAGATTTCAACGGATGACGGGATTGGGAAGGTCTTTTGGGCCCCTGCAGATAATGAATGGTGGCGTGCGATCTGCAGATAACTTGAAACGAACGGATGGGGGGGGGGGGGGTTTGTTAGCGTGCGATTTGAGGACAACTTGTGGCGTGGAGAGGGGGGGGGGGGGTGTTAGCGTGCGAGTTGAGGACGTGTGATTTGAGGACAACTTGTGGCGTGGAGAGGGGGTAGCGTGCGAGTTGCGGACTAACGAGTTGTAGACGTGCGAGTTGCGGATTTACGAGTTGTAGACGTGCGAGTTGCGGACTTACGAGTTGTGTCGACCCACCACCCTCCTCCCCCCGTCATGAAGAGTTACAGACTAATCCCCCTCCGTTATTTTTGTATCTTTCAACCCGATCCAATGACTCTGTCGCCACCTGAATCCCGAATGTTCGTACTTCAATAATGATATGGTGAATTACTTATTATTTGAACAATTATTTAAACAACCAGGCTCATACCGCAGCTTTTCGTATGGTTAGGTAAATCGAGAGCTATCCAACGAGTGGTGAACGATTTTTGTACGATGATAACTGGCTAAGTTAAAGTTAAAGTTCCGTAGCAACGAATCAGTACGTAAAAATCATTTAATGATTTAAATTTTTTTTTTTAGAAATTTTTCATAACGCTTTCTTCGTCACACCGTAATGTCACACTTTTTGAGTTATGTGCCATAGTAAAGACATAACATGTCAAAACCTTTAAAACGAGGTGTGCCTTGTCAGACTGTTTCATGTTTGGAATTTATGGGTAATTGCCCCCCCCCCCTTAAAACTCCCCTAAACCCCCCTTAGAGTGGCCCGATTCTACCCATCTACGAAGTTAGCCTTTCGATTGCCAAGAAAGAGTTTTTCGGAGTTTTAAAAATGTTGGACTTAGAACAATTGATGTAGCTCTTACAGCTTCATTTTCTTCGAAAATTCGCTAAAAGGAAAATTAACTTGTATGAAACGCTGCCTCTCACAAAATACTAGGCAAGAAAGGCGTATCTCAATAGATACCTATTCACTGCTTCTTTGCTTAGGAATAGAGACACGCCTAATTGGCTTAGGATTTGACACAATTTTTGAGATACGCCCTTCCTGATGCTCTAGCAGTGAGTTGAAGTCGTTTTTGCATAACCATAAGATGTAGAAGCTCCTAAAGATTCCATAACTACAAAAAACCCGATAAAATACAAATAATTGAGATAAGCCCCTTTTGCTTAAGACGGCAGAATTGAACAAAATATTGTGATTTTGGTGAACGACAGATAACAATCTTGAGGATCTGGTTCTTTAGATTTCAAAGTATGTTGTGTGACGGAATGTACTTTGACGGGCCTTTGTCAACGTCAATTTATTGAGTCGAGAACGAATCGTTATAGATCGAACAAGCGTACAACCCCGAGGCCCTCTTAGTTTAAGTGACGTTGCGGACCCATAAATCATCCTCCTACCTCGGTCAGGCCAGTTAATACACTAAAGTGCCTAGTTCCCGTCGAAGTTCCTCCAGAGGAATGCCCTTTTCCTACGCTCTACCAGCTATACATTTTATGCTCGGAGCGGCTAAGACAGAGGCGGCCTTATCGTATTTCAGTTTTGCAACGATTCTGGGGTCATACTTCATCCGACGCCCTCTTCCCGCTCCATCAAATCCTTCGAAGATGATTAAGTGGGCGCGATGTCGCCTTCTATATCAAATTAGGGCCAATACGTTATCTTGAAGGATCTTCTTTGCAGCGGGAGTCGTCTAACTTGTGGAAGTGGCCGAACAAACTGAATTTACTGGGGTATTCGATGGACAACTTATCCGTTTGATTAAAATTCTATGATTCTATCTATCTAAAATTCTATGAATTCTATGAAAGATTTATTCCATCAGAGGTGAAATGAAAAATCATGAACTTTATAGATACTTTAAATATAAATGCCTTCTATAATATATAATGTTAAATGGTAGTGGTATGGAATTACCCCAGCACCAAGAAACAGGTTCTGTGCGGTGTGGGGGAGTAGACAAAAATTAAATAATACAAAATTCAACAAAACTTGATTCATGCATCGAGAAAAAAATTATAAAATAAAATGATAAAGTTGGTAATCCTCCATGTACGTACACTGCACATAATGTTTTTGCTTGTATCTGGCCCAAGTGAAAAGTGAAAATCCTGGTTTGTCAGAAACAATAACCTCCATAAGGAAATACATGTCCCAACAGTAAGGGAAGTCCTACAGGCCTCGTACTTCCGTGACCATTGACTACTGACAAATGACGGACGACCTGACGATCATGTTTATCTGATGAAAAACCACAAATTTTTAACCACACCTGCATACACGTGCAGTCAGTCCTAAGTCTGTAAGTGGGAAGGAACTTTTGTGGTTTTTGTCGGGTGCGTAACGTTAATTTTGTAACGCATATCGAGGAGCCAGGTGGACTCCCGTATCCGACAAGAATACCGTTTTTCATACTGAGCAACGTCGGTGAGCTATGCCTTCAACTAGTCACTCCTTCCGCAAGACTTCACGAAGTCTTCAAGTAGAGTTTCGAAACTCAACCGGTAAGTACGCAAGTAAGTACGTATCAGTAAGACTACGAATTATATTTAATCGAAAAAGGCCGCGGAAGCATCTCAAACTCGTGATAGCGATAAGAGACTTCAGTTTGGAACGTGTTGAAGACATTGTGTAGACATCCAGATGGTATACCTTCAGTGTGTTGCACCAATCCTTCTTCCTCCTGGAGTGTTCCTCCACCGCCGAGGAAGGCCATCCTTGCTCATCAACCATTTTTTTGACGTAATTTAGGTAATTGTTATTAGTAGAGGGCGGATAGTAGAGGGTTCAAAAAACATGAATTTTCAAATCCCACTGTCAACAACTTTCATTTGAAACGGTAGATTATAATCGTCAAATCTAACCCCTCTTCCCCCTCACAACTGCAGGGGTAGTGAGTGGTAGGGGGTACCCATGGGTTGAAGACAAATCGTCGTTGTTATTGTTACTATCTCCATGGCTGAAGGATACCCCTTTCCTTCATTCATGGAGGCAGTAATAATAACAACGATGGTTTGTCTTAATCAATTATTATTATTACTGATTAATCGGTTGTCGAATACATCTGGATTTTGAAAGCATTTTTTTAAGCATAAATTCTATAATATTATTATAGAATGCATCAACTCCTGATGTTTTCGAAAACCGATTAATCAGTAATATGTAATAATCCATTAATACAAATAATCGGCAGCTGGACATCGATTAAAAATACCTAATCGATTAATCGGGGTCAAATAGTCGATTATTTATTTGCATCCCTAGTTCCTACTAGAGTGTTTTTCTATTGTCTTTCTATCATTCCATGAAACGTGTTTTAAATAAAGCAGTATTTAGTGTAAAAAAGAAGAAATGAACAACTTAGAGGGAGTACCTAACGTAGGTAATCCAGTAAAATAGAGGCATTTTACATAAAACCAGTTATTTATTCGGAAATTCGCTCTTATAGCCATGCTGCATGAACCCCGAACCCCCCCCCCAGACCCCTCGGTTAGCCCCCCCCTCCCACCCCCCTTGGTACAGTTCTAGATCCGCCACTGTACCTAAGTACATGCCAATTTTTTAATGGATATTTTGAGTGAAAGGAATAAAATACTTATTTTTTCAGTGGTTCTGGTTTGCATTTTTGATTTGTCACCAATGAAGCTTGGGTCAAAAAAGGCTAATTCTGATTTGGTTAGTGCATATTAAGCACATATTTCGGATGTTTTTATGACATAAGCCGGGGTTTTTAGTATAAGAATCCGCCCTCCAGTTATTAGTTTTGCGTTGGAGTGAGGTGCGTTCAGAAAGATCGAAATATCAATAATTTTCACCAGTCGAGTCATTTCTCGAAGTAACGGTCTCCTAATTAGGCGTTTTTGGCGTTGACTACACCAACGTGAAAATGAGTAGCGATTTTCCCTCTTAGTTGGCTGCTCCTTCATTTTCGACAAAGCAGCGTGAGTTCGGACGTATCTTTTTATCTAGAAAGGCGAGAGCGAAATAAAAGGCGATGGTGAAGAGCTTCAACAATAAGTGGGTAACGGAAAGACCAAAAGGGCTCGTTATAACGCTCCAGTTGAGGGCTCAAAGGTAAGAAAAAAAAGTGTAAAGGAACTTTGGAAGGCGTTAAATGATCCGGAGTTTTCTTGGTTGTCATTCTTAACCTAACACGAAGTATCTTCCATCAGTCACACTGCAAAAAAAGTTACACAAACTTTTCCGTTTGATAGAGAACCATCTTACCTGTACTAAGTACGTACGAGTATATGGGCCATTTCACCGGAAAGTGCGAATCCGGGGTTCTACTTTTTAGGAAACTAAAAGTCGCAATTAAATTTGGAAAAAATCAGGAACGCTCGTCTAGCCAACCCGAAGCTAATTCCGTAGTCATTCAAACGGAAAAAGGCTTAATTAGCCAATTAAAAATATAATTAAGAAATTGCAAAGGTGAACGAATCTCATCGCCAGTATTATTCTTCAGATCGAAATTCCTTCCCCCTACTTGACATTCTTTCAACTACCTATGCTCTTCACGATTCTTCGTTTTTAGCGAATTTTTACAGAAAAGGAAGCTATAGCTTTCGGTCCAAAATTTTTAAAACTCGAAATCTTTTCGGAAACGGATTTTCGAAATATTTTTACATCAAAATCTTTTTTCAAACCATCCTGATTTACTGCCAAAAGACACAAAAACTGCCAGAACACGTATTTATATGTTTTTACATGTGTCATTCCGGACCATAACTCTCGATAGAATTGGGATGTTTAAATTTGCCTTTCCAGGTCCTTCTCTGCATGTTGTTGGAGAAATACAACAGGTTTTAGGTCGCCCAAACATTTTTTTTTTTTTTTTTTTTTTTTTAATAGAATGATTACTTTATTGTAATTTTCCCATTACATTACAGTTTCGCTGAAACGTACAATTAAGGGGTTACCCCCTAGTGTCACTTGTTACGGGGGTACTATCCATTAATAGTCCCCGTCAGTGTATGTAGCTATTTGACAGTGTACGTTATTACTATTTGACAGTATTACTTAAATATATGATGTAGGTACATAAGTATAGTCGAAAAACATATAGATTGAGATCAATTCACACATATTCAACATATAGATTGAGGTCAAGATCTTACTTTTGAAATATGACTAAGTAAAGTAGCAATAGGAACACAAAGACTGAGATCAAGATTTAACTTTTGAAAAATAAATACGTAAAGTTGCAATAGGAACACAGAGACACGTTTATAATAATACAATTAAGTTTATAGGATAACAATAGATGTTAGAAGTTTATGTTATAAGTTTAGTGCAAGTTTTAGTATAAGTTAAGTTTTAAGTTTAGTATAGGTAATTTTTTGGTTTAAAAGTTATTATTATAGATTTAAGAGTTGAGGAAATCTGGTGGTCGTTTCCGCTTAAGTCGCCTCAGGTGCCTTGGTGGTGGTGGATTGTTGGACAGCTGTTGCAAGAGGACGTTGCGATGCGTCGTCATGGATTCGTGTAGTTGATGATAGTTGGATCTCAAAACCTCTTTCACTTCCGGGATGAGCAGATCTTTATGGAGATTACTGAGATTACCAAACATCACGAGATATCACTAGGAGCCCCAAAACCTCAACGTTGTAAATCCACATCATGCAGTTGAGGGTTAAAACGCTGCAAAGTCATTATCATGGCATTATTTTTCTAGGGTACTTTGCTTATACCCCAATTTTAATCGTTGGTCAAAATCGATCAACCTCAAAAAACGTGGAAAACGATGCCCAGAAGCTGAACACCCCAAATCCTCAGATTTCAGGAATTTTTTCAGCAGTAGAAAGCTGAACACCCCAAATCCTCAAATTTCAGGCATTTTTTCAGCAGTTGATTCTTAGGGGTATAAACTGTGTTAAAACCTCAATTCTTCAACCTGAAAATCCCTAATCACCTCAAAACCGACCTCTCTAAAATTAGTACTCTTGTCCTCGAAGGAACCGTCAAACGACAGCAGAGGGACTCACTCTGACGACGTTTGAGACCGAAAAAAAATCTCGAAGTGTTTGTAAGTATGAATAATTTAGAGTGGAGAGGGCATAAATGAATCGCCAAGGGTCACCTTATAAATTCGACTAATGGAATTTTTAACTCGATCCTACGACAGCACTGGGTGTTGTTATGGAGGGACAGGTAAAATGGTAATTCTGCCATGTATGCAGCCTTCAGGGTAATTTGGTGAGAATGGTGATGAGAAACTTCCATACGAAATGACACTTGAGGTTTTTTTAAATGAATTTATTAAAAGCAATGAAGATTGTATACTTACATTTTGTGAAGAATAATACTCGCGTTATATATTATTTACATGGCAATCAGCACTTGGTGAAGTCAATTTCTGAAAAAGTACAGAAGGATCTTGAATAACTTTTAGAAGAAGACGAGAATAGCAGAGTACCTACGCCCTGGAAAGAAGGATTGCATAACAAAACGTGGTTTAAAAAACAGAAGTGAATGTTGACTGCTGACCTCTAAGTCTTAAGCGCACAGTTATTGGGCTCTAGTCACTACAGTATCTCATACGCATCATTCTGTGCACTGAAACCCACCAAACGTTGCCAGTAGAGAAACTTGTCTATGCCCAAAGCACGAGAAATTCAGATTGTGTTTGTTTGAGTTGTACAACGCAAAAGTTATTGGAAGGCAGGATCCAGAAAAAACTCTGCAAATTCTTGACAACGGTTTATTATCTTATTTGTACAGATCACCCTTCTGTCTAGATTTAGTGATCTAGACAGAAGGGTGATCTGCACAAAGAAGATAATGAACCGTTGTGTCAAGAATCCCTCAAAGATCTTTCAAGGCTGTTTCTCAAAGGTGGTCTGCGGAGGGAGGAGGAGGAGGAGGGAGAATTAGGGCGGAGGAGAACAGTGGAGGGAGGAGAGCGGAGGGAGGAGAGTACTTAAAGTGTAGATTATGAATAATTATTCCGCCTCGTCCTCCTCCCTCCACCTACCGCTCTTCTCCGCCCTCCTCCTCCGCTCTCCTACCTCCTTCTCCCTAATTCTCTCTCCTCCTCCGCCCTAATTCTCCCTCCTCCTCCTCCTCTCACCGCAGACCACCTTTGGGAAACAGCCTTGAAAGATCTTTGAGGGATCGCTGACTGACACTAGGTACGTATAAGCAAGTCGATGCATCAGTTTTATGGTTCGGGTATTTATTAAAATATCAAAGTTGGTTGTGTGTCACGATTGTTTGCGGATCTTCCGCGTTTATTAAAACTTATAATTATTGACACACCGGTTTATTATCTTCTTTGAGCAGAAACTAAATGATATAGACTAAATGACAACAACTTTCATTAAATCAAATTTTGAAACGGTAGATTATAATCGTAAAACCTAGACCCCCCCCCCCCCCCTCACAACGTACCTACTAGATACCAATTTTTCAGTGGTGTTCTATCGAAATAAAACAACGTTTGTCCACTGAGCCTCACTTTCGTCATCGTTATTGTTCATCTTCATGCCATGAACTTAGAGGACTTGGTTTTAGTAAATACATACTTGCAAGTACAGTTCGGTACGGGTACTTATGATTCACCAGGTGAAAAATCCAGTTGACTAGTAAGACGTTTAAATATGAAGCCGTTGCCAATTTGTAATAGACTACAAATTGGCAACGGCTTCATATTTAAACGTCTTACTAGTCAACTGGATTTTTCACCTGGTGAATCATAAGTACCCGTACCGAACTGTACTTGCAAGTATGTATTTACTAAAACCAAGTCCTCTAAGTTCATGGCATGAAGATGAACAATAACGATGACGAAAGTGAGGCTCAGTGGACAAACGTTGTTTTATTTCGATAGAACACCACTGAAAAATTGGTATATGTATACATATACCTACATTACGATGATTTTGCCTGAGTAGAAAGTAACAAGATCACAATCTAGACCAGATCGTTTCAAACTGTTTAAAACAGTTGAGTATAAACAAATATAATAATAATAATAAAACCATTCATTGTATAAAGGCCGACTGGCTCATTTAGTGCACATGAATTACATATTAAAAACTAATAGAGGTTTGTTAAAAACAAAAAACGTTTTTAAACAAATAAAACTTTTTTTTTACTTTTTGAAAAAATTTGTTTTTTTTAATCAACCCTGCCAAGTGCACAATGGTGTTAATAACGAGGGTCATTTCGGCAACTTTTCAGCAGAACCAAAAAACCATCTGCCAATGACTATGTTTACTGAGTAATTCTGTAAAATAAATCGTGAGATTTAGGGTTACCTAACTTAGGTACCGACCTTAGACTTAGTTTGATCGATCGCCTGGGAGAAGACGCTTCGTATGGTATGCATAACTCATTTTGGCCAAAAATGACGATGTGGGAAGTTGCCGTGAGACCCTCGATTTTCCGAGTGAAATTTTTTTCCTGTAACTATGTGAGAGACCAAAATCTGTCACATACTTGATTTTTTCAGCGAATCAATCAAGGGTTAAGGTATGAGATATTGTTGTGTTTCTTATAACCCTTTAGCAGGTGGATGAATAACGTAGTTGGACTTCATAGTTCCGAAATACCTCTTAAAATGACCCAACTCTCAGGGGGGGGGGGGCTATAGCACATCAAACCTGATGTCTTTGTACCTTGAAACAAATAAAATTCATACTTACGTCAAGGCAGAGGTTAGATTTTGATACACGAGTTGTTCGTCCTGCATTTTCTTCTATAATTTTCCTCTTCACCTTGTCTCAGTGGGTTTTTTTCAATTTGTCTTCCAAGTGTTTTGAGATGATCCCCCGTGATTGACGGGTCGTAACGAATTATTCCTCACTCGAATCCCCTCCTTGGGGACCGCGTGATTGATTGCTGTTGATTAAATCACCCCACCCAACACCACAAACTTATCGAAACAAGCTGGCAACCCTCCAATGCGGCGTTTGCTCCTCTTATTGTTCAAGTATAAGAACATTTATTTATTCATTAAAATTGTACTGGTACGTAGGAACACCTCTTATGATAAATTACAAAAATTAACAATGACAAGAACGAAAATGATAAACAAAACCATTCTCTTTTCCTTTAATTTTGTAATATATGAAACACGGCTATAAGAGCAAATTTTCGAAGAAATAATAATTATTAATAACGATTATCGGTTTTATGTAAAATGTCTCCATTAAAGAACATGATGTCCATGAAGGAGTATCAACCACGTTTCTTCATCTTCATAGTTTTCCAGTTTGAGAGCGGAATAAGATATAGCAATTCTGACTTCACCATCTTATTCAGAGCGTAAAAGCCTTTAAAATGAGGTGTCACTTGTCAGAATGTTGCATTTTGGGAATTTATGAGGAATTTCCCCCCTCCCCTAAAACTCCCCAAAACCCCCCTTAGAGTGGCCCGATTCTCCCCATCTACGAACTTAGCCTGTCGATTGCCAAGACAGATGTTTTGTGCAAATTTTTTATCTCAATTCTATGGAGAGTTATCGTCTGGAATGATACATAGGTAGGTACATAAATAAATATATGTATGTCATTTTTGGTGTCGTTTGGCAGTTGATTCAGGATGGTCTAAAACAGATTTTGGTATGAAAATTTTTCGAAAAGCAGAGTTTTAAAAGTTTTGGACAATAGCTACAATTTCTTCGAAAATTCGCTAAAAGTATGTGGACTACGGCTGGTATTTGTCCAATTCAATTCTGTTAACGTGGAATTTTACCTTCCGTAAATACGATTATTATTTTCGTAGGTCCGCACGGAAACAATTATTTTTCCAAATAGCCGAGCAGACCACCCCTTTGCCAATCGCTTGGAGCGTCAACTTCCTGAATTACATCCGGAGTCGAGTGGGAACCTGTCGGCTGTCGCTCGTCAAGTTTCCGGGTCTCGCCCCGAAATCCGACGTATGTACCTACTCCCCTCTCCGTTTGTCCATCTACACTGCTAATAATATTATGTTAGATGGTGTACGTACGACGTACACATTGGAAAACGAACGTTGATGCGAAACGCCCTCCTGATTGGGAACGCTGCCAATCATTTAGTTGGTCTACCTCGACACAACAACCACATGTATACAACTCTGAAGTTTGTACGGAGGTCTGTCTTGTGGCTGGATTAACTTTGGTGCTGATCCGCGTAGTTTTGTGCTGGTTTGCTCTGCCCCTGTTCTTGATCATTTCGTTCGACCGCTCTGGGGATATACGGTACTGTGGAAGCAAGACCGGATATCCCTCTGGGTGGGCATATTGCCTAACCACCGGAGAACAGGGCAACTTAGCAGCCATGCATTACATAGTAGCAGAGCGTGGTTGGTAGGTACGTGCTGGCTTTGCCTCGGTACTAGGGATGGGGAACGATTTACCGATTTTTATTGTTAGAACATCGATTTTTTTAATCGATACTGTTGTCGATTTTTATCTGAATTGACTCTTTAATAACGATTTTTTTTAAAATTCGGCGAATTTTTTCAAAAGGATAATTTATTTTTTGTTCTCCATTGTAAAAAAGAAAATTCGAATCATTTTTACAGGTGAATGGTTTTGGGCATGGATGAATCAAGGAACTATCTTTGTATTTGAACTCATCAGTGGATAAAATACAGGAGAATCCTTTCCTGAACTTGAAAAATATGAAAAATAGTGAAAAATATGAAAATATCCTGTAGTGTCACAATTTGCCCTACCTGCCAACGGCTGCTAATGAAAAAAAATAAAAATAAAAAATAAATAAAATCGACTCTTGTACCGATTTCCTATCCTTACAACCTACCTGACTTGCACAGGCTGTCATTATTATCATTACGATAATTATTTAAAAAACTCTGCAAATTCTTGACACAACGGTTCATTATCTTCTTTGTACAGATCACCCTTCTGTCTAGATCACTAGGTCTAAATGTCTAGATCCTAAATGTTAGATTAATTATTATTATCAATTATCACTAATTATTAATAATTTTATCAAGTACCTAGTGAAAATTATTATAATTTATTGTTAGGTATTAATAATTCGTATTTATTATTAATAATATTTATTATTAATTATGATTAATTAATACGATATAATTCTGGGGTTTTTAATACTACGTCGGTAATAATTTTTCTATAAAAGAAGTACCTACCAACAAACATTCGAAATTACCTTCATTTCCGTAGCACGAAACGCACCTCAGAACAACAAACTCGACATCACTTAAGCCATATGATGTTCAAAAGAGCTTGTTAGTATGAAAATGGACCTGTATTTCAACAGTATGATACACGATCGTGTTGTGAGGCACAATCTTTGAGCCCTCATTGTGAACGAACGGCTGGTCGTACAAAGCTGCGGATGGTCTTAAAAAATTCTACGGAACAAACTCTATCTAAATATGAAATAAAAAACATACCGTTTGATAGGAATTTTTCGAGATATGAGATTTTCAAATTTTCAAAATTCGTTTTGAACCCCTTCCCCTTGACCTAGGGTTATGAAAAGTTTGGAGGACCATTGTGGGGTTGGTCGAACCCCATAAAAAAAATTTCGTAATTTTAACTCAACGCTAACTGGGCAAAGTGGCGCGGACGGCGTACGGCGGACGGACGGATTTTTTTTTATTCGATTTTCTGAATCTACGTATCTTGAAACGTAATCCAACAAATTTTGAGGGGGGGTTAAAAAAATTTTTTCTTTGGGCGATTCCAATGGTTCATTATCGAAGATAATAAACCAAAAAACTCTGCAAATTCTTGACACAACGGTTCATTATCTTCTTTGTACAGATCACCCTTCTGTCTAGATCACTAGGTCTAAATGTCTAGATCCTAAATTTTTTTTTTTTTTTTTTTTTTTTTTTGAAAGATTTTATTGCTCCAAGTAATAACTTATTAACAATATTATTTTGAAACTAGGGCACATACTATTCAAAGCTTAGATACATCACTGAGTTTTGTTCATTTTTATGATGATATTGCATTCACTATACTGCTTCACCCGTGAGCAAGCTCGAGCGGTTTGGTACGCTTCAATCGTCTGGTGATATCACTCGTGTCAAGGAGTCGGACAGCTTCCTCGTTGACGTGAGACCTTAGCCGTTGAAAATGACGTAAGGCTTGCCGCTTGATGGCTTCGTTTATGGTTTCGATTTGAAGTTCATGGTGGAGTCGTTCATTTCGAAAGTACCATGGTGCATTGACAACATTTCTTAGCACATTGTTCTGGAATCTTTGGATTATTTCCCGGTTTGAATGAGCCGTGCAGCCCCACAGCTGAGCTCCGTAAGTCCAGACTGGTTTAAGGACTTGGTTATACAGCGTAAGCTTGTTCTGGATTGACAGTTTTGACCGCCTCCCCATTAGCCAGTACATTTTTCTGAATTTGAGAAGAAGTTCCTCCTTCTTTTTCTTGACGTGGGCTTTCCACCGAAGCCTGGCATCAAGCGTCATACCGAGGTATTTGGCTTCATTGGCATGAGGAATCACTTTGCCATTGAGATAAGCCGGTATATAGTCGATCCTTTTATTGGTGAAATCGACATGTACCGACTTAGTTTCATTCATTTTGATTCTCCATTTCGCTGTCCATTGTTGTATGCTAGATATTGACCGCTTTAACTTGGTCATTGACTCAATGTTGCTGTCTCCAACTGCCAATATCGCTGTATCGTCTGCGAAAGTGGCTGTGGTGTTCATTTCAATTTCTGGGAGATCGCTGGTATACAGGACGTACAGGAGTGGGCCAAGTACACTCCCTTGCGGGACTCCTGCACATATCGGTTTTGGTTCTGAAAATGCATCATCTTGCTTTATCCTGAAGTAACGATTAGTGAGGTACGATTGAAGCAACTCAGCATACTTTATTGGCAGGGCCTTACGCAGCTTGTAGTTGAGTCCTTCATGCCAGACCTTGTCAAACGCCTGAGTGACGTCAAGGAAAATGGCAGAGCATACTCTATTTTTCTCAAATGCTTCTTCGATGATGTGTGTTATCCGATGGACTTGGTCGATTGTTGAGTGTTTCTGCCTAAATCCAAACTGATGTCGTGGGATCAGCTTTCGTTCTTCAATAATTGGTATTAGTCTTCTGTGTATCAGTTTTTCGAACAGTTTAGATAACACTGGTAGAAGTGAAATTGGTCTGTATGAACTTGGTTGCCCTGGTGGCTTGCCTGGTTTGGGAATCATAATGACTTCTGCTATCTTCCACAGCTGAGGGACGCTTCGAAGTTTGATTACCGCATTGATGATCATGACTATTTTTGCGATAGCTTTACGCGGTAGGTGCTGGAGGATTTGTCCAGTGATAAGGTCATAGCCTGGTGCCTTTTTTGGGTTGATATCCTTGCTGATCACCTGTTTTATCTCTTTGATGGTAACTAATGGGATATCAATGTCCTGATCAAGTGGAGGTGTTTCCTCTAGCGGCGGTTCATCCGCCATTGCGAGATTCGGAGTGAATATATTCGCAAGATGGTCTGCAAAAGTATTGGCTTTGTCTTGGTTGCTCCTTGCCCATTTCTCGTTTCCACTCGCAATAGGTGCAGCTTGAGTAACAGGCCTCTTGAGATATTGTGTAGCCTTCCAAAGTGAGTAATCGGTATCACGATGACTCGTTAGCTCTGTGATGAAGTGTTCATGAGTTTCTTCATTGATCTCCTCCATCAGCGACTTCAGTTCACTTTGTGTTTTGTACCATTCAGACTTGTGATGTGGTGCTCTGGTAGATCCTAAATGTTAGATTAATTATTATTATCAATTATCACTAATTATTACCAATTTTATCAAGTACCTAGTGAAAATTATTATAATTTATTGTTAGGTATTAATAATTGGTAATTATTATTAATAATAATTGTTATTCATTATGATTAATTATTACGATATAATTCTGGGGTTTTTAATGCTACCTCGGTAATAATTTTTCTATAAAAGAAGTACCTACCAACAAACATTCGAAATTACCTTCATTTCCGTAGCACGAAACGCACCTCAGAACAACAAACTCGACATCACTTAAGCCATATGATGTTCCAAAGAGCTTGTTAGTATGAAAATGGACCTGTATTTCAACAGTTTGAGTCATGATCGTGTTGTGAGGCACAATCTTTGAGCCGTCATTGTGAACGAACGGCTGGTCGTACAAAGCTGCGGATGGTCTTAAAAAATTCTACGGAACGAACTCTATCTAAATATGAAATAAAAAACATAACGTTCTATATGAATTTTTCGAGATATGGAATTTTCAAAATTTCAAAATTCGTTTTGAACCCCTTCCCCTTGACCTAGGGTTATGAAAAGTTTCGAGGATCATTGTGGGGCTGGTCCGAACCCAGAAACCAAATTTCGTAATTTTAACTCAACGCTAACTGGGCAAAGTGGCGCGGACGGCGGACGGCGTACGGCGGACGGACGGATTTTTTTTTATTCGATTTTCTGAATCTACGTATCTTGAAACGTAAACCAACAAATTTTGAGGGGGGGTTAAAATTTTTTTTTCTTTGGGCGATTCCAATGGTTCATTATCGAAGATAATTGACCAAAATAGTACCTAGGTATCTCATTAGAAAAATAATATCTTCTTAGAAACCGATTTTAAATCGATTTTTATAAAAAAATCGATACTTTCGTGACGATTTTTCGGTAAGTCGATCTTTTAGATTCGATTTTTCGTATCGATTTCCCATCCTTAATCGGTACCTCCTCCACTATTGTTTGGAATTTGAGGAGCTTTCCCAGAAGTGACTCCTATAGTAGAGATCCAACCCATTTGGCGTAATACAAGCATTTATATTGGCAATTCAAATTCTTGACATTGTTCAATTCCTTTGTTTCTACATTTCGTGGGTAAACTTCTATATTCCAATTCCTATATCACTCCTGCCAATATCCATGCTAGTAGGAGCATAGTTCTCCAAAAGTAGTAATTTGCAGTAGTACCATTATGGTGGAGGTTAAACCATACCTTGGCGTTTTCCAGTGGTTCTTCTTGGCTTGGATACTACTTTCAGTTCAGCCTTTGTTTTATCAACAACAGCCTGGCATACCAGGTGTTGTTTGAAGGTGGGAGTGTGATGGTTTGCTATGCCCCTGTTCTCGATCTTTTTGTTCGACCGCTCTGGGGATATACGGTACTGTGGAAGTACAGACCGGATATTCCTCTGGGTGGGAATATTGCCTAACCTCCCTTGAACAGGGGGCCTCAGCAGCCATACATTACAGTTTTCAGGAATTTCCTATCCGAGATGCTACAAAAGCACGAGCTCGAAGATAACAAACCAAATGATGTGATATCCCCGAAAAACCACTCCGTGTAAAAATTACCAATCAAATATGTCACCTTTAAGAGATGTCCTGACCACTTCACAAGCACCGTAGCCGTTTCGAAATCTCCCCTCGGGGAGATCGTTTACCATGTTATACAAGCTAAAATTGTTCAGCCTCCTCCGGTGCTTGTGAAGTGGTTTGGACCTGATATATTATCTTAAGACATTATGTTAAGGCGGGCGGACGTCAATCTGTAAACTTGTGTAAACGTTTTCAAACTGAACGATCAATTCCAACACCGCTGAATTATTAACAGCAATCAGATTCCTGTTAACTTGTTGAATTCAAACAATTCTAACATCGATATCCCAGAACTTGTCTGTGGGTGTAAACAGAAAAACAAATGAAGTCACATAAGAACATTTATTTCATGGCTTTTTACATTTTTTTGGTTGGTATTTACAACAATACTGTTGCATACTGCATGCATAAATTCCACATTCATTATATGTAGCATACAAATACGTAGCAACTTCTTAATAATGCAATATCTTAGGCATCTCAAAAATCAAAATCAGAGCTATTATAATGAATTATAATTCACAATTATATTCATTATTAGACCTATATAATTCATAATAATTGATAAAATCTATAAAGTATATTTTTCTTAAACTTGAAATTTTCTTTGCAATATAAAGTTCGGAATCATAATATGATAATTTTGTTCCCTCTATGTAAAATTCAAGAGGAGTACAAAGAAACGTCATGCAGCTTGTTGAATAATTATAAATATTATTTATAATTATTCAACAAGCTGCATGACGTTTCTTTGTACTCCTCTTGAATTTTACATAGAGGGAACAAAATTAAACACAGCGAATTTGATTTTCCTTAAAAACACAAAGCCATTATGTGCCAATTTTCAGTTTGTTTCACACATAACAATTCGTGTTTTGGAATTGAACTCAGATCATAGAAATACGTTGACATTTGATCTATAAAAATCGAAAACGAAAGCCTTGTTTACTAAATTGTTCTAATTATATATAATTCTTTCATATTTAATTTATTGAGTCCGAGAAAATCGTCTAACAAGTTATTATAAGGTGGTGGTGGGGGGGGGGGGGGGATTTCAGAAAAATCACAACAGAAATGAATACATTTTGAAGGTACATGATTTCTAAGATTAACATCTTTTTCATCGGATGATATGTCTATATACAGAGAAACATTCAAAATCGGAAATCAGTTGGAAGAAAATAGCGCTTGTATTGACAAAACAAATGATTGTCACTGTTGGAAAAAATAAATGTTGATAAACTATTGAAAACCAAACACCACGTTTCATTTATTATTTATTTGAATGAAAGAGCAACAGAAAGTCGTTAGAAAGTGTTTGAATTGACAGTCCCAATCTGTTAATTTCCTGAATGCAATAAATATGTACCAACATACGTAACCGCGTGATTATTCAAAACGGGTTTGAAAAAAAAAATGAAATTTTGAATGAAAATGAAAAACTTTGTACCCCGATCCTGAGTTATTTTTGTGTGGTTTTAATCGGCTGCTGCAATGGTGTTGGTACCGTTGGTCAAAGAATGTTCCAGAGATGTTCCATCCATGCTGCTGGCTTCCTTCAAAAAAACACAAAATACAAAAATTGGTTTTTTAAAAAAGTCTGGAGGTATGTAAAGAAAAAAAAATCCATCCTGCCAAGTGGGTGATAGTACAGTTTTCTCAAATAGGGATTTTGGAGAAACGCACTTCTCACGTCAATAAAAGGCCTCTGCATTTGACAGAGAGGAAGTTCGGTACTAAAGTGGTGGTAAAAAAATTCTGTGATTTCGCACCTCAAGAAATTTGCGAAAAACGGGTGAAACAATTCATTTCACACTTTCAAATTGGTATCATATTGGTTCAAGTTGGTATTGACTGAAAATGAACACTCAAAGGGCTATCAGATCAATTTTGGCTCATTCGAACATTTATGCTAAATTTGACCTAAACAACTCATTTGCTAACAAAAATTGATTTTGGATCATTAAATGCAGCGGGGTTTGAACCGGTAGATAACAAAAAGTAGAAAACTCATAGACAACGTTCATCATTTTCTGAGTAAATCATCCTTCTGTCTGGATCACTGATCTGTGTACAATATCCTTTCGAGTCCCATAACTACCGAAATATGGCGCTTTCAGTCTGGTACCAAAATTCGTTACTACTCGTATATCGAGAGTCTCACAGCAACCTCCCACATCGTCATTTGGGCGACATTTCAGCAGAGCCAAAAAACCATCTGCCAATGACTATGTTTACTGAGTAATTCAGTAAAACAAATTGTGAGATGTAGTGTGACCTAACTTAGGTACGTAATTTATACTTAGATAGATCCGCCGCGGGGAAGACGCTTCGAATGGTATGCATAACTCATTTTGGCCAAAAGTGACGATGTGGAGTGTTGCCGTGAGACCCTCGATGTGAAATATACTTACGATATTATTAATATAAAAATTTTCGGCGACCTGTGTGATTTCACTAAATTTTAATAATAAATAATTTTCATTAAATTTTAATATACTAGCACACAGGTCACCAAATATTGAATTTAAGAAAATCCAACAGGTTCCACCGATGAAACTTCTTCATGGGGATCAACAATTAATTCAATGACACTCATATTTTTTCAGGTAAATTGATAGTATATGCCCATCATGTTGGATCTATCAAAATTCTAGGTAAGATCCCGCCTTGATAATTCAAAATTGGGTCAGTTGTTGGTTTTGGAGGTTGAATGTAAAGGAATTAAACGTTTGCTATGAATTTTGATTTCCGTTCTTGAATAAACTACAAGCAGGCACGATTATAGTATGGTGGAACTGAGGAAATCTGAACTGTACCAATTTATAAAATACCACCTGGTAACTGTATTTATATCATTTAATGGCTCAAATCAGCGAATATTTTGCATCTCTAAGCCAACCGAGGCTGAGTTAACATACGGCGTACAAATGATGTACTGCAGTTTTGTATGGAAGTCGAACTTACAATGCTGATGGCGCCGACAATGCATTTCTCTGCTGGCTCGCCGTGCTCTTCGTCCGAATCCATTTTGTTGTCGCCGTCCTCAGAGTCCTGTAAAAGTGCATTATTGTGGTGATTGCATCGTATAAAGTGGACTTCAGTGAAAAAGGCCTAAAGGTCACAATGAGAGCCGCGGGAGGAATCTCCAATGAATTCCGATCACAAGGAATTCGCATGTCTCAGGGAATATGGAAACAATCGGTTCACAGCTATATTTTCTATCAACTTTCAACAACACGACAAAATCGAATAGATGCGATTTACAATGTTTGAATTTCTGCCCCGTTTTGAGCACTTTGACCCCACTGTGCGTCGTCAGATTTTCAAAAATCACAAAAATGTCAACACCGCATCTTTTCCCCCCTACAATGTTGAAAAGATTTGATTTGATAAGCATTGATTTAAAAAAACTAGGTGGTTGGTGAACTGATGTAATGTGTGACTTTATTGTGAGGCGGAGCTGCAAATCAGCAGGATGACACTTCAAAGACTGAGACAATTGACTGTGATACTTGTTTACCAAGTTTAGTGTAACTTTTACCCCGGATTTTGGCTCAGCGAAACCCATCTAACTATCATGTTAAGTACAAATTTGAGACTGATTGTTCTTAATAACCTTTTTTCCCTCGTTCATGCATGAGATGGTGTTTGATCGGTTGGAACGATTTCGCATTAATTATGGATATTATTGTTTCAAGTAGGAAACTTTCCAAATCATGATTATTTCACAAAATCTCAACAAATGTTTGGATGAATAAAAAACTCTCCAACCATTTCTTAAGCCAACATCACCTAACCCTCACGATTTTTCCTATCGAGGCATCTGGGGAGCCTACGGTAAGATGAAAGTAGTAATTTTAGTGTGAAATTAGTGGTAGTTTTGAAATAGAACAGTTTCGTCTTTCCTGAAAAGTTGGGAAAAATGGGTTGAGCTGTGTTGCTTCTTAAGCGACGAAATGCCACATCGTAAAATGGCTGTTTTCAGAATCCAGCTTGGTAAAGGTAGTTTATCTGTAATTTCAACCTCATTAATATTAATTAAATTAGAATTCCCTCGCAAAATGTAACCTTTGGGTGAGTTGAGATACACTAATAACATAATATTACGTCAGCGTAATTTTGCAATAAATTAGGTAAATAA
The DNA here is from genome assembly GCA_963920205.1 of Stenodema calcarata. NCBI lineage: Eukaryota > Metazoa > Arthropoda > Insecta > Hemiptera > Miridae > Stenodema > Stenodema calcarata. The sequence continues at coordinate 21,023,365 of OY986061.1, read as the reverse complement.
CAAGTAACTCTCTCGTTAGAGACTAGGAGTGGCAGAGTAGCGTTCTGGTCAGCTTGAGCATCTCCTATTTGCACAGCCGGTTTTTGTCTGCTTCTCCTTTCAAATCTGGCTATTCAAGTAACGCGGACAGGTGAATCCATTTACAACTGCATTTCACGTACACTTCCGATGAAAATCACCATGTAGATTACCGGCAAGGATTCTTTCTTCGAACTCCATTACGTTGATGACTCAGTGCGAGTTTCTGTGAAATGACAAAGAATTGAACGATACACGTCGGATCCTGTTTCCGACTCAATGGAGCGATAATGAATGTGTTCTGGGTGTACGATAGGTTTTTATTTTTTCACATTATTTATTTTACCTCTCTGTACCCTGTCAGCAAAGGAGGTCCGCAGTGATTGGAAATGAAGGATTGATTCTACCCGGGAAAAGTTTAATTTGCAAAATTGGGCTTCCTTTCATGTCATAATGGACTTTTTGACTTGGAAAGCGGGAGTAGATCGCCCGTAAGATCTCAGAGTGTGATCCGGAAATGGGGCTGAGGGGGTAGGGGTGGTTTCACTGAGCCTCTATCCATTAGCTTATTAGGTCACCTGCTGATAAAAGCAACCGTGTCCATTAGGGTAAAGTCCGCGTAACCTCCATTCGAGTCCCTTATTCACGGGACTTACGTTACAACCCCCTCTCCAATCCGCGGTGAAAACCGAATTTGGAAATCCTTTGATCCCCCCCTCTCAAAATCTTCCGTTCAATAGCTTTTCCGGAGGAAGTTCCATTCATCAAGCATCCCAACCCGGTTTGGCTTTGGGTTCCTTCTCAGTCGTTTTTTGATATCTTTCAAATGTATATATCCTTCCTCGGGTTTCATTAGCGGTTCCCCTTTTGTCCGTTTGTGAGAACTTTAGGCGAGTTTCACCCGTCATTACTCAGAGATGCGGGGTTTCTCAAAGGCCGATCGACCATTCGACAAGTGAAATTCGTACTGATGCAGACCGCCATTTTATTAGCCTTTTCAATGAATTCTGACTCTATGGTTCAAATCATCGAGAAACCGGCGGATCTTCGTTAGCAATCATTAGTTCTATCTAAACGGCGGGAAATGTAAACTCTGATTCCTGGTTTAATTTCGCATTAGTGTACTTCTGTGTAGATATCTTGGAACCTTGAGATATATACGCGTATATACGACACATACGAGGGGTTCGTGTATATACGAATCAATGAGTGTCTGCTTTGAGGGCTTACAAGGTACAAATCCTTGGGATTTCATCAGCATAGTCTGCGTTCTATTTGTACAGGATTCCGACGTACAATAACACTGCTCTACAAAAAAGAAAAAAAGTGACCTGAAAGTCGCCGGTCTCATCAGTAGTCATTATCATGGATTTTTCCGATTTTTCGACTATTTCATAAATTTTTACTACAACTTTACGGTGCATTTTCCTGATCTTCACGAACTTCGTCCAAAAAATTAAAATGGTGCTAGATCTGTAGGAAATTTCATGTTGAATCCAAATATGACCCCAATTTATTCTTCACGTTGATAGAAACCCTTTAAATCCCCCAAAAAAACCTACTGAAAAACTGTAAAAATAGTTTTTTTTTGCATATTTTCCGCACTCATTTTGAAGACAAATTCACAGAGACAGGAGATCCCATTTAATTACGAATTTTGAGGCGATTTCACCATATTTCGCTAAAATCAATTCCAATTTTCCAGCGTAAAAAATTACAGTTTTTGAGAGTTCCGGTTGGTCTAATTCGACGCAAGAGAGTGTAAACTTCCGAATGGTTGCCTTCGATATTTTTGGCAGGTCCGTTGGAGTCAACAAAAACGTACCCAAGTAAAAAATTGGCAAAAAAAAAAAAAAAAAACAACTATTTTTACAGTTTTCAGTAGGTTTTTGGGGGATTTGGAGGGTTTGCATCAATGTGAACAAAAAATTGGGGTCAGCATGATTTGGGATTTGGATTCAGCACGAAATTTCCTACAGATCCAGCAACTTTCAGGTCACTTTTTTTTTTTTTTTGTGGAGCAGTGTAATTAATGATCGTATGATGTATCCATTCAAAGTAGCACTAATTAAATAATGCATATTATGCGGGTACCCTCATATCCCTACGACTTGCTACAATCACTAAAAATAATTTGATGGATCTGCACCGAATTGTCTGATTTACAGTTTTTCCAAGCAGCCACCAGTCCGCCTTTCGAAGTGGTTTTTAAACGGAACTCCTACGCGTAAAAACGGAGGAGAATAACGCCCGAGTCCATCTGCTAATTGTTAGCGTTTTCAAGAGAAAACGGGCCATATATCCAGTTAAGGGAAACGGTCCCTCCCATTCCAAACAGGTAATTGGGTTACCTTGGGATTCTGGTAGGAATTCACAAACCCTCTGTAACCCCTTTACGTTTCAAGTTTGCACAAGTTAAGATTGATAGAGCGGAAAACAGGAATCCAGGGGTGCCTCAAACGGCCGAGGGGAAAACAGCCGAATTGGGTAGAGAAGTCGGTGGATTAAAACGCCTATGATTGTTTGTAGTTCAAGGTTTCGGATAGACGACCTGTTCAAATATATAAAATGACGATAATTTAGTGCGTTTGAAATCCTAAATTAGGCTCGAAATATCTAAAATTATCGCGGCGTTTAGTATGACTCCTAAGGACTCCTCACTACTCACTAAAATCCTCTCAGCAGGAGTTCAAATGAACTCCTACGTAGGAGACGTTATTACTGTTCAGAAAACCAATTGGCACAGTTCAGAACAATGGGGAAGCTTTAATCCCAAAGTGCTGATCCTATTACTTCCAATTAACGGACAAAAAGGAGATCGATACGACCAATTGACCGCCTTAGGGGAGCTGTCAAGTTCCCTCCGGAGGCTGATTATAATTGAGTGACTCGCGAGCAGAATCGTGAACGGGGAAGGCGAGTTGATAGGAAATTGGAAAAGTAGATGGCGTGCCAAAGGGCCCTGGGAAGGGAATGATTACGGATTATTAGAGGTTATAGAGCAGTAGGTATAAGAAGGGAGAATGAAAGGTTTAGGTGGCTCCTTCAGGAAATGACGGGGGTGGCAAGGGTAGAATGACGGGGTAGAAGCCACGCCCTCTACGAACTTATCGCCTTTCCACGTCTTATGGACTTTGGCGTGGTCGTGATTGATGGAAGCGGGCTTTTGACCCAGGTCCGTCAGAATCCGACAGACAGGCTGCATAGGTTTTTTTTTCCCCAACTGAATGATAGGTAACCTTAACCTACCTATGTACCTGCACTACCTACATCAACAGGTAAAGTCGAGTTGTTTGATGTAACATTCACTAGAATGTTCTTCGCCTGGTTCTCTAGGCAGCATAATTAATAATAAATACAACATTTTCACAGGTGTTTTCCACCTACTTGTTGGACCCCAACGTGTCGAAGTAGCAAACGATGAAGACATCATTCGTACGACTGTTGAATTAAATTGTAACCAGATCAACAACGCCGTTGTTGTGTACGTTACGGGCTACCTCTCAGATGAGCTCCAAAAGGTGCCCTGGGTCTTTGTAAGCCCCAACCTCATGCCACTTTATCAATTTTCATCACAATACAAATCGTTCCCTTCACAAACCTTGGACTGGTCGTTGTTCTGAGGGGATGGGGTGAGACGGTCGCAGACGGCACTCGCTTTCGTCGACAGCTCGTAGATGTTGAGCATGTGCGCGGCCTGAACGTGGACCATCAAATCCCACGCTGTCCCGAAACGTTCTTTGCACTGAACGCAGGTGAGCGCCACTCCGTCTTCTGTATCTGCAACCACCAATAGTTGTTCAGAGGGATCTACAGCATTTCCAAGTCTGGTACAAAACTAAATAGTATCAACAGTAGAGCTTTTTGATGGTCCAAGATTTCGTCACATGGGCTAACTCACTTTTCCCAACTTTACAGGAGAGACAAAAACCGTGTGCCCAGTCTTGCTATAGACTTTTCTGCAATTTTGTTCTACTATGAATGAATGAATAACATGTTTATTGCATAAGAATCATAAACAATACAATCACATAACAAATTGTACTAGTAACCTACAGATGAAATAACAAAAACATGATATGCTTTAGGCCTTCAAGGCCTGTCAGCAGGAGCTCCGTTATTTAATCCTTAGCTAGACCTCAAGGTAAATTAAGCGTAGTATTGAGGAAGGAACATGGAGAGTAATGAACAAAAGAAAATAGGAAAAAAATCCTTTAACTCGGTGACAATTACTATTTTTTCTATTATTAATATTGCTTCATTCTAAATTAATGTAGATTTATATTGCTTCATTCTAAATTAATGTAGATTTATTTTATTTTAAGTTTTTTTCATTTGCATTATTAAATTTAACTATAATTCAATTCCCTGTACCGCCACGCATTTCTCCTATATCTACAGAGCGCAGACCAATCCAGACCATTTAGGACATCCAAAAACTCTTGTCTTGATAGGGACAAGCGCCCGAAGCACTCCAGCCTAGCGTATGCCAGAATTGGGCATTCCGTAAAGGTCCAGGATCTTTAATAAGTGATAGAATTAGTTAAAAAGGAACAAGGGCAAAACTATCAAGACGTACAGAACACTGAGAACAGATAAGGTGTGATAACAGCGACATAGAGTATAGGCACGACTGTAGGTGACCCACAGATAAGGAATTGCAACCTACACTCCCCTTCAATTCAACATTACAAAATTTTTAATCTGATAATAGTTTCCAAAATCGAGTCACAACAAAGGCAATAAACCGAGGCACTTGCGAAGTTCACAAAACTGAGAAAGGGGCAATCCTTTGGTAAACATATCGCCTTCTTGCTGTGAAGTGGAGATATATTCCAGATGTATCTTATTTTCTTCAATGAGATCCTTGAGAAAATGGTAACGCAAGTCGAGGTGTTTGGATTGTTTTGTCTCTGGAGTGGAGGCCATTTTTATTGTTGACTGGTTATCTTCATAAATTGTCACAGGAGTCACAGTTTGTAATAGAAGTTCCTCCAAAAGTCGGGTGAGGAACAAACACTCTGTAGCTGCTGTCGCTAGTGCAATATACTCAGCAACACACGTAGAGGTGGCAACCAACTGTTGTTTCTGTGACCTCCAGATGACACAGTTTCCAAACACTTCGAAACAGTAGCCAGTGACGCTACGACGACTTTCTATGTCGTTAGCATAGTCAGCATCAGCGAAACCAACTAGCGGAGGAGCCTCCAACTGCCTTGTAGGTATATACCAAGCTGAGGTCTTTAGTTCCTTGTAAATATCGCAGAACATTCTTGAGGTAATTCCAGTGTTCTTCATTGTAGCTATTCTGAAACGTACTGAAGTACGAAACAGAGAATCCGAGGTCAGGACGGGTACCAACCATCAGATACATTAACCCTCCAATTAGTTGTTTGTATGGGTATTGATTATGGTAAAGTTCCGCTTTTGTTAGGTAAAGCTTAGGCTGAATCGGTAAAACAGCAGGTTTACAGTCAGCCATTCCAAATTTCAGAAGTAGTTTGTCAACTAGTTCTCGCTGACTCAACACAAGTCCATCCAAAGTTTGCTTGATAGATATCCCGAGGAATTGCATTGATTTCTTGGAACTGTCTGAAAGATCCTTCATCTCAAACTCATTCATGAGACAATTCTTGATTGTTTGAAGTTCTCCTAGAGATTTTGAGATCAGAATCATGTCATCAACATATATAATAAGGTAAGTACCATTAGGTCTTATATATAAACATGGGTCAGCTGATGATCTTTTGAACTTCAAAGTCTTCAGGTACTTTGTTAGTTTGCTAAACCAACACTTTGAGGCTTCTTTCAAACCATACAACGACTTTTTCAACTTACAGACAACACCATCCTCACAGTCAAGCCCAAGAGGGGGTACCATATACACGGGTTCCAGCAAGTAACCATGTAGAAAGGCTCATGTCACATCAAATTGACAGAAATTTAACTGTTCATGTATCATCAGTGAGAGGAGAGTTCGAATAGTCACCATCCGTGCCACAGGTGCGTAGATTTCTTCATCAGATTTCTCCCCCTGAAGAAATCCCCTGGCAACCAACCTTGACTTCTTGACTCTCTGGCCGTTGACACTCTTTTCTTTAAAAACCCACTTCAAGTCAATAAGTTTGCAGTCCGCAGGACAACTGACAAGGTCCCAGGTGTCATTCCTGAGGAGTGAGCCAATCTCTTCTTCAATTGAGGATCTCCATCCAGAAGTTAGCACTTCACATGACTTAGGACCAGTGTCAAGAATCTCGTCTATAGAAAAAGCAGCCATCATGCCTATTTCATAATCTGAAAGCCATTCAGGCAACCTCCTGTCACGTTGGAGGCCTCCAGAATTGTGATCGTCTTCCATAGGTTGCTCATGAGGAATAGGTCGGGAGTTACCAGACAACTCATTCTCATTGGTTGCAAATTCGGTCTCTGAAGCAGGAACAGCACCTAGGGGTTCTAGAACAACAGGTTGAGGTTCTGTTACTTGTGAGTAACCAAGCAGGGGCTGGTCCAAACGTCTAGCAGTATACCAGTCAGTGTCTGAAAACATCTTGGACTCATCAAACCGAATATTCCGACCAAAAACAACCCTCTTGCCAACAGGATCCCACAGCCTGTATCCATTGGGAGCATATCCAATCATAATCATGGGTGTAGAACGTTCATCCAGTTTTTTGCGTAACTGTTTAGAAATATGTGAGTAAGCAACAGAGCCAAACAATTTTATTTTCTTACAGTTTGGCGCATACCCAAACCAAAGTTCAGCAGGAGTGACTCCACGAGGAAGAGTAGAAGTTGTTCTCCTATTAACAAGATAAGCCGCAGTCAATAGAGCTTCACCCCAAAATTCATCACCAAGCTTTGAATCAAACAGCAAACAACGCACAGTGTCCATCAATGTACGATTGAAACGTTCAGCTGTGCCATTTTGCTCAGGGTTGTAGGGAACTGTGTACTGAATATCAATTCCATTTTCAATGCAGTAATCTTTGAATACGCGAGACTTGTATTCCCCACCTCCATCACATCGAAAAATTTCTAGCTTAGCATCGAATTTAGCGGTGGCGTACATATGAAACTGTTTGAACTTCTCAAAGACTTCATCTTTACTTTGCATCAGATAGACTGTACAAAAATACGAATAGTGGCCAATGAAAGTCACAAAATATCTCATATTATTGTGCGTCAAACTCATTGGTCCACAAACGTCAGATGAAACAACCTGCAATACAGGAGTAGCCTTACGATCTTGGGGCTGATCTGGGAATGGATTGCGTGTTTGCTTACCACGCATGCAGACATCACATATGTTAGGTGTAGGGTACAAATATGAATGACCCATCCTTCGATGTAAAAGTGTATCTTCAGCAGTGAGATTTGCTGATCCAGAATTTAAAGCCAAGTTTGACACATTTGCAGATTTAAAATTCAATAGTAAGTCCAGCACATATAAATTTCCGATAGACGATCCCTCAAGCAGAGTAGAACCTTTGTTCTGAATGACAACTCTACTTGACTCAAACTTTACAGACATACCCGCCTGCTCAATGCACCGGACGGACAATAGAGCTATAATCGTGGAGTCATATGAGCTTTTGTTTTCTAGGTAGTCCACGTTCCAGTCAAGATGCTTGTAGACCAGGTGGTATTGGGCGTTTTCCGCTTTGTCCCTGAGAGACTGTAAAAAGACGGCCCTGTGTCTCTCTAAGACGCTCTTCATCAACTTTCCAAAGTGCGTCAGGTCGGAGTATGCACCAGCGGGAAGCAACGGTGATATCTCCAAGAACATCTCACTCCATACTTTCGCCCAGCCTATATTCCGTCTTATCACTTTCAGTGCTGATGCTCGGGTATACCGGCCGTCCGGCTGCTGTAGAATCTTCAGTATATACTTCCCATTCATCTCTAGAGTATGAAGGAAGACAGGCTCCTGCTTGGTTTCATTGTAAACAATATAGTTAGGCGAATGCCTTGGTATTCGAAGCAGTTTTTTTCAGAAATAGCCTCTTAACCTTCTCAACCGCCTCGAACTTCCCATAGCCACTGAGCACCGTAACCAACTGTTGCCATTATAACAGACGTTTTTGTTCTACTATTCTTGGGTCTCCATACGAGTGTGAAATGAGATGAACTCTAGAACAAACTTATAGCAAGACTGGGCACACTTTTCGTCTCTCCTGAAAAGTTGGAAAAAGTGACTTAGCCCTTAAGTACGATTTGACAAGACGACCGCCACAAGCCAACTAAACGTGAGGAGGTTTAAAATAATACGAACTATTCACAGTAATTACCCTTTAAGCTGCCATTCATGGTACTGCATTTGCACGTAAACCTCAGCTTGCAGAAATCCTTCTTGTGCTCAAGAAGCTCATGAAGCTCTGAAAACATTTCTCTGCAGTTCCCGCATATGAGGATGTCCGGGTTACCTGAAACAAGGTGATAGATTGGTGATTTATCTGGCAGAAAGTCCACTTTTGATGGCATACATTGTAATTGCATCACATTTGAAGAGTTCAGGGGAGGGGGAAGGGGTGATATCCATTTTTTCCGTTTTGAGTTAAGATTGGCAACATGCAGCCCTCCAAGAGTAGTTTCACATGAGCTATCAAAACAGGGAAAAGGTATCTCACACCGAAATTAAGGTTTGAAAATATCATATACAAGGAAGAAAGGGGCTATGTACATCGGAACTGGGAGGGGCTATGTTGGTGGATCGCACGTTTTGACACCTTCCTATCAGCTTATATTGGCATTAAATCTGTACAAAACGATGTAGCCAATGTCTAACGAGAAGTATAGAGACCCCGATTATCTTAAACAGTTTTGTAGCCAATGAAGGCAAGGGAGTATTACGAAGGACTACCTCACATAACAAGAAAGAAGAAAAAACGAGTAAAAACAAATAATTATAATAAGAAGGAGAAGAAACAACAATCTGCAATATAAACAAGAATTGTCATTTTGTTTTTCCCGTCAATTTATTAGGTCGTGATGGAGTTTTGGTTGAATAAAAGGCTTTAATTGATAGTTGGTATTTTATTTTCAATTCCCGATTATTCATATGCTTTAACTACTAGTTCAGGAACCCACTGGATCATTCAGCTTACATGCAAGACATAGGTACACACTAATTTTGCTGAAGTTTCCAACTTTCAAATTCGTTTATCTCGAAATCAAAAAAGATGGGTGTCAACCTTTTCTCTCCTGGGCTCTTCATTTGTAACCTTTTACGAAATCGTAGCATCTCTTACAAAATTGCCAACCTCCTGTACTCGAAATCCAATGAATCCTTTTTTTTAAACCCAATTGGCACAAAAGAGTGATGGGGCGGAAGGTTTGTGTATAAAGAAATAATTTGGAGTATTTCAGGACTTTCGTTTGGTTTGAGGTCGAGCATTGACATTGAAACCTTACCTGGCGCCAGAACTAAGTGGTTCATTCGAAAAACTGGATCTCATAACCTCCCAAGACAATTCCCAGTCTAAACTCAATGTGGATACATGTCTTATAATCTTGTTTCTTGAATTTACAGTACGATGGATTCAAATGTCAGAATCTTTGCTAGTTGTCGAATTTGAGATGAGGTGAGAGTCTCCGTTTGCAGTAATACTTCGCCCATGAAAAGTACCAGTACTCGAATAATCACACAACAGTACTCACTGTACACCTTGACTTGTGGAGGTGGGCTGGAAGACAATTTGTGAATTTTGTTGTTGGAAGGTCGGATAACACCAGATGGAGTGTTGAGAAGCGTCCTCGGCCTTTTCAGCGGCGGCATGATCCTCTGGGCACCGGTGAAGGCTGCTCCGCTCGCATAGTAGCTGCAACAAAGCAAGATAACAAATTAAATTACATGCAGATTGAATACCAAGATCGTCGTAAGAGTGATATTACTGTAAGGATTTTCGATCAAGTCTAACAATATTATGATATCATCAATTTGTTTCAGAGGGTTGATCACGTGCTCGATACGAAGTATGGATAGCACTGTTCCATTTGACACAACCTTTTATTTAAATGAGACTTTAATAGCGACAAGAGTCCCAAATACGTTTAGCTGTTAAGAAACTAACATCCGCTAAGGGCAGCTATTTCTTCAACGAGGTAAAGAACTTACTGCGCCATTGTGAACGAACGAAAGTTGGAAACTTGTGTAAGAGAGAGAAATGGCACTTGGGCCAAGTAGAGGACTGAACAACTTACAGTTCCGAGTGACTTCTTCACAACCCAAACGGGTTGTTTTCTTTCAGTTTTCGAAGATTCTCAGGGGTTTTCATGAAAATTTGAATGATTTTGAACAAAGCACGGTCGCATCAAGCATTCTGTTTCGATTGTTGAATTGTCGGTAATATGAAATTAGTGCGTGACTCTGGGATGGGGCAAGGAAACAGTTGATGCCTATAACAGAAGTTACCACTGATATTGCCTGCAGGAATATTGGGCAGTGTCATTGTGTCGTTTGTTGGTCGGTAAACGTTGTTTACATACTCCGGTTAAGCGGACGTTACATATTACTCATTTATGGGATCAATTCGACTTTTCGATTAGGCTTCATTCTACTCGTGACCCACACAGTTTTGCGAGTCAAGTTTTTGTTTCAATAGTCCTCTGAGCGAAGGGTTCATTCATTGAAGGGCACACCAGACAACGTCAAATGAACATGGAAAATAGAGCAAACGGTGAGTTTGACGGCAGATCATTTCCATTCCACGTGGCAGTTTTAGCTTTTCGATTCAATGCCTGTTGCTCTCATAGGGGGCCAACAATCGCAACCCTTGCCGATAGCAGTTCGGAGGAAACGGAACCTCCTCGTCTCGACGTCTCTTGATGATGATGACGATAATGACGGTAGCAACGCACTGCGGTTCCCTCCACAAATCACCTATAAGCGCGAGGGTCTACCACAGTCATAAGGGGGTCGAACGGGAGACCACGCACCCCTTATCTCCAGGCCAGATAACATGTCGATCCTTCGGCAATGGCTACTGGTAAATTGCACCTTGACAAACGTAATGCTATTTACGGTTCATCAATGCTCATCTGTGTTCAGGAGTTGTTTGCGTTGTTATGACAGCTGATAACCTCCGTTTCGCATCGAATTTCAGTACAACACCTTGGGAGATACCTTTGCACCCCTAAAATCGAAATTCGTATACCACCATATCCAGCAAGGTCAATGTATAATAAACGACTGACACATACATAAATATGTCTGGAAATATCGTTACCACCAAACCAAAAGAGCCAACCTGCTTTGTAATGGTTTGCTGAACTTTTCTTCCTTCCCGTGTGTCTGATTCCACCACACTGGAGATGGACAAGTGTGTGAAAGCAGACCAGGACACAAAACCATTACAGCTTTTTTGGTAATTCTCGTATTAGTACATCTACAGATACGCGAAACGAATTACGTATGTCAGCCCTGGTACGGTGTGCCCAACTAAAATGAAAATTACCAAAAAAGCAGACCCTGGGACAAATCGTCCTCTAAGAAGCAACACAGCCTAAACCCACTGTTCTTAACATTTCAGGAGAGACCAAAACTTTCATATCAAAAATACCAGTAATTTCACCCTAAAATATCTACTTTCAGCTTACTGTAGCCCCCCCCCCCCCAGAAGTATCCTGCCTAGATTTAAAATGAATTAATCCTCCGATCGAAAAAACCTGAGTGTTAGGTGACGGTGTTCAGGAGTTTTTCGTCATCTGAAATTTTCTTGTTCAAACCATCGGGAAATTATAAATTTTGCAAAAATGCAAATTTGAATTGATGCAGAAAATTTTGTTTCGAAACATTTATGTTTCGTGAAGATTAGTAAACAAAATCGCGAACTTGTTGATAGACAATTCGACAACAACACAGGGAAGTACACAGATGCATCTGATAACATCATCATGATAACAAGGATTAGAATGCGTTGCCCAGTTGAGAAAATAATGATTTGGCTCTGCCGACATTTTTGCGATTTTGGCGTTTTCATCTGCAGATTTTCGAAATTCCGACGACGGCATCCTATCCAGTGTAAAAGTTTGAATAAGCATCTTAGCTTCATTTTGTACAAATTGTTGGCTAGGCTGTGCTGTTTCTTAAGCGACGTAATTTGTCGTTATTGGTTTTTTTGTGGAAATAGGACAAATGTGGCATGGTAAGGAAGTGGGTAAGATTTTAGTTCTCCTCACATTCGCTAGATGGCAGAATAGTGCATCGCCCATACAGTCGACAATGAAGAGATGCAGGAAGAAAGCAGTGTGTTAAAAAATCCCTTTTGACATTTGATGTCTTTGCTTTGGCACATTAAATAAAAAACTGTCACGAAAAAGTGTCCTCGAACAGCGTTACCTACATTTTACCATCATTTTCACTTACAAACAAGCCGTTGCTAGGGAAATGAAACTTCTGTAGTTTTCATCGGTCAAAAATCGTTCCCCATTCGATCGAAAGCTCTCGAATTATAACTCATTTCTTGCATATTGGTTTTTGGTATTTATGTCAGACTTATGTATATTTTTATGTTATAAATAGATATAGTGAACACTGCCACTTGTTTTGTGATCAATTGCTTGAGGTTGAGGTTACCTACATTTCTGTTTTCATTAAAATAATAATACTAAGTACATGCAAACAAAGTTGGTCGTATAGGAAACTGGGATTCGTTTTTTTATTATAGTTAGATTTGATTTAGCCATCAGCGTGAATACGTGTCTCGTACCAATGGAGGTTATTAATATTGACGTAAAATGTCCCAATGTGTTGCAGACTCGCAAGGATTTAGTTTTAGACATGATTTCTTTAAATTTTCCCACAGGGGTTTTAATACCTTTCCTGCTTCTCTGATGCAACCTGCTGGTCGCGCTTAATGGTTACGCTCTCTCTCCCCCTCACCGGCCCTCGCCACAAATACTTACATTTAAATTGTGGGTGAATGTAAATGTGGTAGTGAATGAGAAAGAGGACACCGGGCAGATGTAAGTGGTTGTTGTCGGGGGGGGGGGGGGGGGTGTCTCTTGATGCTTACGCTCTCTCTCCCCCTCACCACCCCTCGCCACAACTACTTACATTTAAATTGTGGGTGAATGTAAATGTGGTAGTGAATGAGAAAGAGGACACCGGGCAGATGTAAGTGGTTGTTGTCGGGGGGGGGGGGGGGGGGGGGGGGGGTGTCTCTTGATGCTTACGCTCTCTCTCCCCCTCACCACCCCTCGACACAAATACTTACATTTAAATTGTGGGTGAATGTAAATGTGGTAGTGAATGAGAAAGAGGACACCGGGCAGATGTAAGTGGTTGTTGTCGGGGGGGGGGGGGGGTGTCTCTTGATGCTTACGCTCTCTCTCCCCCTCACCACCCCTCGACACAAATACTTACATTTAAATTGTGGGTGAATGTAAATGTGAAAGTGGGTCAGAGAGAGGAAAGCGGGCAGATGTAGGTGTTTGATGAGGATGAGGAGGCGGGGGTGGGAGGGGGTTATCTCTTAATGCTTACGCTCTCTCTCTCTACCCATTATAAAAGGCAACTGATCTCTTTAGTAAAAAAATTTAATCATCTTTGTTTTGTCCTTCCTGTAAAATGTTCAATTTGTAACATACGCCCTTCTTCTAGAGAGTCCATTAGCAATACTCTTCTTTTGCTTTTCGTAATGGAACTGATTGAAAATTGACTATGATATTTTATGACTGAGTAATTTTTCTTGCTTATACCTCTGTACAACAATTACGAATATTTCGGGTCAGGTAAACTCTCTTGATTCGTATTAACTTCATGCTCTTTAAGAGCAATTTTCTTATCATCGTCAGTGGATAATCACTATATTTTGAATTGTATAGAATTTGGGATAAGAAAGGTTATGAAAGGAGGGATGTAATATCTGTTTAATAATTGAAAAGAAATTTTACCCAATTTAATTTGTAGCTGGACCTTTATATGGTCTAGCCACGAATCTTAGTATTGAGGCTAGTGACAATAAAACATGTGGATTTAGAGAAAAATAAAAAAAATGAAATATTGACATTAGCCTATCCACTTCAATTAGAAGCTCGCTCAGGCCTCTAGGGTCGGAACAGCCGTTTTCCAAACAAGCCCTCCCGTTGATGTCCCACAGGTGTATTCCGCTCTTCTCAGGGTTAAATTAATACGGCCGGTTCTCATGTTTAGTTAGCGTTTCGGATGAGGGGCGGAAGGGGACCAGACAAACATCACCCGGAGTACGGGAAGTGTTCCCGTTTAATTCACTATCCGAGGCGAGTCCCGAAAATGCGTTCGGGGGCCGGTCTCCGGGATCGCGTGCAACAAGTTTTAGGGGAAGTACGGGAATCACGGTTCCTCCACAGAGGGGAACAGTTGGGTCCGATTTGGGTTCGTATCGAGACAGAAGTTTTTCACTGGAGTTCTGATAATTCCCAGAAACACGCAGGACTGAAAATGACAGCATGGATATTTTGTACGTAACAATTCCGGTAACAATTAGTCTGAGGGAGAAAACGAAGAAAATGCTTATGAGAGAACGTTATGAAGATAACTAAGTATCTGTTCGATACAGCGCACGACCCCGTTTTCAACTCAACTGTGGGGAACCTCCTGGCATTGATGGGATTGGTGCTTCCACAAAAGAAAATAGTATAGAATCGTCCACTAAGCCGCTTTTACGTCTTTATCAGGAAATCTGTGTTCCCAAATCAATTCAACTTGGCTAAAATAGTCTCAATCTTCAAAGGTTATGAAAAAATTGACCCTGGAAACTATGGATCGACTGCAATGTTGACGGTTGTCTCGAGAGTTCTAGGGAAATACATCAAAACGTGTCTGGTAAATTATTTTGAAACAAACCATAATAATATTATTATACACATTATGTTTACTACACTTATCTGGTTCCCAATATGGTTTTCGGATGGGTAGGCGTGTGAATGACGCAATTTTGGTTTATTATCTTCGATAATAAACCTTTGGAATTGCAACAAAAAAAAAAGAAAAAAAATACCTCCCCCCCCCCCTCAAAATTTGAGAGTTTAGGTACGTTTCAAGATGCGTAGATTCCAAAAATCGAATTAAAAACGAAATTTGGTTCACGTCTCATGATGATCCTTGAAAATATTCATAACCCTCGATCAAGGGGAAGGGATTCAAAACGAATTTTGAACTTTTAGTTTAAGTTTGAACAAAGTTTTTTTTTTTTCATACAGATATGGTTTAAACAATTTTACAGACAGGAATATAGCATTGTCAAATATGTCCATTTGTTTATGCATATAAATTTGGATTATGAGTTAGAGTTTTGAAATTTTAAACATGAGTCGAAGATTGATGACAATGCGATATTCACTCGGCCTCTTAAACAGTACATATTTGTTCAAACAAATTGAATTGGATATTGAGCTAAAGAGTTGAAATTTTAAACATAGGTCCAAGATGGATGACGAGGCAATATTCACTCGATTTCTTGGCAGTAAAATTGTTTAAACAACACCTATATGTTTAATCAAATTTGGATGGTGAGCTAGAGTAGGTATCATTTCATGAATTAGATTAGCGAGAATTGCTCAAAAATAAAAATAAACCGTTGTGTTAAGAATATGCTGTGTTTCTGAGGAATTGAATTCTCACTATTAAAAATTCTGGCCTCTAGGGTGCACTATTTTTGTTGGATCTGGCCAAGGGCTTTTTCATTTTTTTTTCAATTACTTTATTTTGTGACTTCTCTTGGGAGGGAGGTGAGTGAATGCTTGTCTTTGGGTAATACCGAGGGCATTCCAGAACGACGATTTTTCATTTTCAGCAATACGGGCTGACAATCAAGTTGGTACCTATTATTTTTATTATAATCTGTTGTGACTTTTATATTGTATTAAAAAAAAAAAAAAAAACTGAAAGAAAAAAATCAAATTCAGAATGGTGTCTGAAAGGCTTCACGACATGCCACTCAATACAGTTCATAACCGCGCTTCTGATTGGTTGAGGAAATGCGACGTACCTCGTAGACTTTTCGATGAAAATTAACTGTAGCAATGAGGAGGTCCAGTATGTTTAAATTTCAGACAGTATCTGACTTAGGCTACACGATTAACTAATCCTGAATTCCGTTAAAATGCTGGTAGATACACGGTCCTGTTATATTCTTCCGGAATCCGCCCCGATAGTGTTTGAACGAAAAACTAGTCTATAAATGTATCAAAAATCAGTAGAAGTCGTTAATGAAGAACTTCGTAAATAGAATCCACGATATGGACGAAATCAAAATGTGAAGTTCCAAAGGGGGTCCAGGGAGCTTGTCCCAGAGCGAGGTGTCGAGCTTATCGAACTCGTACATAAATGAACTGTGTCACAAGGAGGTTTGTGAGTTGAGCAGTTCCCTCTATAAATAGATTAGTCATTCAATAACGTACCACAGGAATAGACCAAGAAAAGAATGTTTTTCATGTTGAGTTTCACGTAATTATTCCTCATCAATTTACCGCATAGGGCCATCAAGTAATTGAAGCGACGCGGTCATTATAAAAGGTATCTCTTTTGAAAGGAGAATGAAATGAGGTCTCCCTTCCGATGATTAGAGACAGTTCATCACCTTCTTGGATGGATTCGGATTACGAGGCTTAGTACGACCCTATTCCTTCTGTGCACTCAATTTCTCCCCCGCAAAATTTAAAGAGAGAGAAAAAAAAACTAAATTACCATCAGTTAATTAGAAAACGAAATAATCTTGGGAAAGGGCGGAAAGGAGTGAGGGAAAATACTTTTTTTTCACGAGAACTAATTACTTGATTGAAGTGGTTCTTCTTTTCGTTGAGGTCCCGCGTCTGGTCGTAACGCTCCGCCTTTGAAGGTCGGGGAAACCGAGTTTTTCGAAACCTCGAGCTCTTTGGAGCGTTTTAGGAGAGGGGAAAAAAAAAAACTTAAAGGGACACAATTGAAGAATGACAAATGCGTCCGAAGTTATTTTTATCGTAGATGTAGATATCTGAATGTTCGTGGTGTTGAATAGTTGACCATGTTTTAGATTGCCCCGCAGTCGTTATGATGAAAAGCTACTGCACAAACAACCTTACATTGGCTCTTACGGCATAGGCTTTGACGTACTAGTTGGCCTCCTGCCAGCCGTCTGACGTCATACGCTCGTGCGTCATAGCCTTTGACGTACTAGTTGGCCTCCTGCCAGCCGTCTGACGTCATACGCTCGTGCGTCATAGGCTCTGACGTTCTTGTTGGCCTCCTGCCAGCCGTATGACGTCATACGCTCGTGCGTCATAGGCTCTGACGTAAAAGTTGGCCTCCTGCCAGCCGTCTGACGTCATACGCTCGTGCGTCATAGGCTCTGACGTAGTGGCCCGCCGGTCGCTTGTGTTCTGACGTGATCTGAGGGAAAGGGTGAATCAAGGGAACAAATTTTTCCCGTTTCAGTTTATGTGCCAAAGCAAAGACATGAAAATGTCAAAAACTATGTAAATAGGTACCTAAGCCCAACTGTAATGTCAATTTTCTGACAATGAGTTTTCGACTATAGTTTTCATACCTTTTTACTCAAGTACTTATTGCAATTTGAGACTGATAATGAGCTGTTTGCAAATAAAAAGTCTGATAACTACTTTATTACATCTTATTAATCTATTTTTAAGTTCCGATTCACAGTTGAATGTATTTTATTTAGATGGAAGTCGAAAAAAGTGAAAACGATGGAATGACGAAACCTTTCGACTACTGACTCAAGAGATACTGTCGACTTCTAACACATGTAGGTCGACTACTAGTGCAAAACTACTGCTACTGAAGAAAATGTTGGTCACTGGTGTCGACTACTAGAGCATTGGGATTTTTTACAAAACTTGTTTTTCCCTTTTCAAACCATGTTGAATAATATTTCCCGCTGCCAGGTCTTTCAGGGAAGGATCTTGGGTACGCAATGAACAGGTTAGCAATGAGAAAAAACTATTTCCCTACGTGAAAGGTAAGCTCAAAGTTGAAACTTCCTTTAACGTGTCGACTTCTGACGCATTACCTTATGGTACTAAAAATTTATTATGTGACTGTGTTTCTAAAAAATTAGCTGACACAGTTTTTTTTTTCTATGAGCAAACCTCAAAAGTGTATTTTACAATCAAATTTTACTCCACATGATGAAAATTAATATTAATTATCTGCAAAGATGAAATCAGTCTTAGATTGTAGTACTAAATTCACTGGATTAAAAAACGCATTGTCATACCATTATGAGTAATAATACAAATTTCGCTATGTATCATTCGGTATTGCCGATATCGACATTTTGTGGCGATAATGTCGCTGTATCGATATCGCCGTTGAATATCGTTATCGATATCAAATATCGGAAGAACCTCGATATCGGAACAACCCTACTTGTGAAATCATCGTTGTTGTTGATGCGTCGTTATGGGATCGTTTATGCGTCTCTAAGACCTTCTGTTCCCGGTAATGGGTGTGCAATCAAACCAGTGTTGCCAGATGTAGGGATTTTTCCCTACACGTAGGGAATTTTGGGGGTGCATTGAGCGTAGGGAATCCCTATGCTGAA
Organism: Stenodema calcarata; assembly: GCA_963920205.1. Lineage (NCBI taxonomy): Eukaryota > Metazoa > Arthropoda > Insecta > Hemiptera > Miridae > Stenodema > Stenodema calcarata. Next base: position 21,004,826 of record OY986061.1, on the reverse strand, counting down.
CGTAGGGATTTTCGGTCAAGCTAGGTTACGTGATTCAAACACTGGCAAAATTCCCCACCCCATCACACCAAATATGATGAAGTTGCTAGCGTCACAGAGCTTATACGCTTCTAATAAAAGCGAGCAATCCCTCGATAGTGACGAAGACGATTTGATTGGTTTTTGATGGCCTCTTTGATGAATAGTTTTGTTTTATTTTTGATATCCTCTTGAGATTAACCTAAGATTTTACTGCTCTTCTTTCTATTTTCAATCCCAAATTTTTCTGTTACATACTTGTTTTACTATTACTGTTTTACCATTTTAATTATATTTTCTCCTCGTAGTCATTCCTGGTCGTCTACATTAAGATTTTTTAAAATAGGTATTCCAAGGCTAATGTAACCAATGCTACCATTCTTGAGCCTTAGTAATAAGCCTTGTTATATTTATCTCAGTGATATTTCTCAAGTACCTAACAATTCTTGTCCTGAAAAAAAAATGACTGGACCTAATCTAACTATTATTGAGACAGCAATAAAAATTACATTGTGCAACTCAGTGGTTCAATGGTTATTTCAATCCTCAAACCAAACCAGCAGCAGTGAATGCAGTGATATTGTCGTTTTGTAGATGACTAGGAGGGAAGTGATCTTCTTTTGTTCTTTTACATTTTCAGCAATTTTACGCGTAGGGAATTTTTTAACACGGTAGGGAATTTGTAGGGAAAAGTAGGGATTTTGGAAACGGTCCGTAGGGAATTTCGAGGCAAGTTGTCTGGCAACACTGAATCAAACTGATTTTGCACTCAAACCGAATTGAAAGCGTTAAACCAGACACTGGGTCCTCGATCTTTATATGTAATAAGAAAATATCCGACTTTACCGAATTTTTCGGTTAATGAAAATTCTTTCCTTCACTGGTACTTACATTCACGCCATTCATACTTCTTGTAGGCATATAAAACAAACATTTTCCGAATGAAACGCCCATTGCATCATTGACCCCGCGATGTGGAAAATCGTTCTAAGCGTCGGGAACAGGTCGACAGCAGAGGTTAGTGGCAGCTTAATGGATTCATAACTATTGTTCCAGAAACAATAGAAATGCTATGACTCCATCCTCAACCCCAACCCATTCAAAATCGCTCAACCACTTGTTTTTAATACCCCCTCTTCTTTTTATTGTTATGCATTCGTCAATCGATCAACGTGGTTGCTATTCAGATTGGTGAAAAGGGGAAGTATCGAGGACTTAGCGGTGGCTCAAGGTTGAGTAAAATTTGGAGGCACCGAAGAGTTACGGATTGCATGGTAAAGAAACTAATACTCCAAAACCAATTTTTGAAAATCTAAGGATTCTTGACTTCCAAGGTCTATTGAACATGAGCAACATTAAGCAGATCCTTAAGCGTTCAAATTCGACGATTTTTCGATTTCGAGGGTAAGAATTACTCCCACGTCTAAATGAAAGTTTAAAATTTGTACTTCACCATCGAAAAGAGAATATTTTAAAATAAGGGGGGGGGGGGGGGGAGGGTACGTAAAAATCTCATTTTTGTCAACATTGGAGATAAGGCGTTTTTGTTTCAAATGGCAGTATGGCACCCGAATGGCGCTATCTATTCATTACCTCGGAAATTATGACGGTACTGATGAAATATACAATTATTTACTTGGCTCAATCATAAAAACATCCTTCTGTAGTGAAACGGTGAAAGGGAACACTAATTTGAGTTCAACGAAGATTTCCAAGATTACACCAACAAAATGATGAACATGATAGCGTTTTCTCATCAATAAACGACATTTAAAGTTAGTTTTCAGAAATTCTAGGAATACCAGGCGCATGAATATTCGATGAACAAGAAATACTGGAATTAATTAGTCACTCAGATCGACATGAATATACTCTCGCTAAAATCTTTGCAATGTGACACATAGCAACAGACCTCCATTATGTTGTCGTATTAATTTTGGAAAATACAAAACTTTGACGTTATTCTCAAAGCAGATTTAAACTTAACTACCATACAGACAAATGGGATTTAAAAAACAACCTAATTAGGCCGGGGGAGAAATATTGCATACTTCTGATGCCTCCGGATTGTCTGCCAATACATGAAATCTACCGATGATGCCGGTACCTGATCAATTAAATACTGATAGGGAATGACAGTGATTTTGTCTTTCCTGAGAAGAACTCACCTTCAGAATAATTAAGACAGAGGTAGGTAAATACATTTTTAAGGAAGTACTTATTTTTCTGGAGATGTTTGAAGTCGTATTGAGGGAAGCAATGTACGTCATCTACCTCCCAGATGTACGTCATCTGGCTCCCAAAAGCGGTGCATGAAAGCCACCCCTGCCCACCCCTATCAGCCGCTGTATCAACTACAACCCTGTCCGACCACGTTGGAAAAGTTGAAATTCGCTATTCTTCAGTTCGATCTGGTAGGTAGTTGAACAAAACTTTTTCTCATTTGAAATTCCTCGTTTACATGTGTGACCAATTTTCGATTTTCGACCATCAAAGAATTATTCTCTGACACACTCGCGTTCCCTATTGGATTGGACTCGACGATGTAGAGTATTGGAGTATTTATTGGATTTTACAGTTTCAGGGTGCATGGGAGATGCTTTTCTAGCTGCCCCATCATCTCTACCATAATCAAAAGAGGTCCTTCAATTCAAACTTTTCTTAAAAATTTAACCACCAAAAATCACACGAATTAAATCCTGGTGAAAAGTCACACATGATACAAGAGGACAAGGCCCGATCCCCATGTTCCTAAGAGTAAGTGTCAACACCCTCAAAAGGTTGTCAAGTGCACTTGTAAAGTGCTCTTCAACCTTCCTGAAAGAGTCTCATCACCGTTCTTGGAGTAGCGACCATTTTCATCATCTCAGAGAAAAAAGTACCCTTGAGAGGGTACTATGATTACACCTACCCCACAGTACCTTATTTCCCTTAAATGATTGATTGGGCATGAGATATGAGGCAACTTTTATTTTGTGAAGAGTTAGGACGCATCTAGACCACTTACTTTGATTTTTGTTAAACTTTGTAGTAACTGATTCATCTATGTAGGTATATGAAAATCTCGTGTTACACTGTTACCGAACTCTTCCGAAACGGCTTCACCAATTTTCATTCGACTTTTTGTGTATATTTGGTAGGTCAATCAATCAATTGATCATTCTGATTGATTTCTTCTTGTTATTTGTATTTATCTATATTATATTAAATTTTATAAATGTAATTCAGCTGTATACCTGGGTAGTTGATTCAAACCCTTGATTCCTCCTCATATCGATATTTATATTATTATAAGTAAATCTAAATTTAGATTTCTAGACAAAATTATGTGTATATTTGCATTTGTATTTCTTCGCTCATTTCAATTTTCATAAAAATATTATGAAAAGGAAAATCATGAATATTACGAAAAGGAAAATGTAAATAATATACCTGGATTATGTAAAATGTCGATAAGTGGCTCAAATTGACAAACACAAGTGGTTTTGCTTGCAAGCTACCACAGATAAGTCGTTCTGCCTCTAAATTAGATGGAAAACCCACAAGATAAGTGATTTATGCAATTTTTCACAGATTTTGACGAATTGGAGCAGATTTGTGACAAATCTTATGCAGTGTACATGACCTGATAAAGGTTCGAACATCATACGAGCTTCAATTGTCAAAAAAACATTTGACTTCACAAAATGTATGTTAGCTTCCTCATTCTGTCAATTATCTCCCATTTGAAGCACAGTATGGATTATGGGACGAGTAGTTGGTCGAGGTTTGGGTGCTAGTTGGTACATTCGCTACAGGAGCAGTTGAGATAGCACTTGTTTGAAATACAATGCGCTAAAGCTAGTTTTCGATTTGCCAAAACTCCATAAGAGAAATATACCGATAGGAGAGTTCTCCGTTTTGGGCTGTTGATTTTTGCTGTAACAGCTCAGCATTCTCACGTTGTTCCGTTCTGTATAGTGAGTTTTCGTAAGAGGAACAACTGAACGTTTCTTTGTAGGAGGAAAAAAGTAAATGCAGAGCGTGAAAGATTCTTGGAAGGTTAAATATTTGAGTAAAAATGTGAAAGACTGAAAAAAAATATATGAAAAACAAGAGGCGGAAATAACGAGGCTCATTAGGGAACTGTGCACGAGGGCTCGAGATGACTCATCTATTTGTCAAGCAAACGGAAGACGTGCGGGGTTGCCTATACCAAGGGGAAGGGGCTTGTCGAGGTGGAGAAATAACCTCTTGCAAGGGAAGCAATGGCGTAAGCCCGTCTCGCCGTCTCATTTGGGATTAATTAGTGTCTACTTTGGTACAAACGCCTCGAGGTGGGTTAAGAGTACGGGTTGGGAGGACCCGAGTCGAGTAACCCTACTGTCAACCTTAACCGGTAATTAATGCAATCAAGGCTTCTCTTCTGCCGTTACTCAGCAAGGTTGGGGGTACGAGTATAGCTTGCATCTTCGGATTGGTTTAGTTAGTTAACGAGTCAAGAGGGGTGACGGTGAGCCCATTGATTGTCATAATCGTTCGTCCGCTCGAATCAGTCGTCAATTCGAGAGTATTGGTATAAAATACACAGCTGTGTACAATATACAATCTATCCTGTTCTTCTCGAAAAATACGTGTCTGGTAAGCATTGTTTTCCATGGATTTCGGAATGCAGGATCGATATCAGCGAAGTGAACGATCCCAATAATAGTTTTAACTCTTGAACTTTCTGGATTTCTAGGTAACTTCTTGTAAGTTTTGTATCGACTTCTTGTAACTAGATTCCCACTGGATCAGCCTATGACCGAAACCATATTCATATACTGTCCCATTCTGCATGCTTCAATCTCTTCTACCCCCCTTTGGACTGCCTCAACGCTCATACGAGACCCCTGGCTTAAGTAATACACGTTTCATGCAGTATCTCATAACTCGATGGCCAGACAGATTAACATGTTGTATACACAAATGGGTCCGGTTATCAAAATAAATCTGGTAGCGCATTCGAGATTCCATCTCACACAAACAGTCAATATAGATAGGTACTGGGATAAAGCGTCGAGTTACTCAGCAGAAACGTTTGCAGCCCAAACAGCTTGAATACGCATTCGAACATGCCCTTAGTACTACACTGATCATAGTGACCGACTCACAAACCATAAAAAACCAAAATCCTCAGTCCGTCTTCAAAACTAACGAGAATAAAGGCCATCTTAGACCGAATCTATACCCTGAAGACATCTGGCACCCGAGTGATTTTCTGCTCGGTACGCGGACACAGCAGGATAATGGGAAACCACGCAGCAAACACAAAGGCTGATGGAGCAGTCGCACTGTCAGATTCCCCTCTTTCCCACATTTTCCACCAACTGACCTTAAACCACACATAGCAGCCAAAATGAAAAACCAGTGGGTAAAGGATTTCTTTGCCTATAACGGAGGACAAGCCTACAAACAGCGATTCTCACTAGCGCCCCTACAACCCTGGTTTGTAACAGGAGAAAGGTAACAGAACCCAAGCCCAAATCATTCTACAGGAACATCACAAGGCTGCGGAGTGGCCATAGCTGCTGCAAGTCCCACCTCTATAGAGTCACCCGAATGCAGAGCATGTGGATGCACTGAATAGACAAGGGAATATATTATCGTCGGCATGCAGGAGAAACTCATTAACCCAATGTTTTGCCAAATTCGGATTAATATGCTACCTACATTAATTTTTCATGCTCATTCGAATGCCGTCGTGAGTTTTCGTCTCTGGGTATCTTTTTCCATGGAAATCACGTTATGAGATTCTCATTAAGTCATTTTTGTCAAAATTATACTGGAGAAATCAACTAAGTGACTTTCTGCTGTCTGGAACAACATACTACACTTGACCTAATGGATTTCTCCTGACTCGAACAGCAGACGACGATCGACTCAATGAGTTTCTCCACGCTATTATTATTATTAAATAATGATAATTTCAAAGTTTGTACCGACGAAACCCGCTGGTGGCCAAATAAAGTTCTTAATAAAAGTAATTAGATAAAAGTTTAGTAAAAGCATTGATATTTTTTCAACTTTAAATACCGTACTTACTCAATTAATTTCAAAAATAGTAGCCAACTTGGAAATTGGTAAAATGAGTTATTCTGAGGTACTTCGATGGGAAAACATCCAAAAATGGCAAAGAGAAATTAACTAAGTCGTGCTATATCAAATTTTTATCCAGGAGAAATTCATCAAGTCATCGTAGTCTGGATAAATTCATTAGGTCAAGTGCCCTTTTCAGAAAAATAGTAATTCTACTACATTTAGTACATCTTGGATTAGGTCGTGGTATAAATAAAACATCATGAAGGACCACTGCCTCAAATTAGGTTTCTCTGGCTATTTCTGAGCCATAGCAATCCAACTAATAAAATCAGAAGAACTTCAAACTCAAATTCCTCGAAACTGTGTTTTTTGACTTAATTCGTTTCTCTTGTAACTATTGTTTTGGAATCTCCTGGATACTCCTACGCTCCAGTTTCCCTACTACGAGGTCTGCAGACGTTGGTTCACAATCCTTTCAATCTAAACACAGAAATAATGGCAGCGGACAATTTTGAAGTGAATGAGTCAATTTTCTGACTGTTAACATAAGAATATACTCGTAAATTAATTTCAAGCTACAAAATTATAATGACCACTGTTTAAACGGCTGTATATTAAGTTGAACCCAATAAAAGGAAAAAAAAACTCTGGAACTTCGTTCGCTCCAAACGATTTTCGCTGATATCCCAGTGCCTTCACTCCTACTATCAATCTTCAACGCTACAACTGAAACATCGACCTAATCAAGACCCTCAGATAACTTGGGTTGAAAACAGCGCAACTAACGAGTAGGCATTCGGACAAGCGTTAAAATCTACACCGAGAATTGCGCTAACGATAGTCACGCACGCGATATTTGAATCAAAACAGATGACTCCACCTGAAGGTTGGTCGTAATACAATGGAACAATGAATTCGTTTTTCTTCAACTTCACTCGAGTTAATGACGATATTAGTAAAACGCCACAGGACTCTTCCAAATCAGACATGTCATGGCAGATTCAGTGCACTGAACTATAACATTTGTTACACGACCAGACATTTTCAAATAGCGTTCCAAAATGGTGATTTGGACTTGGGCCTGTTACCCTCGCACAACGCTAATAGAACGAGGCGGAAGAATAGTTATGTAGGTATAATAACTTGTATAATAATACTTGTATACAAGTAGATAAAACGTTCGTAGATGGGCAGAATCGAGCCACTCTAAGGCGGGGTTTGGGGAGTTTTAGGGGAATCATTTTACAATCAATTCCAAAAATGAACCAGTCTGACAAATGACACCTTATTTAAAAATGTTTTTGTACGCTGAACACGATGGTGAAGTCGGAATTGCGATATCTTATTCCGTTCTCAAAAAACGTGGTTGTTACTTGTTCATCTGCTCTAATCTGACAACAGAATAAGATATCGCAATTCTAACTTCACCATCGTGTTCAAAACAGCGAAAAAAAAGCAAAAAAAAAAAAAAAAAAAAAAGCACTACATTTTACATAAAACCAGTCATTTCTTCGAAAATTCGCTCTTATAACCATGCTGCATGACTGGAGTTTTTTTCTACAACGGTATATTTTAAGAATTTGTTGTATAGTATTCGGTGATGACAATGTTAACGAGCGGCTGTGTGTCAACAGCTAACTGTGACGTGGAATGTATGAGATTGACGCCAGAGCTTAATGCTTTTATGGATTTTTGGGATGAAGAATCGATGTTCGTACGTTACAACGTGTACTGCCGTGTTAACGAAAAACGCCTTAACTTCAAAATTGTCGAAAATGGGGGTTTTCGTACCCCTTCTTAACTCAACCTCACCATTCTAATGGTCGAAACGAAATTTCAAAATTCGACTTGGAAGGGGTGGGAATTAATAGGGGTGAAATCTTAAACAAGCTTGATGTTAGGAAAAACGCCTCAGCGCTTCGTTTGAAACACCTTAACTAGCATGATTTGTGTTATTTGTCCTGGAAAAAAGCCTCAACTCGCTGGAAACTTATCAAGGAATTGTATCTTGTCCATGTTGTGGAAATTAGTTCATAAAAGGATTGCTATCTATTCAACACCCTGTGATGGTCTTCAGCGTTTATACAACTGTATGTACAGATGTCAGTTGTCAGACATATGAAGACGCGTAGAGGGAAACGTCCTATGACAAAACAAGTGGACAAGAAGAAAGAACTTGAGGACAAGTATAAAGGAGGAAGGCAACTGAAACAGCTCGTTGTGGGCTGCAAGAGAAGGGGGAGTGGGGGGGGGGGGGACCTAATTGTCATTGACTGATGTACCGAGAGCACAAGCTATGACAACCAAGAGAGATTAACGACTGGGCTAAATGAACCGGGCATGAGAACAAACTTTGTCTATTTGTCTGGAAAAGGGAGTTCCGCTGGAGAGAAGGTGGAAGGACGAAAAGCTCAGGGTTTCGGGAGACAAGTCTTCAGAGGGAAACTCTTGAAGAGCGTTTCGCCAACTTTACACTCTAATAACTGTCATCGCGGAGGCTCAGGTGTAATCATCTGACTAAGTCCTCTACATATTAACCGAAGAGAGCCTTGGGTTTCAGTTTAATTCAACCCCTCTCCAGTCTTCATGATGCAATGTCGTGGTATAGTGGAACACATTCACCGATTACTTGGGGTTGTTTTCCCTAACTTAGTTTCATTCTAATATCGACAATATTGCTATTAAATGTGCAAAATATGTTTGATGTGCAGCAAATTTCACTTGCACCGCTATAAAACTGATTCATTCTTAGGTATCCCATATTCTTACTTCCCACGTCCACTTATCTGATACATCTACTCTTTTACTAAACTGATCTTGTCCATACCATGTTTACTAAACTCCGCCTTTCATCGGTGAAGGTGGTGCCTATTTACCTCTTTGAGTCCGAATGTAACGTGATTTCCAAGACTTTCAAAACTACAAACGCTCTTAAGGGCACTAAACCAGGGGAAAGTACCTTCCTAATTTTAGATCCCTTCTTATTTGCTACTAAACTGAACTCGATGATAAGTCATGTTGAGTTAACTCCAACCTTTAGAGAAAATGGGGACGGGTGAATTGAGTGAAAAAGGTAGAGAGCATAAAAACGAATCACTCTTTATGAAGATGGGTCGGTAAATCATAATAACGTCTGAAAGAAAACGGGCGGAATCCATATAAATGTATAAGCTCCTCGCCTGCATCCCTGAGCCACATTTATCAAAGCGGGAGCGCTTCTAGAAACACTTCTTTCACAGCAGATTCCGCTTAGGGGTTCGTTGCGTATGTACATATCCTTCCCTCCCATTAAGGTGAACTTTTGGCTATTCGCCGTATGAAGAATTTATAAGGGTCGCATAGTAACAGACGGAAGAAAGAATAATAATTTCTTACGAGAGCTTTTTCTCTTTCGCTCCCGTTAGGGGGGAGAAACGTTTTCATTTCTCACGTTAGAAAGTTGGGCCGTCGTATTTACGTAGATCGAGTTGTCAGCGTTGTACTCATGTGTACCACACACCTTCAATAATGTATTAGTTTGTGAAGCCAGAATGGAAAAGTGGGGTTTCAGTTCGAAGGAGTGCATCTTATTAGGCACTTTATCAAGAACTAGCGAATTATTCGAGGGTTGCCCATGAGTGAGTGTTGAGTAACACCAAGTTGCACTCTGAAACAAGCGCTCTTAACAGTATTCCATCAAAAGAATGAGTAAAAGTAAAGTGTTGTAATATTTGCTCAAAAGTAATTTCAATTTAAGGAAATAAATTTTATACAATTTGAACAATAGCTTCCTTTTCTTCGAAAATTCGCTTAAAGGAGAATGAACAGCATATTCTGTTGGAGTTGCTGAAGATTTGCAGTTCATTAAACGGTGCTTTTTGGTAACTGGAATTATCGAGGTTTGGGTTTGGAATAATTGGGCACTCCACACTTTTCTCACCTACGTGTTGCGATACCTTATGTTCATACTAGACACATTTTAATTAACAGCATTTACAATGAAATGAACTTATTATTGAAGGAACAGGATAAGGATTCGTTTTGTCCATTGTCCTCAGATAGAGGAGCGTGATCGGTCTTCGTAATCACGACATGGCGAGGGGTTCACCTGAGTTGAAAGCTACGCTTCAGGCGACAATTAGATGAGGCTCCTTTGACACCACAAAGCCTTTCGTCTTAGGATGATCAGAAAATTTAAGTTTTTCCGCCTCGGGGCAGCCTTTAATTAAAACGCCACTACAGAAGAAATCGGTTAAGTGAATTTGCAGAGTTGAATCTCACTCGACTTTATAGCGAAGCGTATAGAACTCTACTGTTGATGGACTCATGGGACCATCAAATTTATCTGTATACATACCTACAGAGGGTTTAGTCGTTTTCAGTATATAAACGTGCATGAATGAATTATGAGTTATTTGCTTAATTGCCGGGATATATTCGATACTAAGTCAAAAGGTTTCACTTTAGTCCACATTACTTCAGCTTTGAAAACTGGCTGATGGAGCCAAGTTCCTCTTGTTGTACTGTACATTACTTGTTATACCTCCATTTTACCTGTCAGTTCGAAAAAAACCCACGACTAACCCTTGAACCCTACAGGGATTTCACGTTCCCTCTCGTGAAAGCGTATGTTTCCCTGGAAGCATCCCAGTGGCTTCTTCCATCCGTTAGTCTCACACCCTTTCAACTTGCAGCCGTTGTAAATTTTCCAAAACCCAAGATACCCTCCCAGGACATCACCCAGGAGTCGGGGGTTGGGGGAGGTCGAAATGGGAGATTTATACCGTCTAGTGAACCAACTAATTGCCTTCACAGCCAAGTTTCAAAAGGGTTGGAGAGGGCGAAGAGGTAAGTAGTTCTCGGACGGATATTCACGAGGGGTTTCCTTGTGGATGTCGGTAAATTTGAATTAGAGCGAACAAATTACTCTTTTCAACTGGGTTCGAATTACTATCTAATACCGTACATCAAAAGGTACAAGCGTCACATACCGTTTCCTAAGTCTGTAGCTTAGTACTGGAGTTAATCAAATCTAATTTTGACTAGTAATATTTACGTACAATCGGGAGTACAAAAACGGGTCAAGTAAACTGGAGTTTAGATTGAATTTTAGACTGAATTTTTACATTTTGCATTTAAATTTTATATTTTTACATTTAGATTGAATTTTATAATATAAAATTCAGTGTAACATAATATGTTATGTTAATGTAGACAATTGTTAGATAAAAATTTGAATATTTCTTTGTTGACCACAACATTGGTTGATGACAAAGAGAAGAATAGTCCAAACTGACACTGGTTTTCCTCTTAACGCGGTGAGGAATACCAATTAAATAACTGCACAATGTTTTGCATTATGTAAGGCTGTATGAAAAATGTACGTGCATTTCAAATGAATAATTTTTAAAAACTGTAGTTAACAGAAATTTAAGGAAATCACGGTCCAACTTGAAGTAAGATCGTCAGTTATTGCCTATTGGGGAAAGTTTTGCTCGGTGTTAGTAGCGGTATCTGTGTTGCACTCATATTGATTAGTGTGAAAAAAGTTATGCCATTCTATTGAAACTTTGTTTTGATTTTGTTGATGTCAAACCCATTTGGACATCTCTTACTGTTATGATGGTAATGAAAAGTATATCTCGGATCATCACTGGTCTTAACTAAACCCACGTTCTCATGGGGTTTTAAATTTTACGTGTCTTTGAAATGTTGAATATCAAATTTTGAGAAGGGAGAAAAAAGTCGATTATATCGTTTATTATTAGGAATAATGTACCTAAACTGTTTATTAGTTGTAATGGAAGTGTTTAAAGGAGATTGATGACGGGAAGCGAGGTACAAGGATGATTAGCTCACCCGTTGTTCACTCTTATTATATCCCGCCCTGAGCTAACAATAAAAAACGGGCGGAGAGAAAATCAACGGAATCCGGTATTCCTGGCCGAACAATACAACAAACTTCGTCCCTCGACGGGAACGCCTCCCTCCGACTTCGTGCAATATTAAAGGCAATTTTCCCACCCGGAAACAGTGAGATTCCCCCAGCTTGTTTTCACCGTGTAAATAACATGTTTAATTCGCGATACTGCCAAATTTCTCTTCTTACACTTCATGCCTATCACGTTGTCATTTTCGATTTGAACCATCGGGAGACTTATTTTCTTCTTATCTTCATTGACCCCCAAATCCCGCTATACATTTTTTTTAATGACAATGAACAGCATTTAAGTGGTCTCGAAAGTATTGTCTGATTGGTGGACTGGTCTGAAAGGATCGTATGTCAAAATGTTGAAGTAAGGAGCCAATTGGACACTAGTGACTACGTACGGAAGCTGTGAAGGATCAAAATGGATCTCCTTATGGTTATGTAAGTAGTGATCCATCGACCTCAAGAAAGTTTCCTTTATTCCTTTTCCCTACTTGATACAAAATTAAAGCAGGAGTAGGTATTTACGCAAAGTGAATTTGTGGTGGAAGGAGGGGGGGATAAAATAAATTTTGAATACCTGAAGAGAACGAAAAAAGATTTCGCAAGTCTGATTTCACCATCGTGTTCAACGTAAAAAACCCTTTAAAATGAGGTGTGACTCGTCAGACTGTTTCATTTTTGGAATTTATTGGAAATTTACTCCACTTAGAGTGGCCCGGATTCTGCCCATCTACGAACTTAGCCTTGCGATTGCCAAGAAAGCTTTTTTGTGCAAATTTAAACTTTTCAATTCTATCAAGAGTTATCGTCTGGAACGACTAATATAAATATACGAATATACGACTTATATACGAATATACATATATATCGTCCTCTGAAAGTCGATCGTATGCGCCAATTTTTGTGATTCTGAGTTATGGGTAACGTTGGATTCGTCTTGACAAGGGACATCTATCTAGCCATATAATGAGCGTCGCAAGCCTCCAAGGCTCTCAAAAACAGCCTCAAAGTTTTCGAATCTTAACCACCAGTTGGGTAAAATATCGTATCAGAACGTATGCGCCACGAAACGAAAATAAATGCCGAGGAAAAGAATGCTCATAATTGTAACCAGGAAGAACTGTATCGTATGCACCAACCGAATGCAGGCAAAGTATCGTAAGCGGTAAATAGTGTGCAATTCTCACGAGAACAGCGGAGATACGCTAGTTTCTCAAAAAATTCCATTCCGGCAAGAATATCGTAAATGCCGAAAAGTGTATCATTTCTACAACTATTCGCCAGGTTCTTCAAATAGCAAGAATAGCGTAAGCGCCATTTTCTTGAAAAAATAATATTTCCAATGGCTTTTTTGCAATTTTTTTGTCATCATTCGACAGAAAACTGTCCAACTTAACCTAGAATGTCATGTTTCAACAGTTTGGGCAATAAAAAGATCCACTCACAGTTTTTGTCTCTCCTGCAAAATTTGGAAAATGGCGCTTATGGAGGCACAGAGCGGCTAAGAAAATTGAACATACAGAAGAAAAGACAAAAAATCACAATTTGATACTAATATTTCGGCGCACGCCTTCGTCAGAACGGAGGTTTTCAACGCTACAAAAATGTCAACTCTTATTTCCACTTAATGAAAGCGTGCTTTGGTGTATTCATAACTCCCCCCATCCACTTCCAATAATAAAGGATGGTGGTTTCCACACCATGATAAGGCAAGTGATTATATACCCGGAAGTTTATGTATGATTCCATCCAGTAGGTAATGGACGAGAAGACCTACGACCGTTTTTCACGCATTACGACACCATCTATAAGACTTTACTTTCCCTCTTACCCTTTATCCACCGCAGTTAAAAACGGACTTGGGAGTTTTTTGGCCGAAGAAAGGGTTTCCTTATTGTCCATTAAATGTGATTAGGTCGAAAAGGGGGAGGCTTTCAGTGTGCGATATGAGTGTCGACCCCTCCTATTGCGTGCACTGAAAATGACTTTAGGGGTCATCATAAGAGAGAGGGGCCTTAATGACGGGGGTTTTTTTTTTTGGTCTCAAGAGTAACTTCCAAGAGTCTATTTTTGAGCCTGTTGAACGTGAACTGCAGTTCATTTTGACAGTGGAAACAGTAGAAAAGAAACACGACTGATGCCATCATTTTAGAGAAGTTCCTTTTATCCAAGAATTGATATTACCATTAAATGGTGAATAGAATTCGATCTAATACGTGATAATACGCGATAGATCGGATATAAATATACTCTAAATATGTTTTCCATGTGTGAGCCATGTTTTCTCGATATTCAACCTTTCAGATGTGTGTGCAACAAAAATTATGAGTATGAGTATGAGTGCATCCTGGACTGAGTTTACACATCAAAGGGTTGGGCAAGTAGGAAGAATTGGGCTCAGTTTAAATCGGGTACCCCGGATTTGGGCACAGCTTACAATCGCCCCTTAATTTGACATCAAGAGTCATCCCTAAATACTTTGCAGTGTTAGAGTAGGGAATCGTTCTTAGGTATTGTAGGTATCGTTCTTATTTCTTGTTCGTGAAGTTGGTAAGGGTAGATTTCCGTTCATTAAGCTTGAGGTGTCATCCTCAACAGAATGCTGTAGTTTCCTTGTCGCTTCCTGTACTGAGTCACCTACCGCTAGTATGGCCGTATCATCAACAAACGTTGCAATTGTCGAATTCTCGTTATTTGGTCCGTCACTTGGACACCTACAGAAGGTCTAGCTTCCTTGGGGGACACCTGCCCTAACTTTCGTGAGAAAAGTTGAATGATGAACCATTCAATGTGGACCCTGTACCAAATTCTTTGCTATTACGGTAGTGTTGCCTGAGTATATGCACGAACATAGTCATTATTAGTTTGTACCCGGAGGCAATAGCCATCAGGATTAGGTACATACTTCAATTTGGTACATACTTCAATGCTCTGCTTCTCTTTACAGCTCCAGTTTACGTCCAATGTTTTTCAGCTCGGTACTATGCAAAGGTCAAATTATTATTCGAAGGCAGCTTGCAAGAGAGTTAAGCATAATACTGTAGTATAATACTATTACTGAGTCTGCGAACGGGGTAACGTCTATCTACAAGGAAGAATAACACGATGATTTAACATGGAATTAAAATTTTTAATGGGACCGAAAAGATTAAAGTGTGTTTATAAATACACCTTTGATCCTTCGAACTATTCCATAATTACTTGATGATGTTCAAACCAAATTAATGGTCTGGCAGTTGTTTGCATTAAGTTGTCCAGGAACTTAATAAGGCACTCAACTGAGCACTCGATGTTATAAGCAGGTTAATCGCGTAAACGAAGACCACTAAAGTAAAATGAGTGCCTTGGTAAGTGGAAAAAGGCCTTTATGATGCGAGGGAACTGATTCAGTTTAGAACGCTTTTGAGCTTCGTGTGTTTCTGTAACAACTTCAAAAGTGGAAAAAAACGACAAATTGAAAAAAAAATCCTATTTCGTCTGTTAACGAGGTTTCTCGGCTGGTCTACCCCCACTCTGCCCGCTAAATACCACTCCCACGTTAGATTCTACCTTGTTACATATATCGACATTTTCATCAGGCGAAACGTGCGAGAAAGGGTCGCATAATCTAATACAGGCGCTGTAGGGTTGAAGTGATCAAGTTGTCACCCTCTGATGATTCCTAGTGGCATCTGCAGGCTAGAAAACTCGTCTCGGTCACAGTATGTTAGATGTACCGTTTTGTGGGATAACGCGTACAGAGGGTGCCTGCCTTAATTATACCGCATAAATATGCCGGTTATCCGTAGCCAAAGCTGACTTCGAGATCATGAATAATTCATCAAATAGTGATTTCATTCCTGGATTTCCCTTACATATTACAACACCGAAAAATTCAATTTATGTGCGGATGATTGTTGAAATTCAGGATTACGGAGAGTCCGTTTTCATAGAGTTGGAACCCAGTGGAATTAAATTTTGGATTTCTTAGACGAAGGAACGAAATCATCTCAAATACGTCGAATATCATCCAAATCCCAAAACGAACCTTGCTCTTACTTCCCCACTCGTTTACAACCTCAATTCCTATACCTTCATCAGTAACACTATTTCCTGCATTTGACGGTTCATTCGATCCCTCTGGAAATGCGATTTGACCAATCAGTTGGAGCCCGTTGGCGCGGTAACGAGCGAGCTCCCTCACGCTCCCCAATACCGTCTCAAGTCCCGTATCACGTATCCTCCACGCGTTCCTCAAGGATTGTTAGTATTTTTCTTCAACCGATATAGAACCGCCTTTGAGAAAAACAACGAAGCGCTTTCGAATATAAACAAAATTAAAATAAATACGTCATCTTTGGATTTCTGGTATTGTATGATCTGATCTTGTTTTCCAATTTCAGTATTAGTATGATTTTCTCTAATATTTGAAATTGGAATTTTGAATTCATAATACATCCGAGGGTAAGAGAAAAACTATTATCTTACGAACTGTATCACTCGCGACGAAATCGTGGAAACCTATGTTAAGAAAAACAAGAGTATTTGGAATAATCGTCCATTTCGCCTGAAATATGAGTACACTGTTAGACAGGTTTCGGTGATTAAATCATCGTTAGTAACAAAACAACACTGAAGGTGCATTACAGAGCGATGAAGTTATATAGGGACCCCAAAACTGAAAGGTCGAATAGGTGTGGTGGATCAAAGTGAAAGGAGATGCTTATTGCTATTGGCTCCTGAGGTGAAGGGAAGGGGTTACAAAGTGAAATGTCTATTGAGATTGATTGCCCCCAAGTGGAAAGAAACAGCTTTTGATTGGATGTTAGAAGTGAAGGTGTGTTTAGAGGGTTGAGCGCGTAGGAGTCAAAAAATTATAACAATTAAAATAGAAAATTATAACAATGGACAAAGAAAATTATAACAATAGACGCAACGATGGAGGAAAACTTGAAAGAATTCCATCATTCAAAGATTTGCTTAACCTATCACTCTTGATAAATTCAAACTTTTCAAGTACATCCAACATGCTTCCTTTCTGGCACAAATGAGGGAACTCGATAAATGTCTATCTTTGTCTACAAGATCAAAACTGAAGCTATGGTTTAAATCATCCCTAAAATCTTTTTCGTGTTCCATATTCCTTTCCCTAAACTTCCTACTAGTTTCCTACCAGTTTGCCCACAATACTTGAGTCCAGACGAACATTTTAACTTATATAACCCACTTTTATCCTGCATATTAATTTATCCTTAACTGAACCGAATCAAGATTTAAAATTATTTTTAGTTTTATTCCCTACTCTAAATCCTTTAGAAGTTAATATTTTACCAATTCTATCTGAAATTTTTCCCATAATACGGTATGCCAATCCAAAACGTTTCTTCAGTTGTAGCTTCCATAACTAAATTTCAAATTCCTTCCCTTTTCTTTTTCTTAAGAACCCTATTCCATATTAGATCAATTAGATCTCCATCATACCCATTACTCGCCGCTATGCTTTTGATTACTAATTTTTTTTGGCTAGACTTTCTTCATCCATTCATACCGACAGAGCCCTGGTAATCATACTATGGAAAGCATGTTTGTGAACTACTGGATGATTCACCCCTGCATTATCTTACTACTGTATTATAATTATATTGTATTATCTTACCCCTTCGCCATGCGGTACAATGGTAGACTGTTTCATCAACATACGATGGTTCATCGCTCACCACGAAAAACCAAAACTGAATATCTTACAATTAATTCCTTTTTCCCACGTTATCAGATTTCTATCCTACAGCTGGGGGATAAGGAAATAAGCCGCTTCGCTCCTCGAACAAAACTCAATTTCCTTCCACATTGTGTTCGCTTGCCCAGATCAACGTCAGCCCCAGCTCTTTCTAAACTTATTAAGCCTCGAGATCTCCGTCTGATCGAATCTGCTTTCAAGAGTCGATGAGAGATGTTTGAAAAACTGTTGGCTTTTAAGCGGATCACTCCTTAACCTTGAATGCGAGTATGAGGCGACATTTCCGAAATTGGGTACGAAATTGGGTCCAATTGAATAAGTTTTGGGTTTATAACTTTCACTAATAAACCAGAGAAATCAAAATTTGTTGGTTTTGTTAAGTTTCACGGTACGGAGAATTTGTTAAGTTTCACGATACGCAGAATCGACCAAATATTCATTGATAATAAATCCTTTTTACATTATTCGGAAACCCCTTTAGTACAATATTTTAGAATAACGAAAACGAACTGCAAATTATATTATCAACTAGAGCAACCAGTTTTGGGAAAATCACTAGGTATCAGGAACCAAGCTCATGACCTAAACTCACCTGTATCAAATTCCCCTATGGGAGATCTTTTTCAGACATTGTCTCGTACTTGTATTTGTCTCTTACTGAAAAAAATACTCTCTCTCCCTTTCCCCCCATTTCTCCTAATGTTTAATGTTCTAATTATTCTTCAATATAACATATTCTATTGACATGGATATCTCTTACCGCTGGGGTTCATGCAAACATTTTGCTACACGGAAAAAATGTAATGCAATACCAATAAACAGCAACGGGCAATGATATATGTACTCCTGAATCGCTCCTGAATCTATTTTCTATGCTATTAACTCTATGATGCTGTTGTGTGGTAAGTATCCTCCTTAGGACTTACACTTTGAGCAGAATAGGCCAAGGAACAGCTGAGTGGCTCAAATAGCGAATTTCTATGCTACTCGCTCTATGAAGCTGTAATTTGGTTTATCAATAGTTTAGTTTAGGTGTATTGATACACTGAGTTATTTATGCACCCCGACCGGAGCAATGCTGAACCCGAAATGGCGGTATTGTATAAATGTTAGGAGATTTAGGGAGAGATCTTGAATTGCTACCAGACTTGAATAGGTTTTGTCAATGAAAATATAATCTACAAAGTGACACGACTGGAAGGGGGTACATGTACTGCTTAGGTCAGGCATCTGAAGCCCTGTCAGCACTGAGAAGTAAGGGTGTTCACGCCATTTGCCGCACTCTTTATTGTATCCCATTGTGTCTTAATGCTTCGACAGCACGATGGGTGATGACAGACTTTGAGAAGACAGCGGCGGAAATAGGTGACGTACTCGTCATCTGCCGTAAGTAACTCATCATACTTTGTAACTGGGGATGTTGATGAACCTACAGTAGAAATAACCCGTGCTTCAGCTGAGGAGATCAACGATTTAGTTTTCCGAATGATGTTACCGGTGTTGTAGCAAAAAGACTCTACCGAAGGGAGAGATTCGGCGAAACACGTCAGAGAGCAGAAGAGAACTTGGGAGAGATAGCCCAAGTCAGGCGTAGAGAGACCGCCGGCGACATGTGACAGGTTAGGGCGAGCAGGACTATAAACCAACCTCGCGGTTTCCACCGGTGTTTTTCCCCTCCAGGATGGAAAGGAACCTCCTTTGGGGGAAATACGTCACCTGTCACCACTCGACCTCCTCGCTCATACGCGCCCTTCGGCCGACCATCTCCACCTGATACTTTCCCATAAATATATAACAACCAGTCGATCAAAAACCCCATCCTTATAAGATCCGCCAAATTGAGTTTCCGAGCCATATCGCTCACTTCCGGACGTCCCTTTTTATGTATTTGCGCTAGGAAGAAAAAAAATATCGAAAAACAAGACTTATACCCTCATCATTTCTGGACCGAGACAACGAATCCGTTCCTGCGCCCATTCGCGATCTTAGCTCAAGAGTCGATCTGGTTGAAGGATGAATCTCGTTATTTATACGACAAAGGGTCAAAGCAAGTGAGCGGAGGGAACCAATTTCACGCCCATCCGTCTCTGCCGCTTCCCTGCCAGCATGCTGAGTGGTTCGTGAATTGAAAAATTGAGACTATTCATTTGGATTCTGGATGGAGAGCGATCGATAAACAATTTTCACTTGTTGTTTTCTCCATGAGTGGACGTGAGCCATAACTAACCGCGTGGAAATGAACTGAATGAGTTATAAATTATTATGAGTATTTTAGCTAATTTTCAAAGAAAAGGAAGCTATTGTTCTCGGTCCAAAATGTTTTCAACTTGAATTTCTGAAAAAATTGCATAGGTACCGAAATCCGTTTTAGACCCTCCTCAATTCACTACTAAAAGACACCAAAAATCATACACTGGAGACCAAAAAAACCGGCGCAGTTGAATTGTTGTCGAAGAGTCAAGTTTAAATCGATAACAGTTGGGTTTGAGTCAATAGTATGGTCAATAACAAGGTTAAGAGAGATTACGTGCAGAGGTCCATCCCTGTTTTTCCTTAACTATCCAGTTTTTTCCTGTAATGCTCTCTTGAATTCACGATAGAAGCCTGCTGATCTTCACTCCATAGTCCGTGCTTTAGGTGCTCTACTCACCCCAGCACACCGAACGGCTCGTCTTCAATTTGCTGGAGATCACGCTGCTTGGACTGAGCAGCTTGGGTTTGCAGCAGGATCCGTCGCCCTTGGACGCCCTGATGCCGGCCTTCTGGTGTAGCTACCAGTTTCACGGTTTCCTGTAGGTTTCTATCGTGAATTCATAAGAGCATTACAGGAAAAAACTGGATAGTTAAGGAAAAACAGGGATGGACCTCTGCACGTAATCTCTGTTAACCTTGTTATTGACCTTACTATTGACTCTAACCCAACTGTTATCGATTTAAACTTGACTCTTCGACAACAATTCAACTGCGCCGGTTTTTTTGGTCTCCAGTGTATTTATATATTTATGTATGTGTCATTCCTGATGATAAATCTCGACAGAATTGAGATAAGAAGTTCAAATTTGCACAAAGATCCGTAGATAAGCAGAATCGGGCCACTGTAAGGGGGTTTTTGGGGATTTTTAGGGGGGTATTACCCATAAATGCAAAAAAGGAAACCGCCTGACAAGTGACACCTCATTTTAAAGGTCTGTTTTTACGGTGAACACAGGGGTGAAGTCAGAATGTCGATGTCTTATTCCGTTCTCAAACTGGAGCACTTTGAAGATGAAGATGTGGTTGTTACTTGAGAAGTTCTTCACGGTTCATCTGCTCTAATCGGACATCGGAATGATATCGCAATTCTGATTTCACCATCATGTTCAGCGTTGAAAAGTCTATGAACTGAGATGTAAAATGGAGACACTGCACATAAAACCAGCTATTTCTTCGAAAACTTTCTCCTATAGCCATGCTGCGTGACTGTGAATTTAAAAAAAAAAGTATTTTGGAACTGAATAACGTCGCTTAAGAAGCAACACCCATGTTTCCAAACCTTTCAGGAGAGACAAAATATACTAGTAATTTCACACCAAAATGACTACTTTTCGCTGTTTTTGCTGGAGGCTCCCTAGAAGTACCTTACCAAGATTTAAGATGAATTAATGCTCCAATGGAAAATTATGTAATCGTGTGGGTTAGGTGATGTTGGCTTAAGGAATGGAGGGGATCTGTGGATTTGCCTCAGGAGATTTTCTTCATCTTCAATTTTCATGATTATGTGGAACTATGTTGACCTACAGAATGATTAGTAAGGACCTTCACATCAGACTGAGGTATCAGGATTCTGAATAAAAACCTACAACCAGACTCTGAACAGGTCTTTTAAGAGTCACAATATCGTTGTAGTACAAATTGAATGCGCGGGAACCATTAATAATTTGGCCGACAAGTACCAAAATTTTGGTCATTTTTGAAACATTGATATGTAGCAACCTCTGCCAGCAGCTATTTCACGGATGACACTGCGTAAAACATGCGGCAGAAAACGGAGAGCTGTTACAACCTCATTAAGGTTACCGGAGGAAAGGATCAAGTCCGCGGAGAGTAAAAGGTTAATTAGGGAGTTTGTGTAAAACTACACTCGGATAAGGGAGTTTCGCCTTGGATCAACTCACTAAACGAATGCAGACATTTCACAGTAAAGTACCTACCAGAACTTTTCGAGAATGAAAAGCAACTTTCTGCAGAAGGAATCCTCTTGATTTGAATCATTTTTAGGGGTGAGAAGTTCTCCAAAATTACCAACCGAAACCACCAACCAATGAATTAATAATTAATTCATTAAATTATTACCAACCAATGAAACGATCTGTGCAAAATTCGCTTAAATCATCAGCTCAAGGATGACTGAAATTAACAAAATCGCATAGCCGAAAGGGCCAGTTTTTGTACGCAAATTTGAATGTATTTAATGTATTTTCTAAGACCATTCGGTCCTTTGGACAACTTCCTTTTTTTATGAGCGTTTGCGGATTACACTTACAAACCGAATATTTGAATGACTAGAAATGTCGGGTTTCTACTGGTTTATTTTTTTGTAGAGAACAATAAGCAGCAACAAACTTTTAATTGTATTTTTCAACTATTTTTTAGAAGCTACCAAAATAAATAGAAGTTTTTGGTCGCAAAGCTAAAGATGAACACAACAAACATAAAATGGGAACATGAAAAAAACATGGGAAGTGATCACTGAAATTGAACGAGCAATTGCTTAGGGAATTGGAACATTTAATAAGACTACATCAAAAGTCTTGTCATTAATTTAATGACAAGACTGTTGATGTAGTCTTATCAATTAATATACGTAGTCTTAATATATGTAATTTTAATTAATATATGTTTATTTATAAGTCTACGCCGCCATTATTAAAAAATATATATTTTAGACGTAATCAGACTCAAGAAAGTTCTGCTCCCTCGGTATAATCGGTCAAGGTTTAAGGAATATATATTATAAATTTATATTATGGTCCTCCCCCGTTACGCCACCAAGCCGGTGTAAATAGCTACTGGTATTTCGGTACCAAAGCGTTTACCAATTATGTGCATTAGCACTCTAGGGGAATGAATACATATGTTCCTAAGCTATTATTCGTTTTTCATGTATTCTTATTATTCTATCAGGTAATAAATATATGTAAATAAATGAAATTAAAATAAGCGGTCCATGGTTATTATGAGTCATTTCTGAAATCTGATTTTCTAACATAACTACTGCAAAGTATCACCTTACTTTGTACTTCCTATGCTATAACACCACGTTGAGCGTGGTGTGATAGTTGCTGTGCCCCTCTTCTCCAAGCACAGACCGGATATCCCTCTGGGTGGGCTCTTACCCTTACCTCCCTCAACAGGGGCAGACAGCAGCCATACATTACAAGTTATAGGGTTGAAATACCAGTGATACCAGTGATACAAGGTACCAGTGATCTGGATACGAACTCCGATTCGATAGTTTAAGACCGATTTGTCCTCATATTAATAGACCCAAATAAATACTTCCCTTCATCAGTTCAAGATGAGAAAATTCGTAGTGTATTGTTACCCCACTAAACAGTGAAAATCGAGTGAGGACACTCGCCGATCCCGTAGTAATCAGCCTTCTTTTAACGTGTCACCACCACGAAGAGCCCAGCACAAAAGGTCCCGTCGCACAAACCTCGACATAAAAGGCTTTTCATTTTTTTTCACGTTTTTTCTTTTACGTTGCATTTTGTTCCCCCTGCGATCCCTCTCACCCAAATTCCCCTTCACTTTGCCATCCTGCGGGCGTTGGGCGAGGCACCGAGGCCACAAAAGGTGGGAAAGGGGGGGACGATTCTAATTAAAGGGCACAAATACACACCAATTCACCTCAGCATCGCTTTAATTATAATGCGACGCTCTCGTCATTCGTTTGTTTGAAAAAAAAGAAGAGATAAACAACTTGAAATGCTCAGGTTTTGTCTCTTGGACCATGTAAAGGTTATTTCTCATGGGAGTCGACTGTGATCACACAGTCTTTCAACTAATTCCTATGTCTTGCAGACCTACATGAAGGTTTCCTGACATCCTTTGTACGGTCCCCCTGGGGGAGAGCTCAAGACTACTTGGTCTTATCAAAAGACTAATTGCAGTACAATCACGGTACACTTTTCTTTCTCATTCCAGGCCAACAGATTTTGTGTGTTAGTACGCAGGTGTATGAGCTTAATTTGATGGTCGTTACAGTGTGATTTACATGGGCAGTAATTTTGAAGATCTGGTTTTAGGGTCGGTTCACACGGAGGAGATCCGTGAGAGAGAAGCGTAAGAAGGAAGCTGATGATCTTCAGTATCAAATGAGATCGCACACACGGTAGGCGACTCTGAAAAACGTATGAGCGACGGACAACTTGTCGCCTCGGAACATTCTTCTACTGCGACGAGCTCTGTATGAAGGAAGCTTATCTTCATCTTCATAATGAGAACCTCTCATCTCCACTTGGACCTCAGAATGATAACCTCCCAACTCCCAATTTCTCAGAATTTTGAACTTTTGTATAACCTTTGTCTGTTTGGAGGGTTGTAGGAGGTGGTAAGAAAAGAAGAAGTTTCTCCGAGCTTTCGGCTTTAATAAGCCATCTTCAGGGCTGCAACATATAGTGACATCTGCTATAGGTTTGACCGTTGTCGGTATCATCAACTTACAATTCTAATTAATTTAGTGGTAGGTACAGTTGTTGACTTACGTAGGTAGG
Organism: Stenodema calcarata; assembly: GCA_963920205.1. Lineage (NCBI taxonomy): Eukaryota > Metazoa > Arthropoda > Insecta > Hemiptera > Miridae > Stenodema > Stenodema calcarata. The sequence continues at coordinate 20,980,363 of OY986061.1, read as the reverse complement.
TATTGTTTCCTCAACCCGGTCTCTTTCGTTCAGAATAAACTACATGTCAGGTTATTTTGTTTCTCAGTGGGTACGGATAGCCGTACGTGGAGGTTATAGAGGTGTTGTTTGAATGTTTAATACCGACAACGGTCAAATCTATAGCAGATGTCACTATATGTTGCAGCCCTGAAGATGGCTTTTTAAAGCCGAAAGCTCGGAGAAACTTCTTCTTTTCTTACCACCTCCTACAACCCTCCAAACAGACAAAGGTTTTTCAACCAAAGGAGGTAAATGAACAATACAGAAAATTAACTTTTGTATAGGTATTCGGCTTATCCAACTTGTTTTTCATTCACTCCCTAGTGTCAAAAACGTCATTATCTCCTAGAAGATGAAATATGAATACCTCCTACGAAGCCCCGGCAACAGCTGAACATGATAAACTCCCTTTGCCTGTAACTTACTAGGTAACGGACACAAGATGACATGAAAATCGTTGCCTATGTTAGTAAGTTACAGGAGCATTGAAAAGTAGCAACCTAAAAATTATCTCCAGTAGGTTTATCATTGACTATCGGCAGTTGGTATTGCGACAGCCACAGTGCAAAAGCCTGTAAGTACTATTTTTTTCCAAAAATAAGGTTTTGAGCTTCACTGATAAATTTGGGCCTTGTGCACATGCTACTAGGAACAGAATTGAGAATTGAGCTACAGCTCTTCATTTCTCTTCAATGGATGTTTGAAGTAACCTGTTTCATGGTTACAGTTACGGTTAGAAAACAGTTTTTGTCGTTTCCTCAACATTTTTTATTTTTGTACATACAGGCTTTTGCACTGTGGCTGTCGATTGTTAACGAGTAACGAGAATGGCCTGGTAGGCAAATAGAGAAAAAGTATGAGGCAAAAAGAAGCCGAGAAAATTCGTTATGTGATCTTTCTAAATTGTAGAGTATAGTCTAAAACTTTATCCTCAGCCGACTCGAAAGAACTGGAATCAAGTACGTGGTAACTAGTCACAATTGTACTCTAACACTATAATACGTATATAGAATTAAATTCAATGTACTTATTTGTTCATTGATAAATTGTAGTGTTTAAAGATTGTGGGAACACAGTGAATGTCAATGAAAGACCATGGAAACATGGTGAAAGGATGAAAGACCGTGGAAACACGGTGAAAGAACCATACTTGTAGGGTTGTTGCGAGGATTGGGAACGGCTGTAGGGGAGGTTGAAGGCCGTTAGACCAAATGGTCCATATTGGGTCGGTTGGTCACAGGACAGTCATTCCACGAAAAGGTGTCTGTAGTCTTGTGGGACTATAGACCCAGAAAAGGACGTTTACGTCCACAGTCTTCCGATTTTTTTTCCCGTCCATTCTTTACAACCCAAGTAGTAGTAGATAGCCAAGGCTTCTTATTCGTATATGATGCGCAGGACACTACGTTCGACAACTACCGATTCTCGAAAAAATTCAAGACAAATCTAGAGGAGAGGGTTGGAACAACTGGAAGGGGGAAATCTCCTCGTGACGTCGCTTGAAGACTCTTATACAAATCTTCTCGTGTGGCACATAATCCATTCAATTGAGAAGGGATTGGATTCGCTTCACAATTAGCAACACCAGTTACCATACGTTACCTATAAATCTCAACTTCCGGGCCCCACCTCTACGTTTTCCCAGAAGAAAACGAGGTTTCGGGAGGAAGTGAAGAGTGTGCCCAAAATGAGTGTACATAGGGAGGTTGAAGGCCCTAACCTAGATTTACTGCTCCAATACCAACCCGGTTCCGACTTCCTCAAATGTCCACAACGATAGATCACTCTCCTTACAGCTCCGTAGGGGAGCTACAGAGAAAAGGCCATAGCTTGGTGAAGGGGGAACCTTTGGAGCGAATTTACAACAAAGTTAAATATTGAGTTTTCGCACGGCTGCCCTCTGGACGTCTGTCACATGGGATTGGAGTGAAACCGTATTTGGGGTCGGGAATATCCTCCGGTAGAGCGTCGGGGGATTTTGGGGTTGACCCAGCGGATTTTCCTCCTTAATTCATGTCGGGTCACGTTCTGACATCAAACAATATGGAATCGGGAGCATTCTAATTCTTTCGTATCCCGTTTTTTAACAACGTGTTGCTTTTCCCTGTGGCCAACACTCAGATTTGGGGATACATACCCAACTCACCCCCCCCCCCCCGGATTTCATTTCCTTCTTCTTCTTCCACTTCCTTTTTTATCTCAGGAGTAATCCTCACACGTCATTCACGCGCTGAAATGAATATCCTCAAATATTTTCCATCCTCCAATTCACAATTCTTTACTAAACTGTGTACTATATTTTTGAGAAGATTATCAAGCCAATTGGTTTGATATTTATGTAGATTGTTTGTTGACATGGATATAAACTGGTGGTCTGTGAAGAATTTGAGTAGTATTCAAGTAAGAAAATGAAAACTTTCTCGTTGACCAAATAACCAAAGGTCACCATCGTAACCATAATTGTCAACATAACATTAATTAATATTGATAAAATCAGTAAATCAGTACATGGATAAGTCTCATTTTCTCCCTGTAAAATATTTGTTTCGTGTCTCAAGTAAAAACAAAATAACTACGAGTTTTAAAATCAAATAACTTCAATGCATCATTAAGTAGGTATATTTCTAATTGCTTAGCATTGTATGAGAGAAATGATGCCGTTATAACGCAACCGAAGAGTGCTGATAATAATTGCCCGTTGATGTTCTTTGGTGTGGGGAAATTACAGTCAATTAAATGGATATGGCCAGTTAAAATGGTGTTACAACACACAAATTAACACACCTCGCCTTTTCTTGGACGTTAATTTTATCGTTAACTGAACCTAACTTACAACAGTTCGATCACTGAAACCGGTTTAACACGGTACCTTTTTTTTTATCGAGGAGATGTACAAATATTTCGATTTTCCAATATAAATTTGGGATCACAAACTCCATCACGAGCAATTTGCGTTGGATCAGGCCGTCGCTCTCCCCACTGATTACAGAATTTCGCTAATACTCCTGAACGTATGAGCCAAAAACTTCAAAGCCCTGAGGATCACTCCAACTAGTCTCTTTCTCTTCTCTCCTCCCTCCGACAGTTCACCGCATGATCCCAAAAAAAACCCTCTAATGCGTGAAATAAGGGGGCTCATTTGTATTCCGAAAGTATTTCGAGGATGTTAGAAGCAGGGATTTTAACTCATAAGAGCGTAAGGGAGAAGGATGGAGGGTGCGGACAAAGCTGGTCCTTTACTTTCCTTCAGAAACAAGAGGATTTGCCAATATAAGAACGCTATTATTGCTACGGTTAGCGTTCGAGCTTCAGGGAGGAAAAACCGCCTTTCCTTCACCCCATGCCATAAGATGTCTTACATCGATTCTTGAGGGTCAAGTACCTATAAATATACCATGAACCTCCACGCCCTCGGTCTCACGGATCCGGGGACACCTTTTTCGGGGGGGTGCTGAGATGACCAATTCGGATAACGACGTGCATTTCGAGAAAACAGAAGTAACCTCTCGCTAGCTGATGTATGAGAGGACATTAAGGGTCATAACGACATTTACGTTTGTTGCTGGCGACGTGAACAAGGCCGTACAGCAATAAACGGCCGGCCAACTCGTTGGAAATATACTCACAATATAATGTTACTTCAATCAGAAAGTGAATTATAATTTTCAAACATGAAAAGTCATAAAATCTCTTGTAGGTACACGGGCACCTTATGCCACAAGATTGATCCGTAAGCCTTTAATATTGCTAGAAGGAAGAGGACTGTCCGTGGTCAGAATAAGGAAGATAAAGCTCGAAGAAAAAATCATTCGATATTTTGATGAATTTTTCATTCTAAACCCTACGTCAAAAATTACTTTTCAAACTTGAAGAATAAAAAAAAAAAAAAAAAAAAAAAATTAAGACAGTAACAGTTTAATAAATAAACGCTAGCTACTAGTTTATTCATGATGAAGCAACTTGAATAGCGGAAGTGGGTACACAACCTGAAAACGCGAATAATATTCTATTCTTTGTAAAAGTAGGCACCTCCTATTGAATAAACACCCCATGGAAGTGGCGGATTTCCAAAGATGCTTGAGCAACGCAGGTTGAGAGCAGGAATCACGACGAAGACTTATCTCGCTAACATTGAGAAGGAATTCAAAGCCTGCAGGAGATTAAAATTTACATCCTCTCCTGTACCTTCTAATTCATTCAGAACAGCCCGATTTCAATTTCGGGACTGTCAACTCACTCGTCAAAGGATAGCTGAATTCTCGTTCCCAAAGGTGAATGAGGTGATACAAGATTCACGAACCGTTCAAAAGGGTTAAGACTATTTCGAATACTCCCTAAAAATCCCACCTGCGAGGCCTCTCGTACCTTGGGCCCGTCAAAATGCAATAATTGCCAGCCCACACTTTTCCGACTGACAGCTGCACTTGAGTTGTTGACTGGAATAAGATGAGGGGGAGGAGAAATCGCCTAAGTTTTCCACAAGCAGTAGGATGAATCCTTGGAAACACGACAAACAGAAGGGCGTCAACTTCTTACCACCCTCCTGAGTTTCAAAGCTCTTCAAAGCTTTCCTTGAGCCAATATTTACTCGTTTTCCTTCTTGACAAACATCTTCAGAATCTTCTTTCTCTTTTGTCGCCAGGAGGAGACTCTGTACTTGTGTACAAAATGTTATTCTAACATTTAGTCATTTCAAAGTAGATTACTGGCGTGAATAATTTCTTGATGAGCGTTCATCCTCGTGAATTCAAAACAACAGTAATACCGATTTTTGGGTATATACAATGAAATTTTGGTACACCTTGTTGAATTTAAAAAATAAATAAATAAACTTTCTATGCATTGATCTGCACAGGAATGTGACTGGTTGCTACATACCTAGAGACTTTTTGAAGTATGTTACGAGATGTCTGCATATATCCAATGAGGTTTTCGGTACATGTTGACAATTATTAAACACCAGGCACTATTTTCCTAAAAAAAAAAAAAATAAATAAATAAATAAAACGTCATGCAGCATGGCTATAAGAGCGAATTTTCGAAGATATAATTGGTTTTATGTAAAATGTTTTTATTAAAGACCATGATGTCCATGAAGTATACCTCAAGTATCAACCACGTTTCTTCATCTTCAAAGTGCTTATGGTGCCTCTGTGCTGGCCTAATGATTCATCTTTTACCAACAACCAGTCCGTACAAGATTTGGATAGCGAATATATTTTTTAATTGCAACACATGAAATAATAAGGTATTAACGCGATGGGAGGAAACTTGATAACTAACCGAGACGAAACAATAATTTAAATCTTGAAGCCATGAAATTTACAATATAGATCAAACGGGAATAAATAAATAAAATTGTAGCTCCGCCACATGCTCCAGTTTGAGAGCAGAATAAGATATAGCAATTCTGACTTAACCATCTTATTCAGAGTGTAAAAACCTTTAAAATGAGGTGTCACTTACCAGACCGTTTCATTTTTGGGATTTCGTGGGTGAACCCCCTCCCCCCTCCACCCCAAAAAAAACCCCCTCAGCTCTTGGACATTTCAACTCTAAACATGACGGTGAAGTCAGAATTGCGATATCTCATTCCGTTATCCGATTAGAGCAGACTTAACATTAAGAATATATCGAGGTAAAAATGAAAGGTTTACTTCAGACAAGAAATTCGAAGTTGTTAACAGGTGTAGAGAACACTTGTTGATTGGTGTAATGTGGGGTGATCTTGTGGGCCATGAATCCCTCGCATCTCTAGCCACCGCTACCACGGCTCCCTAGTCGCCCCCTAGCCACCGCTAACACGGCTCCCTAGTCGCCCCCTAGCCACCGCTACCACGACTCCCTAGTCTTCTCCTAGCCGCGGCGTCCGAAGCGTTTCCCCCCCCCCCCCCCCCGGACGCCCACCCACGCGGGGGCCCTGATTAGCCAGATATGAACGTAATGGGACAAGAAACTGAAGTACCTGCTGAACAATAAATGTCGGTATCCCTTATTGTAAATTTGCATATTCCTTAGTATCTCGTATAATATTCCGTCAGTTTCTCTCATAAATGTCCGTAGGTGTCACTTAGTATCAACAACATGGCGGACCGTTTCCCTCAAGTATTATGTAATAATATGATTATACAGGGTGAAGATCGAGAAGTCTTGTGTCATCATTTGACTCAGCAAGTAAAAGAGTGAGAAGATTGCTGCCTTTGCGAAAAACGTCGACTTTTACTGTAAACAAATTTTCGATCATACCGTTGGAAACCTGAGCTTTTGAGCTGAGCTGAGCTTTTGGGGTTACAGTGCGAAATTAACTGACAGATTCAGTTGGGCTAAAGAACGTTTAAAAAACTGTACAGTTACGACATTTTCGAGACTTTTCGGGATCATTTTGAGACTATTCGGGCTCATTTTTCTACATCTGAATCTTCTTTAAAAAATAAATCGTCATTTGCGCTAGAAAGATAGGAAATTTAACGCTTTTTCCAACGGTATAATCACATTTGAATTTTGACTGAAAAATTAGGGACTTATGGCCATTTTAGTGACTTAAGATCGAAAACACGAAAAACTCTTAAAAGTAAAAAAAGATGGATTATAAGCGGTACAAAAAAAAAGTTATGTGACAATTTTCATCAAAAATTAGTTGTAGAATCAATTTACATACAGGAAAGTGAGACCAATACCTATAGAACTAAACTCCCGAATCGTCCCATATGCTGATACTGCTAAGTACCTTGGAATGACCCTGGATGCCAAGCTCCGCTGGAAGGAGCACGTAAAGAAGAAGTAGAAGGAAGAAATCAACCTAAAATTCAAGAAGATGTACTGGCTCATTGGGAGAAAATCCCAACTGCCTATACATAACAAAATGCTACTGTACGAGCAAGTGATCAAGCCAATTTGGGCCTACGGCTGCCAGTTATGGGGCTGCACTAAGAGGAGCAACATGAAAATAATCCAAACAACGCAAAACAAAATTCTCAGGAGCATAGTTAATGCCCCTGGTATGTTCGAACGAATGATCTCCATCGCGATCTTAAAGTCAAGATGGTGAACGAAGTTATTAAAAATCGAGCATTGGACCATAAAAACCGTCTCCACAAGCACAGGAATGTTGAAGTACTGAACCTTCTGGACAACAGTGGCGACGTACGAAGGCTGAAAAGGACCAAACCCCTGGACCTAGTTACATCTCACTAAAGTGATGTGATGAGTGGTAGTAGGTAGTGATCTATGAACCACAATACGTTAAAATTAACTAACAGAGTGAAGTCACTAGATGTATAATATACAGTTGTAACAATAAAGATGATTAAAAAAAAAAATCTCTGGCCGGAGGTACGACCTTAACCCTGATACCCTGTGTATATATTATACATATACTGACACCCTGTATATGTATTCGGGGGGCGTTTTACGCGAGCAATTCGGGGTTGTAGGAGGTAACAAAAATAACTTGGAAAATAATATTTAAATATTAGGGTATTTCAATGAACGATTATTGCTGATAAATTTAGCGTAAATTACTCACAATTCAGAACAGAAAGGTCAGGGAACTAGGAGAGAATCTGTGACAACATTACAAAGGAACGTAAATCCAAGCTCCCAGTCACGCCACTCCCGGCTGCTTTCAACAATTAAACAGGTGGAGACCGACCCGGTTCTGTTATAGACAATACAGTTTATCTCGCCATTCCGACTGAATGCCTAATTTGCAAAGTGGGAGGTAAACTTCGCCCCGAAACTCGCGTCTTATTGTTGCGAAACCCGCCACATTTTCGTCTGGCGTTTTCCACTCTGCAGGTTGGTTATCGCGGTTTGTAACGATTTATACGTGAAACATCAGTGTTGAAAGTTTGATGTAGCTGGATAGTTAATTCTTTGATTATTAATTTGTAAGTATCCTACGAGCACGCCAAATGTTGGACTGCATTGATAACAGCCAAGGTCTCCAGATCGTATGAAGTATAGCCAGATTCAGCAGGATATGTCCTTTTACTAAAATAAGCAACCACATGAGACCTCCCAGCCACCTTACGTAGGAGCATGAAGCCATACCCTTCAGAGCTCTATAAGGCACTGTGGGGTAAATATCATCAAAATGGGCTCAGTGGTTAACTTAGAAATTATTGTTTACCTAGCAGATTCGTGCTTGGGTGGCCAGTGAAGCTTGTTAGCTTGTAAAGAGGGAGAATGATTTCAGACAATTTTGCGATAAATCGCCAAAAATAAGAGAAAGTCTGATAAACGTCTAACGTCAGTAGAGGTACAAGGAGGAGAGAGTAAAGTAAGAGCTTCTATGTTTCTTGTATTTGACTGAAAGTGACCATTGCTAACCTTGTACCCCAAAAATTATATTTTAGTCTTTATAAAAGAACACTTGGACAAGTCTGTGTGGATGTTTTTGAGACGCGATTGCGACTAAATTCATTGACGGCTCTACTTGAAGAAAGTGCATCAAAGCTACACTGCTGGGCATTCAAACTTACACCGAGTCCAACAGCAACTACTTCACGACCAATCGATATGTTCATAGATAACAAGTCATGAGTACAACATGAAACAGGATATCCTGATGGATGTTGTTGATCAAAACCCTGAACAAAATTTGAATAAACTTAAGCATTTCCTATCTCAGTTGGGTATGCTAATGGATTCTTGAAATTGGGGTCCTAACAATTTTTGAGCTACCACACCCTTGATTAATGAACACTCAGAGCCTGCGTCAAAGCTAAATTCATATGGCTTATCATCATGTCGGACTGCTGAGGGGTTGACGTTCTGTCTGGGCAACGTTCTGTGGTGTTGACGTTCTGTCTGGGCAACGTTCTGTGGGGTTACGTTCTGTGGTGTTGACGTTCTGTCTGGGCAACGTTCTGTGGGGTTGACGTTCTGTCTGGGCAACGTTCTGTGGGGTTGACGTTCTGTCTGGGCAACGTTCTCCTTCTTCTCTAATTTATTGATTATCAACACCTAGAGTGCCACGCCAAAAAAATGAAATTCACCCCAGGGACCAAGCTTGTTTTTTCTTACCTTTCCCCTTCTAATCCCTATTTCCCTAGTATAGTTTCGTTGAATTTTTGGGTTAATTTTGATGGGGAGAAACATGATGCAGTTTGTCACCTGAGGGCCATCATGACCCAAATTTGGGCATGTGTCATACTGAATAAGCTTATGTCTTGGAACCTGACTAGTACTTAACACAAATGACTACGGAGTTCAACAAACTGCAATCACAACTACTATCTAAAAGTAAACAAAGTTATATGCTTCTACGTCTTTCACATACATTTTGTGGCCGTGTGAAGAAACCAAGGAGGAATATAACTTCCATATCGCATTTCTCCATGGATGTAGGATGTGTTTTCGACAATATGAGGTCACACATTATGGAAGAATCCCAGGACCTGGCAGGAGACCTCCATTCCCCTCCCAAGTCCATCCATTCTTCCATGACGCGTTCCCTTAAAATGTCGAAAACCCGTTTTCCACTTCATCTTCGATTTTTACTTACTTTTAGTCGAAATATGCTTGGACCAAGTCTGTTCCCAGTCACCATGGGACCAGCCAAGGTCAACTCATTGGTAAGAATATGTCGTCCATTTTGGAAGAAGAGTGAAACAATCAGAAGAAGCTGATTTGTGTGAAATCGTCATCAACTTTTTTTTTTTTCGTTACTTTCTCAGCTGTCCAGGCTCTTCTAAAAGTCAGAGAAAATTGATGTAAGGTGATTTCAGCTCAGCATGAGGCCCTTGAAACCCTCAGTAGATTTGGATATTCGACTGACTGGGATTCTGGAAAAACATGCCTCCAAATGGACGATGTGCTCCCGGCACATGCATGGAGCTATAAACGGGAAGTTCATCCCTGACCCAGATTGGTGCAGGTGGTCCCCCAGCCTAAACTTCTGTGACCCAGATGAGGGCAGGTGGCCCCAATCTTGGAAACGCATTTACTTCTCGTTCACTAGCTCCTGTTCAATAATCCCAGTTTGCAATGCGATAAAAAGACGAATATATGGTCAAAACCTCAACTAAACTGTAGTTCTGTATCAATATAACGAGCCTTGTATGGACCAGATGACGCGTGCAGCAGAAGGAGGATTTGATAGAGGATCTACCAAGCAGAGCTAAATGAGTAATATGGATTGATTTCAACACCATTTTGCAATACGAGAAGGCACAAAGGAAACCAACTAACGTAACGGAAGAATCTTCTAAAACGTAAAGACTGGAAGGACCAAAGGAACCTGTCCTCAGTGACAAAAGGTCTCACATCTCCGGTGTCAGTGATATAAAATCGGCTTACACCAGCAACCTCCGCAGTAACTTTCACTCCCAACGGAAAGTAGTAATGAAGTTAATAACTACCCGATTCCTCGACCAAATGTATCGGAAACCGGGAATGGCAGCAATTGCTGGCGTATTTTCCTCAGCCTTCCACGCTCTTCGCCCCTATGCTTCAGGGACCCCTTTTCAGAAGGTATATCCGATAAATTAAAACCTACCGAGGGTTTTTTGTTGTACGCTCTCCCCTCCCTTATACGGAGCCACTTTTAGGTTTTTTCCCAAACTTGGTGGTATGGTCGGGGGAAGGGGGGGGGGGGGTACAAAACTGCAAAGCATCCCAGTAACCTCAGTAAATGTTGGAGGTAACATTTTGACGTGGGGAGGGGAAAAAAAACCCGAGACCAATCGAACTGGAAGGGAACGCCAGGAATGACAAATGAATCAAACTCAACGAGTTCCCGATGAAATACCATACTATCCCGCTTGATTCTAGCTAAACGGTGGGAGATTGATTTCTCGTCAAATGGGAAAATGGAATTGTACGTTATATCGCGGCCTGGAGTAATAAAATGTCTATTTTTGAAAATATTGGGATATACAGGAATCCTTTTTTTTGGGGGGGGGGGGGGGGGAATAACACGAATCTATAATACTGTTTCACGTAAATCTACGCCTCGTATTCAGTGGTTATGCAAATGATGATGCTGTAACTCGATTCCATATCGAAAATGTCTGCATAATCTAAAACGTGGATTTGCCGAAGGTGACTCAAACAGTCGCTGCCAGGACTACACGAATAATCTGGTACGAGCAATCGGTTATCAATGCCAACCCCACGGCCACCGTAGAGACTTTTGTACCGTTTTACAATACGGATTACACATGTATCGCGGTATCTCTCCATACGAGTGCTGGATTAGAATAATAAAATAATGACCGCAGAACAGTATGAACACCAAACACATACCTACAAAATTTATAGCAGAGTGGGGAGCCTGGAGTGTTTACGTTTTATTTTGTTGCAGTGCTGAATTCTTGAACATTGTAGTTTCAGTAGTGGCGAATTCGGTTTCAACATGAATGATCATTGATGTAGAAATCATCATTACTTATAATGCAGGCGTTTTCAGAATTGCACTTCCTGGACCTTTGGATTCAATCTAGAAAAAAAAATTAAAAAATAAATAAAATTACCCTGCCAAGTAATAAAATTACTTTGCCCAGTTAGCGTTGAGTAAAAATTACGAAATTTGATTCTCGGGTTCGGATAAGTCTCACGATGATACTTACTTGAAACTTTTCGAAACCCTATGTCACAGGGAAGGGGTTCAAAATGAATTTTGAAACTTAAAAAATGCAAGAAATTTCGCGAAGAAATTTAGTTCAAGTTTGAATAAATTAAAGGTACTATACACAATTAGCGTTTTGCTAAAATTACGAAATTTGGTTTAAACGTTCGGATCACACCCAGGATGAACCTTGAAAATTTTCATATTCCCAGGTCAATGAGAAGGGTCCTAGGTCACCAAACCAAATTTTGAACTTTTAGTTCAAGTTTGAGCCAAGTTTTTTTTTTCAACTTCCCGATGACTTGAATGTTTTAAATAGTGGTCAGAACTGGATGACAATTCAATATTCACTCGGTTTCTTGTCTGTAAAAATTCTTTTGCTCATTTGTCTAAACAAATCAAATTTGGATGGTGAGTCTTGAAATTTAAAACGTGGGTCGAAGACGGATGACATTGCAATATTCACTCTATACTCTATTTTAACCAATACCTATTTATTTAATTAAATTCAAATGATGAGCTAGAGTTTCATCTATCATTTCGTGAATTATATTCACTAAAGAGAAATGTTTTTAATTTTTTTTTTCTTTTAAATAGCCTCAATTCTTAAATGACTTGTATTTTTAGTTTTACATTATATCTATATGTTGCATTATTGTACTCTTTGTCTTTTCATGAGGTCGTTGTTACATAGAGGCTTCAATGTAGTTTTTTTTTCTTCTTTCTTTGTTATGTTTCACTATATTAGAGGATCGGTTTTATTTATGCATATATATATTTTTTTTCTTCTTTTAAGCAATTGATTTATATTTTCAACAGATAGCAACTCCTTCCCACAGCACAAGTCCTAGACTTAAAGTGGGAAGTAGCATTTATAGTGTATATTTTACCTGTATATATCTAAAAAAAAAAAAAAAAAAATATTGGGGTAATCATCTGCTCGAAGAACGTAATGAACCGTTGCTTCAAGAATTTGCAGAGTTTTTCACCCTAGTAGGGAGGCACTCAGCTGTGTTCGTTCTGGCGTTTTCCAGCTCCTTTTTGTTATGTCCACATCTTCTTTGAGAATCCTTGGTATTGAAGTAAATAAGCTATCACAAAATAAGCCATCATGGGTATTTGCGAGTTTGTATGGGGCATTTACTTTGGAGCATTCGTAATGGTACAACTGCAACCTACAAGCCATGGTAACTCTAATTCACTGGAACGATGATAATTGAAAGGGGATTTCACGTTAACAAGAAAATGAAGTCCAAAGCTACTACGTTGAGATTTTACTTTTCAACTTATTCGAAGTCCTGACTTCTGACAAACCCTGGAAACCGGTTGGCATGGTACAGAAGTAAAGATAACGTCGATGTAACAGTTCTGGGTCAATTTCAAATGCCCCGACTGTGTAGGGTGGATTTTTTCATTTACCCAAATTTATAAGGGTTCATTTATGCAGTAGCTTAACACTCGTTTGGCTAGTAACTTAACGTCTTTCTGAAAGAATTACGTAGTAAGTTGATTACATTGGACGTATTGTACTCAGTAGAGAATCGCGGATCTGTACCTATATTTCTGACTCAATCTCATCAGGATGTTGATACGGCAAATGGTGTGAAGGTACAGTTAAGAGAAGGAGGAAGGCGATGATACGTGAAGCGACGATGGATGGGGGAATGGGTTAAGGAGGAGGTTCGGATCCTAGAAACCAGTGTTTATGAGAGGGTGATTCTCGAGGGTTGAGCCGTGAATAATTCAAAGGTTCATCTCAGCACCGGAGGCCCTCAGGCCAAGCAGGGTTGGAGGGGTTGTTGGTGTGTCACGTATATACGTGGTACAGTGTAGAGGTTTTGGGGGCAATCTTCATTATTTACAATAATCTGTCCACTTCTTCTCCTAAACCTACCGGTCCCTCCAGGGCCTTAAACCGGTACTGATTCAGTTCGCGACAACTTCCCGTACAGAACGATGTAGGCATTCCATTAATAAATGCAACAGAATGGAAACGGACTGGTGTTTAAATTGGAACGTAGAACTTCTAACGGACTTGGTTCAAAGGTTCATATATTATATTATATGAACCAGAATGGTTCAAAGGTTCATATATTATTTGATTACTAATAAAAAGTATCTAAAGTCCACAGCGAACGTTCTTCATATCAACCATTTGACCTTAGTGAAGAAGCTGCCAACAGAAGAATGGCACTAAAAACTCCTTCCTTATATAGATACCTACACAGTGATGATAGTCTCTTCTCATGACAGTTTTTAATGCATCATCCGCAGTGGGTATTCTAAAATAAATTAAAAATATACTCACAAAGAAGAGTAGGGAGTACTCGTACCTGTCGTAGTAATAATCCCTGAAACATGAAAACACATGGGGTTAATTTATTTTGCAAAGGATAAAGGAACGTTCGCTTCCTCATACAACCACAATACAGGGTTTGTAGGAGGAAGGATGTATTACATTTTAAGGTAAGCATAGTAGAAAAGATAATATACTTGTTGTATGTTTTCACATAATATGATAGTCCACATATTATGTGAGAACATACAACAATCATACAACTAGTTTTGGAATAGAGAACAGTGACCCATCTGTGGACTATTTAACAACAGAAGTGCTTGAGGAAAAGTGGGATTACTTCCACAGTACGTTTGGCTCCATGTAAAAATTTTGGTTGATGATTGTTTGCACCAGAAGGTTGTATTAGTTTTCTAAACGTATAGTTGGAAACATTTGATCTAAATTGCAACCACATCTTCGAATCCTGAGGTGCAACAGATTCTGTGGATATGACAACCAAATATTACCACAGTCCCACCAATGACCTCCTGTCTTTGGTTACACAATATAAAATATTATTTCTTAAAAGCTGTATTGGCCTATAGGTTAGGGAATACACGTAGTGCCTTCAATACCCTCACGGTTTGCAGATTGGCTCGAAGTGTGTTCGAAGATGATTAGGAGACGCTATACCGGTGAAAAAATTTTCAGCTTTGTTCATATTCTTATGCTTAGTGAAAGTGGTGAGAGGGCGTCTCGAAAGCTATAATATAAGTATAATACATACGAATGGGTACTTGTTTGAACCATATTATGGTTGAAAAAAAGTACCCATTCGTATGGTATTGGCCGAAGAGAAATATGGACTGCAGCGCAGTCAGGTTGTTTAATGCGATCCGAGGTGGCAATATTTTATAAGATTAGGAAACTACTCGTACTTCCCAAAAGCCTTATAAAAGCCTATGGCTGTATTCAGCCGGTGCTCAGTTTTGGAATCCTTTGCTTATGCTTAATCTTATGCTTACAGTATTGCATTGGAACCTAATGGAAGTATTGATTGAGTTATTGTCATTATGCGACCTGTATCAAGCAACTCTCCCTGATAGGGATGGCTGTCGATAGTATGGACATCGATATTTTCCTTCGATATACTGATATTTTAATCAGTATAAAAGGGTATCGATACTTGAGTAATCAATAGTTTCTGACGATATTTTTATTTTATCCGATATATTAAAAATTTCCAAAATTCTTGAGTCGAATGAAAAAATCTGAGTTTTAGTGGACTAGCTCCGTGGACGAGGGGAACCCTTTGTGTGTTGATTTTGATAAGGGAGAGTGTAGGTGTCTGTGTCGTAATTTATGTGTAATTTGTCTGTCGTAAACAAGTAGGTACATACTTGTATTTAAATAGGTATGAAAACTATAGTCGAAAACTCATTGCCCGATAATTGACATTACAGTTGGGCTTAGGTAACTATTTACATACCTAGTTGTTTAATTGAATGTTTTTTCCACCGATATTTAAGTAAATATCGATATTTTTGATCGATACTATCGGTTGCAAAAAGTATCGATACTGAGCTATACGATAAACATCGATATCTTACCTCCGATACTATCGAATATCGAAAGATCGATAAGTCGGCTACCGATGGCCATCCCTACTCCCTGATCCATGAGGGGGGTAGTTTCCATCAACTAGGTAATGTAAATAGGTACTAATAGAAATAGGTACTTATTATGTATGTCTACATTCAGTGATACTCGTATAATTGCACATGTAATGCTACGTACAGCGATTCTTCTTAAGGAAATAAATGCTATTTCATTTCAATAAGGGAAGGAAAATTAAGTCAAATTAGCGCTTTTTCAGGCAAGGGATGAGCTCTCCTCTAACGAAGATCAGAATTTCCAAATTCTCGTATTTTAACTTCGGTGATCTCAGGGGAACCGGCATATTCCACCAGCCAGAAACATCAAACAGCGTTTTCTATCTCCCAAGGTTAACACACGATCTGGTGAACCGATTTCATTCTACGTCGCGAAAAGAAAGAAGGCGATTGAAGAAGCCTCCAGTGGCAGTGGTGCGAGCCTGATATTACGCACCTCGAGAGCACTTGACTGGTAGCTCTCGAAACGGAGGGTTAAGGAAGACCCTGAAAAGCCCTAAACCCCTTGGAAGGGGACCGTTCACCAGATTACCCGGCTTCAGGATCAACAAATTAGGGTGAGCAAGGGGACATCTGTGATTTTTAAATCGGATGCCGCTTCTTTTTACGACGAAGTGAAAACTCCAGAGAGGGAGAGAGAGTTATTCTCTGGAACGTCAACTCCAATGTTAAGTTCTATTTTTTTCCTGTTTTTCGAAGTCCAATGTTAAATGCTATGTTTAAAAAATAATTCCGAGGTTTAACTGGTTCGCAATACCTAATTAAATCGCCAAAATACACCTACCCTTTTCACTGTTGAAATACACGTTAAATCTTCACGCAACGGTTTCTGCTTTTTATAGAATTATCAATTGGAATGGTAGCAGGGGCATCCTTTAAATCCTATCACAGGCTAGAGATCGATTCTAGAGTTAATTCCTGGTCGGAAATGTCCTGTAGGAATTTTTGTTACTCAGTTAAAAAATGGATTTTTATCAATTTTAAGAATTTCGTGTTTTCGACATTATCACACTAAAATGTCCATAACTCCCTTAAATTACATGAAAATTCAAATCTGATTACACCGTTGGATAGAACACAAAATTTCCTATCCCTCTAATGAAAACAATTGTTTTGTCTGAATCGCCAAAACGGGTGAACAATGAACATGCCGGTACCATTGAGCAACGTTCATGCATCGAAATCCATTATTTTACACGACTACTTATCTCTAGGATTAGTCACATAAAATCATAGCAGCGGGTCACAGTTCAAAGACAAACGGACATTTCGAACACCTACAATTGGGATTTTGATAACAAAAAAGATTTTACAAAAAAGAATAAGATGAACTCCGATTTCAAACTCATTTTTTAACTGACGAGTCAATGATTGGTGAAAATCCACGTTTTTCTCGACTCAAACGTGATTTTCTCGCTCAAAATTGCATTGCAAAATTTTTTTGCTTATACCATTTGGGCGCTGATATTTACACACAAATTTTAGGACTACAGGCTAAAATTCTCGTGCCGGATTATAGGGGTCTATAAAAGCTTTGAAAAATGTTCATGTTCATTTTTCACCCGTTTTGGCGATTGAAAAAAATGTTTTTTTCGTTAGAGGAATAGGAAATTTTGTGTTCTTTTCAACGGTGTTATCAGATTTGAATTTTCATGTAAATTAAGGGAGTTATGGCCATTTTAGTGTCATAAAGTCGGAAACACGAAAAAAATCTTAAAGCGTTGAAAATACTCCATTTTTTAACTGAGTAAAAAACTTGCTACAGGGCTTTTTTTGACCAGAAATTAGCTCTGCAATCGATTCCTAGACTGTGACTGACACGAAATGAAACACCCTGTATACGATAATATAATATTTTTAATTTTTCGAGCCGGGTTCCCGTGATTTTGTTGATCCGCGCCGTCGCAGCCCTTTGAAAATGAGGACCCCCGTTTAATCACAGGGCCCTTCGTCGGTCTTCACAACAACCCGCGTAACAAGACTGCGAGCTGTAAAAAGACCCAAGTCGGTGGAAAAAGTTAGAAAATGAACGGAGTGAGAGGCGGTGGGCGGGAAGCTTTTTGCGCGAAAAAAGTAATCATACACCGGCTACAAGGGTTAATCAGGGGGGGCATCTGACAAGGAAAAGAGACGCTAAAGGGCTGTACTGCGAGGGAATTAAAGAATTAATTCGCCAAGAGAAGGCACCGAGCCGCGGGATGCCTCTAGTATGAAAACCGTATCTCCCACACGAAAGAAATGTGTCTATTAGTATTGAACAATGTCCTTGTGTGAGTTGTTGGAATTAAACACTTCTTCATGGAGGGTGATTTTGAAGATTAAAATTGCTCCTTGCCATCTTGAACCAAATGAGATTCCATGTTCGGATTAGTTTTTTTTCTTCCCTCGCATGTAGGGAATAACTCACGCTTTCACTTTCCTCTGGGTTTTTACGTTTCTACAGAGTCGTTACATGAAATTTATAATGTTGGTAAAAGGATTGCGCGAATGAAAATGGCTCATTAATTCATTCTCCATTTGAAATTTTTAGTTCTGCGCAGCTGTTATTTTCCCACGACGTACGAGTAGTAGTACTTCACCGCAGATGGTTACAGGAGGTGCATGTACTCAAATAATAGATCTTATATTCGTCCAATTCAGTTCCAACTAGTGAGAGGGTAATAATAAAGAAGATATTATCTTCTTTATTTCCTGAAAATTTTATTGCGCTAAGATTGTTTCTTATAAGCAATTTCAATTTGAAAATATGTTTGTTTGTTTATTTTAGTTAACCACCAGGGAAAGTTAGGGCCAAGTGACCCCTCTATTCCACTTCCCCTGAATACATTCGAACACATAATTCCTCTTACAAACCAAATACTGCTAACAATCCCAAATTAATATAGAGTCTTCTAAAAATTGAGATAATTAATAAAATTTGATGTTCCTCCTTCAATAGGTTTCACATAAAAAATTATGTTAGTAAAAATAATGTTCTTTCGATAGGCTTTACATCACTTTTCACCACTTCATCATACACTCATCAATATACTGCACAGAAAGACTTAATCAATATTTTGCTAACCACATATTTTTCATTGTATTCCTGAAAGCATTTGTTTGCTGATCAAGATTGCACTTATCCACAGATTCGTTATAGATTTTCGTACCTTGTACCACGAATGACAAGGTAGTACAAAGCAGTTCTGTGGATGAAAATCTGAAGAAATCTATGTTTATTCCTAGTGTCAACTTGTGACTAAATAGAAGACGGAGTAAGTACCTACTTGGCTTCTTTTCCAACTTCACACAGTCAAAATCAGCTTACCAAAAAGTTTGGGTAAGCTGAATCGGGTACGTCAACTTCACAGATCGTGATTGAGTCCTTCATGCCAAACTGTGTCGAACGCCTGAGTGACATCGAGGAAGACGGCTGAACAGACTTTTTTGTGTTCGACTGCCTGCTCAATGATATACTCGTAAGTTATTCGGTGCACTTGGTCAATAGTAGAGTGCTGCCGACGAAATCCGAACTGGTGTGGCGGTATTAGATTTTCGCTCAACAATTTCCATCAGTCGTTTGTGAATGAGCTTCTCAAAGAGCTTCAAGAGAGAGGGTAATATGAGGGTTTATCAATCACCACGAGTTGGATTAGAGCAAAAGTTGCGACCCACCCATCATAATTCCCACCCCTCCTCTCCTTTCTCTTCAATTGGTAATTACGTTTATATAATGAATCTAACCTTTCTGTATTTCCACTTATTAAATAAAATATTTTACACCTTCCTCTCTGTTCAGCCAACATTGCATTATAAGTGGATATACAGCAAGGTTAGATTCATGATATAAACGTAATTACCAATTTAAGTGAAAGGAGATGGGAATTATGATGGATGGGTAGTAATTTAACATGGATGACTCTAATAGTTCTAACTGAATTGAGTCGTCCCTCCTGGTGGAGTTCTCATGCGTGACACTCGCCTCGAATGCAATAAGAACACCCCGAAGAGCTCCGGAAAATCGGGTGATATTCCGACCAACGTACACAAGTCATTTTTCCCCTCATGGCAGCAATGGAAATATGACCTTTTGTGAGAAAAAAGTCAGTTGGCTCCAGTTTTCCACGCGTAATCGTCACGACAAGGCGAGTCCATTAAAAGGAACGTAGTGGGGCGGGTTAGCGTCGAAGTTAGTGAAGTAGAGTGGGAGAGGATGAGCTCCGGGTTACAGGGTGCGTGTACCATGAGAAACCAACAGCTGGAGGTTATTCAAGCTCGGAGACGGCATGAAAAATGTACTGCACCGTTAGAGTTATGCTTTAGCGGAAAGAAAAAGTGAGAAAAACCCGGTTCGACGAGTTAAATCAGTTAGGCTTTAGTCCAACTAGAAATCCCATTTTATGATGCGTCACAAACTCACCTCCTCCCCACATTCAACTTGTGCCAAGGTTTAAATAATGCTAAATCAAAATAATAAGCTCACATATTCAATACAGTTTTTTGATCTCTCAAAATTATCCCAACATGATAGGACCCGGAAAACACTATTTACTTGTACTATAAGACGTATCATAACGGATAAGCATTAATAAAAAATTCGCTAAAAAACCTCTCGAGGCCGACTTTTCAATTTATTTGATCATCCATTTGATCCTTAGGGATTGTATGGCATTGTATGAGCTAACGGGATTGATTAAATTTGAATACATTTTGATATATAGACCTGTAGAGACTTTATCCGTTCAAAATATATTCGAATTTTGAATAGAAAGAAAAAATCATCAACGATTGTCCCAGAAGAAATAGCACTGGTTTACAAAAAAAAAAAAAAAAGTCCGGGCTATTTGACCAGACCATGGTATTCCGAGGTATTTTGGCGTCCTGGATCCGATTCCGAGGTCATCTGAGCCCCCATCACGCCAGAAAAACGAGATTTCAAGTTCAATTCGAGGGTACGAGGGACGATCAAAAAGTAAGAATATAAAACGTTTGGCGCAGAATTTTTTTTTCGAAAGTTTTTTTATTGTATTTCAACAGCGGATTTTTAATAAATGTAATAAATTTTACTCAGTTTAATTTTATTCAGAATAATTTATTTAGTTTTAAAATATCTAAAAACTTATTGTACGTGCACTCATTTATTGCATTTATGAATTAAGATCAGCCTAGTAAAAGGTTTTCATTATTATTATTCCCAGGTTTGGCCTCAAGTAACTACTTCGTATGTCCTTGGGTCGTTGGCCTCATCTTAATAATTTTAATTAAAAAAGAAAAAATGTATTTAATAACGAAATTTAAGGAATAAAGTAGTGTGGTCACCAGAGACCCCACCGGGTACTTGGTATAATTTTTTTTTTCTTTTCACCCGGTATTCGGAGGTTTAAAAACTTTGGTGAAACCGGCCCTAAAACGTAAATGTTTTACATATATCGATTGCTCTCTGTAAACGATGGACGGGCAGTGTGTAGTGGAGAGGTAGGTATTTGCCGTCAA
The DNA here is from genome assembly GCA_963920205.1 of Stenodema calcarata. Classification (NCBI taxonomy): domain Eukaryota; kingdom Metazoa; phylum Arthropoda; class Insecta; order Hemiptera; family Miridae; genus Stenodema; species Stenodema calcarata. Next base: position 20,959,347 of record OY986061.1, on the reverse strand, counting down.
ATTTGTTTCATAATATCCTTCGGAAGAGGATTTGCAAAAGCAATTACGTTACCTTCATCCGGCTGTATAAATTCTGGATTAGCTCCACTGAAAAATCACGATTAACTCGAGAAAAAAATTGGCTGGAAGGCGACACAATTTCCGATTTGTTTTTTGTTTTTTAAGCAACCTTTAGAAAGAAGGCATTAACCCTCTTTAACTTAAACCCTTCCAAAATTGACGGTCGCAAGTCCTCGACGTCTATGGTTTATACGATGTTTATTATTAGGTACGTCAAGTCAATAACCGGCGGGGGGCAATATGAAAGGATGGGGGCGATGATGGGTTGCTTCACTATTTTACGAAAACCATCGGCAACAGAAGGTAGACCGCGGTGGGGAGGGTCTGATTTACTGGGAGCTTATCAGGCCGGTTGGGCGGGTCTGCCGGGAAGTGATAATAGCGGGCTTATTGTCCGCGTAACCGAGTTTGAGAGGGAATCGTGTCTCCCCTCGGTTTCACACGGTATTCACCGCAACGCAATTTTTTTTGTATTATGTTTTTTTTTCGCCCTCGTTATTCATCAGCCCTATGGAAAATGAAGAATTATTCATTGCCCGTTGCTACTGAATTAGTTATTGTGAATTTTGAAATAAATAATGATTGATAAGTGATCGATTGATTTGATGGTGAACCTGCGGTTGGACGAATCAATCTTCCGAGGGAGAATAATTATATTTTGACGTTTAACGACCTTATTATCGACAAATATGCATTCCACTGCATCTCATGCACCACGAACTGCTGTAGCATGAAAACTTTCCGTAATTCAGCGTTGGTGGCTCTTGCGGAGAAATCAGCTGATTCATCTCCGTCAATGCACGAGGTGTATAGCGAACGACTTCTTCCTAAATCGGAACTGGAAACGGAATTTTGAAACTTGCATAAAAGCATATCACAACTCTGAAGGATGATCGCAAAATTGCTGTAGTGTTGCATTCGGCGATCAGTTCCAAGATGTGTTCGACTTTTCTGAGAAGGAAGACAAGAACATGACATGTTCTTGTCTTCCTTCTCAGAAAAGTCGACGGTTTCAGATATTTGATGATTTTTACCTCCCAGTCACAAATGTAACTTATGAGCGCTTTTAATTTCTTACTCGACAAGAAGAGACTCAGTCCTATGAACAATTCCTTCCTGCGTTAATGATATTGAGCAAATCATGTGAATTTGATACACTAGTGGAGGGTCTGGTTAGAGACGTTTTCGTAATCGGAATCAGCAACAGATCTCTGCAGGAAAACCTCCTTACTACTCCAGGCTTGACTCTTCAAACGGCTTTGGACGTGTGTAAGGCTAGAGTGACGGTCTCTGAGCAAGTAGAGAGGATACAGGAACTAGTAATTAAGCAAGAGCCTTTCATTGATGCAATTCAGAGAGGAAAGACTGGCCAAGCATTTAGAATCCAGGAACCGTAAAGAACGGAAAAAAGTTTATTCATGCAAGTTCTGTGGGTTTTCACATGAATATGGGAAATGTCCAGCATTTGGGAAACAATGCACGGTGTGCAGCAAAATGAATCTCTTTGCTTAAGTTTGCTTTGCCCGCAAAACTGTTAACGAGTTATGGAATGAGAATGGGGATGAGGCTTCAAGTGATCCTGAGTTTGTTAATGAGATCACCATATCAGCTATTGGAAATTCGACAAGATGATGGTATAAAACTCTCACAATTCGTGGATGGACAGATAGATTCTGGAGCAGCATGCTACATCATGGGTCTCCTTCAGTCTCCCATTCAGTACTGAAACCAGCTGCGGTGGTTTTGAAGTCGTTCACCAATAACAAGGTACTACTGGCGGGTAAACGTACGTTATCTTGTGACTTTAAGGATAGGATCACGGATGTTGAATTCATGATTTGCAATAATGATTGTATGACTTTACTGGGATTAACCGCTTCAGAGAGTCTTGGGCTAATACAGAGGGCGGATACTATTGGTCGGTCTCTGCGTGGGGTACCAGAACACTTCAGCCATTTGTTTGACGGCTGAAGTAGGGTGCTTGCCTAAAGTCTTTCACATAGAAGTAGATCCCCAAGTTAAACCAGTAATTTGTCCTGTTCGAAGAATCTCCCAGGCCTTGATGTCGAAAATCAAATTAGAACTAGAGAATTTGGAGCGCACAGGTGTCATTCGACGAACTAAGGAACGCAGACGGAGTTCTTCTGACCTTTTGCTGCTCTACAAAATCGTCAACAGCCTGATTTACTGCCCATCGTTGCTCTCCGAAAATTGCCTTTCCGCTCCTCGTTCTACATCTCGCTCACCATTTCTCTTTAGCTTCCAGTTCTCCACAGCAAACTATGATCGGAATCGACCTCTTCGCTGTCTCCCTCGCAGTGCAAATCTCCTCTTGTCAGTGATCCCTCAGTTCAATTTTTTCAATTCCTCCATTGCAAGTTTGAAGACTTAATTGCCACCGCCGTTATTCAGTTGAATTTATCCGTCACATCAGTTTTGGCTTAATAAACCAGACCTATTGAATCTCTCGAAAAACATATTTCAAGAGAGGTACGTAGATTCCAAAAATCGAAAGAAAAACATCCATCCGTCCGCCGTACTTTGCCCAGTTAGCGTTGAGCAAAAATTACGAAATTTGGTTCACGGGTCAAGTATAACGATGATACTTGGAACTTTCCAAAACTCTAGGTCAATGGGAAAGGGTTCAAAATGAATTTTGAAAATTTAAAAATGCAACTTTTGCGAAAAATGCCAGTTTAACTTTGAACAAGTCCATGGCACTTTGCCCAGTTAGCGTTGTGTTAAAATTACGAAATTTGGTTTACATATTCAAACCAATCCCACAATGATCCTTGAAACTTTTCATAACCTTAGGTCTCTACATTATTTTGATCCAGCGAAGACACGAACTACGTATATTGACCAATGGCAGACAATAAGGGTTCATTCCAATTCAAGTAGGAAACTCCTTTCTCTTCTCCAAGATCAAATGCCGTTTTTATTCTTTTAGCGGGTTTTCAAGCCATAAAGCGCGCGGATCCAAATAAAAATGAAACGATCCCCTACCGGCGTTGGGATAAACATAAACAACTAGCAAATTAAACTTAACGGGTTCAGAGAGAGGATCGAGCTTTCTTCGAGTCAATTTATCTTTCAACAATAAACCCGTGGGAAGACGTTTGTTTTATGCTTCTACCTCTCATTTATTTTTCTTTTTTTCTAACTGAGAGTTTTCTTCGTTTTGTGTTCAGAGAATAATAGCTCAGTGAGGTTTTTATTTATTACAATTTGAAATTCAGGAGGGAGGACGAAACCTTTAGAATGTGGTAGTATTCAACTATTTAAAACTTGGTGACGAATAAAATTAAGATTTCAAGTTCATGTAGAACCATAAGCAGCACATAGATATTTACTATGCAAGAAACCATTACAGTATACATGTGTTTTGTTCAAATAGGCATCATTTTTAAACCTGAGAATGATTTAAACCATTCAACCCAAAAACTTTACAATCTAAAATCTTGCATCCAAATAAACCACCAAATCGAAGGTTTTTCGTGTTTTCACTAGTACTACCTCAGCAGTACTGCCACATACTCGAATCCTACCTCTACTTCAGAATAAAAGTAGAGGATGGATATTCAAAACTCGAGAAAATCACAGCAGGCGTACCGCAGGGAAGCATTTTAGGACCCCTGCTTTATCTGTTGTTCACGCAGGATGTGCCAATAACAGGAGAAACCACCGTAGCCACGTTCGCAAATGATACTGCAATTTCAGCTGTTGCAGATTCAGTAGAGGAATCTACAGAAAAATCCAAGAAGCTACCGTTGCTTTAAATCGTTCAACCCAAAAACTAGACAATCTAAAATCGTGCATCCAAATGAAGCACCAAATCGAACGGTTTGGTGTTTTCACTGGGTGAAATGTTATTTCTCATGAGAATTTTGGTCAAGATTTTGGTTCATGAGAATGGAGAGAGATGCTGCATCGTTAGTGCATCTACAGATATGAGAAACGAATTTCTTATTTCTACAAAAATTCACTGGGAATTACGTATGTTGGCTCTGTCATGGTTTGCCCAACTCAAGAGTATCCAGTACAGTACAGTACATGCAGTTACTGCAGCAGTAACTGCACTAGAACAAAAATGAGCAAAAGAGTAGATTGGCGCTTTTGGCGCGGTGGTAACGAGATGATGTCAAATACAATTCCATTTTTGTTGCAACTATCATCCGTCTTATAAATTACAACTGCCGAAAGAAATTTAGATGGTTCTCCAGTTTTAATAGTCTAATCTTCAAGTAATCTATAACCATTTCATATTAAGTACGCACAGAAAAAGTTCTTTGCACCGACTTGGATAGAAACCTAAAAGTGCATACCCATTAATTAGGATGAATGCAGTAAAGATTCATCATATTTTCATCCGACTGAATGAATTATACGGTATGCGAAATCCCACGTAAATACGAAGCAAAACACAAGGCAGTTCAACGTCCGTTGTCACTTTTCCAAGCTGGCACGGGTTAGGCGATAAGTCATCCATTACAACCCCTGAAAATATGTTGAGACATCCATCTTCCAATTTAGATTCGTGACAAAGAACGTTGGCAGTGGATGCGGGATTTCTTTCTCTCGCGTAAATCCTAACAAAAGCAGTAATTTTTATTGAACTGGTAAGTACGTGTTGTGTTCTTCAATGATGACCGATAACATTCTCGCTTATCCAAGTAAACCTCCATAACAGTTCCTCTCCAATCACAGCCTTTCATTGTCAGTGAATACTGAAAGTGCACACTCATCTTCCTATTTATTATTTACAGCTTTCTGAATTAGGATGACAAGTATCAAGTTGGACTAACACGATTAATTTGGACCATCCATTCATGTAGGTACATGGCTTTTCTGCAAACTATTCCTAAAATGTTGCACAATTTTTTTAAATGTCAAAACAATGTCGTGTTAACTCTTCGAACGCATTGCAGTATAGATTCGCAGGATTCGGGATCATTATTTTCGTTTTATTGCACTTTTGATTTGGAGGGTGGAGGAATCGCACGTACAGTGACAGGTGTATAATTCCTCACAGTTATTTTCAGTATAGGGCGAACATTGAGAGAAACATCAAACAGACAAGGAATTTGGGAGTTCTTAGTTGGGTGGACGCTGATCTTCTCCCAGTTGCTGAGCGATCATCATCCGATATCTGTGGATTGTCATTTATGGATCTCCAAGCTGGCTTTCGGGAAGGAGCAGAATGCTCAGGGGTATTCACGATGGGATCCTCGTTCGAAGCCGGCCCCCACTTCACTTTGGGGGTCGTCGGCTTGGTGGCGGACAAAGAAGTCGAGATGAAGTCCAGACTTCCACTCAGAGGAACGACGAGGGACCGTCGTGAGAGCTTTCCGTCATCGCAGTTCGAGTTGATGACTTTTTGCAGGGATGTAACTCCGACCAGCGTCCCGCCGCAGAAAACAGGAGCTCCGCTATCAGCGGAGCAAATGGGCGTACCATCCGTGGACTCGATACATTTATATCCGCTCAGATCTGGGTCGCAAACGGCATTAACATCCAGTACGCAAACCAAATCCTGACACTTGGTTAAGTCCACGAATTTGATTTGAATCTTGTACAAAGGATTAGTTGGTTTTTCATCAGCCAGGTTTTCGTCGATATTTGCAGAAATTCCCCAAGCTGAGCTGGTACAAGTATCTGACATCTTCCCGGCTATTTCAGTTTCGGTCGGAAGCTTAGCTATGAGGCCCTCACTACCTTTAAAAGGTTCATACACGTGTAGAAGAGCCAAATCATGGTCGTATTCAGAGTTACATTTAGGGTGGAGGTTCAGGAAACTAACCCGCGAGCTTTCCTCCGATTCGACTTTCAAGGATTTCCCAAGCACAACCATGATATCTTTGGCGTGGAGAGGCGTCAGTTTGCTCTTACTTGTTTCAACATCAACTACGACGGCCGAAACACAGCTGCAAGTTGTCAAAACCTCTTTCTCAGATATCAGCACGCCAGAGCACCTGAAGATGTATCCGTTTTCTCCAATCCTCATTACTGCCACTAACGAGTTCACAGTCTCGCCCAAGTGACTTCGCATCAACAACAACGCCGCCAAGATGATCGTGGAACTTTCGCCAAACATATTCGGCGATACTCAGCGAACTCTTAACCGACTACACAGAAAAATGACATCTGAATGGGCAAATTTCCAGCCTAATGGCTACAAATCAAGTTAGCAATAATATTTGTTCAGCAAAATAGTCAAAGTTTGGGAAGATTGCGAACATTCGAAACAGGTGACTGACAACTATGATGAGTATAAACAAAAATTGTGTGTCTGGTCGAAGTAATTTAACCGAGTAATGATAGAAAAAAATGAAGCAGAAGTACAAGTTTTGCTCATACTTGAAAAGTGTTACTCTATGAAAAGTGAACGGGGTACCGCTCACATATCGTATTTTTATGACGGTAAATGAACACCTTATAATTATTATTTTACAATAATTAATGTAGGTATTTCATGTTCTACGATGCACTAATTTTGCACACACAGTTCGACGTGTATTTTCATTTAAGATGGTAACAGACGGCAGAATGGTGTTAATTTGAAGGGTAATTTGCTTAGATTAATAGCCCCTTTGTCGAAGTTACTTCATTCAGTTAAGGCGTCTTCCTCCAAAGGTAAACTGAGACTCTGCCTTGGATCTACAGCCTACCATCGTTTCCACGTTCCCTATATACGTTTCGCGCTCCCCTCGTGCTCGGTAATTGGTTCTCAGCCCTTCTCATATACCCTTTTGGCAGCTTTCACAATCAAAACCAAGCTGGGTTTCAACCTGTCTCACGACTTGTATAAAGCCCTTTGGGACCAATGTACGAGCAGGAGTAATTCGTAAACCAATCTGACATTTGACTTTGTTACTTCCTTGTTGGTATTTTGTTTACTTTTTTGCTTGTTAAAAATACGGGCTAGCCCTATTACAATTTGTTTGATAAGAAAAGAATTAAGGAAAAAAAACAAGAATATCTACCGGAATGACATAAAATAATATTCATAAACATATTAAATAAATACCAACTTCATTCGTTTATCTCGATATATTTGAGTTGACGATTGCTCTTCTTGAAGGTCCATTCGATCTCAATCAACCACCTCGATTCGATATGAAGTCGACTTCTTTTGTTTATCTCGATGTATTTGAGTTGACAATTGCTCTTTTTGAAGGTCCATTCGATCTCAATCAAACACCTCGATTCGATATGAAGTCGGTTTCATTCGTTTATCTCGATATATTTGAGTTGACGATTGCTCTTCTTGAAGGTCCATTCGATCTCAATCAAATACCTCGATTCGATATGAAGTCGGTTTCATTCGTTTATCTCGATGTATTTGAGTTGACAATTGCTCTTTTTGAAGGTCCATTCGATCTCAATCAAACACCTCGATTCGATATGAAGTCGGTTTCATTCGTTTATCTCGATGTATTTGAGTTGACAATTGCTCTTTTTGAAGGTCCATTCGATCTCAATCAAACACCTCGATTCGATATGAAGTCGGTTTCATTCGTTTATCTCGATATATTTGAGCCGACAATTGCTCATCTTGAAGGTCCATTCGATCTCAATCAAACACCTTGATTCGAAATGAAGTCGACTTCGTTCGATTATCTCGATGTATTTGAGTTGACAATTGCTCTTCTTGAAGGTCCATTCGATCTCAATCAACCACCTCGATTCGATATGAAGTCGACTTTTTTCGTTTATTTTGATGAAATGGATACAAATATATATATTCTTTTCAATATTTTTATCATGTTAGGTAGAAAATTAGGGACCACTGTACGAAATTTCAGCCAAAAATTTCATGGTTTACAGTTACGGGTTCTAATGGGTTAACACTATGCGGTTTTCGACCATTGAATAGTTATTTACGTCAACTGCGCAATTTGTTCAACACCATCAATTCCATTGTAGGAATAAACTGGTCTGAAGTCACTGCAGACATGTCCCAAGCATCAGTGTCCATTATCAAGCAGCCTCATGGAAGAACAACGTCGATCCAAATAAGATGGCATAATTGTTCTATCAGTTCATTAAAGGGTGTCCAATACTATAATTAGGATTAAACATGACAGTTAACTGGAAGGGGAAGTGTTTGAAATGGCAAAAGGGCCAAGTCTGATTACACCGCCAGCGTTCTCTATTAGTGCCCTTCACGCCTCTGAAGATGCCCTTAGTCCCCAAGGGTTTCGCTTTCTCTTGCTAAACCAACACTTAACCCCGAATTTCACCCTCGATATAACTTCGATCAAGGGGCTTCCTATCGGATTCTAAGGGATGAAATTTTCAACCCTCCTCCCACCAACCCGTGGCTTTCCTTTTAGCGTAACGGAGAACAAGGGAACCCTTCTCTTCTTCATCACTTTGAACGAGGTTCTTTATCAATTTGTTATTCACTCTGGATAGAAGGGGTGTATAAGAAGGAGGTTTTTTCCTGTTTTTTAACGAACGAATCAATTTTTTGTTTTTGTTTCGGGATCTGATCGATTGTGTCAGAAGTTCAACCTCGGAACAACACAGCACGGGGAAAAATTTGAATAATCATTCACGGTGAGCTTAAAGGCGATTTAGGTTGGTCAAAAATTGTGATGAAAACTGGTTCACAGAATATAATCCCGTTGAAATTAACTTCTAAACTGCTCCCCTCTTCGAGGTACGGCAATAACAATAATGTGCCATATCTAGGGTCTCACGGCAACTTCCCACATCGTCATTTTTGGTCAAAATGAGTTATGCATACCATTTTACATGATTTCTACAGTTCTCTCCGATTTTCATATTGATGACCACACGGAGTTAGTCTGAGTACCAACTACAAGAAGATGTCTGGATAAGTTTACAAAGATACGAAGTTACATTCGGCTTTGGTGGTACGAGTATGAAATGGGTTCCCGAAATACCGAAAGACTCAACTCCAGCCAGAGCCACATGCTCCCACTTTGTTTCCTTGTAAATTGTTAGCGTATTCGGCAGTAAAAAATGGAAAAATTCATCTGGATAGTCACAGTTGTGGTTCACTCGTAAACTCCATAGCGTGTGGAGGACGTGGGACAAATAATAATCAGGATCGAAGGGAACGCCAGGGAAATCCGGACATGGAACGGCGTCTCTTGCGGCCGTATACAGTTCTCCCGTGATTTCCAAGAGTGAATTGGTTAGTGAATAAACCAATAGAGGCGGGAGAAGGGAAGGAACCAGCGGGGATTTATGAGGCAGAACCCAAGATTTTCCTCTGCGGATCCTGGGGCGGTGTAAGAGGCCTTTTTTGGGAAGGGAAAGAAGAATCAAGACTCGGGCCGGAATCCCAGGGGCGGACGATCGTCGTTTAAAGGTTGGTAACCCACAAGTCTGTGCCCGAGTTATTACTTACCTACTGAAATATGACTGAGGTCGTGGAGTTTAAAACAGGAAACTAAGGATTAAAAATGAAAAAGTAGTTCTCATAACGAAAACTGGGGAGCAAAGATATCACGGCCAAACTGACATCGATACACATTTCTGACGATTTGTTAATTACTCAATTCACATCAACGGGGACCGGTTATACCCAAACAAAGGCAATCTGCATAGACTGTCAACCAAACAAAGAAGTGTTATAAATCAATGAATGCATTAAAAAATAACTAATGATAACAAAACGATCTTTCGAGGTTGTATTTAGGAATGTATACTAAAGGTATCACCCTTTTCCAAAACTTGTGGGTTAATTTTGGGCACTCGGGTGGAGAAGTGCGTTTGACAGAATTTTATTTCGGTTTAGGTACCCGCAGTAAGCATGGTTAATACGGTGTATAGGTCTGGGTAATAGGTTCTCGATTCGTCGGTAACATATTACCAAAATAACTTAATACCACAACCTATTACCTACTAGATGGTCGCTGTTACTCAAAACTAACTCAATACTCACTCAAATAACTTGTCGACAGTGATTTCACGCATTCGTTTTCTGTAATCTATTACCTGGGCGCTGGTAATCAGAGGTAGTGGTTGAATAGCCATCAAATCGCAACGTAAGGTATGGCAATCACCTATTTTGCTGCTGCCTTGTATTTTTCATTCCTGGCTTCTTTTTACTTCAAGACGTGTTAGTCGTAAAATTTTTGGGTTATCATTTAGCGATCATCGTCTCTCGTCATCAGCCATCATCCAGTCACTACCATCAGCCATCATCCAGTCACTACCATCAGCCAATCCCCCAGTTTCAAGCTCTTTTCCATTGTCCCCTTCTTGCATCCCAAGGTTCTGGAAGGATCTCTTCCTCTTCCAACGATCCAGGGTTGCTCGTATTTTCAAGAAATAAGTTTTTGTCGTGCATCTTCGAGATTCTTGTTTACTATTTTTCGAGCAGGTTCGGAAACCAGGACAGTTGAGCTAACAGTGTTTTGTTATTCCAGTCCATATCTTTCCAAAAGTAGAAATAAACTCCTGTCGTTCCTCTTGAGATATGGTGATGCAAACTCGGGTTTTAATTTTCGAGCATACCGGAGAAGTGCAGGCGGGGACCAGGCCTCTGGCATCTTTTGGAGAGTCATGCAGAATTAACTTTGTCTTTGTTTTTGTCCTTCTTCCTGTAACCAACGTATGCTTCACTTCGCATTCCCTATAACTTCGTCGTGATTCTTTTCCACGTTGCTTGTGTCGGTATTCTACTTTGACTTCTCTTGCCAGAAGTCCCCTGTATTCCCTCAATTAGGTGTGGACTATCAGGACAAGATTGATCGAGAGGTGAGTCTGTACAATGAAAGTAATCAGGAGCAGAGCCTTTGGGATCGAGAGGATCTCGAGGAACATGATCAGCAATGATTCTTTCGACTTGAGGAACCTGCAGGGTCAGACAAACATCGCTAATCTGCTCATTAGAATAATTTTGAAGGATGTCTTGATCTTCTGGGGGAACACCTACAATAATATCTAACTGCGAAGGAGAGCTCAGAGGTCAAAAAGCATACAACTGCATTTATTCAGCAGGGGTGGGGGGGGGGATTTCAAATGGCTAACGAAATCATCACTAGGAGGCTTGATGTTTATTTTTGCGCACAGAAGAGAACGCTGAGTCACATAGCATATATTTCATCTTCCACTATAAGATAACACATTACTGGATACATTTTTTTTTTTAAACCCCTTCCTGTTATTTTACTACCAAAACTAACTTAATAGGTCAACGAAACACGAGATGTCGCTTCGGAATCTGTACAACTCCAATTTCGCTCAAATTGCGAGTGAGCACATGGTGCATCTTTAACGACGAAATTAAACTTGGATCTTAGCCTCTGTACCCAAACTGAACAGTCAATTCTGTTGAACTTCTAATATGTGCTTCAAGAGAAACAACGATTGATCTCCAAATGACATGTAATTTCAAATACTTTCAATTTAATGAAATGGATTTGATCATAAATGATGAGATAACTCATTTTCGAGAGTAACGTACAATGTTTTGTAACACTTGGTTCATAAAATGGTGGAGCGAGGGGCAAAAGTTGCGAGACAATATCGTGAGAGAAGTTACAAACTCACCAGTCATTGCCGGTTTTGGCCACGTTCTGCCTCTTCCTTCCGGTTTGATGTGGTTTGGGCTCGGCCACCATGTTGACATCTGTAACGAAGAACAAACCATTGTCATCTCATGGACCCTTTAAAATGAAGAACAGACTTGGGAACCTATTTATTCTGATATCTATGTAAACGAATATCAGCAATATTAAGTGCCATAGGGGGATTGAGCCGATTTTGACACATGGCTCTTCCACATGGCTGATAATAGATTCGACTATGGCGAACAGTTGGTAGTGGGGTTTAAACAAAAACACCAAATTCATATCGAAATTGCGATCCTATGGAATAATGCGATCCTTTTGGAAGAATGGCGTACCAACGAGTTTTTGAGTTGATGGCGGTTATTTGTAATGTCTATCTCGGGATTACCAATGCCAAGGCATAAAAAACAGGATATTGTTTATTGGGTCATTATCCCAACTCATACAGATTCGTGTCCCTGGTTGTTTCAGATTTTGCCATCTGTATCCCATTGTGTGCGCTATTCTGAATAAAATTTAGTGCTTGATACTCTCACTTTACTCTCACTAAAAATATAAGCTCCAATGTCCATTAGGTTGGTTCAAATTCCCCCAATATTTTTGTGTCTACGCTCCTCAGGGCATGTTAGAAACTTTTCCAGGGTTGGTAACATTGACAAAAGTTGTCGCCGTTTCCAAAAACCTGACCCACAGACCTTTCAATCGTCTTAAAATTGGCTCTCGTCATTCAAACGCCTAATTCCCTCATCTCGTGATATTTCAACAAAGGTACCAAAGGAAGATGTTGTATAATATATTCTTAGCTTAGATATTATCTATTCCATTATTTTGTAAGACTTGGAAGGAACTTTAGAGTTCCGATAGAATACTGTTGTTGTGCACTGCATTACATGACATGTCACATTTTGTTACCTTTGGGAAAATTCCAGAACCTAATTCCCTCATACCTAATTCCCACATTTCAGTTGTAATTTGGTATGTAGCCTCCTTATGACATAGGAGGGATCAGCTGAGTGCCCCCTAAAGCTAATTTCTACGCTATTCACTCTGTGAAGCTGTAATTTGGTATGGAGCCTCCTTATGACTTACACTCTAAGCCGCATCAGCTGAGTGGCCCCTAAGCTAATGTCTACGCTATTCACTCTGTGAAGCTGTAATTTGGTATGGAGCCTCCTTAGGAGTTTAACTGACTCTGCTCAGGAGCAGGATCAGCTGAGTGGCTCCTAAAGCTAATTTCTATGCTATTCCCTCTGTGAAGCTGTAATTTGGCCCCTTAGGACTTTAACTTGACGATGTCCAGGCCCAGGATCAGCGTTTGTGCTTTTTCCAAAGAGCAGATAAATAAACGAAACGCTTAGTTGGAGGAGCACATATCGGCAATATAAAAACTGAAAAATGGAGGTTGCAAATCATGGATACTAATACACATCATAGAGCTAGGTGAACTAGTATAAAAGCGATGGTGCTGCTACCTAGACAATTACAAGCCACCATATTTTAACAGTGCTGATGGTATAACTGCTCTTGGACTTAATTCATTCAGGAGCTTGAAGCGTGAGTTTCATCGTTAAATCTAAATGACCAATTTTCACTCGAGCCAAAAGACCCATTAATGACTTTACCTTACACCAAGTCGTATTTCAGATTCGTTGGTTTGGTTTTAGGTTGTAACGAAACTTTAATTATTCAGAATTTCGAGGAGCTAATGGTATTTCCACACAAATAAGTAGATTTATGGCTGGCGGGATTTATGTAACAGTTCATTCCATTAGGTTCTCGTTTAAACCAGTCCGGAACATAAATCGGATCATCAGACGGGTTTAGTAAATGATCCTTCTGTATACTTCAGAGAGAGTGAGTGAGTCGAGTAGGAAGCATTGATGGAATATGGAGGTCCGAGGTAAGCCATTGCAGGGGAAAAACTACAAAACTCACTTCGGCACTGATTCTTTCAATCCCTCCACATATCCACTCAAAGGACAACGCTAATGAGAAAGTATTCGGTTACAACCGGTCAGAAAGAGCTGCAGAAGGGCTGTTGTCCATCGCCGCCCATTTACAAACTACCCTCCAACGTTCTTGGGGGGAAAAAAAGAACTTTCTTAACACGGAACCCTTTAGCGGATATAGAGCGGGACAGCACACAGGCTCACTCCGGATTTAAGTGGATTTCTCTGTAGCGGGCGGGGGAGAGCCGCTCGGTCCACACAAACTCGGGAGCCCAACGACCTTCCCTTTTCATTCGACTGCTGAAGGAAGCAGTTTGAACTGGAGGGGGCTAATCCGTGGAGGTGAAGGGAAAACGGGATGGAACTGTATTTTTTCTTCTTTTCCCGCAAAACCAAGACTGGTTGGTTCAACTGTTACAAAAGTTCTAAGTTTTGGAATCTGGATCTCCCCTGTTAAGTCTAAGCAGGACAGCAGCTGAACACGGTCCGATTTTTTTCAAGTTTGTTCGAGTTTTGGTAGGTACACTCTTAGATAACGGTTCTATCAGAGCAAACACATTTCTAGTACAAAGTCGTTCGGGGCCAGGAAACCAAACGACGTCTTCTATCTCTTAGAGACTTTCTACAGATCAGGCGTTAAATTGGACTGCTTACTAAACGACATGCTTTCCTTGGGTCCGACCAAAGATCGTCGTTAAGTGAGCTGTGATCAATTAAATAAACTTTGTCTGTTATTCGCATAGAACCATGAAAGTAATTAATTTTCATGAAAGGATCATACAATACCAAAGTCTCTCTCTCAAACGATTTACAGGTTGCTTTGCTACTGCAACAGAGGAGATGTGAAAAAATATGAAAGTGGACAAGCTTCCAGACCTGACGTTCTAGTACGGAATACTATTATAGTGACAATCGGTGTCCTCAAAACACTTGCCTTGGGCGAAACAAGCCGATATCTACTTAGTGAGTGAGTATTCTGCTGCAATGAAATACAAAATAAATATCAATGAAAAATCAATCTCTGTATTGGGGGCTGCTCAAAAAAATCCAAAATCAAACACATTCAAACTTTCCAAAATAAAGTAGTATGTGATAGTCAATGCCCCGTGGATTAAGACATTCATCGTGAATTGGAAATGGAAATCGTCTGCGAAGCCGTCAAGAACTATGCAGTCAGGCATGATGAAAGACTTCAAAAATGTACATCTGGAAATGATCTGGATCTTGAAATGGTCTGGCTTTTGTATTTGACAAAACCACTTGAATATGTTATGTACCTGACGAAATTGAGGACCAAAATGAATGGTCCAGCGTGCTTGTAATTGGGTCAGCTGATGAGCTGCCACTCCATTAGGATGTCATTTATGCATCCAAGTACATAGCTAGATGGGATGAATGGCTCAGTTGTTATTTTATTCTTTAATAAATAAAGAATTTGGAAACAAAAAATAATAATAATCTTTGAACTGTTCTGACAGGACTCATCGGAGAGGGATACAAAAAGTCAACCGCTGACCTTTTTTTTTTTTTTTTATGAAGAGCGTTAATGTGTTTTATCAGATGACGAACCTACGCAGCTTCCCTGCTCTCCTCTCTTTTGAAGTAACAAGTTCGGCATGCAAATCCTTTCGAGTTAATCCTTGGTAAATTTCGGCGGAAGCCTTTTCCATTAAAACAAGTTTGTGTACATCAACTTTATGATAACAAGAGCTGTAAAGGTTTTTTTTCCCTGGTCTTCCCCTCTTAAACGAGATTTGCAGAATAGGCCATGTCAACCTTGCGCTTCAAGTTAACTACGAGAAATCCCGGCAAAATCGGAGCAACGTACAAATTTAATGATCCAAAAATTGATAAGTTCATTGAAATAATAATATACATAATCATTTAGAATTCCATCAGGTTTTTAGTACGAGTAAGTATATGTGTATTGGTTTATATAGTAATATATTGCACAGGAGGGGAGTGAAGAGTGATGTGATCTGCGATATGTTCCATCGATATATCGATATTTTTATATCGATAGTGCATAGTCCGACCGTAACCGATAGTTTCTGACGATATTTTTTTTAAATTCCATATATCATACATATCCAAATTTCTTGAGTCGAATGAAAAAATCTGAGTTTTAATGTTGTGGGTGATTAGTAGAGCTTTCCACTAGTTCCATGGATGTTCTAACCTCCATGAGTGAATTTCACTTAATTTGTCCATCATGGACCCTTTGTGTGTTGATTTTAATAAAAGTGAGTTTAGGTGTCTGTGTCCTAATTTGTAGGGGTAGTAATGTTTAATTTGTCTGTGTCGTAAAAATACGTATGTTTAAATAGGTATGAAAACTATAGTCAAAAACTCATTGCCCGAAAATTCACATTACAGTTGGGCATAGGTACCTATTTACGTAGTGTTTTAATTAAATGTTTTTGACATTTTATGTCTTTACTCTGGCACATAACTCGAAAAACGTTACACAAAAGCGTCACACGAAATCGTCACGAAAATTTCTGATGATTTTAGCTTACAACCGATTCGTTGCTACGGAACTTTATCTTCGCCAGTTATCATCGTACAAAAATCGTTCACCACTCGTTGAATAGCTCTCGATTTACCTAACCATATTACGTTAACCACTGCGGAGTGCGTGGCCGACAAGCTGCGGTATGAGCGTGATTGTTTAAATAATTGTTTACACATAGGTGATCATTCTCAATAATTTATATTGTCTATACGAATGCAAGCTTCATAATTTATGATGAACCCTACAATAAAGTATAACAACTACGCTACTGGGGTAGGTGATGGAGCATTGTTCGAAGGTTCTTGAATCACTTCTTTAAAGACATAAAATGTACCAATGTGTTGCAGACTCGTATGCAAGCATTTAATTCTCGACTGTATCAACAACAGGATGGAGTTGACATTCTTTTGACATTTTCATGTCTTAGCTTTGGCACATAAACTGAAACGGGAAAAATTTGTTTCCTTGATTCACCCTTTCCCTCAGATCACGTCAGAACACAAGCGACAGGCGGGCCACTACGTCAGACGCACCTATGACGCACGAGCGTATGACGTCAGACGGCTGGCAGGAGGCCAACTAGTGCGTCAGAGCCTATGACGCACGAGCGTATGACGTCAGACGGTTGGCCGGATGCCTCATAGTACGTCACAGCCTACGCCGTAAGAGCCTATGACGTCAGACGGCTGGCCGGAGTCCAACTAGTACCTACGTCAGAGCCTATGACGTCAGGCGGCTGGCAGGTGGCCAACTAGTACGTCACAGCCTATGCCGTAAGAGCCTATGACGTCAGAGGGATGGCTGGCTAGGTGATCGGGTTTCAATAAGCCTCTGGAATTCCGCGCCTTCATTTTATATTTCGTCCTTTATAAACCCCCACCCCTATGCATCGGATCCGGAAGCGACCCAACTTATGTCCTTCCCCGGTCACAGAAACATTAAAAAACGGGAGAAAAGTTTTTTTAAAATATTTCAACCGATATTTTAGTAAATATCGATATTTTTTATCGATACTATCGGTGGCAAAAAGTATCGATACTGAGCTATACGTAAATATCGATAAATATCGATACCTTACCTCCGATACTATCAAAATCGATATGTTGGCTACCGATGGCCATCTCTACTGTGAATCATAATTCGATCACTGATTCGACTTCATCAGTCCGCCATCTTGGAAGTCAGTGTCGCCAACAAACAGCTGTTTCTATTCCACACGTCACAACTTACTTAACCAACAGCTGTTTTTTAACAGCCCACTTACAAAATTTGTGAGGTCATATTTAATATGACCTCACGTAGGTTTTTTGAAATCTGGATGTACTCGTATCTTATAATCGCCAGTGTCGTTTTTTCATGTCCAGGTGCCTCGACTGACAAACAGTGATTTTAAAGGTTTGTGAAAGATTAGTTACAAACGAGGAAACCAACAGACACAAATATTGTACGAAATAATCATTTACACAGATAATGTAAAAAGATATTTCCCGTTCGTAATCAGTTTTGGCTTAGGTTAACAAACCTTCCAGACAATACTTGGAAAATGTAAGATTTGATTTATCAACACCATATAACTCTTACCCCATTTTTCATGAGGTATCAATTAGACGAATCACACTATTGTCAACGATGTGAAATCATTAACAAATCACACCCACTATTGACGCAGTCGGAACACTTCAATGGGAAAGAAATCAAATCAATCAGGAAAGATTTACAGATTGTAAAAGTTGAATGTGGGTAATACTACCGAGATAACAGAAAGATTAGATAAATTCAATCAAGTGAATTACCTCAGTATTTTGACGCTACAATTGAATGCAGTCAACAGTTCGACTAAGACCGATATGATGGTGTCAATTTATAACGTTCTGCTCTTAACGCTTGCCACACGCGGTATAAGTGCACAGATGAGGTAAAATTTGCCGTTCATAATCATTTTCGATTAACGTGGATGAGTGGAGTGTTTTCAATTATTTGTTTAGAACGAAATACCTAATTATGATTGATGTGTCCAATCACCCACAATCCAATTAGTATTGAACCAATAATATGAAGAAGCTCATAATCGTGTTGATCGTACAGTTGTTTAGCCTCATATCATGAAAGTTCGATCTGAATTCCAATCGAATAACGCAGTAGTAAACGTTATAAATTAGTCCACGAATCACACAACAGAAGGAGCTTAGGAGTCCATAAGTATTAATCAAATAATGAATTAAATGTTTCATGTTAGCGGGGTTTCAAGTAACCGAAGGTTTTAATTAAATAAATATTGAAAGATGGTTTCGTTTAATTAATAACAGTTTCTCTGATTAGACACGATATTTAAATAAACAATACAGTAAATCAATCACCGGATCAACGACCGTCCGAAGAGTGTTTTAAAGACTGTTGCGATCATGATCTGAATAAGGTAAATGTTGATAGCACCAAGCAACAGGCGTTATTAATTTACTACCCCTATGCATCGGATCCGGAAGTGAACCCCCCTATGTCCTTCCCTGATCACGGAAACATTTAAATACGGGAGAAGGGTTCGATCCATTGAGCCGTTTTTGCGTGATTGAAGGACAGACAGACACCAAATTCAAAATCGGCATGGTTCGACTCCATTTCACGCCAAACGAATAACTGTAGTGAAATTTTTCAAAATAGACCCAAGGAACACGAAAATCGTCTCTAAATTTCGTTACATACGTATTGGTTATTTCAGGATCCATTTGACCCCTGAATTGAGACGAGATCTACCAATTTTGCGTGAATCGTGGGGATCCACAACTCTGACCGATTATAAAAACGTGAGAAATTCCAACATTTATTGAACATTTATACGGAGGGCGATATCAGTACCTCTGCGATGAAAACACTAATCTGTTTTCAGAATGAGCCGTCACATTTGGCTTATTTTTTGTTCAAATAAATTACGCTTAACATTCTTCGGTACAGATTTATTATACGGGTGAAATTCAGTTGGGAACGCCGACACAATCATTCACCGTCATATTCGACACAGGATCGACGAACTTGTGGGTCTATTCGAAAGACTGCTGGTGGTCATGGCCTTGCTGTAGGTAACCGTATTGTAATCGTAATCATATTAAATCTACATGTGTCGTCAATTTGGTCTGTCATCAACTCACCATTTCAATTTATTAGGGACTCGACGTGCTTTCAATTACAAGAAGTCGACGACGTACAACAAGGGGAATAGTTCCATTTCCCTCACTTATTCAGATGGAACGATCACAGGACGATACGCCGAAGACATCATGACGGTAACGAGTTTCAAAATTAATTGAGGTTAACATACACACAACATGGTAGAATATTTAAGTACGAATGAGACTACAGCCACGTCCATTCCCACTGGTTTTGTACAGGGTGTTTATAAATTATAACATACCATCTGTTAAGGCATGCTAACTGGTCATTATCATTTGATAAACGAAAAACCACTATTTTTCAGCACTTTTTGAGCAAAATAAACCCGAAAAAACCCAGTCAAGCAGCATTGCTATTAGAGCGAATTTTCGAAGAAATAACAGGTTTTATGTAAAATGTGTTGTATGGAACCGTTTTCTGCCATGTCACACCTCAGTTTAAAAATTTAAAGTTTTAAATTTTCGAACGCTAAACACGATGGTGAAGTCAGAATGGCGATATCTCATTTCGTTATCAGAATAGAGCATATGAACCATGAAGAACATCTCGAGTATCAACCTCGTTTCTTCATCTTCAAACTGCTCCAGTTGGAGAACGGAATAAGATATCGCAATTTTGACTTCACCATCGTGTTCAGCGAAAAACCAACCTTTGATATTTAATTTAATTAAGGCGTTACTCGACAGGCTGTTTAAATTTATTGGTAATTTATACCCCTCGAAAGCTCCCCAAACCCCCCTTAAAGTGGCCCAATTTCGCCCATCTAGGAACTTAGCCTTTTGATTCCCACGACAGATTTTTTGTGCCAATTTGAACTTTTATCTCAACTATTGGGAGTTATCGTCGTATATACATATATATGATTTTTGGTGTGTTTTGAAAGTGAATTCAGGAGAGGTCTGGAACGGATTTCGGTAGGTATAGGATATTTTCGGAAATTCGAGTTTTCAAATTTTTGGACCGCGTACAATACGCTGAAATGAACGTTAAACGTGGACCAATTCACCAAAACTTAGGGTAGCCATCATCAGGGCAGCACATAGTTGTTCGTCGCTGTTATCATTCTGCTTCCACGTTGATAATAAATATTGAACCAATTGGTGTCTTCATTGTACATGGTGACTCAAGAACAATTTAGCGACCCTTAACAAAATGACACATTCAGGATTAGCGTTAAAATTTATATAAACTTGAGGGTCACCAGGATATTTAATATCCTGTTCGACTCCCAAATTTATATGAACAGGTATATTAGCGAAGTATATGAAATTAACCTGAAAATGACACACTGGAATTTCTGATTGATATGTACACATACTAGAATTCTCTAATTTATAATGTTCAACAGAAATCATGTTATGGAAAAATCAATATTCAAGAGCACACTCAACTGTGATCTGCCAAAAAGTAAGCAGTGAATTCCCTTCTATAAACACCATTTCTGACGGCTATTCATTGATTGATAGCGTGTATTATTGTGGAACATCATCAGGATCAAGGCTTATATTGCTGAGCAATATGCATCATTGAAGAATACACATTATCTGAACTTATTAATGTCTCATCTATTACTTTACAGATTGGAGCCGGCAACAGCTCTGTAGTTTTTATAGAAGCTACTAAAACAACAGCCGGCTTCATGGATGCGTTCACCGAAAAGTTTGATGGCGTGCTTGGCATCGGGTACCCAACAAAATCCGCCTCTGGCTACAACGCGTTGAGCGCTATTTTCGAAAACATGTTGATTGCACCGGAGTTCACAGGATTTTCCCTTTACTTATCGAGGTAAAGCTAACAGATAATCAACATTTTGATCAGCGTCAAGGTTCAAGCTGGAACTGCAACGCTAACAACGAGTTGATTTGGTAACAATTTGGCATACTAAGAAAAACAAGAGTATTTGAAAAATCGTCCATTTTCACTGAAATGTGAGTCAGTACACTGTTAGACCGGTTCTGGCGATTAAACCATCGTCACAAAACAATTGTATTGTTTTGTTACTAACGATGGTTTAATCGCCGAAACCGGTCTAACAGTGTAGGTACTCATATACCAGTGGAAATAGACGATTTTTCAAATACGCTTGTTTTTCTCAACATGGGTTTCCACGATTTCGTCGCGAGTGATTAAGTTCGTAATAGTCGTACACTTGGCACCGTAATCATCATAACACGCATTTAATAATTTGTTACGTTTTAGAGATGAAGAGGGCAATAGGAGAGGCGGAGAAATTATATTTGGAGATGTGGATCCATCCGTCTTCCAAGGGGAGACTTTAACGATGTTCCAGCTGTCACAACCTCGACAGTGGGCTATTACGCTCAATCAGTAAGTATACAAAGAAATTCCAAGGGACTTGATACTATAATATAATATAACGTTAAGAATATTTCTTCAACAATAGAATGATATTTGATTTAATCATTTCTATTTTAAGACTCTAGGATAATTTGTACAGACTTCCCCAGGGCCTTTGGAAAAACCCAGGTCCCTGACCTCTCACCCTGTCTTCCCTTTTAATTAGGACTTTCAACGGTAAATTTTATCTTGTAATACGTTGATAATTTTATACATTCAGTCGATTGTACATATACATTTAGATTTTGTGTGAATTAGTAATTATTTAAGTTGTATAGGTATAGTGAATTTCTCGTAACACTATACAACAACATATTTTTTAACAAACATAATATTATTTAACAACAAAATATCATTTTTGACCAAATTAACACATATAATATTCTTAGGATATCAGCTAACGGAACATCTGTACTCGGACAAACTACGACAGCAGTTTTGAATACCGGTACTATGGACATTATTGGTCCGGTAGATGCAGTAAACGCTACCCTCCATCATCTTGGGATTGGCTTGAATGGAGAGGTGGGTACTAAAATTTGACCCTATTCTATTCCCATGAAGCTGTATCTTGGTATGCTCATTATCAACATAATTGTGTTCTTATCATGGTAAAGTGAATTTTAGTGACATTGAGTGGTTTCATTTAGGTTGATTGCAGTGAGATTAATAACTACCCAAACCTGTCATTTGTCATTGGGCACAACACGTACAAACTTGAGCCTAAGGACTACATCAATGTTGTAAGTAGTAAAGTAGTAAATAATTGTATTCCAGTAGCAATACAATTAAAGTTCTCCCAAAGCCTGGGCCTCCTTTGCTGATATTTTACTCATCAAGTCTTGTAAAAGTCGTTGTAGTTAAAGATGTAACTGTTAGCTCAAGGTTATTAAATTACTTTAAATTTTAAAGTATCACTTTGTCTCGGCTTTTGAGGACTTTATTGTTCAGAAATTTATTGCAGTGACGATTCAAGAGTTTCAAGCTTGTTTGCATAAAATGTATAATAACTCAAGGCAGACTCATGTTGACGTAAGGTAAGAAAGTGGCGATCTGTTCCGATAACGAATTGAAGGCCTTTCCGGTGATAGTATTACGGAATGTGATGTACAGCAAGAATGCCCTGAACAACACATCAGGCAGGAATAATGTCACCTTGGTACGAAGAGGTGGATACAGAGGCCAAAAAAAGGGTCAGAAACAGTGGCGGCTCGTCCATAAGGCCACCTTGGCCCTCGCCCCACCCAAAAATTTGCAAAGGAAAACAGAAAAAACATAGAACAAGGAGAAAAAAATCTTACCTACTACTACCCACCATGGAAGAAGGGAGATCTCCCTTCTTCCATGACTACCCACTTCCACTGAGCTCTTGCAGGCGGGCGGCTATTTCGTCTGACTTCGATAGAAGTCGTGTCCTCAACGCATTTTGTTTCGATTTATCGATTAAAAAAGTCGATTATCGGATCGACCAGAAGTGCCCCAGTCTCAATGTTGAAGGTATAGGCGCTTCCTGGGGTGGGGGAAGGCACCCTGTGTTCGGAGATAGGAGCCATTCCGGGCGGTGGCCAAAATATCGAATCAAGTTGAACGCCGAAAACAATCGATCGTTGAATCGTTCCTTGTCAAGGAAGAAGGAGTTTCATTCCTCCATGCTTTCTTCCATGTTCGATAAGAATGATATCAAAACGTTGCCTGACGTTATAATATATTATTTTGAATGCATCGACTGGTGGTTTTTAGCTTCGTATTTACTCATCATAGTAAAAGTGAATTATTGTCTCCATAATATTAATCAACTAAACATTGAAATTTAATATCTCACGTGCAACGCGTGAACGCTTTGCTAGTCGTCAAGAAGTGGATCACTATTCGCCCAAGGGAATCTCATTTGTTGATTTCTACATTCTGTAAGTTAATAACAGTTAATAACCGTTAATAACAGTAATATACATAATATTATTATGTAGCTCAGCCAACCGTTGAGAATACTGTTTTATTTGTTATCCCTGAAACTGATGGTGACTTCGTTGACTCGAGCTTTGTTTGAGCTAACCAACGAACTCTAAAAGCTAGTTGAAATCAATCTTGCTGTTCTGTGATCGTTCAAAATGTTTTGATACGATTGGATAAGAAAACGTATGTGCAATCTGGGCATAAGAGGACATTTTTAGAGGGGGTTTTCAAGGTACCACTCGGCTAGGAAGCAGATGGTCGCGATTGCTAATTTTTAAAAACCCCAGTAATAGAAACTCCAATAATATAATTTTTTGACTACCTTTATAATGTACTCTTTGAATAGTACTCGTACAGTCACAATTTCTCTTTTATTCTTCCTATCATTTTGAAGATAATTATTTGGGTGGGTAGGTGGGATTGCCTTGCAGCCACCTCCTCGTCGGTAATCCTGGATACTGGTCAGTAACCTTCCCTCTCCTCAAGAGAACTCTTTGGAGAACGATGTTTCCTGACTTGCTAAGAGCTGCATACCACTAATTATGAAGCAGTTTAGCTGTAAGGGTAGTTTGAGTTTAGTTCCTATAGTGAGTACCTAATAGGTAGGTATGCACCTAAATATTGCCCTGGTGCCCCACCAGTTTCTGAGCCCACGAGCCGCCCCTGGTCAGAAACCATCACCTGTACCTGAACCCTCCCCCATCCACCCTATAACCTCCTCTTACCGCCCTATAACTGCCGCCCTCCACCCTTCAACCGCCCCCAACCACAAAAAATGACTTCCTCCTCCCACCCCCACCCCACCACGTCTCAACAGTACACCCTCCCCCTCACAACCGCAACCTGCCCTGACGCTTATCTGTAGACATGGTAACCACCAACCTCTACCCTTAATGAGTTCTGTAACCACCCCCCTCTACCCTTAATGAGTTCTGTAACCACCCCCCTCTACCCTTAATGAGTTCTGTAACCACCACCCCTCTACACTCATTGGTTCACCCCCTCCACCCCCAATGACTTCCTCCTCTTACCCCCTCCCCCTCACCGCTGATGACTTACTTGACCCTCACCGCTATTTGCCCTTGACGTCACCCTGCTCATCCTTCTCACCTCCAACTCGTTTGATATTGGTACAAAGTGTGGGTCCTTTTTGAGTTCAGAATTTCAACCGGAAGTCAATTTTGGGAGTTTTGAGTACTTTTTGGAAAACTTAAATTTGGATACCTAGTACCCGATTTTGGAAAAATCCAAAATTAAACAAAGTGTGGGTACTTTTTGGGTTCAGGACATCATGTAGACATCGTTTTTCCAAAGTACCAAATTTGTTGAAAAACTCGAGTTTTGGATACCCGAATTCAAAATTACACCAAGTACCTCTCCGGTAGAGTACGTAATGATGTAGCAGTCGTTTTCTGGGAAAGTATCAAAATTTTTGAAAAACTCAAATTTGGATACCAGATTCTGGAAAATTCAAAATTACTCCAACTATTGGAGTAGGTAGGTACTTACTTACCCAAAAGTAACTGAGCTCTAATTACAGAGACGGCACAAGCGAACAAATTAGGTCGAGGTGCTTCACTATAGTAAGCCTCCCAATACATTATCTTATCTGATATTATAAGATCATGTATTGTAATTATTAAGATTAGGTAACTTCTGACTTTGTGCGACAGAGACGACCATTTTGCCTATCCACCCAAAGAAGATCCACACCAAATTTCAAGGTGATCGGCTGCAAACCCGTCAAAAGGAGCCAAATTTAGCCTAAATTTCAGTTCTTTGTTCCTAAACTCTTCTTGGGTTGAGATAATGGGTTGAGCCATTCAAATGGCTCTGGGTCATGTTATTCAAGTTGATTGGTCCTGTTACCCAGGCTGTAGAGTCGTCAAAGTGGACAATATTAGCCTAGAATTTATGTTTTTTGTTCCTGTAATTCTTTGGGTTGAGATAATGGATCAAATCTATAGTCAAAGCAAGGCTCAAGCTGATACAAAGCTTTGTTCAAATTTGAAGTCAATCGGTGAAGGTGGAGAGGCTGTAGCCTTGCTTGACTGGATAAGAAGAAGGAGAACAGGGTAAGGGCGAAAAACTGGGTGTTTGAAGTTAAGTAACGCGGTTCCCGTTAGACCTAGCGACATGAAACTTTCAGGTCTTTTTGTTGCCTACACCAAGAAGATTCACACCAAATTTCAAGTTGATTGGTCAAATCGGAGCCGAGATTTGGATACCTGAAAACGAGTTCGTAACGTTCGGTACCGTTTGTTCTTCTCAACTTGTTTGCTTGGCGGGGCGGAACGCTACCACGTTCCTAGATCCCCTCAAATCGACCACTGTTATTTGTCAAGAATTATAAGTCGGTGAATCGTACCGGTGAACTTCAGCTGACTCTCGAAGCCCGTTAGAAACCTCAAACCGCGAACGTCACCAATTACCGTTGTTACGGAACAGGCGTATCGGCCGCCGCTAACCATCGATCACTACGATAATAATTATCGTAGTGACCCAAACGCGGGCGGCAGACTAATCAGAGATGGTTCGGATCAGGCCGGTACGTACTGAGACACTCCCGCTGGTCAAGCGTTTCATCAAAACCGTCAATCAAACGCAGCTGAGTATAATCATAACATCATCATTCAATGATGCAATCATCGCAGTACGAGGGCTTCGGTAATTGCTATTAGAGTCAATACGTATTATAATCTCAAGCGAATAACGTGATCTCAAGCAGTTGAAGGAGGATTTTGACGTTTTTATCGGAGGACAACGTGATCGGCTAGTGATGATAGATGGTCGGAGGGTGGGGGGAGGGCGGCAGGAAGTGATGGGTGGGGCGGGGGTGGGGATTGTCGGTGATGGGTGGAGCGGTGATTTACTGACGATCGTGGAACTCCACGGACGATCGTGGAACTCCACGGACGATCGTGGAACTCCACTGACGATCGTGGAACTCCACGGACGATCGTGGAACTCCACGGACGATCGTGGAACTCCACTGACGATCGTTCCAAATGGAGTGGCGCGGCGCGAAGTCAAGAGGGAGTGGAGCAACGAAACTCGATGGGACGAAACAGAGTGTTGTTTGAATCAGCTTTTCTATAGGAAGACCGTTCTAAACGAACGCTTTGTCGTACGGAGCTGCGGATGGTCTTAAAAAATTCTAAAAAATGAACTCTAACTAAATGTGAACTAAAACAAGGTGCCCCACGTTCAGTAGTCATCATTCCTGCCCCCCCCCCCTCCACCATTCGTCATTACTGTCACACATTCGTCATTCCTGTGACAAACGTCCTCGTAATGATTCGAACATTTTAATTAGAAACCCGTCCTATGTTACTCCCTAAGGAATATTCTTACATAATATTATACTGCCAGTTTTTTAGATTTTACCGAACGAAGATTACACCAAATTTGAAAAATCAACGAACGGTGAGGGCAAGTTAGTGAATCATATCTAGAAGTAAATCGTCGGTTAAGCAGCAACATGCTGTAATTCAATTTTCCCAATTTTTCAGGAGAGACAAAAAACCACTTTATTTCTTCATCAAAACTACAAGCTCAAGTTATACTCTGTTAGCAATACTGCTAATAGCAGCGCAGCGAGTGGTTTTTCGATGAAACTAACTTCACCAATCGATCCGGCGCGAAAATTTGAATTGAGAATGACATCTAACTCATTTCGGTCAAAATTTGAGTTATAGCATGTTGCTGCTTAACCGACGAAATGCTTGCATACGAGTCTGCAACACATTGGGACATTTTATGTCAATATTAATAATATCCAACCTTAATAAACCGTTCAGTAACAAATTTATTTTTGATCACTATATCTATTTATAACATGAAAATATATATGAGAAGAAGAAATACGCAAGAAATGCATTATAATTCGAGAGCTTTCCATCGAATGGAGAACGATTTTTGACCGATGAAAACTACAGAAGTTTCATTTCCCTAGCAACGGCTTGGTTGTAAGTGAAAATTATCGTAAAATGTGGGTAACGGTAAAATTCGAGGACACTTTTTTGTGACAGTTTTTTATTTTAATGTGCCAAAGCAAAGACATAAAATGTCAATATGAGTTCTAGTAGAACATATTTCATAAATAATTTCTGTTCCAAATAAATACCAAACAGTTCTTTTAGAAGAAGAAGAAAAAACATACATCCAGGCTTGTATTGAACCCAAACTTCATTCAAACTTGAATGTGTCTTGGAATTTTGACATTGATATGTCTAAGGC
This sequence comes from Stenodema calcarata, assembly GCA_963920205.1. Taxonomy (NCBI): domain Eukaryota; kingdom Metazoa; phylum Arthropoda; class Insecta; order Hemiptera; family Miridae; genus Stenodema; species Stenodema calcarata. Next base: position 20,931,556 of record OY986061.1, on the reverse strand, counting down.
GTCTAAGGATATGTCTATCTATCTTGATATAACTTGAAGTGTCATATAGCATTGTATAATTTGCATTGTATGTTGATGTTTATGTTTTGCTTCGGAATAAATTCCTCATTCACTCATTCATCTGTGAACAAATGCAACGTTTCTATTTCGGTCGATTTTCACGTACGACCTACCCGTTGGTAGGAAAATGTAACTTCTGCAATTTTCATCGCAAAGAAATCGTTCGCCACTCGTTGGAAAGCTCTTGATTTATGTGAAAAATGTACTCATTTCAAACTACCAATTTCCCCCTCCTAATTTGATCGGAATATAAAAAAAATTTCGTTTGGCAGAAACTTGAATGACAATTAACGACTTTATTAACGATTTCCAACACGACCGAATGACGCTGTTTCCTATTTCTCGTGAGACTAGCACTCTTATCAATTTGATTATTGTCATTTCTTACTCAGTTTCAATATTGTTCAATATTAACGTAAATTAGAGAGTGAATGAATTCGATTGGAAGTTTCAACAGAGTATCAGAAACTCCATTCAATTAGAAGTATCAGCCAAGTATAGAACAACGACTCCTCAACATCAATTCTGCTTCAGCCGGGTATCCTCTCAAGTATATACATATTATGTAGCCTATAATATAGGTAAATCTAAAACACCATTAATAAGATAGTTAAAAGTGATTAATAAAATGGCTAGAGGAAAACTAACAAGAACGTCTACCGTAATTGGACCAGAAAGTAAATGAGTTCGTTCGTCTCAGCCTGGTACATCTTCTATGTCGCATGAAGAAGAACAAGTAACCATAATGAACTAATAATGTAAAAGTAGGCACTACATGGTAGGCATACTATTAATTAGTAGGTACTAGACATATCCATGATTCAAGGTTCTTCCCATCAAGGGAAAATTCAAATTTGTCTGGTTCCTTTCTGGGGATTTTTATTCTTGGCCGATTTCAAAGGTTCATCATTGAAGTAATAAACCAAAAATGCGTCATTAAGTATATTTTTGATCTGATCTCGTGCCTCAAAAACTAATTTCTGATATGATTGGTAATGATGTTAAGTACCATAATTTTAGACGATGTTAAAAACTTATTACTTGTTATTATTCGATATGACAAGTCTGATATTCCGTCACAGCATTCTTTCCTGTGGATGAAGAAATGCAGAGCTGCTATTTCAACACAACCGAACAACACGTGGATTTTAGGGGATACTTTCCTGTCTAAATTTTACACCGTTTGGGACATCGAAGGGAAGCAGTTCGGTTTGGCTCATCTCAAGAGTGAATATGTAAATTGAATTCATTGATTGACTTTTTACCTAATAAATGTATTTATCTCTCGTAGTTGTTGCATTCAATATGTAAACCTCCCACAACAGTATGGAGCATTATGTCTGCTAAATGCACAAGAAACCACGATTTAATTGTGACGGCTATTATTTAAAAATTTTGTTCAACAAGGAATTAATGGAATGTAGACGTTAGACATTCCCACTTTGTCTACCTACACTGGTTCGAAACAATCTCACGACAGACAGTACAGGTCTATTTCAAATAGGTCTATTTGATTGTATCCAGAAGTTTCAAGAGTCGTTTGAAAAACTCGCAATTCGCAATTGGACAATTCGCAATTCGAATTTGCAAGTTCTGAATTGGTTTTGGAAATGCTACGTGCATGTACTAAAATAGTATCAAGTATCGCATGATACAGAATCATGAACAGACGTTAGAGACGAAGAATTACGAGTTTGGCTTCTAAGTTTCGGCCCAAACGACGCCATTCGACCGGCGTTTGGACACACGAATAATTTCTACACCCTCGTCGACCCTCCCAAGCGCTCGATAAGCACCAAATTAACAAGTTTACTGCGGGGCATAATTGAAGTTCAGCCAACCGTATTGACCGGCCGATTATGTTCGGGAAGTGTGCAGATGACGGAGCGGACGCGGAGGATGGAACCCGAACAGAAGGCCCGTTTATCGATTTGGTCGGATGCAGATTCAAAAACCTGTATGAGTGGTAATTTTGAAGAAAAAGAAAACCCGGATCTCATGTTTCCGATCTGAAATGGTCAAAGAAGGAAATTACAAACGATCTCAACTACGTAAGCACGTTACGACAAGCAGAAACTGGGGTATTCATAGTCATAAATATGAATAGGAATAAAGTTCATAATTTGGAAAATATGAATACGAATACAGATAATACCATATTATGTAATGGTTTGCTGAGTTTCCTTGCCTCCCTGAATGCAGACCAGGATATTCCTCTGGGTGGGCATAATTGCCCAACCTCCCCGGGAACAGGGGAAAGCCAGCAAACCATTCATCACAGATATGAATATGAATATAAATACGTATACGGATATGAATATGAACACGAATACAACCATAATCACATCTTTTTGTGAATTGTCCCACAAATTCACAAAATGATGTGATTATGGTTGTATTCGTGTTCATATTCAATAAATTTTATTGAATTTTTCTATTTAAAAATAAATTTTACTGAAATTCAAGTGTTTTCCTCATAGATTCAACCAAAATTCACCTTTTGTTTTTGTGCATTTTCCCACTATTCACATAATTTTTGTGAACTCCCCCACAATTGGCATGTTTTTCATGATTTTCATTTCCACCATCATTTCTCTTTTTTACCGTAAATTTGATTAAAAAGTTGATTTATTTATATTTTTCAGGTACTGTGGTACAGAAATCAACATTTGTTTCAAATAAATTCCAGTGCAATTCACATTTTGACAATATTCATCCATAAATGGCAAAATTATTTATGGAATTAAAATAAAAAGAGGTGAGTTGCCGGAAAATTTACAAAAACGATGTGAGTTGCTAGGAAATTCACACAAAAAATTTTAATTTTTGTAGAAATACTGTGAAACTTAAACTTAAATTTCAGTAAAATTCATTTTAAAATAGGAAATTCGAGTGACATTTTCAAATATGCCGTAAATTTCAGTAAAATACACAAAAAAATGTGATTTTGACTTTATTTGTATTCAAATTTATATTCATATCCGTATTCATGTTTTCTAAATCATGAATTTTAGTCGTACCTAATCATATTAAATATGAATATAAATTTTATGAGTATGAATACGCCGATCTCTGACGACAAGCGTAGTTAACTAAGTACTACTAACTAAGAAGTACGAATAGACCAAACACAATAATTTATGCATTTTGGAACGTTATAGACTATGGATCGTGTATTTATGAATCATTACACGGCTGCTAGAACTAGAGGTTTCAGCTCTATAAAGTGATCTGAACGTATTTTAGTACCATCACCCACCGATATACTCAGTAAGGGCCTTGGGCTTATTGCCGTACTTGGTTACTTGTATAAATGTGATATTCCAGTTAATCATACTGAGTGGTCCACTTCTCTGTGTGTGTGTGTCTCTCTCTTTCTCTCCCCCCCCCCCCTCACTCTTTTGGTTCTTTGTGTCTCGTTTATTCTTGATACGTCCATGATAAGCCCAATCTGTGTCGAACGCCTATCAAACTGTCAAAACTCGAGTGGCGACCGTATCAATCACGTCCCCGTCCTCTTAAATCCACCCACGTCCAACTCGTAGGCTTTAGGAACACTCAAATTGTAATTTCACAGGTTAATCACCTTTTGAGAATCATTTTTCAGAGAGCGTAATAATCTAAATTTAGAGCCACCACGCAGCCTCTTAGAGTTTCCTAATCAGCAAGTTAATCAACACCGGGGCCTGCAACAGGCGCTTGAATCACCTCCTCAAAGTTAGTCGATTGCTATCGAGTTACCCTCAGTTTGCCACGAGTCCGCCTCAATGAGCTTCATCGTTTAACTTGGGAGAAGGCGATCATTTCAGCTCTTCCCTTCATACTCTCCCAAGTCTGATTCACTGTGCGATGGTTAGTTCGTATTGAATTCAGGTTTTTTCTTCATTTGGCATTAGCCAGAAGCCGTAGCCATGAAGTAATTTTATTTTGCTACTTCACATTACAAAAAAAAAATTATAAAATTAAATTTTGATTCCCAGGTACTTCTTGGATTAATAAACAAATTCCTTTGAACACTGTAAAAATCCGTGAATGCACCATTTCGGGAAAGTTCAGCGGATTGACCAAATGGCGGGCGCACATATCCAGCAACCGACGTCTTGCATGATCGAATCTCGGGCAAATCATGAATTTGTGCACATGTCCAAGTCGTCTTCCTGATCTTGACCAAATTCGCACGCTGGAACGTCGACCCTTCCGATTCGGTGCAAGAACACACCATATAAATCGTAGTTAGAACGTATACGGGCTATCACCCTTATCTCCTGCCTACTCAGCACAAACAGGGAAAACCAAGGTTTTACCCCAATTCGAGGGTTGTGCTGCGGTACCTTATGCCTGCTCTGGATGTCTTCGTAAAGTTGTTGCTATCGGATCTTCAATTCTTCGTGGAGCCTCACTTGGATGTCGGTGCATGGAATTCGAAGATCAAGAGTCACATCGTTATGTCGGAGAATCCGCCGCATTTGACAGAGAATTGGCGATTTGGTTTCCGCGGACATCAACATGCGATCTCGTCCATACAAAATGAACTCGTCGACCGTCCCTTTTCACGTTTAAAATAATCTCCAGTATTTCCATGAGGCTATGATTATAGCTGGCCTTCATAACAAAGTTGGATAGCTTCAAAATGGCGCTTCGGCAGTCAGTAACTATAATAGTTGACACCTCATCTCTGACTGACATACCGCAGGGCCTCCCGGATCGCATCAACTTCATTGGTAAAACTTGAGGATAACTTAGGGGGTCTGGAAGCTCTACCAGCTTCAACCTGTGGGTGGAAAAACGCGCTAACACAACCATTCACAGCCCTGGTCCCATCTGTATAGATAATTTAACCACCTGGAAACCTGGTTTGCATGTGCTTCCCGAACCGTGCTGATGTCGATGTCAACAATGCTGTATCCCGCGCTGTACTTAATAATGGACACGTCGAACTGAAACACTGGCAACAACCTGCTGGAGTAGATTACGTCACAGTAAACGGCTGTTGAGGCAAAACTAGCCGCCAGGGGGGGGGGGGGAGGTTTCCTCATCCAGAAGTTACACAGTAAATCGTGTTCATTTAGCCTGTGAAGTTTTCTGAATCAAAAATCTATCAGACAGTAAACGGCGACGCAGACAAAGCGGGGGCTCGTTAAATTCCTGTAACATTACCACAATAGGCGTCGATTGAAGGTATCCTATACATATCCTCAGACATCTGCACTGCATCTTATCCAAACAACTAAGAGCTGTCTTGGATGCCTGACCATACAAAAAACATCCATAGTCAAAGACCACTCTGTGGGTCTGTAGAAACGCAACACAACCACCGGATCCGCTCCCATGAATTCAGGTTACTAAAGCCAGACTCCGAACTTTAACAAAAATCGGTTGATTTGAGAATTGGCCACCAGACAGCATGTTGAGCTTAATTACATGTGGTGAGATCAGAAAAAATTCCATACATTCAATTTTCGTATAGAGCGTCAAATTTTACATGCAGCATAAATTTTCATCAGAATTGAGTGGATATTGTTCCAAATGCTATACCAGAATATATTGTGCATATATATCGTATATATACGAGTAGGCACCTTTTCACTTCTTATTATTTCATTTCCATTTGCCTCACGCATAAAACTGTAGGGAGTGCGAATTGGGATTTGTGGCTTTCACTGCTTGTCAAATTACAAAGGCAAATTTGGTCAAGGTCTAGCAGATCGAACCTCTGAATTGCTAATTCCGTACCATCAAAGTGAGAGGGGATATCTCGCGATCTAAAACAGGCAAACGAGGCGAGAGGGAAGTTCGATGTCAGTGTTCCTATACAATTTTTTGCATTGTTACTTTTATTGTCACCTGGTTGACAGTGTATAGAATTGGTTTCATATCAAGACTGATGCCCGAAGAGAGAGAAAACCAAATAGGATTTCGGAGGTCCAAAGTTTTTCCACTCGCACAAATCATCACAATGCTCTTACGAAATAGGCAGTTTTCTCACCCTAAACAGCTTTGTGCACAACCAAATTATACTTCTGGATAATTCATAATATTCCAATTATCTCACACTCCTTCAAAGTAGACACAGGTAACTCTACCGCTTTCTTCAGTAAAGGGCCTACGAGTTCTCTCAGAGATTTGATAAGGATGAAATCAGTTGAATCTTGTGAAATAAGGGAATCCCTTGAGCGCGGAGTCGAGAGATATCACTGAATCGCTTTTCCATGAGAAAACGGGCGTAAGAAAGGACGACTGAAGAACGAGACGTCCCTGTCAACCGCAGGCAGCTCCTGAGGAGGAATTAGGAGTCCTTTTAACACGACCAAAAAAGAAGTCCTGAAGAAAGAGGGTCTGCGGAAGAAAACGAGGCCCCAGTAGATGATGCACCGTTGAAATTAAATTCCCCATTGCATTCATTCAGTGCATTTGTAATTGTCTGGAGACCATCACGTTAGAGGGGGCATTTACTGTTCGAAACATTTCTTTAACATGGAACACATTTTTACGGGCCTGATTCGGTTTAGAGGCCTTGGAGGCTTTAGGGTGGGCCGAAAAAATATTTCTCAAAGATTGGACACGGCTGAATCAAAAGTGGTTGTCAAACGAGTTGAAAATGATGGCTGTGAAGTTTCAGATCGAAATTCCACCATCTTGATGTTCCTCACCCCTCGAAAAACCTTGAAAAATCTCTAGTTGACCAAATTTCTCTTCGTTTTAGTTAATTTTTCGCTGTCAATAAACCAATAATAACTGATCAGGGGATTGCGTCAAATAAACGACGTTATGAACCTACAACCACAATAAAAAGCACTATTTAAGGTTGATAGACGTACAAATACTTGATATACAAATTCAAGAGTTATTCCATATCTACCATTCACATTATAATAATATATTATATTATGTGTAAGGAAACAGAAAAGAAATAGTTATGGGGTAGCGTTAATAATGTAATTTGATGAGGTTAGATAAGTTTTCCAGTTTACAGGTAAGATTCAAATTGTCCTTGATCTGGATCGACGCTACCGTGAGGTTTGAATGAGTAGGTACAATAATAAGTGCAAAAACACTTGGATGTTTTTTATACTATACTCTATGATAACTATGTTAGCCTTGATGATAAGAAAAAACATTTCGGTTCAAGTACATCAGCGGTTAGATGCCTCTTTAGTATACATTGGTGGTCGAAAAAAATGGCTTGCCTATCCTACAGTTTTTATCGAGTTACCCCCCTGTATAAGGGCGTATTCATGAGCTTGTTGGTGCAAAGGGGTAGAATATCACGGACGATGCGAAGGATAAAAACCAGCGTCAATTTTCACTTGATACGGCCGCTGATCAGGGGAGTTTTTTCGCGGTGTGAAAGGAGCCTATTTCGAGGGGTATATTGGGGATTTCTCGGCGTCTTGAAAAGAAAAAAGTTATTCATAAGTCATAGGTGATGAAAAAAGGAAATTGCTTTTCACAGCTATCCGCTTACTGCATTCACGAAGACTACAACCGTACTATAATGATACACATTAAAAAATTATAAAATGTGATATAAAATATAATTCGATTTCCGAATCCTACTTGCACCCATCAATTTTGATGAGGAATCAAAAATTGTTTTTTCGGTGGATTTCAATGGTTTATAATTCAAAACTTGATTGAGTTGATATTAACCCTCCAATGTACCGAGGACCGGATTGGGGAACGTGTTGTTGCCTGTTCTCTCGCATGTCGCTGAGAGGTGAATGAACCACCAATATGCCTCCCCCAACTTCCCTCCTACAAGATTATTGAGATCGTTACCTTGAAATGTCATCAGTCAGTCTGCCACAAGCATTTAATTCGATTATTCCGTTTTCCTGCACAGCGCGTACTTTTTTGTTTTGTGTTTTATTACTACTTTCGACCATGTTTCGACCACGTGAACGCTAGCAACCATACGAATATACCCGGATTTTGCCAAAATTGGAAGAATACTCAGACAACGATTCGGTCATGAATTTTCCTGATGAAAGTGAAGGTGGAAAAAAACACGTCGTTCTAGAAAACCACTCACGTGACAGTAAACTGTCAGCCGAAAAGAGTGTGAGATTTTAACTTCTTTGAGGGCAAAAATAATGATACTACATGGTCAGATAACAGAGAGTTGCATAACAGAGAATTTGAAATCGAGGAAGAAGAATGAACTGGAAAAGGTGTGATGTTTTCGGCATTGAAAGACAGATGTGTGAAAGACAGAGTGAAAGAAATAAAGAGAAATACAACCAATTCACAGTCATGTAGCATTGCTACAAGAGCAAACTTTCGACGAAATAACTGGTTTTATGAAAAATGTCTCCATATTACTGGGTTTATAACCAATCTTGTCTCCTACTTCCGCCGTGTAACACATCATTTTTTAGATTTTTCAACGCTGAACACGATGGGAAGGTTCAGAATTGCGATATCTCATACCGTTATCAAATTAGAGAAGATGAACCGTGAAGAACATCTCAAATGTCAACCACGTTTCTTCATCTTCAAAAAGCTCCAGTTTGGGAACTAAATAAGATATCGCAATTCTGACTTCACCATCATCTTTAAAATGAGTTGTCACATTTTGAGAATTTATGGGCAATCCCCCCCCCCCTTAAAACTCCCGAAAACCCCTCTATAGAGTGGCCATATACATATATGTGAATATATAAATAGATACATATTTAAATATGATTTTTGGTGTCTTTTGTCAGTGAATTCAGGATGGTCTGTAACGGATTTTGGTATAAAAATGTTGGGAAATTCGAGTTTTAAAAATTTTGGACCGACAACGATAGCCTCATTTTCTTAAAAAATTCGCTAAGTTAATTGTTCATCATCCTCCCATAACGTAGTTCGTCTCTCATTATTTGACTAGTCAATATCTAAAAAACTCTGCAAATTCTCGACACAACGGTCTATTATCTTCTTTGTAAAGATCACACTGATCTGCATACAATATCCAGAATTGGAAGAATGGACCAACAAATGGTTTGAATAGGCGTCACTAGCTCAGGCATAGTAAATAAATTATTTATATATTTAAATGATGAGTGGAACCCTTTATTTTGCTAGCAGATGTAGGTGGTTTATGAGGAGGAGGCGGGAGTTGTCACTTAAATCTTACGCTCTCCCTCCCCCCATCGTAACTAATACTTAAATTTAAATTGTGGGTGAATGTGAATGTAGAGGTGGGTGAAAAGGAGGAAATCGGGCTGATGAGGGGGGAGCCGGGAGCTGTCTCTTAATTCTTACGCTCCCCCTCCCCCTCACCACTCCCCCGCCATAACTACTGTAATCGTTACACCCTCTCTCCACGTCCACGCCACAACTACTGTAATCGTTACACCCTCTCTCCACTCCCACGCCACAACTACTGTAATCGTTACACCCTCTCTCCACTCCCACCCACACGTAGGTACATAAAATATATTGTGGGTGGATGTAGAGATGGCGTAGAAAGAGAACTCCACGACTTCCCCCCCTTTTCACCACTCCCACTGCAGTTCCACGAATATTACGAATCCAACGTAAACTTGAAGATTTTCCAAAAAGCGCTACAACCCGGTTTTACCATAACAGTCGATAGAAGTAGGTATGTAAAAATTCTTGACACAACGGCTTATCATCTTCTTTGTACAGATCACCCTTCTGTCTAGATTACTATCAAGTAGTGTAAATTATTAATATTTATTGTTGGTTATTGATAATTTTTGTACTTCATTATTAATAATTATCATTAAATATTATTTATTAACTTGATGTTTGAAAACCATCTGCTGTTTGAATCAGCTGGGCCAGTTTGAAAATTGACCCGACAGGCTGCCTCTCAATTCACTCTCATGTTGACGATTTCCGATCTGCTCCAACTTTGAGCCCTCATTGTGAACGAACAGCTGGCCCTACAAAGCTGTAGATGGTCTTAAAAAATTCTAAAAAATAAACTCTATCTAAATATGAAATAAATACGTCGGCAGTATTTTTTCTATAAAAGAAGTACCTACCAACAAACATTCGAAATTACTTTCATTCCATTTTTAAACCTCCGCGCAAATGAGAAGGCTAAACAAGGAAATCAATGTACTTTTAAATCACATAACACATTTTGGGGCATGAAGAGGTTGTGGAATGTTGTGGAAGCCAACATCAAAATAGGGTGAGGAAGAACAGGAGACTTCGCAGTTTTTTCACGATAATTCCAAAGAACGAACAATAGGGAATAGAAATATCTAGTTGTAACTGGGAATTGATTTGGTTGACGGCAGCGTGACTTTCCTAAGAGTTTTTTGGGGCTTCGGTGATTTGTAAGGACTCACGACACCACGTTTCGTAGTACGAGAGGATAATTTGACAAGATACGCTTGAGTTTCAGAGGGATTTCACTTGATAATAATATGAGAATCATTTTCCCTTAGCGTTTTTAGGAATTTCACTCACACGTTAGAAAAATCCTTCTGAGAATCTTCTCAGTCGTTGTGGCTCGTGCAGATATGACCAGAGCTTTAGGGAGCACGTCGGTTACATGAGGCAACAAGCGACCGAACCGAGTTCCCGCTATTATACGTCCGTTGAAACGAAGGAAATGGGGAGAAAAAGAAATTCTCATTTGTCTGAAACGTCAGAAAAGAGAAGGGAAAAGGGAGAAGTTGCTTTCTAAAGGGCTAATTGCAGACGTGAGGAGACTCCAAGTAAGCGATAACCACAACAGGTTTTACCCCTCAGCGAAAAGGAACGGCCCCAGTATTCCTAACTTTCCTCTAAATTTATCGTCCGAAAAGGGAGAAAATTAGGTAACCATGTCATGTGGTGAGAGTCGGGAGTTTATTATGAGGGAAAAAGTCGTATCTTCAGGTAATGCACTTTGTCACCGCGAGTGCCTACAAGTAATAATTAATCGTCGAACAATGTTCAGAATCGAGTGAATTGACAGTTGTCGATATTGGGTTTCCGAATTGTGAAGTTTTTGGAATCTTGGATGAAAAATGGGCCCAGATATCGAACTAAACGTTGTTCGAGCGCTGAAGATGACAAATGACCACCACCACACTTCCCTTGAAATTATTACCCAGTAAATTCGGTCATCTACCCCCCAGAAAGCCTTGGATTCCTAATTTAAGAAAAATACATAATACTATAGATATTAATTTCCGATCGAAAAAACGTTGCAGGTTTTCCAAACCATGTTACCAAAACCTTAAACATTTTGGGAATATATGGGTGCCCCCCCCCCCCACCCACCACTCAACAAAACTCCCTCTGCTTTAGATTTTTCAACACTGAACAAGGTGATGAAGTCAGAATTGCGATATCTCATTCTGTTATCAGATTGGAGCTGATGAACCACGAAGAACATCGCAAGTCATCTTCAAAATGCAAGAAAAACAGAAAAGATATCGCAATTCTGATTTCACCATGAAACAACGTGAAAAAACTCCTTAAATTGGCCCGATTCTGCCCATCTACGAACTAAGCCTTTCGATGGTCAGGACGGATTTTTTGGGCAAATTTGCGCTTTTTATCTCAATTCTATCTCGAGTATGTGTCATTATATACATAAATATATATTCCATGTGTATATATTATATAAAAATATTATATATCCGTTTTAGACCATCCTGAATCCATTGCCGAAGACTCCAAAAACAGTTTTTGCGTGTCTAATACACGTATAGTTTTTGGTGTCTTTCGGCATTGGATTCAGGACGGTCTAAAACGGATTTTGGTAAGTATAACGTTTTTTTTCCTCGAAAATTCTAAAACCGTACCTACTGTTCACAACAAATTACTTTTCAGGGAAAAACTGTGTTGCTTAGGACTGCTTTGCAACTTGGGACCAGCTATCGCAAATATTTGAATAAACACTTGGTTGGTTATGTATAAATATATCACGTGATTACGTCAAATTAACACGTTTAAAAAATGATAAATTTATTATAGACTGACCTAAAACAACAACACGGAATATCATACAGATTATTAATAAGCATATACCCAGTGGAAACAGAGGTACAGGTAGAGAGAAGGTTGTGTCAAATAAATATCCTTACTCTACACTGTAGAGTCTTCTATCGTTAATTTGCTCGATTGTATGCTCTTCCCTGTTGGGAAATAAAAAGGCCTCAAGTCCAATCTTTACGAAAATGGGGTTTTTAAGGAACCCCCATTTCGGACCTGAACTTTTCGATGGTGAAGTCCAAATTTCAAAATTCGACCCAGAAGTGGGGGAAATTCTGACCAAAAACATACGAAAATTGGTCAATGTTAGGGTGAAACCCCTCAACGACGAGCTATTAAGGTAAAACGCCTCAAATTTAGGATGAAAAGGCCTCAAAAATTATTTATTTTCGCGCTAGTGTTAATAGTAGTACACATCCTTTTCTCTCTCTCCCACTTTATCGGTTTTTTACTTTATACCGAATTTTTCGCAGACATGGTCGTCTATTAACTATTTAAAATATTTTATCAGTTCAAAATGAAATACAGAAGCACGCAGAACGTAAAATATTCAATATTTTAAATTATATACATAAATTCAATATTTTAAATATTTCAATATATAAATTTTATATGAATGTTCTTGTTCGTGTCGCAGCAGTATGCTAATAACTCATTTTCCGTCTAAGTTTTCTAATTCGAACATACTCCATGTACTCAACGCTATGAATACACATTCCTGGGAGAATAGAATGTTTCTATTGTTTTTGCAATTCGGAATTGGTTTTTAGATTTTTATTTTATACGTTGAGTGGTGTTGGCCGTTAGAAAATAAGTAGGGATGTATAGGAAGTATGATACTTCAAAATATCGATACTTTTATGAAAAAGTATCGATACTTTTTGATACTTTTTTTTGTTGCAATGTATCGGGATACTTTTCCTTTTTTCGCGGTATCGACACCGATACTTTTTTCAAGGATCGTTTCTTACTTCCAAGTTTCACAGAAGCTACAAAGCCTGATCGCTACCATGCCTGAAGTCCCACCATTTGTCAACAACCTTGACATAAAAATGGAGATGATCACTCATTCAACTGATACTGTCCAGCATCTAGTAGGACTGGAAACGTGAAACAACTCAACTGTGCACTTATGTCAGGCATGGGTGCGGCCAGGACAAATAAACACGGCCTCATGGATTGTGTTGTTTCGCGCCTTCCCCTTCCAGTGTTCCAGTTCCACCATAGAATTATAAAATAACTAATAGTAACTTAGTATAACTATACTCCACTTTAGTGCGTTCGCGTTGTTTGAGATTGAGAAATTCCGATTCAATACATACTTTGTGCAGTTTTTTGCATTGTTTGTCGGCTGTTACTTACTTGGTAGGTTGGTGCAATGTCAATGTCGAAAATCTCAGTTTGGGATTTCTTCAAAAAACAATCTTACGTTTTAGCTGTGTGCAACTTGCTCGAAGTGACTCCTAACAAAAAGTGCGACCTACCTAATAAATGTTCTTAAATGTAAATTGTTCTAGTATTTTTCAAATAATTTTTTTAAATAAGTAGGTACCTAAGTAAAAAATTTGGAACTTTTCTAATTTTGAGTTTATAAAAAGTATAGATACTTGAATGTATCGATACTTTTACAAAGTATCAGCATGATATTTTTCGATACTTTTACAAAGTATCAGCATGATATTTTTCGATACTTTTACAAAGTATCAGCATGATATTTTTCGATACTTTTTAGAAATATCGATACGATATGTATCGATACATTTCGAAGTATCATACATCCCTAAAAATAAGTGTTTGATGTTGTTGTCTACAGGTTTTGGCCTTTATCTCCGATTAAGCGTACGTTTCAAAGTACTACACCGTTTGGTACTGGACGGTCGACCCACGTGTTGTAAACTGTAGTGCCTTACAAGCGGAATAGACCGCCTATTTCGGTACCTAACAACACAAGCTCCCGAACAATGGCCCGAGTTTAATTATACCGCGCTGGGGCCTCGTTGGTTTCAATATTCCATTCAACCGAGGCCAAAACCCCCTTCTACCAGCGACGGGGCGGAAGATGTAACGCGGCGATAAAAAGATAATCAACCGGCTATTCAAGAGGAAAAGGTAACAAACAAGCGGTTTTCCTCTGAGCCTTTCCCTCTACCTGGGGGCCGCCAATCTGCTCTGAACCATCTGAAGGCAGAAGTGGCGATAATTCACGTCGGGAGGACCAAACAATGGAGACGTTGTTCGTGGTTTGCGTAAGGTGAGACTAAAAACATAACGCGTGGCTGATATGAGGGGAGACGGGAGAGTGAAAAGATGTCACCCATAACCGCCCATGTGCACTGGGATTTACAGCCTGGCAATGGCAGAGCGGAAAAATACCGGTGTTTTCATAGGGCAAGAACCAATAAGACGGTCATTTTCATATTATTGGACCATTTGATGTCCGCAGTCTTTAACATCGATTTTTACACGGGTTTTCAGCTCAAAAAAAAAAAAGAAAAGGTTTTTGGTGTCATTTTGTAGGTTTTTTGGAGAGGAATGCAGTGGTATCGTTAAAAAGTACCTAGCACATCTTCAAGAAAAAATATTTCAATGTAAAGTTTTAAAACGTCATGAGTGTTACTGTCCCAAGGGGTTGTGAAGTTCATCACCACCTGAAATGAAGCACTCACAGATGAAAAAATTTGAACCACGAGGGATTTCACTGTTATATGATGCTGTTTCGAATTATGAAGGATTTTTTCAGTTATCTCTAATACTTTAAATGTAAAGCAGAAAAACACGAGTGTGGTGAAAATAAATAATCACGAGTGTTACCATCAGTTCTGAGCAATACTGTTCATTGAAAATGGCGGGAAAGAGTCAGGTTATGTTTGTTTGTGCTGCCAGCTATCAGTCCACGTGCAGCCTTCGCACAGGAAAGAGCTGGCAGGCCATTTCATAATTTTTCATCGCAAAACATAAATTATGTCACAAAAATGGCACATCATGAGTGTTACGACTATTGCATTTAACATAGTTCAATTAAACTTGCGAGTGCTAACTGCAAAAGACGTAGTTTTGGGTGACCCCACATATCTGTCCAGCACTTCGTTTGTGTTAAGACGTCATGAGTGTTTCGACTCAAAAAGTAACATTCTGATGCATTAGTAACAATCGTGATTTGCTGTTATACTTTACTATCATCAGTTGTAATTTTACCTTTACCTTATTCTTAAATTATATTAATTTCAAATTATAATTACAGACAAAGTTATTTAGTATTTTCATTTTTTTAAATTTATTTATTTTTTTGCTTTATTTAAATTTGTTAGTACATAATTCTAACAGTAATCTTGATTCATTACAAATGTAATTGTATTGTAATTGTATTTTTCTTTCACTCTGAAGAGACTGAATTTGTTATAAATAACTAAAGGGGATTTGTAATGTGTACCTCCTTTTATTAAAAAACGTTCGCAATCAAGAATTGTTTTCTTCGATCTATTGCACCTGACACGAGTGTTAGGTACTGTTAATAGGCCCCCATTACAGTTTTGGGGTACAATAAATAGATTTAAATAAATTTGCGACAGCTTGCTTTGTTATTCTAAATTTAGTTTGGAAACTCATAGTTTGCTGAATGTTTTCAGAGCTCGACGACGTGTACCATGCCGCATTTTGCTCCATTCAGCCTCTTTTTGTACGTGACAAAACTTCCTGTTGAGTTCAAACGTTCAAAATTGATAAAAAGAAAGTAGTACTGAAAAAAACTGACAACTGATGCTCAAATTTGTTATTCTGAACATCTATAGTACCGAACATTCCAGATCAAATTCTATTCAAAAAGTTGCTTTTATTTTTCCCCCAACTTGCAGGGTCCAGAAAAGCCAAACGGTCAAATCATGACCCTTGAACAAATTCTTTCAATCCAGAATCTGAAGAATGACTCAGGACGAAGCCTACTGCTCCGACTTTGAAGAAATATGCTTCAGTTTCGCCTTTTTAAAACTTATGGTTTTTCAGAAGTACCTGCTGTTCAAAGTAAACAGGACGACGAACAAAATCTTTGATGAACAAGCTCCTTGTTAAAACGAAGGTTGTAACAAGTCCGTGATTCAGTAATTTGTCAATATTCACGTCATATTTGAATGAAATGGCTGTGCCGCAAGAACTTGTTGCAATTAAAGCAGTTTTTCACTGAAACCTTTGATGTAAATTGACTGCAAGAGAATAATTCTCTTTTTTCTATAATTATTATAGAAAACCCCATTTTAGGTGAGATATCGGTATGACTTCAACCAATTGAACGGTGAAAAAAACTCGCAAATTAATCGATTTATAATCGATTAATTGCAGTTAAGGCGATTTTAACATTTCCAGCTTCCGTTTTGGGGTTGTTTGTTCAGGTAAAATGCCTCAACTTGCTCGTGAGGCAGTCACCTTAACGTAAACAACTCAATCAAACGGATGTTTTGTTAGGAAAATGTTGTAAATTTTTGTAAGTAGGTAAAACGCCTCATCTCAATAGGTATTATGGTGAGCTGAGGCGATTCACCATAAATAGTTACAAGCTTGGGTTTCAATAATCGATGAATAACTCAATATTAGAAGCTACTGTTACTGGATAACATCGTGTTTCTTCTTACGATATTCAGCTATTCATTTGTAATAAAATTGGAACAGAAACCCCACGGAAATATGATAGGGGAAACTGCACGTGATGAGGACTTTGGATAAACCGACTACTTCCAGCCACAGTCTCATTTTTATTCAATCACGCAATATACATATAAATAGGCTTTCAGTTTTCAATTTTGTTAAGAAGACATTTAATTCCACGGTAAAAAGCCGGACCAACTTGATTAGTGCAGCGTTAAGCATAACATTGTTCTGTTGATTGCGTGAAGGGGCGTTAACAGGTCAATTTGTTTTACATCAAATTCTTCACAACAAAGAATAAAATACAGTGAAAACTCTATTAAGTGAGGTTTGGTTTAAATAATTAGGGTAACGGACGAAATATTCGTTCAAGCCAAAACTGAACAGAGTGGTAAATTATTTTCACGTTAGGTACAACAGATGCATACAACAGCTGCATCATCAACACCTACGCAACCGACCTCATTCAACACTTCTTGTTTCAAGACGTAGGAGTTCATCAACTCCAAGAACTAGTGGTGGTTTCGTATGTAGTTGCGATACTCAATTAATCATACGACAGCGGAATGTCGCCTTGCTGTGGTAGACAGCTTGGGGAAATACAGTTTTGTTTATATTTATCTCGCCAGAATCCATGACGTGAGAGAGATTTACTGCATGCATATGAGGAGCACGAATACAATGGATGGAACTCGAAGGGGCCAGTTTCTCACACTATTCAGAGAAAAGCTATTTGTGGACGTGGTTTTGTCTGTAATACGTTACATGAACCGAGGAAGATCATTGAACGGGCTGCCTATTTTGAAAATGAGATGAAACGTCGTTGGACGATCCTCAATGCAGATTTGGTCGACGTAAAGAGCTCACTTAGGTGGTGGAGAAATACCACGTATGATGATGGATACTGTGATAACACTGGTCTACAAAAAAAAAGTGGGGTATTTTTTTGATGCGATACGTCATAAAAGTATTTTGGCCTGCTGGATATGCCATCGTGTCCTGATTTTTTCTAACCTCAAACAATAAGTTAAAACCAGTGAAAATCGGGGAAAATACTCTGGAAATAATCTGTGATCTGAAATCAGGATGTGACGGTCTAAATCTGATCGCAGATTTATGTTTAACAGGTGTAAATCCATATGAATAAAGGTTAAAATGTAAGGAAAAAAAAATGTTTTCCGATGTATTTTCCCCGATTTTTACTGTTTTTAACCCATTGTTTGAGGTTAGAAACAAATCAGGACACGATGGCTCAACTCTGGTCGCGGATTCGTGCTCGGCAGGTCTCATATTCATATGAATGTAGGCTTAAATGTTAAAAATAAATATATTCCGAATTTCACGAGTGTATTTTCCACGATTTGCTCTGTTTTAACCCATTTTTTAGGTTAGAAAAAAATCAGGACGTGATGGCTCAATTCTGGTCGCGGATTCGTGCTCAGTAGGCCTAAATACTACGGATATGACATACCTATCGCATCAAAAGTATACCCCACTTTTTTTGTAGACCAGTGTAATTTTTCGCGGTTCACAATCAGATAAGCTCTTCACATCCTTATTAACTTTTCATCTATTTAAGACCCGCAATTTTAAACAGACGTCATCCTTGTTGCCGGTAGGAGTCCAAAAACATTAAATTTTCTACCTCACTTTTGATATCCCGCGATTCGGAGCCCAACAACGACCGCGCTAGTGACTAAGCCCGACGGATTTAACCCTTTCCGCAAGCTTATTCCCGTCTCGACTGAATAATCGTTATGTTTAAACCGGCAATGCGTTAGCCGAGGGACCGTCTCCCGATCCCCGGGCCGTCCCCGGTGATTGGAGGATTTACGACGTTTGCAATCCGCATTGTAAGGGTTAAGGCATTTCCCTCAGCGCAGTAAATACGGATGAGCAGGTGTAGGTGCGAACATCCCTTGGCTCGCAGCGGTGCAGCGCTTTTGTGCTCGTCCTTATTTGACTGAGGGTCATCCCGTTGATGACTGATTATGATTGTACGACTTCACCGCTGGATTCGCTAAGTTACTGACATTTACAGATAAATGTATGAAATTACACTATCCCCCCCCCCCCTTATAAAATTTGAGGGTTTACGTTTCAAAATGCGTAATTCAGAAAACCGAATTTTAAAAAATCCATCCGTCCGCCCTCCACGTTGTGCTAAAATTATGAAATTTGGTTAACGGATTAGGACCAACCCCACATTGATCCTCGAAGCTTTTCATAACCCTAGGTCAAGGGGAAGGGGTTCAAAACGAATTTTGAAATTTAGATGATTTCAAAATTCGAAAAATTCCAAAGGTACGGTAAGTTTTTAGTTCCATCCTCGGTCGGCCTTCCAGTGGTTCTCTGCATTAACTTGAAAATGGGTAAATTTGGAGAACTGGCTAACTCGAGGGACTTTTTCAAATTAAAGAAAAAATTGTGATTGAATTACTCATGTGAAGTTTTGTATTTTTTTATTGAAGATTATCGGTTCCTGTTGCTTGAAATGGGTTTGCTTCATTATTTTACTTCTTTATTACGACTACTAACCTGAGTGGAAGCCACGCGAGCACTGAAGGGTTGTGGAGAAGGAGGAGGGGAGGAGGAATTAAGTCCGGTCTGGATCTGTGGCGGTGTCGCCGCAGCTTTAAGGAGTATGAGGGGGGGGGGGGGGGCGAATTGCCATCCGTAACGCTCCCCACAATATCCCCTCACTAACGTCCCCTCAATACTGACGCCCCCCCCCCCCCCCCCCCCCCGTCAACAAGGAACGCTCCCCCTCATCATGGCTCCCCTCAATACTGCCACTCCCCACCATAACACTACCCGCAGTACTCAATATTGCATCCCACCCCCCACCTTAACAGTACCCTCAGTACTCAATATTGCTTCTCCTCCAACCATAACACTACCCGCAGTACTCAATATTGCATCCCACCCCCCACCTTAACAGTACCCTCAGTACTCAATATTGCTTCTCCTCCAACCATAAAACTACCCTCAGTACTCAATATTGTCTCCCCCTCCTCCCGTTATGATCCCGCCGCTCAGTGGTTCCAAACCTTGACTTACCGGTCAAACTCAAGCATTTCCACTGTACATCACTACGGTCGTCTTCATGACATTTCTCCTCGTAATTTAGTCCGGAGAATCGAATGCAAGTAACCCTGATGGAATTGGATCATTAGTTTGGAAGATAATATTTCAAATATATTACGAGTACGTATAATATGCTTACTCGTTATTTGTTTAAGCGAAATACCAAACGAATGTTCGAAAAACCGATTTTTACACATTCTTCCCCTTGCTGATCGGTCTAACTAAGCATAAGTTAGGTTTCTAAGTTAGGTATCACTAAATCTCACCATTTACTTTACTCAATTCTCAGTAAACATAGTTATTGGCAGATGGTTTTTTGGCTCTGCTGAAAAGTCGCCAAAATGACGATGTGGGAAGTTTCCGTGAGACCCTCGACATGTCACTAACTCGCAGCTCCTTTTGGTTTATTTATCCTTTAGTTTATGGGTCATTCCGAAAAGATGCACCCTTTCTTGGCACTAGCATTTTATGGCTGTTTAAGATGAAATATTTCAAAACGGATGCATCTCATATTCTCTAGAAGAAATGACATAACATCTCATTTCAAGGTTCACGGTTTAATGTTACCTAACTTAATGTTACCAAATTGGTAACAAAAAATACAAATAACCAGCAATCTAGAAAAATTTAACTCCTAACAAGTTATAATAATACAAGCAGTACTTACCATATTTCGTTTTGGCACTTGATGTTCTAGATTGAAAATGTGCATATAATAAACTCTATGCTCTCTCTCTATAAACTCTAAACTCTAGAGTTTATTATATGCTCATTTTCAATCTAGAACATCAAGTGCCAAAACGAAATATGGTAAGTACTAATTTTAGTAATAAATTTTATTACTTATGAATAAAAAACCTGATCAAGCAAGTGAGTGCATGTGTGTCTGCAATGGATTAGTGTGCTTTGCTCTCATTCTCCTGGCAATTCACAATCATCATCCTACAGAGCAGCTGCAATTGCATTTCCTGCGCTGCTGTGTATAGTGTGCATTAGTAGTATCATGAAAAATAAGAAAAAACATGGGAAAACGATAAAAGAGAAAATTGAAATATACAGAAAAACATTCAGAAAAAATGTGCATGTGCATCTTTTTGGAATGACCCATATACGTGTAAACTCGTTCAGGATATGATAATATATATTATATAATACAACGTTTTTCCCTCAATTTCAATCATCTTCGTGCAGAAATAACTTGTCCGAGATCCTTGGCCCACACACCCTGAGCTTGTCGTCTGATATAACGAAAAATTTAACGCAAATTGATATAAGCGGCGCGTGGTGAATGGAGAAACCCTGTTGAAATGAACATGAGAGATGAGGGCGAAACGAATTACACGTCTTCAAGTATTCACGAATCCTGTATAGATTCCCTTCTCAAGCTGGCAGTCGTCTTATTGTGACGTTATGATGAACATATGACTTATGATGAACATGATGACTTATGATGAACACCTCAACTGTCGGCCTGAGGGAAGAGTATCCATACGGTCGTGACCTTTCTCCAGCTTTATTTCAGGATGACCGAGCGGATTACGAAAAATTGGGGTGACCAAATGGTTTTGGCACTCGTCCAAAAGTCGCTAGAGATTCCGGTGTTGTACGTGCGGGAGAAGTTTCGCCGTCGTTTTTCCTCTTTCTTCCCAGTTGTTGATCGATGTCGTCGAAATGAATTGGCCCATTTCCTTTCGTTTAGCTTTAATCGTCTTGACGTTATTCCCGGAGTCAGCGGTTTGCGGCAATTAATCATTTTTCAAATCTGGCAAAAACCAACTGTTCTTGGTCGGTGGTCTTGGCCGTTGTTTGTATCATCGACTTTCATCAAATTGACTATTAGTTCTACCTTCAACTAATCTTAACGTTCTGGTAATGTGTACTTGATGCATCACGCTATAGCATCACGCGTTACGAAGTTCGGAAAATGAAGACAAAATTAGTTACCCAGTGATTACAGTAGGTATTCCAGCTGTCATTCCTATCCTACTGGTATTCGTGTTATTTCGTAATTATATTGCAATCGGTATCCGTAAAATTCAAACTAGAGAGAATAATGCGTTGAATATGATAGAGGTGGGTTTATTTAGTTAGTTGGTATTTATAATTAAAATAACCCTCTCTTGTAATCGATGAAAACCGCGTATCCAGCGAAAATGATGTGGGGATGCATTGCGCACAATATTTGATATTTCAATCATCATTTGAAGATACAGTGGAAGTCGCTTAGTAGAATACGGTTAAAGGAATAAGTCGGATACAAGGATCGAAAAGGTCAGGTCCCGATTGGTGACTATAAACACACTGGAAATTGTCCTGATATAGTGATCGGGAGGTCGTTTCAAGTGATAGCTTATAGTGAATATTCTTTATGAAACAACCATTATTATTAATAATACAAACATTATTAACTTCCCTGTTAACAGGAATAATATTAAATTCATTCTGAATATCATATATTTTATTAATGAGATCTGAAGGTTGGTTGAAACGTTGGATTAAGAGAGAAAACATTGTGTATGTATCTATTGTTCTATTGTGTCAATAATTCTGCTGCATTACAATAATTATGTATACAGGGTGTTTCAAAAGTTCCCAAGCCTGGGTTGGGAAGGGGCGAGGGAAATTGAATCACATGGCCTAACAAGATACTTTCGATACCTACCCACCTGCCTAAAAACACATCTAACTAAAAGTAAACTGATCAAGAGGCAAGATAAGGTGATTTTTCTTAAAAACGACCATGTATCAAGCTGTGATCCCGGGTTAATCAAGTCCAATAAAAAAAACTGATAACATCACGTGATTCAGTGTCGAAAAGTAATTAAATTTCAGGTGCCACACTGGGGGTTTTCCGTCTTATCGAAATTACGAACAAACGCGGTTAGTTCAACTTTGGGCGCTTCTGGACGCTCCCAAACAAAAAGGTTGTCGAAGTAACAAGTTCATGAAATTTGACGTAGAATCCGAATCTGCAATAAAAAAGGGGGATTCCCATTTGAAATAAGGAAGTTGATGCGCATTGCGCATGTTTTACGCATGCGCACGTGCACAAAAATACGATATTTGAGATCCTCACAAAAACATACATAGATTCCGAAAAGAAAGATTTTTTTTCCTTGTCACGGAAGGATTTTAGCAAGGGGGTTAACAATTTTTGATACACCCTGTATATTTTGGAAGATAGGTTTTTTTCCCCACTGGTCGCCATACAGATTGGCTGCTTACAGTGATCGGTTTTGGTCAGTCCCGATGCGATCAATATAAGCGATTCCACTGTACCACTGAGTGATACTTCACCCTCATAACCAAACTGGCTGTAAAATATCGCTCAACTTGTACAAAATTCCAAACCCAGCTGAAAAAAGTTCTTCAAGCAGCCAATTAGTTTTAGGTTCTTCAGGTGTCAAAGCTGGTTCATCCGAATCCCAAAGAGATTATTCAGGGTCCGCATACTTCTTAGGCCTCGCGCGCCATTTCAGACCGTTGCGCGTCAAAAGACCGTCTCAACCACTCAGCGGAAATTCGCTCCAATTAGCGGTGTCTTGTTCTCTAGGTTTTTCTGCCTGTAATATTTTCTTTGAGTCGCTAACGTTACCCACTTTTTTTTCCAGCTTTAAATTCTTCTCGGGGAAACGAGAAGTAAGAAAAGTAGGTAAGGGCTGCTTCCCTCGACGGTGACTATATTTACGTCCCATCTTTCAAGTTTCCCTCTTCACTGTAGCCTTGAGTAGCCGCCGCGAATAAATTTTTTTTTTTTCTGCGCTCTACAAGACTTGGCAGGTGGATATCAAATGGACTTCGCGTGAAGCGAGTTACCTGAAAGCAGCTCAAGTAGGCGAACGAACCACAGATGAAGGCTGAAATAAGCCCACAATATTTTCCCATACCTCCTTAGCAGCAACACCACAAGTTTACTTACTACGAGTAGGTAGGTACATGGAATAAAATATTTAGACGTTTATCCGTGAATTTTGATTCAAGGTGGTTATGTGAAATACAGTGAAACCTGTCTAAAGTGGTCTCTGCGTAAAGCGGAAAACCTGCCTAATGTGGAAAATATCTCTGGTCCCTTCAGTACACCTGCGCATTTGTACTTATAATGTGGAAAACAAGTCTAACGCGGAATTGGAAAGATCAGGGTCCTAATCTTTCCATTTCAGACAGGTTTTCCCCAAATGCACAATTTCTTTCAATGGCGTTGGAAAAACACGAAGCCAGTGATATAAATAACTCAATGGATTAAATGACTCAATTTTCACACTCTGCTGAACATGTGCAAAAAGTAGATATGCTATGTTAGAACTACAGTGACGATACAATTCAACCGCGTCATTACTCACAAGTTGAACAGATGCTTAATTTTGTTTACGATGGCACCGAAGAAGGACCTCAAGTTAGTTGATAAAATCAAAATTATTGAACTTGTGGAGGGAAAGCTGACAAGATTGAAGTGTGTAGATTTGTTAAAGTGTCGAAACTCAACAGTTTAGTATGTACTGAAGAGAAAAGCGGAATTGAACGAGGAATATGAGTCTGGTTAAGTTTTCTGTTCTAAGAGTTATTCCTAAAGTGTTTGGATTGGTACGAGACGATGAAGAGGACTTGTTGTGGCGGAAGTTCTATGGGAAAATGGAAATTCTGATCGAGAAATTCGGTACTCAACTAATACACCGTAGATGTTCATTGTGAGTGCATGACTGACAGGCTGACGTCTTACATGCCAAGCCTTGATGTGCCTTTGTTATTGGCAGTTCCATTCGAGTCGATGTTACCAATGGTCTCATTAAAAAATTCATAATTATTAGGTACGTATTGGCTGTATCACTAAATAATAGGCTTTTGCTATTACTACTACGGAGTATTTTGAAAAACATTTTTTAATTTAAATTATCATTTCGGTTTAGGACAGATTTCCAACTGGTGGCAATCAAGTAATGGTTGCTGGTCAGCCTTTAATTGTTTGTGATTGCTTTCATAGAGTTTCAATAGCGAGAACGGGGCTAAAGAACAAAATACCGACGGGTACACGGATCATTTGGGTGATCCGCGCTGGTTCGCTCGAGCGGACGTACATAAAGGCCGAAAGCCCTCGCCGATAGCTGTGAATGGGTTAAGTGACCGTTCGAAGACAACCGACCGGGTTTTCTCTCGAACCCTCACTTACTCATTGATGGGAAGTCCTCGGCACTTTTTAATTAGCATGTCCTTCCCTCCCGGTTAATTAAAGCCGCCCCTGGACGGGTCAAGGGATTTGAAGAGAGCGGGAATAGGAATGAGGGCTCAGCGCTGGATCTGAAATTCTTAACCCCCTTTTTCCGACCTTTCCAAGTTGAGCTAATTACATTAGTAATTAATCTAGAGCACGGGAATGAGGACCTATTTTACATCGGAAGGGCAAAACAACTTTTATAACGCACGTCAGCTGTCCTCGTATTCAGAACACTAACATTAATTATTTAATCGACACCATTGATTAACAAAAAGTTCCTGTCATGCAGCGTGAATTAATGAGTGAACTTCGCAAGTAACGTTCCTATTCCACTAATAGCCCTCTCCACTCTGTAAATGCTCAAATCGATTTACACAAACTAATGTGTGAATCACTAATAAAAGTTGGATAAATCCATATAATTTCCGTCCGTTCGCCACTTTGCCCAGTTAGCGTTGTGCAAAAATTATGAAATTTGGTTTACGGATGCGAACCAACCCCACAATCCTTGATCTCCAGGTTTGCAATTCCAAATAAACTTCGTTTAGTTGAAAATTTTAAACTCGTACATGTTAATTGCATATTTGACATGCGATCAACATTTAACACTCTTAAATGTTAATCGCATATCGTCGCCTTATAATGAAAACCTCTCATCTTCGCATAGACCTCAGAATGACAACCTCCCAACTCCCAATTTCCCAGAACTTTGAATTTTTTAATATTGGGCTTCTCCAACTTGTTTTTCACATACTAGCGTCAAAAAATTATCATTATTATCTCCAAGAAGTCACCGTCATAATATGAATGCTCCCAACGAAAACCCCGGCCACAGCTATGAAGTTGGGTAATATGGAGGTGGAAGGCAGTATGGAGACCCATTCTGGGGCCCAAGCGGAGATGAGAGGTTCTCACTATAAGGCGACGATATTAAATATGCGATTAACATGTACGAGTTTAAAATTTTCCACTAAACCTAAAACTATATATTTTCAGCAATACCTAAAACTATCAGGTTTTAACCAATTTTTGAAGAAAAGGAAACTGTTGTTCTTGGCCCAGAATTTTTAAAACTCGAATTTCCGAAATGTTAGGTATTACACCAAAATCCGATAAAATTGATACCAAAAGTTCTGATTTGCACAAAACATCTGTCTTGACAATCGAAAGACGAAGTTCGTAGATGGCCACAATTCGGCTACTCTAAGGGGGGTTTTGGGGAGTTTTCGGGTAGTGGTGGGGAATGGAACATTTTATACCGTTCTCAGGCTGGAGCACTTTGAAGATGAAGAAACATGAGATGTTCTTCACTTAACATGAGATGTTCTTACTTGAGATGTTCTTCACGGTTCATCTGTTCTGATCTGATTCTGGCTTCAACATCGTGTTCAGCGTAGAAACATCTGTAAGCTGAGGGGGGTTTTAGGGAGCTTTGGGTGGGGGGGGGGGGAGGATTACCCATAAATTTCCAAAATGAAACAGTCTGATAAGTGACACAGGTGTCATTTGAAAGGTTTTTTTTTACGCTGAACACGATAGTGAAATCCATGTTCACTCCTCAGTTCCACCCAAAATACAAAAATTGGTTAGGAATTGAAGAGGTAGGAACGATTTTTCCAACGATATCCTGAAATTTCAATACAAATGACGGAAGTTATGACCATTTTAGTTATGCGAGGTTGGAAACACGAAAAAATCTTAAAATTGGAAAAAATTGGATTTTGAGTGGATTTAAAAAATAAAGCCTACGAGACACTTTTGGTCGGAAATTAAATGTAGAAGACGTAGGAGAGGTATCGGACTCCACTTGGGTAACAACCTGTATACTGAACGCCTCACGTGCGAGCGTCGTTTCAAAAGTACCCCGAATCGTGGTACTTGGAATGAAAAACTCACCCATTCAGTAATTGGTTAGACGACAAATGACCCTAACTATCGTCGATTCCGATGAATTTATGTAGTACGAGACAAAACGAGAAACAACGAGAAAAAACATCTCGACAAAACACGGGGAAGTTTTACCTCGGTTATCTTCATTAGAAACGGACAGTAGGGGAAGTCAATTAATGATATCGTTATTTTTTAATGGGCAAAGTTACACAACGTATATAAGGAAGGGGCCTCAACTACACCCTTGAGAGAAGGAACTGAAATGGAAGTATATGTTCTTATAGAAACCCTCAACAAAACCCACGCGGTTTCGACTATTCAGCCAACTTTAAATTGTACTCAACCTCAGGGTTGGTGTAGCGACTGGATACTGGTAGATATCTTGTTGAATAATAACAAGGAATAATGGCAAATAACGAGAATAAATGAAGGAGCGGAATTCCAGAGGCTTATTAAAACCCGATCACCTAGCCAGCCAGCCCTCTGACGTCATAGGCTCTTATGGCATAGGCTGTGACGCACTAGTTGCCCTCCTGAAAGTCGTCTGACGTCATACGCTCGTGCGTCATAGGCTCTGACGTAGTAGTTGGCCTCCGGCCAGCCGTCTGACGTCATAGGATCTTACGGCATAGGCTGTGACGTACTAGTTGCCCTACCTGCCAGCCGTCTGACGTCATACGCTCGTGCGTCATAGGCTCTGACGTAGTGGCCCGCCTGTCGCTTGTGTTCTGACGTGATCTGAGGGAAAGGGTGAATCAAGGAAACAAATTTTTCCCGTTTCAGTTTATGTGCCAAAGCAAAGACATGAAAATGTCAAAAGAATGTCAACTCCATCCTGTTGTTGATACAGTCGAGAATTAAATGCTTGCATACGAGTCTGCAACACATTGGGACATTTTATGTCTTTAAAGAAGTGATTCAAGAACCTTCGAACAATGCTACATCACCTACCCCAGTAGCGTAGTTGTTATACTTAATTGCAGGGTTCATCATAAATAATTTATATAATTATTATGAAGCTTGCATTCGTTTAGACAATATAAATTATTGAGAATGATCACCTGTGTGTAAACAATTATTTAAACAATCACGCTCATACCGCAGCCTGTCGGCCACGCACTCCGCAGTGGTTAACGTAATATGGTTAGGTGAATCGAGAGCTATCCAACGGGTGGTGAACGATTTTTGTACGATGATAACTGGCGAAGATAAAGTTCCGTAGCAACGAATCGGTTGTAAGCGAAAATCATCAGAAATTTTCGTAACGCTTTTGTGTAACGTTTTTCGAGTTATGTGCCAGAGTAAAGACATAAAATGTCAATACGGTTCCTTTCTTAGTTAGTTCGTGGATCGTAACTGCGTTATTATCAGTAAACTATTTTCCACCATTTTTGGCAGTTGGTGTGTTATGTGATGACAAACAGGAGCCGGTTATGCTAACCCCGCATAGCTCGTTGGTCTTGAAGGAGAGGTAGATTCTATGCGCCGCAACAAATCACAAAATTTGTTTTTTTGATGTTTAATATTTTGATATTTAATATCACATTGTATTGGGATTTACTGCCTTTTGGTTTATTATCTTCGATAATGAACCATTGGAATCGCCCAAAGAAAAATTTTTTTTTTGAATTATCACAGTTAAGTACACTATAGTGTGGTATACTGTACAGTAAAAATTCGATGCCACAGTATTCACGAGTGTATGACACAAAATAGTGAATGTGGTATTTTGGATAATAAATTACAGTAGTTCCTGTTGAGTATAAAATACAACGAAGCATCGCTTCAAGGCGGGTGAAGTTGGATCGATTAGCAACAACATCACTGGGGGGTTGTAGTGGCGTGTTACATGTCAACAACTGAACCTCTTCCAAGCCCTTTGGCTCCCCTTCGTCTTAAGGGCTTGTACATGTCAACAATACCTGTTATCCAGCCCTTCCCACTTTATCCACAATCCTTCCTTCAACGTTATCTCATTTCATTGCAATCCTCCCAACGGCAATCTTTCCAAGGAGTTCCGAAAATATATTCAAAATGTGGCGTTGAGTAATGCATGGATTCTGAACAGCAATGGGACGTAAATTAGCGAGTAAAAGGCTGATGGACACTTTTCGCTTGACTCTTTGATAATTAACTCGTTTTCGGGTGAAGACAAACGATCTAAAACCCTTGGGAGACAATTTCGGATACCTCTTACGAGTAGTTCGTAATAGCAATTTCAGTTCCTCCACTAAGCTCGAGGGACAATAGTGGGGACGCCCAGTTATAAACAAGTGGACTCAGAAGATTTGTCTTGTGTTAAACGGTTTCCATAGAGGAAAATTATGTTCAATCTTCACTATCCTTCTTGTCTAATATACGCAAATCTTATGTTGAGAATACCTCATGTTCATTGGATCTTAAGTACTGAGTAATTGACGTATGAGTGAGAATGCAAATAAGGAGAGACAAAATAAAACAAAATAAATCCAGTCATGCAGCATGGATATAAGAGCGAATTTTCGATGAAATAACTACTCTTATGTAAAATGCGATACTTGGAACACCTAATTCAATAATTTTTTGCCGAGGAACACCTCAGTAACAACATCGCGTTCAGCGTAATAAAACCTTCAAAATGAGGTGTCACATGTCAGAATGTTTCAATTTGGGAATTCATGGGTAATTCCCCCCCCCCCCCCTCAAAATTCCCCAAAATCCCTTTCAATTGCGAGGACGGATTTTTTGTGCAAATATGAACATTTTATCTCAATTCTATCGAGAGTATCAATTCTATCGACACATAATAAATGTGTCTTTTGGCAGTGAATTCAGGATGGCCTGGATTGGAATTACGGATTATGGTATGACATTTTTTTGGAAATTCGATTTTTATAATTTTGGACCGAGAACAATTGCTTCCTTTTCTTCAAAAATTCGCTAAAATCTTGGAATTATAATGACATCCACCTTTAGTACCTTGTTAAAGTAAAAGACTAATTTGGTTAGGCCTAATCATTTGACTGAATGTTGCTTCGGCGAATGAGTGGATATTACCAATAACAGGAGTAGTTTCGATATAAATTTCTTTTAATTCATCATAAGTTCAAGTATTTAAACATAACCAACAGAATTCCATCTGAATTTCTCTGACTGTCGTATACCCGACCTTACCAATATCATATGAATACCTCCCCTGCAGTATTTATCCCCGTAAACTGGAGTTTAAAGGCCAATCAGGCAACAACAAAAAAAGGTGTAAAACATGGGAGAAGGGAAAAGGTCAGCTTTATGAATAATACCGTCTCCCCTCTTGATTTATTGGCTTAATGAAACGGCGATAGTACCTTCAGCCAAGGGGCGGAAAGGCCGACCTTATTGGGGGCCTATAGTGTCTGAAGAGAACCCTCTAATTACAAGGTCCTCATATAAATCACTCAGGACGGAGGATTGGAGTAATAAACGCGTTATTAGGAATTTCCTGAAAGTATCACTGAAAGCAGTGTCGGCGATTTTATTTTTCACTCCCACCGAATAATCTTCCCGACAGCCTTGAGAACCAACATATTATGATATAAAAATCCAGTCATACAGCATGGCTATAAGAGCAAATTTTCGAAGAAATAACTGAATTTATGTAAAATTCAATGTGAGGAACATCTCATTCTAATATGGGCAATCTTAAACTTATTAGGTAATTAGATAGGTATTTAAATGTGACGCTATTATCTCATTCCGTTATCAGATGCTGGAGCAGACGAACCTTGAAGATCATCTCAAGAAACGTTTCTTCATCTTCAAATTGCTCCAGCTTGAGAACGGGATAAGATATCGCAATTCTGAATTCACCATCGTGAAACATTCACCATAGAAAGACATTTAAAAGGAGTTGTCACTTGTCAGACTATCATTTTTGGAATTTATGGGTAATCCCCCTTACACCCTTGAACACCCCAAACCCTCCCTTGGTACGGGACAATTCTGTCCATCTACGACCGCAAGAAATATTTTGTGTGCAAATTTGAACGTTGTATCTCAATTCTATCTAGAGTTATCGTCTGGAATGACACATACATGAATATATTTAAAAAATATATATATTTATCATGTATATAAGATTGGTGGTGTCTTTTGGCAGTGAATTCAGGATAGTCTAGAACGGATTTTAGGTATAAACTCTTTTCGGAATTTCGAGTTTAAAAAGTTTGGACCGAGAACAATATTAATGAATATTAATTGAATAATAACAATAATGATTGAATCAATAACAATAATTGAATATTAACTTCTACTTTCTGGCACCAGAAATTTGTTTAGACGATCACCTCGAATAACAAAACTACTCGATGACTTATACTTGGCACATTAACGAATTTTCGTTTAATAAAATAGGTGTAATAGGTAGCCGTAATAATTACGAAAATTCGCTAATTAGCACACTTATGTGCCAAGTATAAGTCATCTAGTAGTTTTGTTATTTAAAGTGATCGACTAACAAATTTCTCGTGCCAGAAAATAGAAGTCAATATTCAAACTTCGACTGCTCACTTTCCAGTCCTTCGTTTCCCGAAGGGCCAAAATATTTCCAATGAAGTCACAGGATTTAAATGTTAAATTACGACTTTTGGTGGGATAATTCAATAGTCCTAATCTTCCAACGTAATATCGTTATCTAGTCAATTGTTACGTAGTTTCATCGAGTTCTTCTATCTTGATGTTTCATTAGATACGGTGTGATAACGTTCCTCTGAAGCAATCTTTTGGGTATAATTAGGATGCCCTCTGAGAGGATATTCAAGTGAACATTGAAAAACCACAATGAGGGGCACATTCAACAAATTACCAAGAGAGAATTCTTCCCAAGAGGATATGAAGAGTGATAATTCTATACCAGTTCGACCCCCAATTGGCTTCGTACGAAAACCCTCAAGAAGGGTAAATATAAGAGGAAGAGGGAAATGTATAAAATACATTTAAAAGGCTGATTTAGCCTACTTAATAGTGGTTATTCACGAAAGAGCGGATGGAGGTGGGAGAACAAAACAAAGTGTAACTCTAGGGAAAACAAATGCACTGAGAAGGGGGTTTGAGACAGGAGCAAAGCAGATGTATTGGTACCTTTGCCGGGCCTTAGCTCCTGCCAGAAGCCGTTGAATAAAAGATGGTAGAAGCGGTGTAGCGGCGATAACGGCCACCTTGGGATGGATTCAACGCCCTTTACCCGTTTTTACCCGAGGACGTTTCAGCGTGAAGGAGAGGATGAGGTAGTCGGAAGTGCTATTGAGGCTCGAAGCGTACGAGACGAACCAACTGTTATGGTTTGAGTGAGTCCTGAGGTCTTCACCTGAGGTGTCTTAGGGAGTGGTGATAATTTATTGAGATGCGTCAAAAAAAAAGGTGGAGGGGTAAAGGCGTTGCATGGGCCCACAAGGGGTTGTCTGGTGTGGAATAGTTTCGTCCGGTTCTCACTTTAGTGGTTGCATTAGCAATGCGTCATGGACTTCAAGATGTTCCTGAAGCATCAAAGGTGTAAATGCTTGAATAGAAAGTAGAGAGTAAGTTGAGTGTTTCTACACAGTGAAGAGTCGTACAGGTAGAACTGTTTTCGTCACCGAGATGCTGAATAATCTTCTTTAGGTAACCTCTCCAAGGAAAACTCACTGTGGAGTGGTCTGGAACCGTTCACCTGGTTCTTTAAAAAACCACTCCACTTGAAGATGAGAACAAGAGCGATGACTGCAGCCATCTCGAAGTTTGCTTCTTACTTCAATACAATAAGAATAATTCCAATTCTAATTAGAATAATTATTACTCGTACCTCACTTTATGATTCTTGTCAGGACACGGATTTTTCAAGTTCTCTTTGTCATCATCGAATTCCAATCGAATTGGTCTCACGATCATGGAAAATTCTTCAGATGCACTCAAAGAAGCGCAGTACTATCACAACATTGTCACATCACTTCATTAGTGAAATCACTTTGAAAGTGTTGATGTTTTAGTATCGGGGACATTTTTGCGATACTCCTTGACAGTCAAAAGCAAATACTGTGCCTTTGGTGAGTACAATGGTGTACAATGTATATGCTCGATATTGGTATGAGGCACGATGAAAGAGTACAACAAAATACTCAACATCGTGAGTATGACTACAGAAATCGTGATTTCCTGGACATGTTTCGTTAAATACTCTAGAAGGGAGCAATTTAGGCTCCAATATTGGAGTATATTCGTAGGGGCCATAATTTGCGAAACAACAGACTCTTCTGATTCGATACTGACCCCAACCCTAGAAGAGCAACTAGATCGGAGAACATGACCTAAATTTGAACCACCCTATTGTTGACCTTCAAGCCTATGCAGTTATTTCCGATTTCACGGTTAACTATCCCCTCAAATACATTTACTAGCAGATTTCATTCGCATTACCAGAAACATGTAAACCCCAACAGCAGTTCAGCCATTCCGTCATCATAATTATCAATACATATAAGTACGAGTACATATTATAATCAAGGTTGGGTTTTGGAACCAATGATCATGATCATTTGTGATCGAGAAGTGAAAATATTTGTCTGTATTTTGAAGAAAAACATAATATTATTATTCTCGATCTCAAAAGATGAACATCACTTGGTTATCAACACCGTGGCAAATAATAGGGACCTTAGTGATTAGTATGCAGTAGCTAATAGCTCTCAAAAGTTATCACATAGTTAAAGAATATAATATATTCTATATTCTGTAACTATGTGATAACTTTTGAGACTTGCCTAGTCTTTCTACCGCTTTTATCTCATATTCAAGTTTATCTTTGATCTCAAGTTTTTATCTCAAGTCTAATTCATCTCATTTGAAACCATGAAACCAGATAGAAAATCTGAAAATTATGTTTGGTCATGTACGCAAGTAGGTGTGGAATGTAACACAAGTTATTCTTCAATTTTTGGTGTGAAAGTTTAATGAAAAATTGAATAAATGACGATCTGAAGTTCATATATCTCGCGTTTTTATTTCCACAAATATTGGGAATTCTTAGTGACTTTGGATACCCACATTACATACCCACATCTTACTGGATACCGACCATGGTTCATGGTTCCCGATGGTCCAGAATTTTTCTAGGCATACAATTCATCTTATTTAGAGTACATTGAAGTAACTCGACGCACAAAATGATATTAACTTCTAATTTAATGCGTCGGACTTTGAGGGTTAACGATTCCGAGGCTCGTGATGTCAAAAAGAGGTCGTGAAGACTTCGCGATGTTATCAGGGATCGAAATCATGTGATGGTCATTAGGATGAAACATAAAAGTTTTGCTGGGGGGTAATGGAGGGTGCTAGGAGTATTTCAAGAGCTGTG
The DNA here is from genome assembly GCA_963920205.1 of Stenodema calcarata. Classification (NCBI taxonomy): domain Eukaryota; kingdom Metazoa; phylum Arthropoda; class Insecta; order Hemiptera; family Miridae; genus Stenodema; species Stenodema calcarata. The sequence continues at coordinate 20,897,384 of OY986061.1, read as the reverse complement.
ATGGGGTGGTCCCAACATCTTATGGTGAGAGGGCAAGCACTCAGGAAGATAGGTGGCGGTTTGTAGGGGCGCGCCTGTGTCATTCCAAGTGGCCGTTAACCCCCGTAATCACTGCTCCGTTTTCATCCCTTTTTATTGCTCTTGTGGTTACTCGGGGAGTCGGATGAAGAGGATGGAAGGTGTAGGTGATGAGGTAGCGGGGTTAAAACACTGATTTACAATCTTGTGAAGATCCAACGACGTAGGACTCTATAAAACTCATAGCTATTCTCTAGGGCTCACGTATTCTCATGTCGATGATTACAAATGAAATGGCGACATCTTTCGTATCTCAGTAGTAACCAGCCTTTGTCAAGGTGAACTATTGTCCAGACTATTAGAGAGTTCCTAAGAGATATGTCCATTCAGATGTGGACATATCTAGTGGCCACATCTAAGGCGAGCAACTTTTGGATGCTAACCAAATGTGTCCAGTTTGGCGGAAGTGATCACATGTGCAAGTAACGTCAAGTCACCTTAGCACAACGCGAAATCCATCCCTTCCACTGCTTTTCTGATCTTCCCACCGTTCATCGCTCAATTTTCTTGATTCAACTTCTTAACATGTCGGCAGTGCTTGATAATTTGTTGCGGTTTTATCTCGAAGGGCTGATGTCGCACGACGATTTGTTAGGTGGCAAAAAACGCTGCACTGTTATCCCGGAGTAAGGTTAAATTCAATCGTAAAGGTTGTGTCCCGGGAGAGAAATGGACACATGCATGTGGCCGGTTGTGGTCGACTTGAGGCGATTTATCCGGACACAGCCGACGCGCATGCGCAGTTGAGATAAGTTCAAACTTGTGTCCTTAGGAATGTCCCCTTAGGAACTCTCTATTGTCGAGGGGGTGCGGTTGCTGGACGCTGCTGGTGTGTTACGGTCGGATAGCATGGCGTTATCGCCCAACGTTGATTAGAGAATTTGATTTCTGATTTACCATTATCATTAACTGAACTGATGAAGATTATATTATATCGATTATAAATAACCCCCGACGGACGGTTTAAAAAACCATGTCGGCAACAGTTTATTTACTTTGTTACTGTAATTGTAAAATAGTGTTTCTTTCAATAAACCTTTTTCTTCTTCTTCTTCTTCTTCTATTGTCCGGTATATCTACGAATAGAAACTAACCACTGAATCTGTTCCAAAATCAGCTGTTCGAGTTAAATCCTCGTAATTGGTGTTCCAATCATTTCCTATTGCTCAGACCCTCTCCAGCTGGAAACGCCTGTCAAAATGTTGTTCATGGAAACACGGGAAATGGCCCGCCGTGATGGGATGTTGGTGCAGCTGGTTAGGACCTACACGTATCTGTGCTTACATTCAATCATTCACATGTTAGCGCGGGATTTGATGTGATAGGCACACAAAACAAATAATTCGGAGTATTGAAAATTATTCATTTAGCAAGCGTTAAATGTCTTGACTAACGTGTCACCATTCCATTTAAACGATCGAACACTACAATCTTAGTTCCAGAACCTTCGACTGAATATTCCGGATGAATAAACATTACCCAACAATGACTACAATGACTAGCAACACTTTCCCAGCATTCATATATCACCCAAGGTTTGATCAAGGCCCAGAACAATGTATGCAGCACACATCACATGGTGCTAACATTGTTCTGGGCCCTCATTTATTTAATATCATTGTTATGGGCCTGAATTATGTAATATTATTAAATAATTCCGGCTGAGCCTTGGACGGCTCTTCGGTTGGGAAATGGAAAGTGGTTACCATTCAATAGAACAAACCATAATTGAGCAATGGAACTATTTAGAATTCACGCTTCTAAATCTCACGTTGTATGTACCTCTTTCATTTATTTAGGACATCAATGTGCTTTCGGGAACTGTAATTTCAGAAACGTATCCAATGATTGCTGCTCCATTAACCAAGCCACAGAATCGTCATACCTTTCATAGCAAGAAACGTTTAGGCTGAACATTGGACAAGGGAAACATTTGATTTGCTCTAGTAGGGATGACATTATTGAGTTCTCTCGGCACAGCTGCTGTTGCTCCACTAAAGGCCGGTTTATGAATCGCAATTAACTGTCAGTTAGGGAAGGAATAACCATCAGTTAGAGCACACAAGCAGTTAACCTCAAACGAGGCGTTTATCCACCACCGGTTAGAGCTTTACTGGAGTTTACATTGAACTGAACCCCAGAGGGCAGTCAAAATTTTAACTGACAGGTGAGTTTCGTTCAAGGTTTCTTAACTTCTTCTTCTAACTACTCGTAACTTCTTCAAGCTTCCTAGCGTTGATTTCGACCTTGATTTCCTTCTGTCTTCCCTCTGTGCTCGTCTCTGTCTTTGTTTCTGTCATTTTTGTTGTTGTTTGAGATGGATGTAAATATAGCCGATTTGGATTCGTCCAGCAGCGATGACGATGCATTCTGAGTTCCTGGAGTTAGTAAGACGATCATACATAGAGCGACAAAGAGTAAATCACATCTAAAAGTTTTTGAGTTTTTGATGGGGGCCCGAATTGACAAAGAAACTGTTGTTTTTGTACTATGGAAAATAGAAGCCCAACTCGAGTCCAGTATGTACAGATAGTAATACCTATTAGCCCTATAGCGCGATAGTCCTATTACCGAATCGCTATTAAACCTTAGGTTTTATGCACTAGGGACTATGATGATTTCATCTCCATTATTGAAATCTTCTTTGAGATCTGTGAAAACGTGGGAAGGGGAGGGGGGCGATGGAAACTAGAAAGCACAATAACATTGTGGAAAAGTAAATTCCACAAGACAATTGTTACCTAGGGGCACCATCAAACGATAGAGGGGTAACAACATTTCCCAAATAATGAAAAAATGAGTGGCAACCATGATGGGTCTGAGCACGTAAACGGGGGATTTCCCACGGCCTTCTACATCAGTCGCTTAAATACTCGATTATTACAGTATCCATGCTACTAAGTGCCGGTTTGATAACTAGCAGTTACGTTGGTATTGATAAACGCTTCTATTCAATTTGTGGTGTTTCAGCTAACTTCCCTTTCAGCGTTGCAATTGATAAACCGGCCCTAAAGTGGGTGAATGTTTAGGACGTATTCACACGTTCATGCGAAATGAAGACTACCTACGTTACGAGTTGCAAGTTCTACGACAATCACAGAGGAAGCGAAAAAGATTTAAGAAAGAAACGTGATAGCGCAAAAATTAATTCGGATGAATGATGATTGGAGAGAGGAAATGAACCTAGTGGAAATTCCGGCGAGAAGGAAGAAAGCTGATGGATACACTACCAACCGCAATGTTGACTCGCCCCATCCCCCCGAAACCAACAGTAATCACAGAGATCCATCACTCCCCTTTTAAACCTTTACCATGGGCCGCTTTCTCATAGTGTACCTTACTTACGTCAAGAGCTGTTAGTTGCCTCTGTATTTCCTTGACTTCGTTTGCCGAAGATAAAATGTCTGCATACCTTCCTTGTGTACCTCTGTCACCCCATTTGCGTTACAAGTGGTGGTTTCGTTCATTCAAAATAAAACCCAATAATTTCGCATTAACCCTGTAACGGACATTGTGGCCTTCAGGGTACAAGTTTTTAAAAAACATCCTGAGGAAAGGATAATTCTCTTACCCCGGTAATTTTGGCCATTGATCCTTCCTTTACATGCATTTGGTTGTCCAGGTGTGAATGCGGGAGATGGATCGGTTTCGTTTATTTACTGGCTCTTTATTGGTTTCACCGGTTGCCAGTACTGCACTACCACCTGCAAAAGTGGCAGTTGCGTTTTCATCAATTTCTGTCAAGGTAAAGTAAGGGTCCCAATACGCTGCCATGAGGCACACCGGCCTGGATCTTTTGGGGGTTGTGAAAAAGCGTCATCGTGGTTAACTCGAAAGTATCGGTCAGCAAGATATGACTCAAGAAGTGCTGCATAGGTTGTACGTAGCATTTTATGAAGCTTATAAACTAGCCCTGCATGCCACACTTTGTCGAACGCCTGGATGAGGGGAGATCATGAAAGTACAATATGTACAAGTAAGGCCCCAGCACACTACCCTGCTGCACTCCAGCTTTGATTTCGCGCCGAGTTGATAGTTCATTTTGGACAGTCACCTCGAAAGTACTATTATCAAGGTAGATGGTTGGTGGTAAATAAGGAAGTCATCTTTTCCATTTTGGCGTGAGCAAATCCTGCTATTCCCATGGCCTACTATCAGTAGACGTCCACATTTCCCCTGTTCTTCTCAGTAATGTGTGGTAAGTGTATTATTCGGTTTGGGTGAGGTGGCATACCCTGGCATAGTCGAACTAACAATATTCAGATATACATCTGAAAAGATTCCGTTGCAGTTGGCTATAAAAGATTTACAACTTCCCCTCACCACCGAAGATGTGAGCGTGAATCGGTCTCGTGCCACGCAGTCATTGACTCTCCCCATTGATGTCACTAAAGAAAACCCATTGAGGAATCACGCGCCGCTTTCTGACGGGTTGTGACGAGGAAAAAGAAGAAAAAAAAAAGCTCCCTGACGACTCGGTGGAAACAGGGAATACAGATGGAGGGTTGGCGCAGAGCCATACAAAACAAGACTCAACAACTGCAGTTAGAATTCATTGCCGTAGGACGTTCGCGTGCTCTGATTCCATACAAAACATGAAAGCCGACCATGTGATTCTCATTCCTTCCTTCGACGTCAAACTACCACAGGGGCAGAGCTCGGTTACCTAAAACGTATGTCACGATGATAGTAATGACATACCCAATACAAACTGCCGACGACGGAGCTATTGATAAAACAACCTACAAACAACATTCTACATTATGTTTAGTGTCAGTCAGGTTTCGATCAAACTAGTAACGATGAAGTATCGAATACTTTCTTTCAATATCGAGTACTTTTGGTATCGAATCTGTTTTGTGGTACCAGTACTGGTATAAAATATTTTTGGTAGTATTGTAAAAAGTATTCAAATGGATTTCGCGGGTGAAGATGCAACAGCGCCTAACTCATGTTTGGCTACTTTCAAGGGGACACAAATAATCGTTTTCAGCTTTCATTATAACGTATTATGGGTTAGGTGATGTCAGATGCGGGACGTATTGATTATTATTATACGGTCATTAATTATTATTATTTATATTTATTGATAATAATTTGCTCAACTTCATAATAATGAAAAATAATAATTATCATTAATTCATAATCTAACGTTTAGTGATCTAGACAGAAAGGTGATATGCACAAAGATGATACCTAGTAAACCGTTATGTCCAGAATTCGCATAGTTTTCAAACTCAGATGGGCGGAGTTTCATAGTTATTCCATCTTCGAATTCTACTTATCTCGAAACGTAAAACCAATTTTGAGGGCCCAATTTTAATTTCTTAGTTGATTCCAATAATGCAAGGTGATTGGTTCCCAGATGGATTGTTTGGATTCCAATATTGAAGATCATGAACCAAAACGAAGAAGTTTGTGGAAAATGAAAGTTATAGAAAAATGACTCAGTTATAGAAAATCTAGAAAATCTCAGTCGATTGAGCCTGTAGCTCCAGGACTTACAGAGGTGGCATTGTATTGTAATGTGTATGCAATCATTAGTATGACCTATAGGAGTTACGTACGCAGAAGAGCACTTTTCACTCTTATGACAGGCAATCGATTTCGTGCCATACGTCAATTCAATTAAACCCTACCAAAGCCAATTTCAAGGTAAAGAAGTGCAGGGGGCGGGGGTATTATTCAAATTTTACGATACCTACTCGGAATAATTCAAAATCGAGGTCGGCTCGTGTCGGGAATGGGACTCAAGGTTCCCTAGACTTGAGTTTGAGTAATAGACAGCTATAAATAAGATTTAGAGCGATATCGTGACGCGAAGGGGGAGAAGGAAGGTTGACAATACGCGGGGTCGCCTCGGCCCTGGTACGGTCTTCCGTGACGCTGAGGGGCCTCAAAGACGTCGAACTAGTCGGCTGGGGGTTAAAGGTGGGAAGGGAAGGTTATTAATTGGGTTTTGACTTTATATCCTGCTCCTCGCTTGTTAGCGGGCGAATGAAGTGCACAGTAAAGCGAGAGATGGAAAAAATCTTTAGCTCTTATTTTTGGATATCCTGAATAACTTTAAACAGTACTGGTCTTTATTTTTTCAGTGAAGAAACATTTTGTAAACGTAGAACTGCCCTACTGTCCTAATTTTGCTAAGGGTTTTCTTCATACCACACAATACGAATTCTTTAAAATTGATCATTGCACCATAACTGGATTCATTTGATTGCCTACCTCAATAAGATTTCTTCCTCAACACGAATACAGTTCTTGTCCGTATCTATGGCCAAAAAACTTGAATGTTTGATATCGAAACCCTGCGTTACCTCAGATATATGAAAAAGAGAGCTCCTCCTAAAAACTCTTTTGTAACCACTGCGCGCACTGAGCTTTACACACAACTCAGTAGCGACTGAAAACATCAGAGACGAAAACAGGCTTTTGTGAGAGGTTCAAAGCTTTTAACGATAGCCACGTGTACCCCCAAGCTTAATTTAATATCCGATGCATGAAATATTAGAATTTATGAAACAGAACCGAATCTGCAGTTGAACAAACAATTCAATGGGTGGTCAACACGGACATTCTCCTCCTACCAAAAGTTTTAGGTACCTACTCCTACATACCGGGTGATACATACACAATTCAATTTACTACCCTTGAAAAAAGGTTCTTTTTCGCATTCTTTACCCAATTCAAAAGTGCCTCAAACGTCCCGTACCGCACTCACCCCCCTCCCACCACCCCCACAAATTCACACACACACTTCCTAACTCTCTCACCCAAAAAAGGAAAAAGTGAAGCAGTTCTTAGCAAGATGTTCGTTCAAGGGAATTGTATGATATTATTTCATAAAATTCCCCTGCAAACAGCCAGTAGGTATACGTTTCTTAAACCCTGCAAACCTAGAAATGTTTCTTGGGGACAACCACATTTATCAACATATCTAACGACTGTTGAGAGCTGGGACAGAGAACTAACGTCTGATGTTTCATCTAACAAGATTGAGATGAATTCTGACTTAGCTAGATCAAATTTAATGTCATCTAGAATGACTCTAGCTGTAGCACTTATAAGGTCATTCTGGATGGCAGGGACCTCTCCCCTTTGAAAATTGTTGGCGTTTTCAAATGATCTTTCAATGGCTGGTCGTAATCGTATAGGAAATTTAATAACTCGAGGTAATTTTCTTTCGTTATGAGAAGAGGAAGAGGACTCGTCATGTCCCCTAAAAAGCAGTTTGGGTAGGTAGATAGCTGTAGATAATTTTCAATAATTGAAAATTATTGAATGTAAAACATTAAAACAAGTAAAACATTCAATTATTGAATGTTTTACTTTTGATTAAATATTTTGTTATTCGTAATAATTTCTTTCTTTATTCATCTTCTACCTAAATTCTTCATTTTTAATGAGGAAGCGCCGCTTCCTGCGCTCCCCCTGACGCAACGCCCCTGGTTGACTTGCAAATAAACTTCAAAATCATAGGAAACTTGGAAAAAACAAATTTCTAAAAGTAAATAAAAGTACCCAGTGAAATGAACACAATTTTTTCTTTAGACTAGCCTTATAAAAGGGGTTTAGGTACACACTTGAGAATCGTTGACAGGAGGCAGTTTCACTACACAAATATTAGTTAGGTACACTACACAAACAGCCCCAAAAATCAATCACAATCTGTTTTCAATCACTCAATAAATTCAGTTCGCTCTTCAATGTTCACAGTTGGTTTCATCAGTAAAATCACATCAATTCTGCGATGTCGCCATTATTACTTGCATGTTTGCCATTTTTTTCTGATAGAAGTATCCAGCAAACCTAGGAAATAATATATTATATGGAAATAATAATATTATATGGAATGAAAATAAATTTTGACCGCCACACACAGAAAAGTAAGGAAGTCTGTCCTTCTTTCGGATGGGAATATTTAGGTAACAGCTCAACAGGAAAATAATTGGGATATTTTAGACCAGAGAAAAGAATAACGTTAAGGGTACAACCCGGTCACTTTGACCGGGGAAAATAGGAACGTTCAGCGTACACTCCGGCCTTCTTGACCCTGATTTTGAGAAGCTTTTTCTAGAACAGTCCTACTAAGAACGAAGAGAACAATCTGAACCCTCACCTCACCTTCCTCAAGGGCAGCTAGGATACTACTGACGAGGTGAACCTTCAGGATTGCATAGGGGGTGAGGGGGACTGAGGAGTGGTTCAACGCCCCGGTCAAAAAGACCGGTGTACGGGCTGCAGGTTAACGATAGACTCTGGTTCGAGATTGCGGTCGTAACGAACAAAGCAAAAATTTTGAATTTGGGGCTCATATCTCACAGCAGGAAGCTGTTTTAGACGCAAAAAATATATATTGGCATTAGAATGGACAAATTTAACAAACGGAGATTTGAAAAAAAATCAAATACGAGCACATTTATACAACGCAACATCACACATCGGATCCCTTCCCTCCTGTAACTTTACAATCCTACTACGGCCAGGACACGATTAGAGCCATGAGCATGACAATCCGACTTTAGGATTCGTTCTGATCTACAGCTTCATTGTTGAATATAAATCACCATTCATAAAAACAAAATATAATTGAAATAGAATTTGCTCACCTAACGTTTGTCCAAGTACAGTGCGACCATCTTCACCAAGACAGGCGCCTCGAGCGTCGAACGGATTGGTAAACTGAACGAATGCATATCCTTTATGCATAGATATACCTGAAATTCAAAATACAATTAGTCACTTTCACCAGATCACTAGAAACACTATTAAGAATGAAATTATTGTTTCATCACAAAATCCTAGGGTTTTGGGGGCTGCAGAACAGTGATAATTACGAGTTGGAATTCTTCCCACGATTCTGATAATGAATAACGTGTATGTAATAACATAGTCCATAATAAAGACAAAAACTTGATCAAAAAAATTATGCCAGACGTTCCTCACGTTCTTTTAGGTTCCAATCACCTCCCTAGTAGATGTCCTTGTAATTTATATGAAAAATAAATTAAATTTATTGGAAATAAGGTCCAACAAAATAAGCATGACATCAGTTTCCTTCCCATTCCAAAATTGAGAGATAACTGCAGTTTTGAGTACACCGTTGGAAAGGTAATTAAATTTTACAACTTTTGTGAGGTTCGGCAGCTTGCAGGATTTTTTTAGAAGCGTAGTGATCCTCGAAACTTTGTCGCTAACCACACTTTCTTTTAAATGTTCATTTCTTGATCTGTTATTGCGGCTTAAAACCTGTGAACATTGTGAGTGCATTAGACTTGAAGAAAATTTAATGCTGATTTCAAAACTGGGATGGAAAGTTGTAAAACAATGTGGGAAAGCAGAGAAAATTGAAGTTTCTAATGAAAAACACGGTTTTCATGAAATAATCTTTGAAAGGGCATATCTGTGGAACGGAATGAGATAAAACATGCGGTTGGCGGCGTTTAACCACATTTTTAATCTAGTTTCTCCATCTTGCGTATCGTCATCTACTTGCGATACACCCTGTATAATATAATATATTTATAAGAGATACGTGGAGAATAAAATAGAAAAAATGGTATTACGAACGATGTGTGCTGAGACATTATTTGAAATCGATGCGTATGATTTGAAAACTTGCTAGAAGAAAAAATAGATTTGACAGAATGACTCTTTAAAGAGTTTGATATATTATACTATAATATTTCAAACTCTTTAAAGGATCATTCTGTCGAATACATTATTTCTTCTTGCAAGTTTTTATCAAACCTTTCTGTAATACTTGAATCGGTTGGATCTTATAGGTCTACACTGAACCCTAAGCTCAATACGAGTATTTGAGTTCAAGTATGATAATGCTTCATTTTTAACCGACAGAGCGGACTCAATAATTTAAGCAGCTTCAATGCAAATACAGATAATCTGAATTTCCAGTCAGTTCTGTTAATCGACTAGCGTAAACCAAGAGTGAGAAAAAGCGTAAACGATACAACCGCGTATCTTCGCATGGAATTCGCTAGTTAGAACACAAAAAACAAGACTAAACACGTTATTTACGGACAACTCATAATTTGCCAAACGGAAACCATAAGGGTTCCCCTGCAAGGCATTACTATTATAAAAAGTTGCGTATATCACTGGCATTGCCATAAGGAAGCAATAACATTAGGCAACTGAAGAAGAAAAAAAAAAAACATTTGAGGAAAGAAGCGACGTTTTTCTTTTTTTACATTTTCAATGGGACGCATAATCGGTGGGATAAAAATATTACAGCGGCATTAGAATTCGTTTTGTGTGTACATTTTCGGTAAATTTACGATGGGGGTTTTTTCGTTGTGGTATAATTTTACAGGTGGAACAGAGCTCAGGGAATAATCAGTGAGGCAATACAGGAACTGTAACATATCTACAATGGGGTACCCCCCCCCCCCATACACGCGCGTAAGAAATGAAAAAAGATCCACAGTCATGCAGCGAATTTTCGAAGAAATGATTGGTTTCATGTAAAAATGTCATTAAAGAACATGATGTCCATGAAGAACATCTCAAGTAGGTATCAACCAAGTTTCTTCATCTGCAAAGTGCTCCAGTTTGAGAGCGGAATAAGATATAGCAATTCTGAGTTAACCATCTTATTCAGCGTGTAAAAACCTTTAAAATGAGGTGTCACTTGACAGACCGTTTCATTTTTGGAATTTATGGGTGTAACTCCTCCCCCTCCACCCAACATCCCCAAAACCCCCCTTAGCTTTTGGACATTTCAACTCTTAACATGACGGTGAAGTCAGAATTGCGATCTCATTCCGTTATCAGAGTAAAGCAGACTTAACATGAAGATAACATCAAGTAACAACCACGTTTCTTCATCTTCAAAGTGCTCCAGTTTGAGAACGGAATGAGATATCGCAATTCGGACTTCACCATATTGTTCAGCATTAAAAAACCCCATTGATGGTTTATTGATAACACAAACTGCTCACAAATTGAAGTGGACCACTCATCAAAAGTTAGGTAACTATCTTTTTAACCATACTTCTGGTTATTTTTGTGCTTGTCCATCAGTAATGGTATTTGTTCAACAAAAATAAATAAGTACATCAAACGAAATTTAAGAAAAAAAACAAAGTCTTAGTATCATAACTGAGAGCTAAGCTACTTATTGGAATTTGTCTCATAAGGTCCTGTTTGTTTGTTTCCACTTGTGTTTTGTAAACAGTATTTCCCTTTTATCGTCAGTATTATTCCAACCAGTACTCCATGGTGCACTAAACACTGTTTTACAATGCCTTTACGATGACTTAGTGTTGAAGAACTCGGGAGACTCCTCCTCCACCACATAATGTTATGTTATGATTAAGTACAAAACTTTTGTGGAAATAAAGAAATGAGAAAACACAAGTGGGAACCAACAGACATGCCTTTATGAGACAAATTCCAATAAGCAACCTTCCAATACCAATGGATAGGTGATTTACTCGTATGTAAGCACCAGAGTGTGGTTGAAAAAGAGAGTTACCTAACGTTTGATGAGTGGTCCACTTCAATTTGTGAGCAGTTTATTATCATGTATTACCAAAATCATTAGAAAACAAGAAAGTATGTGCCTGTGTGTTGTTGGATGTTTCACAAGCGTTTGATAAGGTCTGGCATGATGGCTAGATGTACAAACTGCAATGTGGTTTACCTACTAGATACTTTGAAATACTGAAATCCTACATCAGTAGCAGACACTACAGAGTAAGGTATGAAGAAGAGTATTCTGGGTTCATGAATATCAGCGCAGGGGTCCCACAAGTGTCCTTGGGCCTGTGTTTTACCTTATGTACACAAGGGATTTGCCATTGGCTGAAATTGGAGTTGTGGCAACTTTTGCTGACTCTTCAGCATTCACGGCCGAGTGGGACACAGCAGAAGAAGCTGCTCACCATTTGCAAAATCACCTTGATAAAGTCATCAAATGGACTGAACAATTGAGAATCAATCTTCACGTGTACCTGCATTTTTCGTAAAACAAAGAATTAAGTAAAACGATTATGATCGACTCCCAACTCATACCTGCAGCAAACACAGCTAAATATCTGGGGTTGACGCTAGATGCCAAAAAAAGAGCTCAACATCAAACATAGGAAGTTGTACTGGTTACTGGGGAGGAACTCAGAACTAGAGGTTCACAACAAGTTATTGCTGTACAAGCAAATTCTAAAACCAGTCTGGAAAACATTCAACGTTTACAAAACCAAGTTCTTAGGGGGATAGTCAATGCCCCGAGACACATGAGAAATGACGACCTTCATCGTGACCTGAAAGTAGGGGTGGGTCAAGAAACGAGAAACTAGTTTGAAATAACTAGTTAGGAAAAATAACAAAACATTATAACCGTTTCTCAATTTGAAAAAAACTACCTAGTTGAAAAAAACGGCACAAGTAGTTCTTTGAATTGAACTATCAAATACTCAACTGGGAACAACACAAATAACAAGAGGAAGAAGAAGAATGTTCTTCTTCCTCTAAATAAAATTTAAAAAAAAATATATAAAAATGCAATATAGTTGCTTCTTCCGTACCTTGCGAAAGGGTTTTTTCCAAATCAGGAAATTTTATTAAGTAGGTACATCAAAAAGAGCAAGCCTCAGTTCTTCTAGAGTTGAAATGCTCATGTTCCTCAATGGAAACAACGAATATTGCTCTCAAACATTGGGAGACTCCTCCCAATAACTCGTTCTCTCTTGGTGTTATACTTCGTGTTTCATATTACTATTACTCCCGCATTACTGTTGAAAAAATAATCTCAACTGATTGTGCGATAGGACTGAAAATAAAATAAAACAATGTTAAAGACATCCTATTTCTTCTGTAGTTTTTTCTAAATATAAATATATAGGTACGTAAACAGTCACACAGGTTTCACTAAAAAATTAGTGTCTTTCGTTCGTGAGCTCTCAGAAAAATTACCTACTCATTCAAATATATACCTATGTTTTCTCATATTTGATTGGTTATCATTACTTTCTACTTCTACCTATTTGATGATTGTTCTCCAAAACTTGATGACATGTTGTTTACAGAACCGTAAACAGAAAAATTTAACCAAAATTGTTATCATCTAGGTACTTTTGTTAAATACTATTTTGGAGCCTTTTTTTCGTTCATTAAAACCAATCTCCTTGCTAATTTAATTGACATGTAAATCTAGAAATGATCCGGATCTTGGACAACAGTGAAACAGGGTCCGACAAAACCACATGACGTATGTATTAGGGATGGCCATCGATGGTCAATAGTATCGAAATATCAATATTTTAAACGATATATCGATTGTGACGATCAGGCAAAGAGCTAGGGATGAACCCAATCAACATAAGAAAATTCGTAGTAACTTATATTCACTAAAAGTTACTACGAATTTTCTTATTTTGATTGGGTTCATCCCCATCTCTCTACATGATCGTCACAATATATAAAAATATCGATATATTTTTGGAAAATATCGATATTTTGACACTATTGACTACCGATGGCCATCCCTAATACATAGTAGGTATAAAAGATATAATAAAAAATCAGAAGGACAAAATTAAAAGGTATTACTGACGAAACATAAAATAAATTTGATGGTTCTCAGGGCGTAACACCACAGACACTATCGAGGGTCTCACGGCAACTTCCCACATCGTCTTTGGGCGACTTTTCAGCAGAGCCAAAAAACCATCTGTCAATGACTAGGTTTACACTAAAATTCACGATTGATTTTACTGAATTAGTGTTATACTTAGTTAGATCGATCCGCCGGGAGATGACGCTTCGAATGGTATGCATAACTCATTTTGGCCAAAAGTGACGATGTGGGGTGTTGCCGTGTGACCCTCGATATATCGGTAAGTAGTTGTTTAAATCGGTATGTATAGTCGAAATTGGGATTGAATACTCACAGTTCCTACGGCCGTGGAAAGAAAATTTGATCTTATATTAGGTAGATCTTACTTATCACTGCTTATAATCGTAGTAGGTAGGTATGTATTTTCTGAAGATCTCGAGATGGCTTCAACGGCGTTGGAGGCTGAGTTTCAAGTAAGTAGGTACCTAAAACTGGTTACCGGGAAGATCGTTAGAGAGTGAATTATTCAATCCCTTACTGTACTTTTGTAGACGAGAGAAGAAGAAAAGGGGTAACAAAGGGTACCGGTGTGACACTTGAGTCGGCAGGCAATGCGTTGAAATGGCTGCTGGAGACGACGTCATGTCAGGCGAAACTTCTGTCCGGAAGATGATGATCGTATCTGGTGCAAACGGAACGATATTTTGATAGGTATTCGTCGAAATAGTTGTAACAAGGAATCATGGGCGATCTACAGGTGGGACTCACCAGGAGCGGCAACGTGGATTTTTTTGGATACGTCAAAAATAATCCAGGCGACGAAATCCGTCCGTTCGGCAGTCGAATCAGGATGCAGAACAGAAGGCCTACTGTGGTAGTGAAGATTTGACGAAGTTGGAGAAAAGGGGGGGAAAAAAGCACCGACATTTCGGGAAGACAATTTCAAAACTCGGGAAGCGACATGAGCGGGAGGAGATAGAATGGTCCAGAACAACGAGAAGATGGCGATGTGAGACAGCACCTCCTTGTCAATGTGAGAAGCGGCAGACATGGATGCTGATCCTTCCGCAGTGGAGGAAGAGACGAATACAGATGAGGGGCGGCGCCGAAACCGCGAATTTTAGAGTGTCGTAAACTTACTTATGTTTAAATAGCTATGAAAACTATAGTCGAAAACTCATTGCCCGAAAATCGACATTACAGATATTTTAGTAGATATCGATATTTTTTATCGATACTATAGGTTGCAAAAAGTATCAATACCGTCCTATAAAGTATCAATATTGTATGCTAAAAAGTATCACTATTGTCATCAATACCTTTCCTCCGATACTATCAAATATCGAAATGAAGATATGTTGACTACCAATGCCCATGGTTGCCAAGTCAGGGATTTTCCCCCTAAATTTAGGGTTTTTTTTTTCGGCGACTGGGATTTTTTAGGGGAAGGAATGTACAGGGTTTTTCTTTAGGGTTATTTTTTCCTAGTTAGGGTTTTTTCAGGGTTTTTTTGGGGGGTGAATTTCACTGATGAAGGTAGCGACGCTGAAACCCCGGGTTTCAAAGGACATTGGAATAGGGTCGCTTGGACCACGGTTGCCAACCTTGTTTCCTCAAAAAACAATAATTATTGTAATCAAGTTCCACAGAAGAGGGAAAGATACGACGGTGACGGAAAGGAAACAAACCTTCTTTACGCCAACTTTTTTGGCTATGGGTCAACATTCCCTTTAAAATCCCGCGACGTGCTTACTCAAGAAGACTTGAAATAGAGTTCACTAAATCTCAAAGGGTTTCGGTGAGGCCGATTCTAAATAGAACTGGCCACCTTATTTTATACATCTTTCTTTTTCTCTTCTTCACTAGAAAAAAATTGGTAGCTTGGTATTGAATTCATGAGAAAACAGAAACAGTTGAAATGGAGGATAGTTGTATGCTCATTCGGTTGGTCTTATCAACGGGGAATTTCTCAGTTAATAAACTGGAAAACTATTGTATTATGGGTATGAGTAGAGGGCGGATTTGTATACAACTGCATATTTTCTACCTCGCCCAATTTTGGAAAAATGCCCAGAGATCTGCAGGTATTCACGTCTTCATGTTTCCAAAAACACCCATTGTTTTACAGGGCAACAAGAAGAACTACACTTTGCAATGAACAAGTAATCCTACACTTTGCAACATTGTAATCCTAGTTCACGGATGAACTAGGATTACAAATTGAACAGTACTTCGAGGTTATCACAAGTAGTGACGTTACGATATATTAGTAATATCGATACATTTGTTTCGATACTACCGATATTTCTATCGATATCAAGAATTCGATAATATTGGGATATCGAATCCAGACAACATCAGAAAGAGATTTCAACATAGCACCAGCCATGACACCTCACTTTGAACAAACCTATTACCTATACAGGCTACCACCATTGTGCTGTGCGTTTGCCGTTTATTTATGTAAGTATGTTCGTCTTTCACCTGAACATTTGGACAGATTGTTGTTTTTGGCGAACTTTACTTCTGAAGAGTGGGGTTTGTAATTTTTTTTAAACATTCGCCACAATAGGTATATTTTCCATTCCACTCTTAGTACTTTTTGGACTTTACTTCCGAAGATTGGGATTTATAATATTTTTTTTTAAACATTCACCACAATATGTTTTCCACTCTTTGTACTTTTTGATATAGATAACAATAAAAACTTCAAAATCTACCCAAGGGTTTATTAATTCCACACCTATAGTATGTACAGAAACTGATCATAATGCTGAGATAGGTGGATCATTGTAGGCCTAAACACGATTGATTTTTTGAATGGAATTACAGAATTTGAGGATAATATTATCCTCAAATTCTGTAATTCCATTACTTATATTATGAGTATTCAGTGGCGGCTCGTCCATAAGGCCACCTTGGCCCTCGCCCCACCCAAAAATTTGCAAAGGAAAACAGAAAAAACATAGAACAAGGAGAAAAAAATCTTACCTACTACTACCCACCATGGAAGAAGGGAGATCTCCCTTCCTCCATGACTACCCACTTCCACTGAGTCGCATTTTGTTTCGATTTATCGATTAAAAAAGTCGATTATCGGATCGACCAGAAGTGCCCCAGTCTCAATGTTGAAGGTATAGGCGCTTCCTGGGGTGGGGGAAGGCACTCTGTGTTGCGAGATATGAGGCGTTCCGGGCGGTGGCCAAAATATCGTATCAAGTTGAACGCCGAAAACAATCGATCGTTGAATCGTTCCTTGTCAAGGAAAAAGGGAGCTTCATTCTTCCATGCTTTCTTCCATGTTTGATAAGAATGATACCAAAACGTTGCCTGACGTTATAATATTATTTTGAATGCATTGACTGGTGATTTTTAGCTTCGTATTTACTCATCATAGTAAAAGTGAATTATTGTCTCCATAATATTAATCAACTAAACATTGAAATTTAATATCTCACGTGCAACGCGTGAACGCTTTGCTAGTCGTCAAGACTGAAGTGGATCCACAGAAAACCCTACTATACTACGTGGATCACTATTCGCCCAAGGGAATCTCATTTGTTGATTTCTACATTCTGTAAGTTAATAACAGTTAATAACCGTTAATAACAGTTATATACATAATATTATTATGTAGCTCAGCCAACCGTTGAGAATACTGTTTTATTTGTTATCCCTGAAACTGATGGTGACTTCGTTGACTCGAGCTTTGTTTGAGCTAACCAACGAACTCTAAAAGCTAGTTGAAATCAATCTTGCTGTTCTGTGATCGCTCAAAATGTTTTGATACGATTGGATAAGAAAACGTATGTGCAATCTGGCCATAAGAGGACATTTTTAGAGGGGGTTTTCAAGGTACCACTCGGCTAGGAAGCAGATGGTCGCGATTGCTAATTTTTAAAAACCCCAGTAATAGAAACTCCAATAATATAATTTTTTGACTACCTTTATAATGTACTCTTTGAATAGTACTCGTACAGTCACAATTTCTCTTTTATTCTTCCTATAATTTTGAAGATAATTATTCTGGTGGGTAGGTGGGATTGCCTTGCAGCCACCTCCTCGTCGGTAATCCTGGATAGTGGTCAGTAATCTTCCCTCTCCTCAAGAGAACTCTTTGGAGAACGATGTTTCCTGACTTGCTAAGAGCTGCATACCATTAATTATGAAGCAGTTTAGCTGTAAGGGTAGTTTGAGTTTAGTTTCTATAGTGAGTACCTAATAGGTAGGTATGCACCTAAATATTGCCCTGGTGCCCCACCAGTTTCTGAGCCCACGAGCCGCCCCTGTGAGTATTGCAAAAAAAAGTAAGAATTATCTATATCAAATGATACTTTCAATATCGGTATTTCCTTTCGATAATATCGGAGTATCGATACCATGCTTTCGATATTGATTTGATACCAAATATCAGATCGAAAGGAACTGATCACAAGACATGTGCTATGAACAGAATGAATATGAACGAGCTGAAGGCGAGGTTACACTGACTTCACAGAGCTAAGAAAACATGGATCGAGAGATGGATCGTACATGGATCCCCCATGGAGGAAGGCAATACCGACAGGTGGCCCACTCTTTAATTTAAGCCCAATAGGTGCCGCTCCTGAACTAGGTAACTGAACTGGTTTAATTAACTAATTGTTTAGAACTAATTTAAGAGGACAATATATTAGAACTAGTGTAAGGGATCAAGTGGCAAGGTAGCGCTCTGTTGGCGGCTGTCTGCAGTACTCAAGTTGACCTAGCACTGTCAGCGGGCAATGATCTAAAGTCCCTAAAGTAGTAGTACATAAGTACTGTAGGGGCGGACACCCATTTTATTTTGCATAATATTGCACAATGTCATGTTGATGGTTAGCGCATAAAATATTCGATATCAGCATATTTTCTAGATAAATGAATTCAATTGCATATTTTACCTGCCTACATGGCCAGCCACTTGATTTGAGGAAAAATATGCAGCATGGCTTAAAGGTCATAGATACATTTCAAATCAAACCTAAAAGTTCAATTTTCCTCCAGAATTGAAGGAGCGGTGTAGGTAGCGACCAACCTGACAAGAAGATACGGGAAAGGGACTCCTATGTCCTTCATAGGGAGAGGGGGCACGCAGCTGAGTTCACAGATCTGATAAACTTGATATGACTTTTCATCATCAAATCAAACCTTAAGTTCTCCATCGCCATCACCTCTCCATTGCCTTCATTACTACTCGCCATCATCGCACCTACCAACCTACTAATGTCTGGCATGGCTGCGGCCAAGACAGCGACATTGAAAATGGAAAATTCAGACGATAAATTTTCTCGAAACTGCTGGCATACAGCTCGAAGACAGCATTGCTGCTGTGTGAAGGATTGCAAGAGAAGTGGACCAATAACGGGGAAACAATTGTAAAAGAATTCAGGGTGGAAAACGATGAAGACTATCATCGAGATCTTGCAAGGAGGGACTGGTCAGATTGATATAAACCCAGAGGAGTTGACTTGCTTGAAGTTTCGTCCCATCACATCTGTCGACGTGGAAAGATCCTTCTCACGACTGGAAAATACATTGGCCGACAGAAGGCAGAGCTTCACCGTTGAAACCTGAAGATGGTCAGTGAAATTTTTAAGAAATACAACTCTTCGTATGGAATTAAACCATAGAATGAACTTTCATTTTGCTTGATTCATTAGTTACACTACACATGCAATAGGGTCAATAACCATAATCAAATGGCTAATCCTAGTCACTGTGACGAACTATAGTAGGAGGGGATGAAGATGAAGGCTGTAAAGTGAAATGAACCACAGTCGAAGGTCGTAAGGTCGAAATTAAATTTATTTTACAGTTAAAATGCATATTGGTATATATTTTTCAGGAAGGTTTTGAATTAATTTTTTTCACAAAGTTTAATTTTGTTTCAATTTGTTTTATCAAGAGATTAGTAATTTATTGGTTGTGTCAACATTCGTCTTAAAATTGTATGTGTTTTAATCAAAGTTAATAGTTCCTACTTGAGTGTTTTTCTATCATTCCATGAACCTTTTCTATCATTCCATCACACCAATGAAACTTGGGTAAAAAAAAATTCTAATTCTGATTTGGTTTGTGCATATTTAAGAACATATTTCGGATGTTTTTATTGCATATTTTATGACATATAACAAGGTTTTTTAGTGCATAAAAATCCGCCCTCTAGTTATGAGTATCCGCCCCAAGCGTTTTCCCATCACCTCAACTACCCTTATACGACTGATAAAATGAATGAAATGACGGCGAAACCTCTAAACAGGATCTGAAGAGGGTGGAAATTATTTCTTGAGCCCGCGTACGACCGAAATCAACCGCTCTTATCAAACTTGGAGACCCTCTCATGGTCGTCAAGGGTTTATTAACATTCAACCTCTCCCTCTGCTCTTAGAGATTTGACTGGAATTATAATTTAGAAAAAAAAGGAAGAGAAAAAAAAATGGACTAGCATTGAGAGGGTAGACATACGAAAAAGAAAACGATGGTCTAAACGATTTATATAATATCAGACGACAGGAAATTAAAAAGGAGCATCGAGGAAAGCGATAAAAACATCCACCTCGCCTCTCGCCCATTCGCATTTTCCTTTAGTTAACTGAGAACGTGTAAAAAGCCGTTTGTTTTTCATAGCTTTTACCTCCCCTATATCGCCTCCCTACTTTTTCTCCTTTCAAGGTAGTGGTAAAACTTTTATAGGGGTTGCTAAGGGTGGTCCCTCTTTCCTGAGGAGGTTTCCTTCGGAAAAAAAACCAGATCCGACCTTTTAACTTATACAAGTGAGATAGGATTAAAATATGGTTTTTTACCGTGCTTTATAGCTTGGAAGATCCCCTATTTGAGCGGGATGGTTAGTGCAACGAGGAAGAAATTCAGTGTTTTGGGCTACTTTGGAAATAAAAGTGACTCTGACGTTGTTCAACTTAGAAAGTCGAACGGCTTCTCAGACGTCGTTTGGTTTGAAAGGTCGACGGCCGCAGAACGATTTATGTGAAGGGCCATCTGCAAAGTAGCAAAGTATCCATGGAAAAAATTGAAAAAATAGGCCCAGTCAAGTGTCCTACGAAGTTATACAATGTAGGGGAGACTGGGGCAAATAGAGGCCAGTAACTTCAAGGACCCCCCACGAGTCATTAAATGGACGTAAACCATCGATTCATTCACCGTTTGAAAGGCGAATAACTCAAATTTCAAATATCAAGTCACTCTTTGGTCTGAAGTGTGACTGAAAACCTGAAAATGTAGGATGTACCTACTTATATGCCCCTGTGCTGGGGTAAATAGATCCACGGGTCGGGGTAATTAGGTCCTACATTGAAAACCACTGTGATCTACTTTTTGTAGAATAGAAAGACCATTGTTCACCCCCGATCATTTTGTCAGGTGGCGTTTTTCCTTAACAGGGCAGTATATTTGTGATCTTCAGAGAACAATCCTCAATCCGCTGTCTAGAGCGTCTTTGGCACATTGGCGTTTCAAGGATGACACTTTTTTGTCGTTTTTAGTTAGACGACCTGATGCTCAGAAACCAGCACATTGTCGACAGTCGCAATACAGAACGATAGCATTCATTATTACTAGGTAGGTACTCAATCAACGCGTACGACTTCCGATATCCGTACATCAGCCTAAAACACATTTTGTCGCAGAGGGTCCGCAGCGTAATACTGACCTTTCCCATTGTTGGATGATGATTTATACTATCATAGAAGACCGCTAAAGGTAAATTAGAGGATCGCCGCCTCCCGCCTGAGAGAGGTCTCTATGTCCTGGGTTCCAACAGGTGGCAAATAACCGAGAGGGTACTCTGCCCACGATTGAGGGGGTTTGTCTATGGATATCCGATCGGAACGTTAATGCCCCAATTAGATGTGCGTTAGATATTGCATGCAATTACAACTCGTAATTCAATTACTAGTCGTAGAATCGGAAAAGTTGGAGCATGCGCAGACCAAGGTATCAAGATTGACTTTCTAATATTCACCACAAAGAAATGAACACATTGTAAGAAGCGTTTACTTTAAGTTGGTAACTTTCCCTAAGTTGGTAACTAACCCTGGTAGAAGGCACGCATATAGGATGCTCGGTGCCTCGCACCTCAATGTTGAGTGCGCATATAGAAACCTGATCTTCCTGCACCTACCCCTAACCTCGTCGACCAATGTTTTCCTGTTCCCTGTCTTCTTCCCACAACCCCCCTTTCACCCTCAGTCCCCCTCGGTTCCACCGAATATGTTTCCTCTGTTGCACCTGCAGGGAGCTTTTCGCTTCTTTCAATACGGTTGGCGGGAGCTGATAGTTTTCAATTTCATAAACTTGACCCATCACTGATTTCACTGAACGGACTTAATCCCGAGAACACCTTCACTCACTGCCACAGGTCATGTGGCTTCTTTCTCTTGAGTAGGTCTTCAACTTCGAGCAGCTGGACAGCTTCACCATTGACGTGTACTTGTACTCGTAGCATCTTGTGATGGGCAATGAAATGAGCCTTGATGACTTGGTACAGTTGGTATGCGAAGTTCTTTGTGTAGCCGGACATTTCTGATGTACCAGTAGGCGTCCACACAACATCTCAGCACATTGTTTCGAAAACGGTGGATAATATCGCAATTACATTGAGCAGCACTCCGTAAGTCCAAAAAGGCTTGAGGACTTGATTGTACAGGGTTAATTTGTTCTAGATCGACATTTTCGGACGTCAACCCATTAACCTGTACATTTTCCTGAACATGTGCACCAGTTCTTCTTTTTTCTTCTTGACATGTGCCTTCCAGGCCAATTTGGCATGCCCAGGTACTTAGCTTCATTGTCGTGCAGTATAGTCTTACCGTTGAGATGAAGTGGGAAATAGTCGAGCTTACGATTGGTAAAGTCGACATGAACTGATTTCGCTTCATTCATCTTGATCCTCCATTCTGATGTCCAGTCTTGGAGTGTCTTAGTAGATCTTCTCAGCTTGGAATCGTTACATGATTTGTTTCACCAACTGCAAGGACAGCTGTGTCATCTGCCAACGGTGCTATTGTATTCTCCTTACGTTCTGGCAAATCGCTGGTGAACAAGACGTACAGGAGTGGGCCAAGTAAACTTCCTTGGGGAGTACCAACATGTACTCGATGCACTGCTGAGTAAGCATCTTCATCCTTTACCCTGAAGAATCGATCTGATAAATAGGATTGTAATAATTCACCATATTTTGCTGGCAACATTCTTCGGAGTCGTGACCAGAGTCAAAATTGACCAAACAAACTAAACAATGTTCGCTCATTTGTTGTACAATCTTCTTGAAAATAAATAAAGAGAAACAGACTGAACGTGTATTTCGTTTCAGATTTATTATTTTCATGGGCGAGATAGCAGTTCGAGTTGGGGTTGAAGGGGGGGGGGGGTGCTATCGGTTCGATTTCAGACGATCATGAAACCGTTTCTAAGGCAGGTGAGGCACCGTAACAAACGAGAGCAGTTGATATGCCGCCTAGACCTGCAGGCTCCGGCCGTCATCGAGGGGGTGGGGGTAAATGCAGGAATAAACTGCAAACAGTAAACCTCCCGTCGTAAATACTCTATTGTCAACGGCGGATTTCCAGTGGTAATTCCTCGACTGGTAACGCGGGGCTGTATTAAACCCGGTCTCAGACTCAGCGAACTGGATCTTGACCAACGTCAAACCATCAAACGATCATCACAACAGCAGTAATTCTAAATCCTCGAGACTAAGTTTATTATTGAATCCATTGATCCGTGGAAGCGTTTGAGGTAAACATTGAAGGCAAATCGAAATCGAGTATGGAACATTGCGATGGCAAAGCATTGACCAGTCAGTAACAAAATTATTCTGTACTATGAATTTCTCAGCAGAATTCGAAAATGTATAACATTTCATTCAACGTGTCAAAATAGTATTGTGACATCCTCATCTTTGTCGTCAATTGGTTTGGTTTGAGTAATAATTTCAGAAATTTCAAACTAAGATACTAAGATACTAAGAAAGGATACTGAGAATAATTCTACATAAGAATGATATAGCGGCTGATGCGTGGTCATTCCTACAATTTCTTGAATAGATGCGACAAATATAGTATACTATATTATACTGGTATACATACCAAACCCTGTGTTGAACAACATAATACCTACATATTCCCTTTCTCAGAACGAGTCACGAGAGAGCAAAATAGGAGCATATCACGCCTTTCCGGGGTTGTACGCCATTTGAACTACGCTGTTAACATGAATAATAAATATAAATGAATATTAAATTATTAGTAGTGAACAATGTTCCCTCTGTTCTACTCCTATATATAACATGGGACGGATATCCATCATCTCCCGCTTTATCAAATGCTGGATGCAGGGACAATCCGTTCGTGGAACCCGATGACAATCCTCCGGTTCAACGGATTTTACATTATTCATCCGCCTTTCCCCTTCCAAGCACCTTTTCTTCTATTCAAACTCTCACCAGCAACAACCTCACAGCTTTTCTCCCCTTTGGATATTTCATTAGGTCTAAACCCTTCCGCCAAGTATGTCTCGCACAACGGGAAACGGTTGACGAGATTCTAAATCTCTGAGTTTCAAGCCTCCACACGGTGACTTCTCCCTCATTATCGTGACTGCACATTCAGCAATATCTCAGAATTCAAAAGTTGAGAAAACCACGTTGTAATTACAATTACCGTTCCCGGACATTCGCAAACTCTTGATGCTTTTGCTGTAAGTCTTCTCCCAACGCCTTGTCTGAGAAACTCTTTTAGCGAACTTTCGAAAACAATTCAAAAAACTCGAATTTCCGAAAAAAAGTATATACAAAAATCTGGTTTCTTTTGGCAGTAAATTCAGGATGGTCTGGAACGGGCAGTAAATTCATTTATTCATCTGTCATTTCTGACGATAACTCTCGACAGAACATTTCCATAACAAATTTGTCTTGGCAATCGAACCAAGTATATCGGTCTCTCTAACAAGGGTTTTGGGGAGTTTTATGCGGAGAAAATTACCCATAAATTTCAAAAATGAAACAGTCTGACAAGCGACATCTCATTTCAAAGGTTTTTTACGCTGAACGCGATGGTGAAGTCAGACTTGCGACATCTTATTCCGTTCTCAAACTAGAGCACTTTGAAGATGAAAAAACGTGGTTGTTCTTCACGGTTCATCTGCTCTAATCTAATATCGGAATGAGATGCCGCAATTCTGACTTCACCATCGTGCTCAGCGTTGAAAAATCTATAAACCGAAGTGTAACTCGCGAAAAATGCAAATAACCTGTTTTATGATTATAGTTAATTATAGGTAATAAGATTTTATAATTAACACCAACGACATTGAGGGAACTGGAAGAACCATCTTTTTCCATGATGACAAGTAAGACTAGACCACCACATTTGACGCAAACCGAACATTCGAAAGAGATGTTCCAAAATTTAGAATTAAATCAATAAAATTGGGCTCGAGTTAAAAAACCCCAGTCATACAGCTTGGCTTTAAGGTCGAATTTTCGAAGAAATAACTGGATTTTTGTAAAATTTGATGTTTAATATCAAATTTCACAAAAAACCCAGTCATGCAGCATGGGTTTAAGAGCGAATTTTACACAAAAAAAAAACAGTTATTTCTTCGAAAATTTACTCTTAATGCCATGCTGCATGACTGGGGTTTTTATCAACTTGAGCCCAATTTTATCGATTAAATCTCTAAACATCATCATACTTACGGATACTTCCTACGTACCTACTTTACATAATATGAAAGTACGTAGGAATATATTATATCCGTGATGATTGAACATACGAGAGGCACCTTTTTGATAGCGTGAAGGATTAGGATAAGTTATACACAAATCGACATCGATTTTCAAAGATTTCACACAGTAAGGGATTTATACGTTGAGGGAAGTTTACAATTACGCGTTAAAATATTAGCCGACTATTTTTTGTGAATAAAATTAAAGATCTAATAATCGTCATATTTCTTGTAGTACCTACTTATACCATATGTAGTTATTACAAAGCAAATCGAGTTGGGATCAACATGAAATTATAATTAACCCATTATTACGTTGATTGTAGGATCTGCAGTTCATATCGCACAAACTGGAATGGATCCTCCGGTCGAATTCAATGGTGAATCGACTAGAACACGGCTGATTTATTTGCTAAGGACTCAGGCTTTCCCAGGGAACGGAGGGGCTGTCTCATTAATACTTAACACAATCTTACCTAATGGAAACCCGCGCTCGGATAACACTCACTGTAGGGAGTTTTTCGGATCTTCCGTTCGTTCGATAAGGGAAACCAACAGGATTGTTATGGAGAGTCGTCGCCCACTGTAGGCTACATAAATATTTATTAAACCAGTTATTTATTACGGAAATTGAATCCCATCATGGTGTTTCGGGAGTTTCGGAGAACATGGAGTCAAACGGTATACATACAGAGTGGGGCGAAACAAACTGACGAGTTTCAAGGGGCTATAAATAACGAACGGTTAAACTTGGAGAGATGCGGTTTGTTTTATTCAAATCAGTGGAAGTGTAGCAAAAAAGTTTGATAAATCAATAAAAGGACCAGTAGGCATTTATTTCAGATCTCATTAGGATTATAGTGGCCAATATACTGGCGAGGGTGGTTCCTGAAGTTTCATCTCTCCTGAGCTGTGATGTATGTGCCTTTCCAGATGATAACTCTCGATAGAATTGAGACAAAAAGTTCAAATCTGCAGTGGATTCAGGGAGGATTGGAATGGATTTTGGTCTAAAAATAATTCAAGTCGATAATTCAGGTCGATAATTCAAGTTTGGACCGAAAACAATAGGTAGCTTCTTTTTCTTCGAAAATTCGTTAATAAGATCATAATATCATCCTAATAATAGACTGATGATATCAAATTCCGTGCGCTCCTGATTGGTGGCATATTAAGGAACTATCAGGAATCCAAACGTTACAATTCTCCATTTTGACGATCGTCAACGTTCCTGCAAGTGATGCTGCGTCCTGACTTGGAATCCTCCAGGACACGCTCCGTCGCTTCAGGCATCCGTCATCTACCACCGACGCTCATCCCCAGAGCCGAACTGAAGCTCAATTTAGAGACCCCGTACCCTCTCACACTCAAGAAAAGGGGGTCGTCCAAGAAGAGAAGTCTATTAGGTAAAAGCGTGAGAGCGGGACAGGAACGGCGTTCTGGGAAGTGGGAGATTATAAGAGGTACGGGAGGACGACCTCGGCGGTATCCCAGGAATCTAAAGGTCTTCCGCAGGAATTCAAATTAAAACCTCATGAGGTGTTTCAGGGGGGGACAATCCCTCCCCATCTTTTCAGCCCTTGCGTCGAGCCACGTCCTTTCTTCGTCCCACTGCCACGTATACCACCTTCCACCGTGCGCTATAAACGGATAGAATTACCTTTGGATGGGAATACTTCAGGAGTCTTGGACGCCTCTAAAAACTAAAACGAATCAACTTACACATACAACTTTCCCTCAATTCCCAACATCAAAATTATTTATCCTTCATCCCGCACTCCTTCAAGTCACACTCGCGCTCGCCGAACGGCAAACTGCCGCAGATCCCTAAGTTATTATTCTCTAGGATTGGTTTTTCTTCTATCCACCACCACAATTGCAACGAACTGAGGTGAGTGGACTATCTATACATACAAACAAAAAACTTAAATTTAAATATAAATGAGGTAAACGTCAATGCTGATAGATTTGCAAGTTCCTGTTCACAGAGTACAAAACAGTTTATGTGGGTAATATTCAGTACTTTTAGCGAATTTTCGAAGAAAATGTAGCTATTATTCTCGGTCCAAAATTTTTAAAACTGGAATTTTCGAAACATTTCCATACCAAAATCCGTTTCAGACCATCCTGAATCCACTGCCAAAAGACACCAAAAATTATATATATTTATGTATGAGATAATTCCAGACGATAACTCTCGATAGAATTGAGATAAAAAGTTCAAATTTGCACCAAAATCAGTCTTGGCAATCGACAGGCTAAGTTCGTAGATGGGCAGAATCGGGCCACTCTAGGGGGGGGGGGGGTTTGGGGAATATGGGGGGAAAATTCCTCATAAAGTTTCAAAATGAAACATTCTGACAAGTGACACCTCATTCTAAAGGTTTGTTTATGCTAAACACGATGGTGACTTCAGAATTGCGATATCTCATTCCGTTCTCAAACTGGACCACTTTGAAGATGAAGAAACGTGGTTGTTACTTCATATATGATCTTCATGGTTATTCTGCTCTAATCTGATGACGGAATGCGATATTGCAATTCTTCTGCGATATTGCATTGCTACTTCACCGTCGTGTTTAGAGTTAAATATCGAAAAGCGACAAGTGACACCTCATTTTAAAGGTTATTAAACGCTGAATACGATCGTACAGTCAGAATTGCGATACCTAATTTCATTCGCAAACTTTGAAGAAACGTGGTTGTTACTTGAGATGCTCTTCATGGACATCATGTTCTTTGATGGAGACGTTTTACATAAAACCGATTATTTCTTCGAAAATCCGCTCTTATAGTCATGCTGCATGACTGGGGATTTTTTCTCCGTCGTGACTAGAATCACACCAATCAAGTTTTTTCGACAGTCTTTCTATCGATAAATAATGCATTGGTTTTGTCAACGTACAGTAAAATTTCTTCGCACACAGCAAAGGCACAACGAAAACTGGCTCGCGGAGGCTGAGGGCGTTCCTTATATAACTTCGTTAGCTACTGTATCAGCAACTAGGGGTATATCAATGATATACTATACCATGATATAATTTATATACATATAATTTTTGGTGTCTTTCAGGGTGGTTTAAAACGGATTTTAGTATACAAATTTTTCAGAAATACGAGTTTTTAAAACTTTTGGACCGAGAACAATAGCTACATTTTCCTCGAAAATTCGCTAATACATGCAAAATCCGAGCTCAATAGTAATGACTTGAGGGCGGATTTGTATACAAATGCATATTTTCTCCCTCGCCAAATTTCGAAGAAATACCCAGTGCCCTGTCCGTTTCGCGTCTTCCTGTTTCCAAAAACACTCATTTTATTTTGCATAAAATCGCATGTACGAGTATATATGCTGCATGGCTTAAAGAGCATACATTTCAAATCAAACCGAAGAGCTCAATTTTCCTCCAGAATTGTTTTCTCAAGAGAATGAAGGAGCGTCTAGTGTTTTTCTATCATTACATGAAACGTTGTTTTAAATGAAACAATGTTTAGTGTAAAAAAGAAGAAATGAACGACCTAGAGAGAGTACATGCCAATTTCTTAATGGATATTTTGAGTTAAATGAATAACATACTTTTTTTTTCAGTGGTTATGGTTTGCATTTTTTAATTGTCACCAATGAAACTTGGGTAAAAAAGGGCTAATTCTGATTTTGTTAGTGCATATTCAAGCACATATTTCGGATGTTTTTACCGCATATTTTATGACATCAAACGGGGTTTCTTAGTGTCAACTAGCTACTCAGTCAAGCTCTAACGAGAGGACCAATTTCCCAACGAACCTGCTCGCTCTCACATTTTAATTCGCTCTCTGATTGTTTTAGCATTATGCAAATATATAAACTTCAGGAACTATATGTACCACTAAGACTTTCAACAGCTCCTAATTTTTTTTTGTATTGGTATTAATATAAATTGTAACACTAGAAATCACTGAATTTTAAAATCCCACCATTTTCATGGCCTACAACACTCCTTACATTCATTAGGCCGAATTTTTCGTTAGTTCACAAAGAGGAGCAGGTTTATATGGATCCCACGATCACATTCGCGAGGGACTCGAATATTTTGAATTTCGTGAAACTTAATATTGTCAATTAGGTCGTATTTAGAGAGAACGAATATTAGTGTCACGTTCGGAGCGTTAATCGCCTGCCAGGAAAATGACGCTGAGGCAAAACAGTCGTTAAGTCCTCACGTCCGCGAATGTTGACAAACCCTCCTCCAGGGCCCCTTTGTAGCTCGGGAGCTCGAGTGCCTCATTTCCATTGTGTACACATCCATCACTGCACAATGCGACATCTGTTGGACTCTTGATGGAAAGGACTTTAACACTTCTACGGTATCAGCCTTCCACCCCTCGGCAGCCCTCTTTTCGTTTAGTTAACTAAAAGCCGATGTCATCGTGACCTCTCTCTGATTAGAGTTTTCGAGTTACTGCAGCTCTTACGCGCGTTACGTGTTTGTTCACGGCTCTTAACCGCTTGAAATGGATTTGTAATTGGTTTTCGGGAGGGGCATTAAGAAAACAGGGGTTGACACAACGCAATTCTCACCAGCAAAATTTTGACACGCGATACAACCCACAGTGACTGTTATACTTAATTGATGATCCCGGTTCTTTTCAATTTACAGTTTTCACCAATTTAATCTATAATACTCTTCCCCATAATTGGAATTTCGGTATGAACATGGTACCCGTACAATGAGGTCTTTAGATGGGTGGAAATATATCAATTAGCTCCGTGGAAAAGAAAACTGCAGATGTAAATCTCGAATGATCCAAAACAGGCGAATAGTTCAGCGATGCCCTGAGAGACTTGACGGCACGGATTCGCTCGGACGTTGATTAGTCGCTGATAATCAGGGGGTTTTCGAGTTGGTAGGTTGACTCCATTGTGCTGCAGCATTGTTGTGGCCAATCAGCGGCCGGACTCTGCTACTCCATTCTCCCGCCATAGTTCGTTGTTATGGAACGATTCACTAAAGTTTCGTTAACAGCAACAAACATGATAAGGTTTGTTGTACTCTGTTATTGTGCGTTTTAATTTCCCCACCAGATGGACGCACAGTGGTCGACGCACAGTGGTCAGATTTGTGCGGAAAAAAAACCTCCAAAATGAAATATGTCAAATTGGTGTTCTGGGTATTGTAGGTCACTTTCCAATACCCAAGGAGTTCTCGAACGATTTTGCCGAACACTTGTTAATATAGAAATTAGTTAATTCCATGCAATGTTTCTAGGGCCTATGTAAGTATATAGGTACAAATAACGGCAAAATTCGTATTAGTTTAGCATTAGTTCATTTTAGCAAGGATCGTCCAAATAAGAGTTTAATAAAAAGAACGAACAACTTTTTTTTTTTTACACAACGGTTTATTATCTTTGTGCAGTTAGCCCTTCTTTCTAAATGATTGATGAAACATTTATAGAAATGATGAATTAATTACAGAAAATTTGTTCCAATATGATTCTGGAGTTTAATGATTAATATTTAATTATATTTATCAATAGTAATAACTGATGATCATAATAATTATTGTTATAAATTACCTATTATTATTTATTAAGTCGATGTCTCAACACCACTGTGCTATTTGAATCAGCCGAGCCAGAATGAACGTGACCCGACAAGGTGCCAGATGATCCACCCTCATGTTTACGACTTTCGATCTGCACCGAATTTGAGACCGCATTGGGAACGGACGGCTGGTCGTTCAAAGCTCCGGATGGTCTTAAAAACTATACCGTTCCATTTGAATTATACACAAAATCTGTTTTGAACCTATTCCCATTGCCATTGGGTTCTCAAATTGATGGTGGGGGGGGGGGGGGGGTTCCCGGGCGATTCCAAAGGTTCATTATCGAAGCTAATAAACCAAAAAATATATAGAAGAGTCAACACCACGAGTTTGATCGCCGCCGGAAAACCAGATTTTTCGTACTGGCGAAAAGTGATTTTGGTTTATTATCTTCGATAATGAACCATTGGAATCGCCCGAAGTAATTTTTGTTACGGGATCCGACCAACCCTACAATGATCCTCGAAACTTTTCATAACCCTAGGTCAAGGGGATGGGGTTCAAAACAAATTTTGAAATTTTGAATGCAACTTTTAAATTTTTGAATTTCAGATGAAACGGTGTATTTTTTATTTCATATTTAGATAGAGTTTATTTTCTAGAATTTTTTAAGACCATCCACCGCTTTGTAGGACTAGCCGTTCGTTCACAACGACGGCTCAAAGTTGGAGCAGATCGAAAATCGTCAACATGAGAGTGATTCGTGGGGCAGCCTGTCGGGTCAATTTTCAAAAAGGCTCGGCTGTTCAAACAACAGATGGTACCTAGTGAAAATTATTATAATTTATAGTTAGGTATTAATAATTCGTATTTATCATTGATAATAATTATTATGATTAATTAATACGATATAATTCTGGGGTTTTTAATACTACGTCGGTAATAATTTTTCTATAAAAGAAGTACCTACCAACAAACATTCGAAATTACCTTCATTTCCGTAGCACGAAACGCACCTCAGAACAACAAACTCGACATCACTTAAGCCATATGATGTTCAAAAGAGCTTGTTAGTATGAAAATGGACCTGTATTTCAACAGTTTGATTCACGATCGTGTTGTGAGGCACAATCTTTGAGCCGTCATTGTGAACGGACGGACTGGTCGTACAAAGCTGCGGATGGTCTTAAAAAATTCTTAGGAATAAACTCTATCTAAATATGAAATGAAAAACATATCGTTTGATGGGAATTTTTCGAGATATGAAATTTTCAAAATTTCAAAATTCGTTTTGAACCCCTTCCCCTTGACCTAGGGTTATGAAAAGTTTCGTGGATCATTGTGGGGCTGGTCCAAACCCAGAAACCAAATTTCGTCATTTTAACTCAACGCTAACTGGGCAAAGTGCCGCGGACGGCGGACGGCGGACGGCGGACGGACGGATTTTTTTTTATTCGATTTTCTGAATCTACGAATCTTGAAACGTAAACCAACAAATTTTGAGGGGGGGTTAAATTATTTTTTTCTTTGGGCGATTCCAATGGTTCATTATCGAAGATAATAAACCAAAAACCAAACAATTTAAATTGACAAAAAATGCATCAGTTCCCTTTAAGATAAATCTCGAGCTGGGAACTGGAGCGTGTCATGTGCCTCGATTATATTATTAAATTGTAGGTTAAAAAGTAATACAAATCAATTTAGTAGGTAATAAGTACAGAAATTTTAAATAATTACAAACGACAGAAATAGTTACAATACCTCATAATAAAACTCAAATAAACACGTCGAGTCAATATGAAGTAAACTTTTTTTCGTTTTCACGGAGTATTTGAGTCGACAATTGCCCTTCTTGAAGGTCCATTTGAACTCAAATAAACACGTCGAGTCGATATGAAGTCAACTTTTATTCATTTTCACGAAGTATTTGAGTCTACAATTGCTCTTCTTGAAGGTCCATTCGAACTCAAATAAACACGTCGAGTCGATATGAAGTCAACTTTTTTTCGTTTTCACGAAGTATTTGAGTCGACAATTGCCCTTCTTGAAGGTCCATTCGAACTCAAATAAACACGTCGAGTCGATATGATGTCAACTTTTTTTCGTTTTCACGAAGTATTTGAGTCGACAATTGCCCTTCTTGAAGGTCCATTCGAACTCAAATAAACACGTCGAGTCAATATGAAGTCAACTTTTTTTCGTTTTCACGAAGTATTTGAGTCGACAATTGCTCTTCTTCAAGGTCCATTCGAACTCAAATAAACACGTCGAGTCGATATGAAGTCAACTTTTTTTCGTTTTCACGAAGTATTCGAGTCGACAGTTGCTCTTCCTGAAGGTCCATTCGAACTCAAATAAACACGTCGAGTCGATATGAAGTCAACTTTTTTTCGTTTTCACGAAGTATTTGAGTCGACAATTGCTCTTCTTGAAGGTCCATTCGAACTCAAATAAACACGTCAAGTCGATATGAAGTCAACTTTTTTTCGTTTTCACGAAGTATTTGAGTCGACAATT
Organism: Stenodema calcarata; assembly: GCA_963920205.1. NCBI lineage: Eukaryota > Metazoa > Arthropoda > Insecta > Hemiptera > Miridae > Stenodema > Stenodema calcarata. The sequence continues at coordinate 20,863,925 of OY986061.1, read as the reverse complement.
GCTCTTCTTGAAGGTCCATTCGAACTCAAATAAACACGTCAAGTCGATATGAAGTCAATTTTGTTTCGTTTTCACGAAGTATTCGAGTCGACAGTTGCTCTTCCTGAAGGTCCATTCGAACTCAAATAAACATTTCGAGTCGATATGAAGTCAACTTTTTTTCGTTTTCACGAAGTATTTGAGTCGACAATTGCTCTTCTTGAAGGTCCATTCGAACTCAAATAAACACGTCAAGTCGATATGAAGTCAACTTTTTTTCGTTTTCACGATTTATTTGAGTCGACAATTGCTCTTCTTGAAGGTCCATTCGAACTCAAATAAACACCTCGAGTCGATATGAAGTCAACTTTTTTTCGTTTTCACGAAGTATTTGAGTCGACAATTGCTCTTCTTGAAGGTCCATTCGAACTCAAATAAACACGTCGAGTCGATATGAACTCCATTTTTTTCGTTTTCACGAAGTATTCGAGTCGACAGTTGCTCTTCTTGAAGGTCCATTCGAACTCAAATGAACACGTCGAGTCGATATGAAGTCAACTTTTTTTCGTTTTCACGATTTATTTGAGTCGACAATTGCTCTTCTTGAACGTCCATTCGAACTCAAATAAACACGTCGAGTCGATATGAAGTCAACATTTTTTCGTTTTCATGAAGTATTCGAGTCGACAGTTGCTCTTCTTGAAGGTCCATTCGAACTCAAATAAACACGTCGAGTCGATATGAAGTCAACTTTTTTTCGTTTTCACGAAGTATTTGAGTCGACAGTTGCTCTTCTTGAAGGTCCATTCGAACTCAAATAAACACCTCGAGTCGATATGAAGTCAACTTTTTTTCGTTTTCACGAAGTATTCGAGTCGACAGTTGCTCTTCTTGAAGGTCCATTCGAACTCAAATAAACACGTCAAGTCGATATGAAGTCAACTTCTTTTCGTTTTCACGAAGTATTTGAGTCGACAATTGCTCTTCTTCAAGGTCCATTCGAACTCAAATAAACACGTCGAGTCGATATGAAGTCAACTTTTTTTCGTTTTCACGAAGTATTCGAGTCGACAGTTGCTCTTTCTGAAGGTCCATTCGAACTCAAATAAACACGTCGAGTCGATATGAAGTCAACTTTTTTTCGTTTTCACGAAGTATTTGAGTCGACAATTGCTCTTCTTGAAGGTCCATTCGAACTCAAATAAACACGTCAAGTCGATATGAAGTCAACTTTTTTTCGTTTTCACGAAGTATTTGAGTCGACAATTGCTCTTCTTGAAGGTCCATTCGAACTCAAATAAACACCTAGAGTCGATATGAAGTCAACTTTTTTTCGTTTTCACGAAGTATTTGAGTCGACAATTGCTCTTCTTGAAGGTCCATTCGAACTCAAATAAACACGTCGAGTCGATATGAAGTCCACTTTTTTTCGTTTTCACGAAGTATTCGAGTCGACAGTTGCTCTTCTTGAAGGTCCATTCGAACTCAAATAAACACGTCGAGTCGATATGAAGTCAACTTTTTTTCGTTTTCACGATTTATTTGAGTCGACAATTGCTCTTCTTGAACGTCCATTCGAACTCAAATAAACACGTCGAGTCGATATGAAGTCAACATTTTTTCGTTTTCACGAAGTATTTGAGTCGACAATTGCTCTTCTTCAAGGTCCATTCGAACTCAAATTAACACGTCGAGTCGTTATGAAGTCAACTTTTTTTCGTTTTCACGATTTATTTGAGTCGACAATTGCTCTTCTTGAAGGTCCATTTGAACTCAAATAAACACCTCGAGTCGATATGAAGTCAACTTTTTTTCGTTTTCACGAAGTATTTGAGTCGACAATTGCTCTTCTTGAAGGTCCATTCGAACTCAAATAAACACGTCGAGTCGATATGAAGTCCACTTTTTTTCGTTTTCACGAAGTATTCGAGTCGACAGTTGCTCTTCTTGAAGGTCCATTCGAACTCAAATGAACACGTAGAGTCGATATGATGTCAACTTTTTTTCGTTTTCACGAAGTATTTGAGTCGACAATTGCTCTTCTTGAAGGTCCATTTGAACTCAAGTAAACACCTCGAGTCGATATGAAGTCAACTTTTTTTCGTTTTCACGAAGTATTTGAGTCGACAATTGCTCTTCTTGAAGGTCCATTCGAACTCAAGTAAACACCTCGAGTCGATATGAAGTCAACTTTTTTTCGTTTTCACGAAGTATTTGAGTCGACAGTTGCTCTTCTTGAAGGTCCATTCGAACTCAAATAAACACGTCGAGTCGATATGAAGTCCACTTTTTTTCGTTTTCACGAAGTATTCGAGTCGACAGTTGCTCTTCTTGAAGGTCCATTCGAACTCAAATAAACACCTCGAGTCGATATGAAGTCAACTTTTTTTCGTTTTCACGAAGTATTGGAGTCGACAATTGCTCTTCTTGAAGGTCCATTCGAACTCAAATAAACACCTCGAGTCGATATGAAGTCAACTTTTTTTCGTTTTCACGATTTATTTGAGTCGACAATTGCTCTTCTTGAAGGTCCATTCGAACTCAAATAAACACGTCGAGTCGATATGAAGTCCACTTTTTTTCGTTTTCACGAAGTATTCGAGTCGACAGTTGCTCTTCTTGAAGGTCCATTCGAACTCAAATAAACACGTCGAATCGATATGAAGTCAACTTTTTTTCGTTTTCATGAAGTATTTGAGTCGACAATTGCTCTTCTTGAAGGTCCATTCGAACTCAAATAAACACGTCAAGTCGATATGAAGTCAACTTTTTTTCGTTTTCACGATTTATTTGAGTCGACAATTGCTCTTCTTGAAGGTCCATTCGAACTCAAATAAACACCTCGAGTCGATATGAAGTCAACTTTTTTTCGTTTTCACGAAGTATTTGAGTCGACAATTGCTCTTCTTGAAGGTCCATTTGAACTCAAATAAACACGTCGAGTCGATATGAAGTCCACTTTTTTTCGTTTTCACGAAGTATTCGAGTCGACAGTTGCTCTTCTTGAAGGTCCATTCGAACTCAAATAAACACGTCGAGTCGATATGAAGTCAACTTTTTTTCGTTTTCACGATTTATTTGAGTCGACAATTGCTCTTCTTGAACGTCCATTCGAACTCAAATAAACACGTCGAGTCGATATGAAGTCAACATTTTTTCGTTTTCACGAAGTATTTGAGTCGACAATTGCTCTTCTTCAAGGTCCATTCGAACTCAAATTAACACGTCGAGTCGTTATGAAGTCAACTTTTTTTCGTTTTCACGATTTATTTGAGTCGACAATTGCTCTTCTTGAAGGTCCATTTGAACTCAAATAAACACCTCGAGTCGATATGAAGTCAACTTTTTTTCGTTTTCACGAAGTATTTGAGTCGACAATTGCTCTTCTTGAAGGTCCATTCGAACTCAAATAAACACGTCGAGTCGATATGAAGTCCACTTTTTTTCGTTTTCACGAAGTATTCGAGTCGACAGTTGCTCTTCTTGAAGGTCCATTCGAACTCAAATGAACACGTAGAGTCGATATGAAGTCAACTTTTTTTCGTTTTCACGAAGTATTTGAGTCGACAATTGCTCTTCTTGAAGGTCCATTTGAACTCAAGTAAACACCTCGAGTCGATATGAAGTCAACTTTTTTTCGTTTTCACGAAGTATTTGAGTCGACAATTGCTCTTCTTGAAGGTCCATTCGAACTCAAGTAAACACCTCGAGTCGATATGAAGTCAACTTTTTTTCGTTTTCACGAAGTATTTGAGTCGACAGTTGCTCTTCTTGAAGGTCCATTCGAACTCAAATAAACACGTCGAGTCGATATGAAGTCCACTTTTTTTCGTTTTCACGAAGTATTCGAGTCGACAGTTGCTCTTCTTGAAGGTCCATTCGAACTCAAATAAACACCTCGAGTCGATATGAAGTCAACTTTTTTTCGTTTTCACGAAGTATTTGAGTCGACAATTGCTCTTCTTGAAGGTCCATTCGAACTCAAATAAACACCTCGAGTCGATATGAAGTCAACTTTTTTTCGTTTTCACGATTTATTTGAGTCGACAATTGCTCTTCTTGAAGGTCCATTCGAACTCAAATAAACACGTCGAGTCGATATGAAGTCCACTTTTTTTCGTTTTCACGAAGTATTCGAGTCGACAGTTGCTCTTCTTGAAGGTCCATTCGAACTCAAATAAACACGTCGAATCGATATGAAGTCAACTTTTTTTCGTTTTCATGAAGTATTTGAGTCGACAATTGCTCTTCTTGAAGGTCCATTCGAACTCAAATAAACACGTCGAGTCAATATGAAGTCAACTTTTTTTCGTTTTCACGAAGTATTTGAGTCGACAGTTGCTCTTCTTGAAGGTCCATTCGAACTCAAATAAACACCTCGAGTCGATATGAAGTCAACTTTTTTTCGTTTTCACGAAGTATTCGAGTCGACAGTTGCTCTTCTTGAAGGTCCATTCGAACTCAAATAAACACGTCGAGTCGATATGAAGTCAACTTTTTTTCGTTTTCACGATTTATTTGAGTCGACAATTGCTCTTCTTGAAGGTCCATTCGAACTCAAATAAACACGTCGAGTCGATATGAAGTCAACTTTTTTTCGTTTTCACGAAGTATTCGAGTCGGCAGTTGCTCTTCTTGAAGGTCCATTCGAACTCAAATAAACACCTCGAGTCGATATGAAGTCAACTTTTTTTCGTTTTCACGATTTATTTGAGACGACAATTGCTCTTCTTGAAGGTCCATTCGAACTCAAATAAACACGTCGAGTCGATATGAAGTCAACTTTTTTTCGTTTTCATGAAGTATTCAAGTCGACAGTTGCTCTTCTTGAAGGTCCATTCGAACTCAAATAAAGACGTCGAGTCGACATGAAGTCAACTTTTTTTCGTTTTCACGAAGTATTTGAGTCGACAGTTGCTCTTCTTGAAGGTCCATTCGAACTCAAATAAACACCTCGAGTCGATATGAAGTCAACTTTTTTTCGTTTTCACGAAGTATTCGAGTCGACAGTTGCTCTTCTTGAAGGTCCATTCGAACTCAAATAAACACGTCGAGTCGATATGAAGTCAACTTTTTTTCGTTTTCACGATTTATTTGAGTCGACAATTGCTCTTCTTGAAGGTCCATTCGAACTCAAATAAACACGTCGAGTCGATATGAAGTCAACTTCTTTTCGTTTTCACGAAGTATTTGAGTCGACAATTGCTCTTCTTCAAGGTCCATTCGAACTCAAGTAAACACGTCGAATCGATATGAAGTCAACTTTTTTTCGTTTTCACGAAGTATTCGAGTCGACAGTTGCTCTTCCTGAAGGTCCATTCGAACTCAAATAAACACGTCGAGTCGATATGAAGTCAACTTTTTTTCGTTTTCACGAAGTATTTGAGTCGACAATTGCTCTTCTTGAAGGTCCATTCGAACTCAAATAAACACGTCAAGTCGATATGAAGTCAACTTTTTTTCGTTTTCACGATTTATTTGAGTCGACAATTGCTCTTCTTGAAGGTCCATTCGAACTCAAATAAACACCTCGAGTCGATATGAAGTCAACTTTTTTTCGTTTTCACGAAGTATTCGAGTCGACAGTTGCTCTTCCTGAAGGTCCATTCGAACTCATATAAACACGTCAAGTCGATATGAAGTCAACTTTTTTTCGTTTTCACGAAGTATTTGAGTCGACAATTGCTCTTCTTGAAGGTCCATTCGAACTCAAATAAACACGTCGAGTCGATATGAAGTCAACTTTTTTTCGTTTTCATGAAGTATTCGAGTCGACAGTTGCTCTTCTTGAAGGTCCATTCGAACTCAAATAAAGACGTCGAGTCGATATGAAGTCAACTTTTTTTCGTTTTCACGAAGTATTTGAGTCGACAGTTGCTCTTCTTGAAGGTCCATTCGAACTCAAATAAACACCTCGAGTCGATATGAAGTCAACTTTTTTTCGTTTTCACGAAGTATTCGAGTCGACAGTTGCTCTTCTTGAAGGTCCATTCGAACTCAAATAAACACGTCGAGTCGATATGAAGTCAACTTTTTCTCGTTTTCACGATTTATTTGAGTCGACAATTGCTCTTCTTGAAGGTCCATTCGAACTCAAATAAACACGTCGAGTCGATATGAAGTCAACTTTTTTTCGTTTTCACGAAGTATTCGAGTCGACAGTTGCTCTTCTTGAAGGTCCATTCGAACTCAAATAAACACCTCGAGTCGATATGAAGTCAACTTTTTTTCGTTTTCACGATTTATTTGAGTCGACAATTGCTCTTCTTGAAGGTCCATTCGAACTCAAATAAACACGTCGAGTCGATATGAAGTCAACTTTTTTTCGTTTTCATGAAGTATTCGAGTCGACAGTTGCTCTTCTTGAAGGTCCATTCGAACTCAAATAAAGACGTCGAGTCGATATGAAGTCAACTTTTTTTCGTTTTCACGAAGTATTTGAGTCGACAGTTGCTCTTCTTGAAGGTCCATTCGAACTCAAATAAACACCTCGAGTCGATATGAAGTCAACTTTTTTTCGTTTTCACGAAGTATTTGAGTCGACAGTTGCTCTTCTTGAAGGTCCATTCGAACTCAAATAAACACGTCGAGTCGATATGAAGTCAACTTTTTTTTCGTTTTCACGATTTATTTGAGTCGACAATTGCTCTTCTTGAAGGTCCATTCGAACTCAAATAAACACGTCGAGTCGATATGAAGTCAACTTCTTTTCGTTTTCACGAAGTATTTGAGTCGACAATTGCTCTTCTTGAAGGTCCATTCGAACTCAAATAAACACGTCAAGTCGATATGAAGTCAACTTTTTTTCGTTTTCACGATTTATTTGAGTCGACAATTGCTCTTCTTGAAGGTCCATTCGAACTCAAATAAACACCTCGAGTCGATATGAAGTCAACTTTTTTTCGTTTTCACGAAGTATTCGAGTCGACAGTTGCTCTTCCTGAAGGTCCATTCGAACTCATATAAACACGTCAAGTCGATATGAAGTCAACTTTTTTTCGTTTTCACGAAGTATTTGAGTCGACAATTGCTCTTCTTGAAGGTCCATTCGAACTCAAATAAACACGTCAAGTCGATATGAAGTCAACTTTTTTTCGTTTTCACGATTTATTTGAGTCGACAATTGCTCTTCTTGAAGGTCCATTCGAACTCAAATAAACACCTCGAGTCGATATGAAGTCAACTTTTTTTCGTTTTCACGAAGTATTCGAGTCGACAGTTGCTCTTCCTGAAGGTCCATTCGAACTCATATAAACACGTCAAGTCGATATGAAGTCAACTTTTTTTCGTTTTCACGAAGTATTTGAGTCGACAATTGCTCTTCTTGAAGGTCCATTCGAACTCAAATAAACACGTCGAGTCGATATGAAGTCAACTTTTTTTCGTTTTCATGAAGTATTCGAGTCGACAGTTGCTCTTCTTGAAGGTCCATTCGAACTCAAATAAAGACGTCGAGTCGATATGAAGTCAACTTTTTTTCGTTTTCACGAAGTATTTGAGTCGACAGTTGCTCTTCTTGAAGGTCCATTCGAACTCAAATAAACACCTCGAGTCGATATGAAGTCAACTTTTTTTCGTTTTCACGAAGTATTCGAGTCGACAGTTGCTCTTCTTGAAGGTCCATTCGAACTCAAATAAACACGTCGAGTCGATATGAAGTCAACTTTTTTTCGTTTTCACGATTTATTTGAGTCGACAATTGCTCTTCTTGAAGGTCCATTCGAACTCAAATAAACACGTCGAGTCGATATGAAGTCAACTTTTTTTCGTTTTCACGAAGTATTCGAGTCGACAGTTGCTCTTCTTGAAGGTCCATTCGAACTCAAATAAACACCTCGAGTCGATATGAAGTCAACTTTTTTTCGTTTTCACGATTTATTTGAGTCGACAATTGCTCTTCTTGAAGGTCCATTCGAACTCAAATAAACACGTCGAGTCGATATGAAGTCAACTTTTTTTCGTTTTCATGAAGTATTCGAGTCGACAGTTGCTCTTCTTGAAGGTCCATTCGAACTCAAATAAAGACGTCGAGTCGATATGAAGTCAACTTTTTTTCGTTTTCACGAAGTATTTGAGTCGACAGTTGCTCTTCTTGAAGGTCCATTCGAACTCAAATAAACACCTCGAGTCGATATGAAGTCAACTTTTTTTCGTTTTCACGAAGTATTTGAGTCGACAGTTGCTCTTCTTGAAGGTCCATTCGAACTCAAATAAACACGTCGAGTCGATATGAAGTCAACTTTTTTTTCGTTTTCACGATTTATTTGAGTCGACAATTGCTCTTCTTGAAGGTCCATTCGAACTCAAATAAACACGTCGAGTCGATATGAAGTCAACTTCTTTTCGTTTTCACGAAGTATTTGAGTCGACAATTGCTCTTCTTGAAGGTCCATTCGAACTCAAATAAACACGTCAAGTCGATATGAAGTCAACTTTTTTTCGTTTTCACGATTTATTTGAGTCGACAATTGCTCTTCTTGAAGGTCCATTCGAACTCAAATAAACACCTCGAGTCGATATGAAGTCAACTTTTTTTCGTTTTCACGAAGTATTCGAGTCGACAGTTGCTCTTCCTGAAGGTCCATTCGAACTCATATAAACACGTCAAGTCGATATGAAGTCAACTTTTTTTCGTTTTCACGAAGTATTTGAGTCGACAATTGCTCTTCTTGAAGGTCCATTCGAACTCAAATAAAGACGTCGAGTCGATATGAAGTCAACTTTTTTTCGTTTTCACGAAGTATTCGAGTCGACAGTTGCTCTTCTTGAAGGTCCATTCGAACTCAAATAAACACGTCGAGTCGATATGAAGTCAACTTTTTTTCGTTTTCACGATTTATTTGAGTCGACAATTGCTCTTCTTGAAGGTCCATTCGAACTCAAATAAACACGTCGAGTCGATATGAAGTCAACTTTTTTTCGTTTTCACGAAGTATTCGAGTCGACAGTTGCTCTTCTTGAAGGTCCATTCGAACTCAAATAAACACCTCGAGTCGATATGAAGTCAACTTTTTTTCGTTTTCACGATTTATTTGAGTCGACAATTGCTCTTCTTGAAGGTCCATTCGAACTCAAATAAACACGTCGAGTCGATATGAAGTCAACTTTTTTTCGTTTTCACGAAGTATTCGAGTCGACAGTTGCTCTTCTTGAAGGTCCATTCGAACTCAAATAAACACCTCGAGTCGATATGAAGTCAACTTTTTTTCGTTTTCACGATTTATTTGAGTCGACAATTGCTCTTCTTGAAGGTCCATTCGAACTCAAATAAACACGTCGAGTCGATATGAAGTCAACATTTTTTCGTTTTCATGAAGTATTCGAGTCGACAGTTGCTCTTCTTGAAGGTCCATTCGAACTCAAATAAAGACGTCGAGTCGATATGAAGTCAACTTTTTTTCGTTTTCACGAAGTATTTGAGTCGACAGTTGCTCTTCTTGAAGGTCCATTCGAACTCAAATAAACACCTCGAGTCGATATGAAGTCAACTTTTTTTCGTTTTCACGAAGTATTTGAGTCGACAGTTGCTCTTCTTGAAGGTCCATTCGAACTCAAATAAACACGTCGAGTCGATATGAAGTCAACTTTTTTTTCGTTTTCACGATTTATTTGAGTCGACAATTGCTCTTCTTGAACGTCCATTCGAACTCAAATAAACACGTCGAGTCGATATGAAGTCAACTTTTTTTCGTTTTCACGAAGTATTTGAGTCGACAGTTGCTCTTCCTGAAGGTCCATTCGAACTCAAATAAACACGTCAAGTCGATATGAAGTCAACTTTTTTTCGTTTTCACGAAGTATTCGAGTCGACAGTTGCTCTTCCTGAAGGTCCATTCGAACTCAAATAAACACGTCAAGTCGATATGAAGTCAATTTTGTTTCGTTTTCACGAAGTATTCGAGTCGACAGTTGCTCTTCCTGAAGGTCCATTCGAACTCAAATAAACACGTCGAGTCGATATGAAGTCAACTTTTTTTCGTTTTCACGAAGTATTTGAGTCGACAATTGCTCTTCTTGAACGTCCATTCGAACTCAAATAAACACGTCGAGTCGATATGAAGTAAACTTTTTTTCGTTTTCACGAAGTATTTGAGTCGACAATTGCTCTTCTTCAAGGTCCATTCGAACTCAAATTAACACGTCGAGTCGTTATGAAGTCAACTTTTTTTCGTTTTCACGATTTATTTGAGTCGACAATTGCTCTTCTTGAAGGTCCATTCGAACTCAAATAAACACGTCGAGTCGATATGAAGTCAACTTTTTTTCGTTTCCACGAAGTATTCGAGTCGACAGTTGCTCTTCTTGAAGGTCCATTCAAACTCAAATAAACACGTCGAGTCGATATGAAGTCAACTTTTTTTCGTTTTCACGATTTATTTGAGTCGACAATTGCTCTTCTTGAAGGTCCATTTGAACTCAAGTAAACACCTCGAGTCGATATGAAGTCAACTTTTTTTCGTTTTCACGAAGTATTTGAGTCGACAGTTGCTCTTCTTGAAGGTCCATTCGAACTCATATAAACACCTCGAGTCGATATGAAGTCAACTTTTTTTCGTTTTCACGAAGTATTTGAGTCGACAATTGCTCTTCTTGAACGTCCATTCGAACTCAAATAAACACCTCGAGTCGATATGAAGTCAACTTTTTTTCGTTTTCACGAAGTATTTGAGTCGACAATTGCTCTTCTTGAACGTCCATTCGAACTCAAATGAACACGTCAAGTCGATATGAAGTCAACTTTTTTTCGTTTTCACGAAGTATTTGAGTCGACAATTGCTCTTCTTGAAGGTCCATTCGAACTCAAATAAACACGTCGAGTCGATATGAAGTCAACTTTTTTTCGTTTTCACGAAGTATTTGAGTCGACAATTGCTCTTCTTCAAGGTCCATTCGAACTCAAATTAACACGTCGAGTCGTTATGAAGTCAACTTTTTTTCGTTTTCACGATTTATTTGAGTCGACAATTGCTCTTCTTGAAGGTCCGTTTGAACTCAAGTAAACACCTCGAGTCGATATGAAGTCAACTTTTTTTCGTTTTCACGAAGTATTTGAGTCGACAATTGCTCTTCTTGAAGGTCCATTTGAACTCAAGTAAACACCTCGAGTCGATATGAAGTCAATCTTTTTTCGTTTTCTCGAAGTATTCGAGTCGACAGTTGCTCTTCTTGAAGGTCCATTCGAACTCAAATAAACACGTCAAGTCGATATGAAGTCAACTTTTTTTCGTTTTCACGATTTATTTGAGTCGACAGTTGCTCTTCTTGAAGGTCCATTCGAACTCAAATAAACACGTCGAGTCGATATGAAGTCCACTTTTTTTCGTTTTCACGAAGTATTCGAGTCGACAGTTGCTCTTCTTGAAGGTCCATTCGAACTCAAATAAACACTTCGAGTCGATATGAAGTCAACTTGATTTTCGGAACAATTAATTAATAATAAAATAATAATTTTTATTGTCCTTCCGTAATATTAACACAGTACAATCAAATATAATATACCGTACGACCAGCCTTTCGTTCACAACGACGGCTCAAAGTTGGAGCAGACCGAAAATCGTCAACATGAGAGGGAATCGAGAGGCAGCCTGTCGGGTCCATTTTCAAACTGGCCCAGCTGATTCAAACAGCACATGGTTTTCAAATATATAATAAATAATATTTATTAATAATTATTAAAAATGAAGCATAAAAATTATTAATAACCAACAATAAATATTAATAATTTACACTGTTTGATAATAAAATTATTAACAATTAATGATAATTCGTAATAATAATTAATATCATTTAGTGATCTAGACAGAAGGGTGATTGCATAAAGAAGATAATAAACCGTTGTGTCAATAATTTGCAGAGTTTTTTTTACATGATTCTTAACATGAATCATTGCATTTTCGATGTCAGATTCACGTTCAGCATACCCAAAAATACATGGGGAAGTATGTTGGGTCTGTTTTAAAAAAGGTTAATTTCATTAAGTTTTCAAGTTTCTTTAAGTTTTAAGTTTTTAAAACGTGATTACCAAACTTTTAGATCCAATAGAGAAAAACGGATTTCAGATTAGATTTCAGCACACCAAAAATCTTTATGAATCACAAGAGTAGCTGCCAGTTATAAGCTTTAAACGTCTTTACACACAAACGACTATTTCCTACTACCCAGCACCATGTTTACTTCCTCATACTTCGAACATTGTATCTACATCTCGTAAGGTATGTAAGATATTTTATCCCAATTCATTAATCTTTTGTGTGAGTAAACTGTTTTGGGATTCGATAAATGCTGTATAGATTTAGGTAATTTCAGAATTTTTGGGGAATTCGAAGCTTTTTGAGGTGTATTTTCGTTCTTCAAAATATATACCCTGTGATGCGTGTTATCGTGCGACAAAGAATGATGGAATCGTTAGTGGTTGAAGAGCTGAAGAGTACATTCAACTCTTATCACGTACATCGAATAGCTACTGATTCCATCTGTCAACATCCATAACAGTTACCTCGGATATTGATATTCGATGCCGTTCCTTCAATGCGGAATATGAATCATGGAGAATTTATCACCCTGATCGGATAGTACAGCCCGTAATCACCCTCCTCACTAACGCCGAAGGAAGCAGCCTATTATTCAGGGTAATTGAAGGTTTCAACCCCTCACCGCCGGCTCTCTCGATTTGACAAACGACATTCATTGAAGTATCCAAAGCGCACAATATCCCCGTAAATTTGAATAGTGTCCGTTTCCGCGGGACTGTTAATAATCCGGGATAGGTACTATTCAAAAACATTCGAACCTGCACTACGTGATAAATCGTCTCAAATTTGTCTAACCATCAAAGATCGTTTTGTCACAGTTTTCAACTCTTTCCACCCATTATTTTCTTCCTTTTTTCAGGTTTCTCTTCCCGGTGCGTCCGTGGGGAATTTTTTACTGCGACTCGTACTGCTCGAATATTAATTCTTAGCATTCATAATCCGAATCAACAACGCCACCCCTTGTATGAACACAGTTGGCGGTAATAGTATTTCCTCTCTCGAATAGTCTTTTATCTGGATTTGTTACCACGCAGAGGGCATAATATAACGTGAGTTGAATTTAGCAACGCAAGCCAAATAGTTCATGGAATGAACCAAATACTACATCGTGGGCACTATGAAGTTCTTAGATTCCTTTCGGATCATTTTGGAACACCTTGGGACGCTTTTGGTACTCTTAGTATTAAATTTTTCATAGCGTGAAAGTTGCTGCAGTCCGGCTGAAATTGCTCAGAGACGTAGACAACCCATTTGATGGCCTCTCAAGCAGGTATCGTCCAAAACCATAGCCTTGGCCTCCATAGTTTCGACCATATTCTTGGCAATCCCTCATCCCCCCAGGCTACCTAAAATAATGTCCTCACCATCTTCATACAATTCTTTTTCGCCGAACGCTATGATCCTCGTATCCCCCGCGCCAAAGCTGCCGACATCAACGATGAGTATCACTCACCACCACCATCACCATTCTGGCCACAACCATCGTTGCCTTGGCCTCCATTATCTCAACCATATTCATAGCAATCCCTCATCCCTCATCACTGAAGGAGGTTACGTCCCCATCCCCCCAGGCTACCTACCACAACGTCCTAACCAAGCAGGTAGGTATACTGCTTCATGCAGCCAGAGACCGAAGCAGGTCACCATCTTCATACAATTCTTTTTTGCCTAACGCTATGATCCTCGTATCCCCCGCGCCAAAGCTGCCGACATCAACGACGAGTATCACTCACCATCACCATCACCATTCTGGCCACAACCATCGTGGCCTTGGCCTCCATTATCTCAACCATATTCATAGCAATCCCTCATCCCTCATCACTGAAGGAGGTTACGTCCCCATCCTCCAGGCTACCTACCACAACGTCACGTTCTTTCTGGACGAATTCCTTACACTTTCCCCCCTTCAACACGAACGAGAAATGGGAACACTCACCTCGTCTATACCTTCCATCAGAGCTGTTCCTGGTAAGTCTTTTCTCGTATATTCGTTTAAAAAAGTCAAGTTTTATAGAGCCAATAAAATCCCATGACCTGTTTGAGCCTTCGGTGACCATGAGTTATTCCTCACAATCTGGACCTCAACCTGAACCAAGACAAACATGGCTAGTACTAGTTTTCCAAGATTTATAGCAATTAGGGGAATGGAATGGGTTTTTTTTTTCAATATAATCATTATTTTTTGTTACAATTTGCAAACTCGTTCAGTAACTTTCAATTTCACACATAGCAAAAGCGTTTTGTGAACTGTAAGTCAGCATCTACATCCACTGGAAAATTTGACCAGTGGATGTAAATGCTGACTTGCATTTGATGAGAACTCGTTGAAATGGGGAAAACTGAGATAGAATTCTTCGATCAAGAAAATACAATACCAGCGAGGCTCAGTAGTGCCTTCTACAACTCTAAATTATCCACTGTACTCAAACGAGGATTGGACACTCATCATAATATTATGTTGCAAGTGATACAATGTTTCAAGGACAGTTTTCTTCGGTCCCTCGTCATAAAATTTAGATAATTGTTGAATGTGGTAAAAACAATGTAGATGGAGAATTGTAATAAATAAAAAATAGTCAACAAAACAGAATATTATGGCTTATGCGCACCACTACATTCCACGTTTCTCATGCCCGAGAATCCTATTTTATCAAGTTATGAAATATTTTATAGTTCACGCGAATTATTTATCTGAGGGAATCTTTTTGTAATGGTTATGAAATTTTATGTCAACTCGGCATGATAATATGCCCGTACGTAGGATGACTTGAAAGTAGGATTTACAGTCCCCCCCCTCCCCTAAATTCCTTCAGTACTTGTTCGGACCAATGACTCGAACATTGCCAAGTCCAATGTACCGGAAACAGATAGTTTCACAATCCGACCAACTCCCTTCCATTATTCACCTAACGGAAACTCGGTGAGGGGTTGAAGGGTCCCCGAACGCTACTAACTATATCCTGTTTCAGTTCGTATAACCGAGTAATCCGGAAAGACACTTAAGGACACGCGGCGCTCTGGGTGTACCCTCCTAAACACCAAGTGTTACAACTTCACGGTGCAAACTATGTTAACGGCATCCCAATTAGAGATAAGCTATTTAAACCGAACGGTAAAGTCTCTGGGTGTTCTTAAAGGCGGAATTAGGCAATACATGGCGCTCTACGTAGGTGTTGCATACATAGATCCAAGTAGGCTTACTGCGCCAAATTTCCACGCCAATCTGCTCATTTTTACATCTGAGTACATTGTCATTTGACCACTAAACCAAAACTATAACCACATCGGATGAGATTATAAAATACTTGGTTTCGATCCCCCTAGTCAGTGATGAAAAGTTGGACCAAAATTTGCATGTCTACCATATCTGTAACCTGCCTCCCCAGCCCACTATGTACCTCTCTTCCTTCAATCATCTTGAAATCGCCTTTCATATCCCTTTAAATCATCCGGAAACGTGAGACATACTCAGTATCGTTATCGGTTTAATTGAGACTGCACAATATTCCATAGCAGTGTCGGAGGCTCTTCCAAACACTGACAGCTTCCATTTACTTTGAAAAATTGATACCGGCGTCGTCCATAATTGATGGGCCAAGTTATCCCTCCCGGGACAGAATGAACAGCTGCGTTACATGCCTTGGGCGCTAGAATGAAGGGAAATAGGATCTGTTGATGCGATGTATATCGACCCAGTCGTTATTTACCATAACAAAGTGTCCTTTGAGGAGGATGAGTTTTAGAAGGTCAGTAGGGGTACGGAAAAACCGGGTCGGAGGAATGATAGGAAAATGAATTCCGACACTTGACGCGAGAGACCGGTTTAGGAGGGTCGTCATCAAGATTCATGAAGATTCATCAAGGAGGGGCGTGAAAGCCCCCTCATTCCTTATTGGTGCTGGGTGGGGGATAGAACCTGATAGAAAGGTCTAGATGGGTAAATGATGCGTGAAATTCGATTTGAATGTCATTTGGAGGGGCGATGGAAGCCCACGTGGGGTGATATATCCGTCATTTTAAGTTCACGGAGGCCTTTTTCCCAACCACAGTTTTGCCTTTCCCAATTTTACGCGTTCTAATGGAGGATGGGGGATTCAAAGCCATTAAGCGCGAAATAACCAGCGATCCCGTGGCTATTACTGCGGGTTTTGTCGTTGGTAAACAAAGAACCTGAGGGATGGGAAGGGAAAACAAATATATTGCCTCTTTTTTCCTCCCCTTTGGAACGCTGTATTCTATTAATCACAGTTTCCCGCATCATTCAATTCGAACAATGCAATTGACTTTTAGTGTTTTCTGAAAATTCCGATTCCCACCGTCAAATTCAGACTGCGTTCATCACAAAATATTCGCACGAATAAGTCACTCAAACTCTACTCTTAAGATAATCAAAGGGGTTTTGATCATCTCCTTACTACTAATTATGTAAATGTTTAAATGATGGGTCATGGATGTCAATAGAAGGTCTTCTTTTGGATTCCAGGTTAGCTCATGTGAACGTGAACCAATAGTTATCGCCCTGTTAAGGAAAAACGCCACAACTCTATATACATTAATTGATTTCTCAGAAATCAGCTTCAACATTTACCAGTGAAAAACCCCCTTTTGTTCACTGCAAAACTTTCCTGCAACACCTTTTTTTTTATTTTCAATTACATCGATGAGTGTGAAGGATCCATCAAATAACAGTTTTTCCTATCGATTCATGGCATTTAAGACGATTGTCGATTATTTATGGCTAGTTTTTCGAATTTTCGTTAATTAAAACACCTCAAATCGAGTTAAGGTGTTTTATCTTCACAAGTAGAGGTAGATTTTTTGGAAGGACTTTGATGAAAAATACCTCAACTGGTCACGAACATGCTGGAATCACGTATTATAAGTGAGTAATACGCTTTCATTATTACATAGTACGTAAAAAGCCTCCCAGGCGCCATTTGAAACACCTCAACCCATCATCTGAAGCCAACGATGTTAAGGTAAAACGTCGAGGCTTTTTTCTCAAACAAATAACGTCAAAGCCTGCTAGTTAAGGTGTTTCAAACGAAGCGTTAAGGTGTTCCTAATCAACGAACATGCAGTTGAGGCGTTCTCCCCAAACATCAAGCTTATTTGAGATTTCAACCCCTTCCAGGTCGAATTTTGAAATTTTGGACTCGACCATTAGAATGGTAAGGATAAATTAAGGAGGGGTAGGTATGTAAAAACCCCATTTTCGACAATTTTGTAGTTGAGACGTTTTTCATTAACAAAGCAGAATAGGCCTAATATACAAGAGAGTAGGGGTTTTCATGGTATGTGAGTTTTCGGTGTCGAGAATTCAAATTGGTCAAGAAGTAGAGGTTGCCATGAAAACACATGTCACTGCGCATGCGCAGTCGACGGACCTGTTCTCGATCCCCAATTCGATTTAACAGAGCTTGAGGACTGTTATATAGAATTCTCCCGATCGAAATGCAGCCGCGCTAGCAGCTGCCGCGTGAAGAAGCTCTAATCATTTGAAGGAGCCCGGCCGGAATCCGCATTTCGATGTGACGTCGCCGTACCTATGTGTTTTGGTTTATTATCTTCGATATTGATAATAATTTTTGCTTGTGTTTTCGCCTACCGTTTCAGAAAAGCCCGTTTCGAAAAGAACAAAAGCAGACAACACTCGCCATTGGCTATCCACATACTCCGCTGATGCATCATATGTGATTCCGTTGCCATGGAACACCACGATGAGCGCCACCTGCTCCTCGATCTAACATGGTGCACTCATGATAACCCTTCTCTCCGATGATTTCGATTTAACATGGTGCCCTCGTGATAACCCTTCTTTCCGATGACTTCGATTTAACAGGACTCGACGATCGAAATGGACCATGAATACCCCTAGTATAGTGTTGATCATGATCGCAGTGTACAAAATGGGGCATGACATTTCGGCACCAGACCATTCTACAACACTTCTAAAATTAGCATCTATGGGTCCAGAAGACACGAATAAACCAGACGTTGCGTCGGAGTGAATCATCAGATAGCGACAGTAAGGCGACAACTGGGGTCAATAAAGGTGAGGCTCTCCCTCTCTGACTGGTAAACAACCATATAAAAGAGACGTTATTTGGTTTCTGTCCCGCAGGGAGGAAATCCCGGCAGAGGTCGTTCGTCGCAGTACATATTAAGGCGATGGGGGTAACGCGGGAGTAAAAAGCGTCGTAAAAGTGGGAAACGAGGAAATTTCACGAGTGTAAAATATGGGAGGTCGTTGGCGGCTCTTTGATCCTTTTGTGAGGATTACTTGACACACACGTGGTGTTGACTGAAGGAGTCCAAGATCAACAGGTAAGGATAACCTCTTGCCTCTGGGACACTAATCGTGGACGTCACGAGCCTGAGGTCTTTCCGGTGAGTAAAGATGGGTGGAGAGGTACATTCTAGTAACAAAGCAGACCATAACGTAGACATACCATAACTCAATTGCGATACCGAATTTGGAGATAATAACTCAATACGCCACGTCGGAGCATTGGAATAAGATTCTCAACATCGTTGGTATATCGAGAACCTCTCATCTCCACACTACCTAACTTGTCGGTCAAATGTTACATTTTCCAACTTCAATGACCTTCCGATAGATAAGTTGATAAGTGACACAGAATATTTCGTTCTGAATTGTACTCCACATGAAAGAAAGAATGCCTTAAAATTTCAAATAATTTGACTGACCCTCGACATCCCTCAAAATTATTCTTACTGAAGGTCAACAAATCACACACACTTATCTACATATGATTTTTTTTTCTTTTGGCAGTGAATATCTGGTTTAAACCTTTCGGAAATTCGATTTTTAAACATTTTGGACCAAGAATAATAGCTTCCTTTTCTTCCAAAATTCGTTAAAACGTCTCCCTTCGGGGAGATTTCGAAACGGGTACGGTGCTTGTGAAGTGGTTAGGACATCTCATTAAGGCGGGCGGGGGAAGAAAATATCATAACTTCCGGCTGCTGTCGAGTGATATTTGCGAGGAGGGGTGATTTTTACAGGGAGTGTTTCTTGGGGTAATTCAATATGCCACGTTGGAGTATTGGAATAAGATTCTCAACATCGTTGGCATATGGAGAATCTCACATCTGCTATTACGAGGTATTGCGAGGTTGGACATCATGAGTTGCGCGCATCATGAGTGCTAGTGGTGGTACTCAACAAACGTTGGGTCTTATTGGTTTCAGCTTTGTTTCGATGTTGAATGAGGAGCTCGCTCCACTGTGTAGGGGGTTGAGTTTTAGGACGAATTGGAACATGGAAGATTGATCCAGTGACTAGGACTTCTAGTGGTTAAAGTTTGCGTGGGATTGAACGAGAAGGAAAATCAAAATAAAATGTAGAGTTTGAGTGATACACGAACCCTCCGGTGGTTGAACTTCACGTGGTACTATTGTGTTGTATAAGAACCCTTTCTAGTAAGGGACCTGAAGGCCTGAGTTACATTAGTAATCAACCATTCCCAAAGACCATCCCCTCCCTTTTCCTCCTCCATCCTCGTCAGTACAGAGTTTTCCCACGTGGGATCTCTCTCCTTGTATGCATTAATGACCTTTTCGTGGTCCTCCAGTTTGAAAAGCTCTTCCGAACAGACGTGATAAACTGCCGGTAGGAGACAGCTCGCCTCCCTCTCTCTCCCGCCGTTGACACAACAATTAATTGCGACCCAGTCGTCAACACTTCGTTACCGGCCCCGTTCGTTTTATCTCATCATCATAATTGCTCATTAAAATATAAATACGCTCCTGAACCAGCCTTAACGGACTGTGAGCTGGTTTCATTCCGATAACATATACGCAAACAATCCATAATTCAGAAATACCACACCATTGTCGTCTGTCTGCTTCCGTGGATAACAAGATCAGGAAACGGAAATTGAACAAAAAAAGGCATGGTACGTCTCATCGATAAGTCCAATCGCCCTTAGATAACGCCAAAGGTGTAGCATAAAAATAAAAATTGAGAGACATAATCGATGGGAATTTTGAAAACAAAAAACTTAAATTTTTGCTCATTTTGCCACTTTGAAGGGCCCACAGCATGGGCAAGTGGACCAATCTATCTAAAATTCTGATTAAATCTTTCGAATAGCACTGGGTAATGTTAATTATTTTCTGCTAGTTCTGTTGGGGAAAAGCCGGGAGTGGTGGGGGCTGGACCAGGCGGCCCTCACCCTGCGTAGTTTTGTGAGCCGGCCGGGGAGAAACATGAATGAGGGTGTACAAGCTGGAAATGTACGTGGATACATACTCGATAATTAACATGACCCAGTGCCAGTTGAAAGATTTTACCATACTTTTAGATAGATTGGTCCAGTTACCCAGCCTGTGGACTGCCTGAAGTTGAAACGAAGCTCTGTGCCTGCCAAATGTCAAGTCAATCGGTGAAGGTGGAGAGGCTGTATTTTTACACAGAGTATTTTTTGGAAAGATATTCCCTTGCTGAAAAACCGGGGAAATGAGAAAACATGGATGACTTGACAACTGTTAACCGGAAATGAGGATTCCCATGCTCCAAATCGCTATTCATCGACTATATTTCCGCGCAAACCGAAATCCCTGACCTACCATTTTAACGATTTTTTGCGAGTTACATTTGAACGATATTCAACTTGCAGCCGCTGAACGTTCTTAGCAGCAGCTCTCTCAGGTTAGCAGTAGAAGGTTCTGGAGGTAAATTAGAAACGAGGTCGGAGTGTATTTGGGTTAGGAGGGGTTTCTTGTACATAACCTATGATGCTGAGTGTCCAGGTCTGTGAATGCAGACCAGATACCCCTCTGATTGGGCATATTGCCTACCCCCCTCGAGGACAGGGAAAAATCAGCAAACCATACGTTACAAGTTGTAACTTACAACCCTACCCCAATAATTCTCTGACTGATGGAGCGACGTTCTCGACCAGCCCGATACACGGTCGACCTCCAGCGTGAACCAGTCGAGGAGATGCGCGACGATGAAGCGAACACTTCACCTACCTTCCGCCTCTAAACCCTTTATCTGTCAACCTCCAGGTCCCCGGATAATCTGTCCGGCGGGCCGTGACAATACGTACCTCATCCCACACCCCTCACGTTCGTAACCCTCCGTTGTACGTCCTGAACTTGCAGAGCTCTTTTGTCGCTCTCGCCGGCTGAGGGCTTCAGCCGGTTTTCCAAGGGATCCGCCGGCTTTTCACGCCTCCGTACGAAGAGGGGTTTTTCTCTTATCGCGCCGGGACGCGCGGAAATGGAATAGCTCATTGTTTTCCCCTTCATGTCCCCGGAAAATTGTGACGAAGCTGGTGGACGGGACGACCAGAATATTTTCAGTGAATGGTCACCATCCGGTCGAAAGAACGCAAAACATTTAAGCGAAACGTTCAGTCTCCAACAGCCCAAGTTATGTATTTCACAAGACCATGGGACAGGAAGAATAATTACTGTTTCAGAATCTGTGGAGATACCATTGCGGAAATACAATTGAATAACTGAGGTTTGTCACAGTACAAGTCCAATTTTGGCCATTTTTGAAAATGATACAGCGGATAACCGAACTTTTGATTCCGAATATCTCAGAAAGCTGATTTGGAATACGTACTGTTGTCATTCCCACTAATTCAATTATTGTTTCAATATTAGCAATGATAATTCAATGAGATGAATGTAATTTTGTGTGGGTTTTGTCCGTAAGGTCTGATTCTCATCAACCAGTACGAGAAAACCACATCTTGTCAATATTGATGTCCATCCTCCGTATAATATAAATTTAATTAACACCAAACAATTCAACTGCGCTATTTCACGTAACAGCATAAGTGGCAACGTATGCAACTGTATTCAGTCCAATTTATTTTAATAAAGAAATAATATACGGGTACACCGAGCTGAGAAATTAATTTGGAATCAAACATGCGAGAAGGAATATTATTCAAACCCAACCTCTATGTTTGTAGCCTCTAATTATTATTCCTCTTTTTCGGAATCTTCTCGTGTTGTTATATGAATTTGTTCTTGTTTTCTGGAAAGCATAATCAAGGGAATGCCAACACAATCATGTAAACTGAGAGAAGAGGAGGTCAATACAGAAAAAGGTACCTACATCAAAAGCTCAATATCAGAAGTGTGTTTTGATTACACAGATAAAGGATGGGGGAACAGTGTGAGATACGGTAGAACCTAGTGAATGAAAGGAGGAAACAAATCCAAGCAGTGGTGTACTACCAGAGAGGGGTCGATTATTCTCTAAGAATAATTATTATTGATTCATAATAATACCATTTATTCAATCACTTAGTGATCTTGACAGAAGGGTGATCTGCACAAAAAAGATGATGAACAGTTGTGTCAAGGATTTGCAGAGTTTTTCTTATTTTACTTTGTGTTTCAGTGTTGTCTATTTTTGGTATCTGTTCCTATTCAAATGAATTTGTACGATTAACACTGTTCAAAATCTTTACAGGTAACCTCAATGTGATAATTCAATTTTCATCGCTCATTATTGAGTATTCTCCATTTTTGTAGCTCATTTTTGCGAACTTCCCATAAGAGCATGATTATGGTGAGGCTTTTAAGAGCATATTATACAAAATATTTTTAGCGTATATAAATCACCTCATGTTCTTAAGGAAAACGTCATACCGGAATGACGAAGGCCACAGGCCACAGCGTATCCGTACGGATTCAGCCAACTTACTATTGCAACTTTATAAACAGCTTGTTTGCAACAGTATGCGGAAGATTTAGAATACGGAAGGGGCCGGGGAGAGAAGAAACAAGAAAAGGTGAGATGGAAACTGTCGTACTCGTATTATTCCGCTGCGGAGGAGTTGGCATTAGCTTCCGAAACCTGCGGAGAGGCGGACAACACAAAACCCTGATGGGAAAAGTTCTTTGCCGTGGGTTCCTTTTATTTTTCCCTTTCTAGAAAAAGAGGTTTTCCGGAGAACGTGAAGTAGCGTGAAATATTGTCTATCGCTCTACTGAAGGTACTTTTCCCACACGTGAGTTTTCCGTTCAGAGCGTTGGAAGTAGAAGACATAGGCTGCCGGTTTAGGGCTGGTGTTCTGACTGTATCACTGAACTTACCTGACTTGAGAATTTGAGGTAATTGAGCATGAATCCCTGATGAAAATTTGAGATGTCTTTTAAACGATCAGATGAAAGAAATGGTCAATCGAAATTATGCTTTTTAAACTGTTGAAATTCCGTAAGCCATCTCTATCTTTACCATGAATAGGTACCAATTTCTTGACCACATACGGGCCGTTTCAACCCGTAATGCAGCTTCCACCCTCCAAATTCCGCACCATAATTCCATCTTATTTAGCAAATCATTCCTCCTTCTATCTATAAAACTGTTCAATAAAAATGTAGAGCAATTCGATTTATCAAAATCTGTAAATAGCTTTAAGAGTACCTATAAGAAAATCTTGTTAATAACTTACGAAGTTTGACGGCGTTTTTTGCTTATTGAAGTGATGAGAAGTTTGTACTTTATTTTATTAGTTTTCATCGCAATATTATTCATGACTACTTAATCGATGTCGATATACGATTATTGTTAATTTGTACAGGGATGGAGTACGAGAGGAAAATCATGGTCCTATACTTACCCTGTTTGTGTATATAAAAGCCGTCAATCAATCAATCAATCTGCAGGTATATTCATGGTAAACATAATGAAATTTTGAGAGTAGCTGCTCCAAATGTAGAGGCAAGTTGAGAATTAGATCAGTTTTCATTAGAACACAATGAGAATTGGAATGTCGAACTCTGAGGGTAAGCAGTGGAAGGATTTAAATGCTAACGTTTTTAAACTGGCCCTAATACAGGATTGGCAGCAGGCCAGAGCAAGCAAAAGGTGAAGGGAGATTGACACCCTCTCAAGTCATTGTTAGGCAAAAGTGGCTTCGGTATCCTCTTACCAAATGGTGTGTCAGTTATCAGTTACCGGATTCTTATAACGTGTGTCAGATGTTACGTCAAGCAGATGAAAGCCGGACTTGGTAAAGTGAGGAGTCACGAGTGTAAAACTACCACGAGTGACCCAGTATATCAATTATCCGGTATATATCAATAAAAATCAACTCTTCACTCGTCAATATTTCTTGTTGAACAACACACTAGTAATCGGACGAATTAGGAGTACAACCTGAACTGAATAAATGATCAATCGAGGGACGCTAAAACACAACTCGCAGTAGCTCAGATGGTTTCAACCCTCATCAATGAACTGGCGAGGGTGAGACCTGGTTCAACTTGACTTTCTGACCTCGTAACCAAGGAATATTCAATTTCCGTCCAGAAGCAGTGGAGGACACTCCAATATGGATATACGGATATACATGTGGGTACGCCTTAATATCCAGGGGAATTCGTCCCTGAGTGATGGTATCTGGACGAGAACCATTTGGATGCAATTTTGGTTAATTATTTTTAATACTTACTGAAGCATTGAAATCGACAATAGAGAAAAAAACAGTTGAGGAAGGACTTGGCACCACGAATCCAAATACAATCCAAATCCTATAA
Organism: Stenodema calcarata; assembly: GCA_963920205.1. NCBI lineage: Eukaryota > Metazoa > Arthropoda > Insecta > Hemiptera > Miridae > Stenodema > Stenodema calcarata. Next base: position 20,839,377 of record OY986061.1, on the reverse strand, counting down.
TTGAACTACGCTTTTTAGGCATTTATCTGGGCCTCCGTTTATACCACACACATCGAGATTTGGGGTTTTGAGTATCAGGTTCTTCAGAAACCAGCTGGGAAATTTATGTTTTTCGATCAACGAGGTAAACGCTCAATAACACACGCATATGAATCAAGTGATGTTGCATCTACCCGGGTCTCTCCGGAAGTAATAAGCGGTTGTTAATCACCCGCATTGCGTTTACCTGGGCAGATTCCATTCGTTCGGCCATTGTCAGTATTAACGTCCCCAATAGGCCCTCAATCATAACTTGTCAACGACCAACGTCAGCGTACGCGTCGAATTGCTCACGTCAAAAACGCCCACACATGATGGATTAGGGATCAGAGAAACGTAATTTGATTCGTACCGTTACATCAGATCACTTCAATACACCGCGGAGAGAACGTTCACAACGTTCCTAAAATCTTGAAATGGTGTATTATGCTCATTTACATAGTATTATAACTTATGGTATTTTTGTATGGGGAGGTACTTATGCATATAACGTTAATAAAATAAACATAGCAATGAATTCAGGTTTAAGAATAGCAATTAATGCACATAAGCGTTCTCCAACTAGGTCCTGTACAAAACCTTCGATGTTCTCACTCCCGGAATGACTTACATGCATAGAACTGTTTTGTATGTACATAAACATCTGAATTTATTTACCACGCAATTGGTTGTTAAGCCGACGCGAGCAAATGCCAATTAATAATTAACAATTTTGAGATTGTGGGACATAATATGTCCATTTAGATAGTACCACAATCTCAAAATGATTTCTTCACTTGACAAATTCCGTGGCTGACTCCATCCCTATTTGAACAGTTACCGCTCTTAACCCTTTACCCTTAACCCTTAACCCAAAGACTGAATCATCAACAGGAAAATTAAAAAACTTGGATCTTTAATATTTCGAACTTGCAAATAATGAAAATAAAATTATAGGCAGGCTTAATTTAGGATAATAATTATCCTAATTAAGCCTGCCTATAATTTTACTTTAATTATTTCCAAGTCCGAAATATTAAAGTTCTAATTATTAGAGTGTAGGTAGTATTTGGATAACTACGATTTTTAGAGTGCTTCAAGGTAGGTGTCGTAAATGTTTTGCACTGAACTCCTAATACAAATTAAAATAAGTGTTTCAGATGCAAAATTTGTACTACTCACTTAATTTTGGAACTATCATTATGTTAGTTATATTTGTTGTGTACTGTTATGTAGTCCTCATGAAGAAAACCTGTACGAAATTGTAGCTCGAGTCGGTGGCTTTCGTGAAACTAAAACACGAAATTGTGGGTTTTTCGGTTGAATCAATAAAATTAACGAAGGACCGATTCGAACAGTAAAATCCGCAAGACTAACGACACAACAAAGTTTTACACGCGCTATGGAGCAATTCCCCGTTTTTTGTGTTTTTCGCTCGCGTTTGAATCCAACACGACACCAAATAAGGAAATAAAGTGGGTTACCTCCGCCACGCATGCCAAGACGGTGAGAGGCTCTAGACAGATGCGGACCTGGATCCGAGCCAATGTTTGTCTTTTCACGCTGCCGCAGAGGACAGTTGCCCACTCTGTTGTTGCAGTGCTTTTTTGCTTAAACGGTGGATTCTAAGGAAGAAAAATCCAGAGTCGTGCAGCAAGTCTATAAGAACGAATTTTCGAAGAAATGACTGGTTTTATGTAAAAGGTCTTCTGATTTTACTGATTTTATAACAAATTTTGTTTCCATTTACTGACCTCAGTTTATAGATTTTTCAACGCGGATACGATGGTGAATTCAGAATTGTGATATCTCATTCCGTCATTAGATTAGAGCAGAAGGACCGTGAAGAACCTCTCGAGTATCAACCACGTTTCTTCATCTTCAATGTGCTCCAGTTTGAGATAGCAGAACGATACCACAATTCTGACTTCACCATCGTGTTCAGTGTGAACAAAACCTTAAACATGAGGGGTCACTCGTCAAACTGGTTCATTTTCGGAATATAAGGGTAATTTTCGCCCCCTAAAACTCCCCAAGCCCCCACCCTATCCATCAGTGTCCCGATTCTGCCCATCTTCGCACTGAACCTTTCGTGACAAATACATAAACAAAGTCTTTTGGCAGTGAATTCAGGATAGGGGTTTACTAATTAAAATTCGCTGATAGGGGTTTACTAATGGACAAATATCATAATTAATCCTTTGTGCAATAATTTTGTTTAATTAAGTTTTTGAATTTTACCAGAAATCTGCGACAATACGTTAGCCTAATGACTTCCCACCTTATTAGAATCCTTTACTACAGACAAAAAATTAACAACGGAATTCCTGGTATAATTGGTCATAAATTAACATTGGTTTAGGATCGACGAAGAACCTCTTTATCTTGGACGACCCTTCCTTTGGTCCCTGAGTTCAGGGGGAGGGGGGGGGATTTGAAATCAATGTAATTCTACACGCTTCAGTTTTACTATTCACGTGTAAACTTGTCAGCAAAACAATGAAGGTTTAATGCAAAACTTGCAGAAGCTATGATTTGACGACGATTGATCCATGAACGCATACTCCCCATAATCCATCTCGTACGATCTGACGACCGTTTAGAACGAAATCTCAGAGGAGGGTCATGAAAGTGTCGGTCAGAGCGTTTATGGTGTTTGTCACTTCTTTTATACGATGTCTAAGGATCACTAACCGCTTTCTTCCGACGTTCCAATAATAGAACAACTGTCTCCCAAGGTCTTTCTTCAAATAGACAGCCGAATAGGCTACTTAGCGCCGTCACCACAATATGAAACCACCGTAATACAGATCCTGGGGATTGAAAACGAAGCAACCGAGTTATCGCGAAGCATTTCTCGAAAAATAGTGTGAACAGTGACAAATATCGACAATACCCAATAAAGACGTCATAAAAACCATTTCAAAGACAGTGACGGCCGATTGGATTGGTCCGAGTATGAGTAGTAGGTCTACTCGACTCTTTGAACAATCTTCGAAACCGGTTAAAACGTATTTATGGTTTTCTTAAACGACGCAATAATGAATATTTCATCCTTTATTCCCTTGTCTGTCTGTTCTCAAAATATTTGCCAACTCTGAATCCACTAAAACGCTCCGGGTTGTAAACACGGGAGAGTTATGCCGTTTAAATCGTCCCGAAAGAGATTTGCCGCTTGCCAGCTGTTACTTTGGATTCATCACTTCTTGCAGATATTAAAAAATGGTTTAGGCCGCAACCTATATATCTGCTGAAATGAGGGAGAAAATTTGTGGACAAATGAGTGTGTTGTATCGCATCCTTCACTCGAGATATAGTTGAAGAAATGTATTCAATACTATGATTACTGTGTTTTGAAAAAACATAAATATTATGATTTGGTTTTGATTTATGATACCTATAATAGGTATCATTACATTCAAGAGATCCCTACGCAGGAATGATGAATGCCTATGCAGTGATAGGTGTTACCCTAAACCATACCGAAATAGCTCGTTGGCTAAGGTAGATTTGTAGCCAGAAATTACCCACGATTATACAGCAGGGCATTTGGAGTACTTAGTCCATGACTGCTTTGGGCTCGTATAACGTCAGAAAAAATCTTATCCGGTATGATTCACTATATTGGACCTGAATTATTACAGGCAAGAGACAACCCACTATTGCCCACACTATTGCCACACTTTCGTCTCACCGAGTGATTGGTGAGTTCAGCAAGTAGTTAGTGGCAGAAGTGGGTACATAGAATGGGATTGTAATGCAAATTGATTACGTAGAACCCAAGAGCTTCGAGCTAGTGAGGAGCGTTAACCATGTTATGGACCAGCTTGTACAGGAACACTTGTTGTGCGTCCATGAGCCTGAAAATCAACCCACTATCCCTCATGTCGGTGGCCGCTCCAAAATTTGCCCAGGGGGTTCTTCGCTGAACTCTTTCTACTGCAGCTTTTCCATTTGCTTAGTAGAAAGACCACACGCAAGAGCAGTACTCCAGACTGTATAACAGCCGCAAGATGTTGAGGTCTGTGAAATCGCGAGAAGATCTCATAACAAAACCAAGCGCCCTCATTGCCTCACTGGTTATGTGATCTAGCTGGTAACAAAACGATAGTTCACTGTCAAAGTAAACCCCCAGATCACAGATCGTCAGTAGGCGCGGCAACACTTTGTCCTCCAAGGCATAATCGAAGATTAGAGGGTAGTGGCTTCGTGAAAAGGTGATACACTTCCCTATGTTTAGATAGAGCTCATTAGAAGAGCACCATGCCTCCAAGCTCAACAGGAATTTCTGCAACGTCACGCAATCACCAAAGTTTGTGATGGTAGAATAGAGTAGACAGTTAAAATTCTTTTCGAAGATGACGGCAATATCATTAATAAAAACCAGAAACATAAGAGAACTTTGTGGTACACCCGATGAGGCATGAAAAGGAGAACAGAATACAGCCGAAATTATTCAACCAACTCAACACAACTCAGTACCCCCATAATCCTACCAGATTGCATTGTCCTTGTACAACCCCAGAAATGAAATATACCAATCGGGTTCATTATTCAAGCACAAAACGATTACATCGGGCCTGAATCCTAGCAGAAATCATCTACTCTACACTTGTACAGCACCCATTATGATATAGGTTGAGTTTGGACCTCAATATTCGAGTCAGATTCAAAAGGATCAATCAACCAAAGCGCAGCTCGGAATGAACAAAATTCTATTTCACTCCAGCGTGAATCATTTTTATAAACAATCAGATCAGGCTAATCTTTTTCCCAATCATTCCTTTTTTTTACTTCTTTCTCCGAGTTCAATTATATTCCACCGTTTTCACCGTGGGAAAACACGGTTTGTTACGATATGGAGAAAAAATCCCAATCTGGGACAAGGCTTTTTATAAATGACGCTGGAAATTAATCTTTCCAGGGAGGTTTCCCGAACAAGTCACAGCTACTGAGCAAAAACTGTATTCCCATTTCTTTTTTCACCGCTGACCAGTAGGAGCGAACAATTGACGGAAGGGATAGGGAATCCTGGGAAAACAAATACCGCGATACGAGGGTGAAGTTGTTGAAGAAGAACTGCGGCTCGAGTCGGTGATGCTGGGGAAAAAATGGCGTAGTTTATTAGTTACCCCAAGTATACCATTTGTATCAACCACAATGACCAATCAGCCCTAAATAAAATGATGAGGGTAGTCATGGTACGAATCGAAATAATAAATCGAAGACGTGGGGATGGTTTAATGAGGCTTCGAACCGTCGAAAATCGAAATGCGGTAGCGCTCCTCGAGGCTTCCCGCCAAATCAGTTCTTATCTGTATTTCGAAAGTTCTTATCAGATTAAACGAGCTTCGAGAAGATGCCGCAACGATCGCTGCTGCATTTTGATTATTCGATATCGAATGTTTGACTTTAGCCTTTAGCCCGTCGCAAATCGAATCGTCGAATTAGACGAAGCGCATGAGCATTGGCTCCCTTCGAAACTCAAGTTTTGACAATTCGACGCCGAATTTGGCGTACCATGAAGACCCCTAGTGTCAATAGCACGAAATCTGGAACGCCGTTTTTCATGACCATCAATATTTGACTGGAGCGACCACTGGCACATTCAGAGCTGAAGTACTTATATTCACCCGTGCGATCATGAAAAATAAATCGTTCATACCTACAGACCCCATCCTATTACGAGTACTACTGATGTAAACTATAGAACACGACGAATATAGCCGTATCATACATTCTCGCTTTCTTCCTTCCTAAATCAACAATCCTCAAACGACACAAAACCATGACCTGATTTTAACGAAACCATTCTATTTATACCACCAGTACAAAAACTGGCCGCCTTGTCCATGACGTATGCAAAGCCAACTGTTGTGAATGTCATTAATATCAGTGACATGTACGGCCTTCGTAGGAGTAGAGTGGGATGGGGAGAGGTGTCCCGTCACCTGGACCGAGTACAGGATAACCGAAACATTCCCGCAGGAATGTCCAGCGTCGTGTCCATACGTCAATTTATCAATTACGAGACCTCGCAACCCCTGACACGTGGAGCGAGTGGAGTGTGGAACCGATGTTAATGTGGTTTGGCTGAATTGCTAGATGCAGGATTACTCATTTGAGAAATCGATTGAATTTTGATTTCCATCGAAAGAAACAAAGTACGCTGTTGGGAAATCGGAGTGCGCCAGTTGGGTATTGGGAGAGCGAGCGGAACAAGGCTTAGGCTACGGTTACTATGGATGCGTGTGCAGACGAGTTCTGACGAATTCGCTTGTACAAACAAACGCCTGCTTTCCAATGAAAGTGGTTCCTATGGGAGGGGAAGCGTCGTCAGAATACGCACGTACGTCGTCGTCAGAACGATTTGAGCGGTTAAACTAGTATGAAATTTTCGCCAGAAATCGTCCGAATCAGGCCACCTTTTGCAACCTGTAGTTGGTTTTTCCACGTGTATTGGAACTGAGGACTATTTCACCATGGATATAGAGAAATTAATTGCTTGTATGCAGGGAAACCAGTGTTTTTGGGACATGAATCACAGAAACTATCACAACAGAGACATTTATCGGTAAAGGTGGGAGAAGGTTGCTGCAGAACTACTAGCTTGCTGCGAGTCTGTGTTTTGGCGAAATACAGTTGCGAAAATTTGAGAACTTTCCGATCTTTTTTTCAACTCCCTTCAGTATGTATTTGAATGATTCTGGTGTCATCCTGAAATACTCGAAGAACTTTAATGGTTGGTCCCTTAATTCTTCAAATAACAAATTTAACTCTCCTTTCTCGTCTCTACAGTCAAATAGCTGGCTCACGTGCTCCGACTTTTCACTATTTAAAAGTGATAACTTTAACAACGGATTTTCAAGCAGATATAACTCATCAAGTTCGTCCATATTTGGCGAGTGGCAGAAACGTACTGACGATCAGAATACCAGGAAACGCGTGCAGTGGAACCACTCTTGTTCTAACAAGGATTTCGTCAGAACTCGTTAGAATACATTTTCGTCATGCATACCAACCGTAGGCTTAGCGGCCTCAACAAATCAGTGAAACGCACGGGTTATCGTGGAAGTGAAAAATAATTGTCTGATCCACCAACTCCTTCAACACTTGTTCTTGAGAGAGATACAGATCCAATACCGTCCGAAGGATTTTCTATAACACGAGGAAGATAACAAGAACTTTTAATTTAACCCACATTTATTGTTTAGTCGACAACCCATCCAACGGCAGCTCGAAAGACAGCTAGTTGGTTGATTTATCGTCCTTCTTGGACGTTCAACCTCAGCCGCTCATTATGCAAGATTTAGTTGGTCGCCCCAGAAAAAGATCAGAAGATACAGTTAACCCAGTTCGCGAGATTGAGTAGGGGATATAATTGAAAACGGATTCGGGGAGATCCAATGAAACTCGTGCTTTCTTAGTTGCGACTAAATTTGAATTCTTGGCTTGAGGATGTATCGTGGGGTAATTGGTAAAAGTTACCAAGTAACATTTTACAAATTTTACCGGAGAGCCTCCCAAAGTTCCTCCATCTTTCTGAATCGAGAAAAAGACATCCAAAATCGGTATCTTCCTTCGTATTCCCTATTATATGATTGAATGAAGCATTTAGTGCCTTACTAAATTCAAAAACAGAGAGTATGAACAGGAATCCGCAAAATGTGTCCATTTGGCTCATGGTCAGTTTCACCAAACCAAATTCTTTATCGTAATCGTGAATTGAAGGAAAACTGACCATTAAAACTGACCAAATTTTGCCACTTGATCGTTGCGCTTGTTCCTTGATTGTGGTAACTTCATTTATGGAACTACAAGAACCTTCTCTTTCCAAGATGACTAGTAACTATGATTCATAGTCTATGAAGAAGATTATTGTAAGTCCAAACGTCACATTTTACATTAAACCAGTTATTTCTTCGAATATTCGCTCTTATTGCCATACTGTATGACTATGGATTTTTCTAATGTTTTACGATCCAAAAAATTGTTTTAGCTAACATGGCGGATCATGTTTTGGCAACATCAAAATGTTCGCTGTCGCTATTATAATATAATTATAATTATTATAAATATAATATTATAATATTATAAAAGTGAGACAGAATAATTTGGGGAATAAAATCAGAACGATAGTGTGAAAGTTATAAATGAAATTTTTGATGATACATACCGATATCAACGTCGGAGTAACAAGGATGCTTACATGTTTCATCGTCTACGTATATAATGGGAGGATTCACTAAGTGTTCAATAAGTGTTGAATATTCACTAAGTGGCCTAAATCAATATTTACACTATTACAACCCCAGAAATTCAATCAAGCGGTTGAAGTCGTAGTGAGTGGAGGACACGGTATTCCACTCACCGCTAACTGCATCCAACGAAACCCTCTTGTAATTGTTAGCGTTTATTTGATTTATCACTCGGGTCGATGTACCTTCGTCAGTGTTGTAATCACGGGATCGCCTCTTCTAATCGCCGCATTCGAAATAATTTACGTTTCCAACCAGTTCCCGCAATGGTTCCAGGCACGAGTGACTTGGTTTGGGTAATTGTTAGCAGTTATTTTCATTTTGTTAAGTCTTTCTCGAAGTAGATCCAACTCCATTTCTTCTCACGTTGAACTCTCTAGTGCCAAACCAAAATCTTTTGCTCAGGTTTAAAGGGTGAAAAATCAGGCTTTAAGAAAAATAAAAATTTGCCTAATACCGGAAATTAAACCCTGTAAAACCTGCTACTCCTACTTAAAGGTTTTGTAATGTTACTGCATAAGGTCAAGTAGAAGTAGTAGGTTTTACAGGGGATTGAAAAAACTGGAAACTTACGGGATTTTACAAATTGTTTAGGCTGATTTGCTACCCGTCGAACCTGAGCAAAAGATTTTGGTTTGTCACCAGAAAGATAGGAAAAGATAGGAAATGCTCGTTCTAAAGGTATCTTCCGATTTGTGATTTCTTCGGGGAAATAAGGGACATCCGTTTTCGTGACGTAAGGTCGAAAACACGAAAAAAAATTTAGAAGTTGAAAAAACTCGGGTTTAAAGTGGAGTCATAGGGCATTTATAGTCACAAATTAGTTGTAAAATTCACCCCCGGCGGGAGGTCCACCCTGTATATTTCCTGAAGAAACTGCAATTAAGTTAAAAATATTCTACATTCGAAATTTTAATCTACTCAATTCGTGTGATCAATGGGAAATCACACTTAACTGAAGTGCGGTATCCATCAGATAGTGGACAACTATTATTTGTATGTAATTCAAAATTCCTGCATCAATCTCAACTCACGCATAAAAGTATTCTGCATTCTTCACAGCTTCAATGCGGGATCCAAATACTTTGGCCGCTATTCGGCATCTTCCCCTGAATTCCTTCCATTCCCTCCAACTGTAATAATCTTGGTGGACGCGGGGGGAAAGATTAAATTTGTTTATATTTACCCCGTTTATTAAGGAGAGTGCAGATTAAGGGCGGCTATTTTCGGTTCATCTTCATTAAGAGGTGGAGCGTTGATGGGATGTAGGTTTCCGAAGGGAGGTAATCTACCGCTTTAATCTCCAGCTCCGGCAAACGAATCAATGGAAAATGTTTTTTTAATCTAGACCGATGTGACGAAGAGAGACGGCAACGTACCCGATTCCGGGAGTGTTGAACGAAAAATCGCCGAAGGGCTACAGCTTCATTAACGTTTTGGTGCTAACGGCTCGGAAACGGCCTACGATGGCTTCGGCGAAGTCTATCAAAAACTAGCATTAAATCAGAAGTTTCAAGGAACCAAATTTAATTAACGATATGGGCACGAGTGTCGTTGACTGTCACCAAAGTTAGTTATGAGGATTCATTCTATTAGTTCATTTGTGACGAAAGTGAAGCGTATTTCCTCCTTACAAAAAAGCATCATTGGCGGTTTAATGATTTAATCACTAAAATTAGTGATTGCCAGTAATTGGCTGGTGTTATTACTAGTATTTCATCATACGATCACTGGAGTGCCTAGTGATGAATCACTACTGTTGATCACTGCTAATAACTAAATGACTGGACGATCAGTGATGCATCATTGGTAAGAATGTCTGCTGAATCACTGAAGTAATTGGTGACAAATAATTTACATGTACTACTGACTGATTTTCAATCACTGCACAATCACATTAGTTAGCACAAATGAAGCACATGGTATGGATTTACGAGAGAAATGACCATAAAGTTAGTTGTTTTGTTTCTTATTTATTGGCAATGCTTTAAACATTTAATCTCTTTCGACTTGGATATAGGTGCCACAATGCACTTGCGCCATATCATCTCAGGGGAAAAAGCAATTCACTCTGTAGTATGTTCAACAATGTGAGAAAATGATTGTGAACTAATATTGAGACCTCTGTTACTGCACAAATCCTCTTCCTTAACGTTTAACTTATGACCCAGCACTATGCACATTAAATGAGCAACAAATTTTGTCGCTTTACAATCGTAGTTATTTTGAAAATTCGCTTTAATATATAAAGCTCGAGGTTGTGCAGTTGCACAATGTGATTTACCCTCTTATCCAACCGTTGGTACTATTTACTCGTAGTTATAATATTCATTAACGATTGAACCACAGCAGAGACAGTGATTAACGCAAGTGATGCACTAATGATCATCAGACAACTCCGATAGCCAATGGATATCGACGTTCGAGAACTGCTGATGATCATCTTCCAACGTTCCGTCCATTCAAAATCCGGTTCCCTGAAGCAAAGCGGAAGAACTGAACTCCCCAAAGCCGCTTAGGGGACACGTTACACCGATATACGGTTTCGCTGCCGTAACCAATGGGGCTGATTCCTATAGAAACAATAAATCCCTTGCCCGAAATGCAGACAACGAGATTAGAATCTTGTTTCCCCTCTCATAAACCGGATGGCAAGGATTTCACCGTGTCTAACCAGCCGACGCCGTTCTGTGATCCATATACATGTAGAGTTTGAACCTCTCAACTCAAGCATTAATTTTCAACGTGTGAAATCACGAAGTTCCCCACACTTTGTAATAACTCCGTGAATGTTTTATCACTCAGTCGAGTTTGATTTGGCGATTCAAGCTTAATTGTTACAAGCATCACAAGCATTTAACTTTAGAAAATTCCTACATACATTGAGTCAAAATGGACCATTACACCTTGTACTTCCTGGTAAAAGAGGCGTTGTAGGTTTAAAACGATTGAATTAATAAATCCGAGATAAGTTCTCAAAATTGCATACATTCACATCAATGACCGCTGCTACGAACATTCAGGGACTAATCTTCAATCGAGGTTTCTGAAAGTTTCCCTCTACTTACCCAAATACATTATAAATAATTTCTCAGTCAAAACAAATACTCCAAGTAAACTCACCAGCCAAACGGCCATATCTCTGGAACATCCGCTCGACATCTGTTTTCGAACATTGGTATGTGTTCAAGTTACCGACAAAAACGCGAGAGTTCACTGCTTGGGGGTCTTGCGAGTTCGTCTGGTTTCCGACTTTACTCATCTTCATCCTGAAACACCGTTAAGAAAATGGTGAATTAAACGTTTAAGGAACCTTTCAAATAGAACATAAAACGCTATTGAACAGTTTATTTGAAATTATACTCATTTTCTTCAAATAATTCGCTCACATAAAAGTTTGTAGCGCGGTATTTCTCGACGTGTCATAGGCCTTTGATAAAGTTTGGCATAAAGGGCTGGTATACAACCTACAAGGCATGCTACCTCAGCATTACTCATATTACATTAAAGCAGTACAGCAGTACTCGAATTCTACCTCTCGGGAAGGTATTTCAGAATAGAAGTGGAGGATGAATATTCACAACTCGAAAAAATCACAGCAGGCGTACGGCAAGGGAGCGTTTTAGGACCCCTGCTCTATCTACTATTTACGCAGGATGTGCCAATAACAGAATAACGTTCGCAGATGATACTACGATTTTAGCCGTTGCAGATTCTGAAGAGGGATGAACAGGAAAACTCCAAAAGCGACCGTTGCTGTAAATGAATGGACGAAGAAATTTGCTTTCCGATGGTTTTCTTCGTCTATGGGCGACAATCTACTGTAGTGCGACCTATTTCAAGGCTGATGAAGATAAAGGGATGCCAAAACGAATAAAATTGCATAAAATAGTTTTTTATTGTAAATTGAGGGTAAGTACCATAAATTGAACCAATAAAAAGTAAGTTTATAATAAAAAAAAAATAGTGTTGGGTGTGTAAGGACATCTCGTAAAAATAAAAGTTTTTAGAGAGAGTTTTTCGAGGTTTTTAGAGGGTAGAGTTTTGGGAGGAACCCTTCAAGCGGTTCAACGGTACGTACCTAGGGTTCAAAAAACATTGATTTTCCAAATCCCATTGTCAACAACTTTCATTTGAAACGGTAGATTATAATCGTAAAATCTATACCCCCCCCCCCCCCTAACATGGGTAGGGAAGTACCCCGTGGTTGATGACAAATCGTCGTTGTTATTGTTACTACCTCTATGGATGGAGGATACCTCCAATAACTACGACGATTTGTCTTAATAAGAATGGAAGAAAGAGGTGGAGGTAGTAACAGTAACAACGACGGTTTGCATTAATCGATAATTATTACTGATTAATCGGTATTCGAATACATCTGGATTTTGAAAGCATCAAATCCTGATGTATTCGAAAACCGATTATAACAGTAACAATATTGATTAATCAATAATAATAATCGATTAATAAAAATAATTGGCAGCTAAACATCGATTAAAATTAATCGATTATCTGGGTCAAATAATCCATTATCCGATTAATCGATTATTTAATTGAGTTGAAACCCTGTCCAAACGGTAAAAATCAAGAGAGAAAACGTATTTCGTTGAATAATATTATTTAAATATTGACTCCGCCTGTAACCGCTGATTTGTCACCCCTGAGTTCATTTTTGTTACAGTTGAGTCAGACTATTGGTTTAGACTCGAACTTCCTCCCTTCGCATACCACCCCTCAACTAGTTTACACCCTAGAAACCCCTGAGCAAAGCATAAGGTTGTTTTCCAAGATTAGCCCTACACTGGGAAACAACCGCTAATTCACTTTACCGATCCCGTAGCACCGAAAACTCCAGGAAGGCCTTCATCCGGTTACTCCCGGGGAAATTAGCGAAAATTCGTGAGAGGTCTCACACATTCTCGACGAGTTCACACTATTACAGGTAGTTTAAGGCTCTGGCGTCGCCACATTGATCCACCTTGGAAAGTTGCCGTATCGAGTCCCTTGACAACGGGATGTAATCGGATTACTGATCTCGCTTTCTCCGACCCAAAAGCCCGTCGTTTACTTAGATTATCTCTCCATGGTCGTTCAATGCGACCGAGGGCAACATGATGCTGTCACTACAATCTCGTTGGATACTCCGTTATTGTACAGGATTATAATAATTATGTAATAATATTACAGGTGTTATCAGGTGATGACGGTGACATTCGATTAAATATCGATGACCCAGTCAGTCCCAATTCACTACTGGCCAAGTCCAAGACAAACTGGCATTTAAGATTCAATGAGGAACTTGTAGGATTTAATACTTTTACGCTAAAGATCACGACGAGCACCCAAGGGTGCTGCAAGAAGGTAAACTAAAATTTCAGAAAACGACACTTTTTGGTACAATTTGCTACGTCAGGGGCTTTGCCCTCCTCCAGCCAAATGATTTGTTCTATGATGTCAGACGTTTCCTTCTCAGTAATACGAGTACGAACCTTGTAAAAGGTGCTGAATCCAATTTCAACTGGCTACCAATGGGAGTTTCACGAGGACGTTACCAAGATCTTGGCGTGACGGCGGGAGGGGTTTTGGGGATTGAATAAACATCTAGTTTAGTATGATATTACTAGTTGAGTATGATTAGTATACAACTTTCAACAAAAAATTTGCCAACAAGTTAACAAAACCAGTTATATCTTCGAAAATTCGCTTTTATACCCATTCTGAGAAATTGTACCTACTCATTCAATGTTTCCCGCGAGTATCACCAATATTGTCGCCAGTGGTTATTACCACTTGTTTCCAGATGACGAGTTGTTGTTCGAAACTTTGGAAGTCGTTGAAAATCGCTTTAAAAATCGTTTTCCGAAGTAAAGTTTGTTCTACGTTTTGAATTCGTGTGAACGCGTTATTTATTTCATTACACCTTGTCACCATCGAACGTATAATTAACACCCATGCTGCAAGACTGAGGATTTTTTTTTTTTTTATGAGTATTAAATACACATAAATTTTATGTGTATGAGTAAAATCCAGTCATGCAGCATGGCTCTAGGAGCGAATTTTGGTAACTGGTTTTGGTAAAATGTCTCCGTTTTACAAAATTTTCAACGCTGTAAACGATGGTAAAGTCAGAATTGCGATATCTCATCCCGTTATAAGATTACAGCAGATGAACCCTGAGGAACATCTCGAGTAACAACCACGTTTCTTCATCTTCAAAGTGCTCCAGTTTGAGAACGGGTATCGCAATTCTGACGCCGCCATCATGTTCGGCGTAAACAAAAACTTAACACAATGAGGTGCCATTTTTGGAATTGTGGGTAATTTTTCCCCTTGAAATTCCCCGAAACCCCTCTTAGAGTGGCCTCTTTTTCCCCATCTACGAACTTATTCTTACGAATGACAAAAGAGATTTTAAGTGCGAATTTGAAAGTTTTATCTCAATTCCATTGAGATATCGTTTGGAATTACACGTAACAACATAAATATATAGATGTGTATACTTATGATTTTTGCTGGGTTTTGGCAGTGAATTCAGGATGGTCTAGAACGGATTTCGGTATGAAAAGTTTTCGGAAATTCGATTTTTGAACATTTGGATAGCGTGGATGGGAAAAGGAATATCTTCCTTTTCTTCGAAATTTCGCTAAATAGTCAGGATATGGATGTCAACGGTAGGTACAACTTACTTCTTATAATCTTGTTGTTGGGACTCCAATGTTCCGATTTTGTACGTGACCGGCTTAGCTGCTGTGTACATCACGGGCAAAGCACACCGAACTACACGTGTGGTTCAAGAGCTAATTTATGGTATTTTTCTTTGCAACGAAGTTATTGGGTAGAAACGCGAGATCCGAAAAAGCGAAAAGCAAGTGGGACGAACAAGAAGACGGAGAACACGAATGAAAACACAAATCGTTTCCGAGCAGGTAAGTTCCTTTCACTTTAATGTCGGTTAGCATCTGGTATTTTGAATGGGAGAATCAGATGATACGATGAGCTGCATTCATAATCACAACTGACATGACGAAACTGAAGCGGCAATGAACCGAGTAAATCAATGAAGTTTGACATTTCGGGATGTATCTAGCGTGTTGCGATAAAAATAGATATTTCTGGATTGGAGAATTTTATAGGCTCATGGCTGAGGGCATGTTATCACTGTAATTAGGTTTAGACGCGAAAATAGCCATATGAAGAGCGATATTGACTCCGATATTGATATTGAAGTCCGTGACATGCCTCCCTTAAGGCCCAACATTTAAAAAGGCCCAATACCGTATAGATTTGGTTTGAAATTTCACAAACTGGACGTTGGAACCCATCCACAAAATTAGCCTAACCATTAAGTAGCCTCTCGCTTCATAGTTCCCTGTGTTGCATGGAATGGGGCAATATATCAAGAAACACGACTGTCAAAATAAGGATTATGACTCTATGATACAGCATAACTTTTGGGTATTCTCATTGAAGATGATTCCTTGTTAACAACTCCTTGATAGTAAACATAAACAAAACAACAGTGCGAAGAGTTCACAGCATTGAGCCGTGTTTTAACGAGACCTTATTTAACTTTATTAATTTACAAACTTTTCGGAGAGTGGATGAGAAAAAAGTTGTATGGCTTCATTTATTACCTTGTTCGTGAGACACAACAATGAGTTTCATATTTTACGTGATCGACAGCTGCGAAAAATCGTCATCTTTCCGACGGAAAAGTTATTTAAAGTTTTTCTCGGTGATGACGGTGTGGAAATAGAGTTTGAAATGGGAGGAGGGGGAGGATAATCTTGAATTAATCAGGGACCCTGGCCCCCTCTATCTCACTCTGAGAACGGTTCTTCATTCAGAGATAGAACGAAGAACACTATATGGATTAAACCTGCCATGGTAGGAGGGGGTAATCCCGTTTAACGAAGATCTTTTAGCAGTTTAGGATCCGAAGTCCCGGGGACTGTTACGGTTAAAGTATGAAGAGGGAGCGGGTAAATAAGGGTTCTATCCTCTGGTTTTAATTTCCAACAAAACTCTCGGGAACCAAATCCTCTTTTCCGTCAAAATCTGTACCTACCCCCCCCCCCCCCCCCCCACCGGAATCTTTATCGTATAAACTCGTTGCCGTGTTTTTAATCAACACCCATCCCCTCTCTTCCTCGTTAATCTTATTATTACTCGAAGTAAATCCTTTCCACTCCCCACCCTTATTTAACCATCACTTTGCCCGCTTCAAACACAACGGATTATGTTTAATAATGTGTAAGGATCTCTCTGGTTTATCAAGAGAGGGAACTTCACTCGACCAAAAGTGGGTTTTGAGATTTCAAGATTGCCGTATCATGTCTTCAAATGTCAAACAATTTATAATTACAACGGATTAAACAATTGGTAACTATGATATGGAATCAAGGAGTACGTCACTAACAAGCCCTTATAACCGCTAATCACCCTAGTTATTGCTGACCACTCAAACCAGCTGGGTCATTAGGAATATTAAAAATCTGGCCAAGAGGGATAACTATGATAATATCACAGTTGCTTGGAAATTTTCCATGATATGGAATCAAGGATTACATTTTCCTATGATATGGATTCGACGAATACATCACTAAAAACTCTGCAAATTCTTGACACAACGGTTTATTATCTTCCTTGTGCAGATCACCCTTCTGTCTATACCAGACTGTGTTGCAAATCGGCACCATACCATATTCTCACCGTACTCATACCATACCATACGAATTTCTTTCCTATCATACCGTACTGTACTATACAAAAATCATACATACAATAATATACCATACCATAGTCATACCATGTCGTACCAAAATTCGTTTTGAACCCCTTCCCCTTGACCTAGGGTTATGAAAAGTTTCGAGGACCATTGTGGGGTAGGTCGAAACCCATAAAAAAAATTTCGTAATTTTAACTCAACGCTAACTGGGCAAAGTGCCGCGGACGGCGGAAGGCGTACGGCGTACGGCGGAAGGCGTACGGCGTACGGCGGACGGACGGATTTTTTTTTATTCGATTTTCTGAATCTTCGTATCTTGAAACGTAAACCAACAAATTTTGAGGGGGGGTTAAAAAATTTTTTTCTTTGGGCGATTCCAATGGTTCATTATCGAAGATAATAAACCAAAAGCCCTTATAACCGCTAATCATCCTAGTTATCGCTGACCACTCCAACCAGCTCATTCAGAATTTTGAAAATCTGGCCAAGAGGGATAACTATGATATGGAATCAAGGAGTACACTAACTATTGGGCATAAGATTGATTAATTGATTGACGTTTTTATTTACATAATCAGGGTTACATAGGGCCTGATCAGTCTTGTTTTCTACTATAATTATATAAGTACGAGTACAATAAAATTAAATCTAATTTTCTTTTGCATTAACATAAAATCTCTTCTTCCAGACAAGCTTCTTTTCTTTGAGGCAATAATTCATATTTTCGTTTCGTATATTTTTAGTAACATATCTGCATATTTCGTTTTAAATGATGCCACTGAAGCATTCATATCAAGAAGTTCGCTATGCTATTATAAATAAAGTTCTGTGGGTCGGTTCTTGGAGTAAGTGGTAGTAGTTGATTTCTAGTCCCGCTTTGGTGGATATTCTTCATGAATTTGAAATCTTTTGCAAGGTGCCGTGTAGTGCCAAATTTCAAATTTCATTGAGTAGACTACATTAAGGGGGATTGCCATATCCCTGCACTAGCAGCACTTGCATTTTTCAAGTTTGAGAGTGGTAATTAACAATAATTGATATTTAACGAATAGTTGTTTAATGAACATTTATTGATTAGAGAGGTAATCTTTGAACTCGGCCACCAATTTAAAGTAAAATTGTATTTAATGGTGATGATTTGTGAGCCGAATGCGTGACTGGCGCTGGAGGTTGTTGGTTTAGCGATGACTATTGGAGTAGTACGGAAAAACACAAATAATATCATTTGGAACAATTGGGAACAATTAAATGAATTACATAGCATGTTTTAGGAGGGAGGGGTCGAAGGGGTAAAAGGGTGGAACCCAATGAGCTGGCACGAAGTTTACTCTCCGGTTGTTAATTACGGATAAACGCGACGTCTCGTGTTATACGAAGTAGGGCTTTTCCTGCTACTCTTCTATAATATGCCTTACCCCTCACTTTTTCCCCGTCAACCTCCTCCTGTCGAACTTTATTGAAATTAACGAGTCGGAAAGAGTTTGTTGGACTCACGTGGAGTTGTTTACAACTAACTTTAACGATCAGCCTGTGGTGTACGCAAGGAGCGGTAGGGTGAGAAAAATTTAATTTTTAGCAATAACACGGTCGAAACGTGGTTGGATCTGGAGTTTAGTATCTGGAAAAACTGAGATGATGCATAAGTACAGGGAGAAACGACTTAACTCAACATGGACCTTTTATGGACCAGCCCGCATCTACCCTTCATATTTCATCGTAATACGACCTTTCCTTCCGATATTTATTCTATGTATAAAAATAAATAGTAAACTTGATACTTCGGGCAGACTTTTAAGGAGACTGGCTTGACAATCACAGTCAACGAGATGGTAGATCACATCTGAGAGCAGTTCTACGAATATCACAGCTTCAGAAATCAATTAGAACTTGTAAGGGTTTGGCATGAGCTGGAACTAACAGTAAAATCAGGCTATGATGATACGGAACGCATTCATATTGTTGAGTCGGCCCAGTAAAATCAAACAAATCCTGAAAAATTATTATTAAAAAAATAAGGAGGCACCACTGAGGAGCTGAAAGGTGTTAAATGACTGGCTGTTGATGAGAAAGAAATAAGCTGGCACGACGTATAATTAGGGTAATCAAAAGGTATTTCCACACCCTTGAGTTCTGGTATTAGAGTGGGCGTGTACTTACCTCACCCTTCACTTTTCACTGTTACGGCTCACGGAACACGTCACAGTCGAGAACCCACTGCCGGTAACGTCTAACGCCAATATTTTTTCATGCGCTCAAGTCACAACATCCGTCCTTCAGGGACGTTCTTTTAGAATTACAAGTAATACATTACTTCCTGCAAAACTCCTCACGTCAGTTGTGGGGATGTGACCGATAAGATTTATCACGATAGAAATTAATAAACAAGGAGGGAGAGGACGTCACTATTATTACCGTGATAAATTCAACGTGATGAACGGCAGAAGGGGAGCTCAATCACGCAAAGGCTTTTTTTCTCTTTTTCTGCTTAATAATCTACGATAGTCCGACAATTTGTAGGCATAGCGAGTGGGGACATCGTGGGGTGTGGGAAGCACACGATTTACTGCTGGTGTAATCACCTCGTAATGGGAGTGTTTTTTTTTTGCGAATTTTCGAAGAAAAGGAAGCTATTGTTCTCGGTCCAAAATGTTTAAAATTCGAATTTCCAAGATTACCCAATGAATTATAGGGGAAAACAAGAGTATTTGAAAAGTCGTCTATTTCCACTGAAATATGACTACAATGTTAGACCGGTTTCGGTGATTAAAGCATTGTCAGTAACAAAACGTATCGGCCAGCACATACCTACCAACCACGCTGTGCTACCATGTGATGAATGGTTTGCTGAGGTCCCTGTAACCCGGGGAGGTTAGGTAATTCCGCCCACCCAGAGGGATGTCCTGGTCTGCTTTCACAGACTTTGCATCTCCAGTGTGGTGGAATCAAAAACACTGTAAGGAAGGAAACACAGCAAATCATTACAAGTTAGTGGAAAACCCGTTTGATCTCAATGTAGGTACTTACTAATAGTTTCGACAAATATTAACCGAATAAACCGAATAACCAGTAATTTATTAACAGTGTTGAAGTTATAATATAAATATACAGTTATTATCCAACAATAACAAATGAATATAAGAACAAATGAAGAGTATAAAATGTATGTTCGAAAACAATACATATGAATGAGCATCGGAAAAAATTTATTGGACTTGAGCAATCAGCGGAATGCTATTCTCGTAAGAATAATTTCAATCCCTTTCACACTCCAGACTACAATGTAGATGTTTAGTTGCTTCTGTACCACTGGAGAGTTACCTACATTAATATAATATATCAAGGGATCTGTCTCATCTAGGGTATAGGGTGTTTTCTTGCAGAACACAAGGCCATCCAGCGATTGAACAAATCAATTCCCAACCACATTTCAAGTTTTCAAGTTCTCAAGATCCACTTGTCAAGTTTCCCAGTTCTGAAGATCCACTTTCCAAGTCCACTAAACGAAATCCAAAGCACAACGTGACAACAACTTGGGACGTCAAATCCCTTCCAGAGAGAATACAAATAATTGAACCAAACAACGGAAAATAAAACCCGAAAAAACGTTGAATACAGATGACATTTTAAGTTTACGACTTGGAAAGAAACCCCATACAAAAGGCTTCTCCCCAAGACCACAATCATCCGCCGATCATCCGACCGTTTTCTTCCCTCTAAAAACCCCCTTTATACAGTCGCACAATGTACAATATCTGGAGGTTCTGCCTTAAGAAGGAGTAATGCTAATTAATGAACAAGGTTGCTTCTGTTGGTCTGTTATGAGACGAATAATCCTAAATAATACAATTTTATGGTTTGAGAATAAACCCGAGGCACTCCGTTCTTTTAAGCTTATTCGTAGTCACGTCCTTTGGGGTTTTGGGCGTTGCCTTATCTTTTTCCCCTTTTGAAAACGGTTTCAAAGGTAGGGACGGCGTACAGGACACTTGAATGGTGAAATTTCATTACGGCCTCACGGCGTTGTATTTTTCAAAAATAAATAAGGTTAGAATACTCGTAATATTCATACTTCTCATTGAGATTGAACAAATATTTAAATTGAATTAAAAAAAAAACATGCTGCCTAACAGTGACACTTGGCTTGTTCAGTAGCAGTAAAGCTACACAAAATGCAATCAAACTTGATCAGAATCAGATTAATGGAACCATGGCTCCAGTCCCAAGTGTTTCATGAGACCTCCTAGAGACCAGACATCGTGAACTCTGAGAACGTCACCCAAATTGAACGGGTACAACAGGAATAACGTTTAGTTGGGAATATCCACGTTTGAGAATATTCACATGGAAATATAAATGTATCAGTACAATTTTGATGGTATTCACGTATTATCCTAATGCATACTCCCTAATATACTCCTACAGTTGCACCACATAAGCTCTGTATATATACGATGTAAATACTTCCCAAAGCCAGAACAAAAGTTGAAGCTGAGTACCTGGCACAGAGAAAATGTTGAAAAATTAAAGGGGAATTTGTCGACTCTTGAATCGCCCAAGTAAAGAACTCCAAATAATTAAATAGTCTACTCCCCCTCTTCAAAACCCCCAAGTAAAAGAACCATTCATTCCAAGAGGCTGCTCCCGGCAGGTCTCGCACAGCGACATTTGGCGCCTCGTCAAACACAGAGGTAAACAAGTGGTTGTGATGGTTCGAATGGCTTAAGGTGAACTGACAAATTATTAAGAGCGACTGAATTGTTGATGTGTTAATCAAATGAAGTGTGGAGGAACGAAATGGAATAATTTAGTAGCCCTAGAGAATCCTTTGTCACAACCAAGTCGAGTACTCGAGGTAACATCATCATCGGGTCTTAAGAATACCTGAATGTGGAAAGCCAGATATATGGATGGGTATCGATTAATAGCACTAATCGATTAATTCTCCAAATAATTGGTGTATTTTTAATCGATGTTTGCTATGTGTGATTAATCTGGAAATCAATACTTCCATCACGATTATTCCATTTTTTAGCGAATTTTCAAAGAACAAGAAGCTATTGTTTGTTCGTGTGCCAAAATGCCTCCTAAACTTTAGGAGGCATTTTGGCACACCTTTAGGACCTAAAGTGTATGTACCGAGTCTGGGAGCATTTTGAAAAAAAAAAGAGATTTTTGCGAAAAGTTCTAAAAGTGGTCGATTAATGGCCACCACCACGACGACCTCCATATCTAGTAGCTGAATTGCAATAAGAAAGTGATAACAATATGAATTTTTCGCGAAGTTGTCGATTAATCGATTTTTTTGACGTCGATTAAGTAATGTATCGATTAACTAGTGAAAATATTAATCGATTGCCAGTAGTCGATGTTTTGTGAAGAGATTAGTGAACTCTGAGGAATAGGCAATGGGATAGGGAAGAGAGAGGTGGTTTGTGAAGAGGGTCGTAGGTACGTCTTGTCTTACGATAAGGGCCTTGTATAATCTTTTGATAATTGGATATCCTAATTGGTAATCAATTTCTAATCGGATAAACGACCATTTACTGACCCTTTGCCCTCGCCAACCTTACACTTACCCTCAACGTTATGAACTTTAAACAAAAACAAAAGTTAATTTAGGTGGACAGCGTTTTTAAAACGAACTGCTGGAAATTAAGACTCCAGATGGACAACGCTGCCACATTCTTAGCACTATACCAATTAGTAGATTTTCAATTTCGGATCGTCCAACAGTTTAAACGCTCTTAATAAGAAGGAATCCCTTCGGAGCCCTCAAGAGTTTGGAAGAAGGGACGAACCTTCTAATGGCTCTCGAATTACCTTCTGGCAAATTGGAAATAAAGTCCCCCCGGAGGATTTTTTTCGGGGGTCGAAAAGCCCTTGGCCGATTGCCCCCTTTCTCGAGGAAAACCTTTGCCTTTAACTTTTGATTAAGTTCGGTATAACTCTCGAGGCTGTGGACGTTAGGTGGAGTTTAATCCGGTGGAAAGAAAGGAAGAGGGGAAATGACGCGGAACGACTGTTTTCGCCCCGTCAATTTGAGAGGAAGGTAGTTATACTCGCAGCTATAACAAGAGCCCAACGTACTAATATCAAAATGTTTGGAATCTGGAGAGGTTTTGTAGATGTTTCAGAATGAGTAGGTTACAGTGATTTTATATAACGAATCATAAGCCGATGTTAACGAACTACGTGGGAAGAAAAACGATCTATTGCGATGGGCTCATGATGTTAAGTACTTGATACACTTTGGAAAAAATTTCCTAATAAATCCCTTTCACAGCGTTCCAAACTAACCCCTAGTTATTAAAATTTGTCTACATGTGGTACATCGTCGGCTAAGAACCAGCATCGCATAGCTAAATTTTTAGCCAAAACGAGTTTTTGATGCTACGAGTACTCCACTAATGTTCGCGAACCCGTTACGATGGACATTTCAGTTTCCAGCCGAGTTGCCAGGTTGGGCTATAAATCGCGGTTTGGACTATATTTGGAGGTGATTTCGCGACGTAAAATTTGGAAACGCGTTTTAGCGCGATTTGGGCTATGCCGGGCCAAAAAATAACGCGTTTTGGGCTTCACAGCCTTGCTTCGTCAAAACGTTCCCCAAATGTCGTTTGGATGTTGGCTGCATTGGCGGGAAATTGGCGGAGAGGGGAGAACAGACGACTGGCGCTATTCACAGTCATCTGTTTACCGCGTTTACCACCGTCCGTCGTTCTTCTCCTTCGCTGCTTCTTGAGGGGGCAAATTCAACCGTGCCACCATAGTGCTTCAACACCATCTCATACACGTTTAAAAAAACCGCATTTTTGGGCTACACCCTAAGATTTGTCGCGCTATCTGGGTTTTTGGGCTACATCAGAGCCCTCGGGTGGCGGTTTCCTCTACTAGGGATCTGTCAACTCTGGTTCCCAGCGGAGAAAACACCGTGAACCAATATTTAGCGATTTATCCAATATCGCCTAACTCAAAGTGTGCAGCAGCATAGGACAACTCAGCCGTTTCAACATGGATTCCCCGCCCGGCTGCAGCTCTGATGTAAGTTTGCATTGTTTTTCGTAACAAATATTCGTAAAATTCACAAAATTTGGCGTAATCGCCAGCTAAACATCGATTAAAATTAATCGATTATTCGGGGTCAAATAATCGATTATCCGATTAATTGGTTATTTATTTGCATCCCTATTGTAGATATATCAACAGGCGTCCAGACAGCGTCTACCGATTTCTAGACGGCGTGTTACGATAAACGCCGTCTAGACCTCGATAGACGTCTAGACGAAGTCGACGTCTACACGGCGCCTATCTACGTCTAGACGGTGTCTATTGACAGACGCCATTGATAGACGCCGCCTAGACGTCTATGAGACCGCCTAGACGTCGATGGAGGCCGTCTAGACGTCGTCTATTATTAGAATCTGAGAGTCATAGTAATTGCCAGATTGGCGGCCACTACCAGGCGTATTTGCGATCAACAGGCATCAGCCCTCTGAAGGAGCCCAACAGCTAACACTATCCGTAGCTTTGTACGACCAGCCGTTCGTTCATAATGAGGGCTCAAAGTTGGATCACATCAAAATTCGCCAACATGAGGTTGATTCATGCGGCAGCTTGTACAGTCTAGATTCTAATAGCACATGGTTTTCAGATATCGAGTTAATTCATAAAAATTAATACAAATTATCAATCATTATTAAAAATAGTTCATAAACATTATTAATAACTAACAATAATTAATAATAATTTTCACTACTTGTTTTTCAAGTTCCCGATGAGCTAGGAATTTGAATATAATTCAGAAGTGGATGAAAATGCAATATTCACTTGGTTTCTAGTCTGTAAAATTGTTTAAACAATACCTATTTGTTTAAACAAATTAAATTTGGATGTTGAGTTAGACTCTAACTGTTAGAGACTTGAAATTTTAAACATGGGTCGCGTTGGATGACAATGCAATATTCACTCGGTTTCGTGACTGTAAAATTGTTTAAACAATACCTATTTATTTAAACAAATTAACTTTTGATGTTGAGGTAGAGTTTCATCTATCATGTCGTTAATTAGATTAGGGTGATCTGCTCAAACAAGATAATAAACCGTTGTGTCAAGAATTTGCAGAGTTTTTGTATTTTGTGTTCAATGGTAACCAGCATCACATAAGTGCCAGAAAAATTATCCCAGCACAGCATAACTCATTTTAAATTATAAAAACTCCCATTGTAATGTTTCTTCTTGCCAAGTGGCTGTCAGTTTCGTAAATTACGTTGAAAAAAATAAAATACTCGTAGTTCGCCACTAGACTGCGAACTATTCTTTGTGTGGTCGATTCCAATGGTTCATTATCGAAGATAAACCAAAATTGAGTTGTGCGATACTGGCGATAGCCGACTTATTAATCAATGATTAGCCGACTTATTAATCAATGATTATCATTGATTCTGGGAGAATCTGATGATTCTGGGAAAATTCAAGTAATCCAGTGCGTATGTAGTTATTCCATTATATACTACGGGTATTCCGGGCAACAACATGATGTTTACATGAGTTATACATTTCCAACAAAACGTTCAACGAAAATCTCTGGTAAGCCTTCAGAACCCATGTTGAAATCTGGCTGTACAGAACCGGTGACTGTGAAGGCGGGAGAAACGCCCCATACAACTAAAGGAACCTTGGGAGACGACCGGTGGTGGGGGAAGGGAAAAATTATCAAATAAATAAAATACCGTCGCTATCTAAGAGGTGATGAAGTGGGTCCCGGATAAGAGATCGCGTTTTTTCCGTTTTGGAACGTTGCCTTGTGGATGGTCCCTTGTGGGGAAAAGAAAATACATTACACTGTTTCTCACCCTCTTCGCACCTAACCAATCTCGATTTTCACTTTTTAAGGTCGAGTGGTAACTCCGACACTATGCCCGCACCAGTAGATTTTATTTTGGTTTTGCATTTGGTTCGACGTGTTAAAAAAATCACTGTGCCCTGATCCATGAATAGTGCACGGTACAAATCGAAACCTGATGAGATTACAACATCCATATTCAACACGTGGTAACTTTCGTAGTTTCACTGATTCCACCATCTTATGAATTTTTCTGCTGTTCCTCTTTCTCTGATTGTAAACTCCCTTACTGGGAAAAACCTCTGATCATGGATATGTCATTTCAAGTCTGTGCCACTACAGGAATTGCGCCAAAACCACCCAAAACCGTAACGAAAAAATTCTCATGATTTTCACGTACAACCAAACCGTTGGTAGGGAAATGGAACTTCCGTAGTGTTCATCGCACAGAAATCTTTCACCAATTTTTGGAATCGTCTGCTTTTTTAGAAAACTTTCATGATACTCGCTACCCTCTCCAACCACCGGAAGTGTCCCAAAAAACGTTACAATGTTTTTTTTAAACTTTTTTTTTTAATTTAAAATTAAATTTGTTTTGATGACGGAAATTTTTGACTGACCCCCAGACAATAGACATAATATGATCAGTTTATTTATCGAGTCTCAATGGGCAAAGAATATTTATTTTGACATGGATATTATCCATGTCAAAATAAATATTCTTTGCCCATTGAGACTCGATAAATAAACTGGGCGACTGAAATTAATTAAGCGAGTAAACTAAACGCCGCTTCGAGCCATTTCATCAAAATATCCCAAATAAAATCACGTAGCCAAATCTTCGGTTAAGGAATTTTTTCATCTTTCCTATAATTTACTTCTTTCCATAACAAAACCCTCTGACGGTATCCGCCATTCAACTTCTATTCACAGAATATTCTCGGTTATTCCGTCCAGAGCGTTTTCGTTTTATGGAATTTTAATTAGGGGAAAGGTGAGTTTTGGGGGCGAGCTTCGAGATTCATCTAAATGCCTTTTCGGAGAGCCGACCCCTTGGTTCAACGTTCAATTCCCCCAACCCGTGAATCATCCTTGGTCATAAAGGAAGTTTGGAGAGATGTTATCCATGGATGGTTCGTTAACGGTTTCGGAATGAGGTTTTCAATTGGTGGACATGACGAACAAACTAATTTTCAATACGGCGTTCAATACGGTACTTGAAATTGTGGTCCTGAAGATACCGACACTTCTAGTAAATATGAATGTGAGGGAAAATAACAATAATTGTTATAATTTAAAATTATTATAAAATTTATTTAATGCAGGTTAAAAACTCTGCAAATTCTTGACACAACGGTTCATTATCTTCTTTGTACAGATCACCCTTCTGTCTAGATCACTAGGTCTAAATGTCTAGATCCTAAATGTTAGATTAATTATTATTATCAATTATCACCAAGGGGAGATTTCGTATTTATTATTAATAATAATTATTATTAATTATGATCAATTAATACGATATAATTCTGGGGTTCTTAATACTACGTCGGTAATAATTTTTCTATAAAAGAAGTACCTACCAACAAACATTCGAAATTACCTTCATTTCCGTAGCACGAAACGTATTTCAGAACAAAACTACGTCGGTAATAATTTTTCTATAAAAGAAGTACCTACCAACAAACATTCGAAATTACCTTCATTTCCGTAGCACGAAACGTATTTCAGAACAAAAAACTCGACATCACTTAAGCCATATGATGTTCCAAAGAGCTTGTTAGTATGAAAATGGACCTGTATTTCAACAGTTTGATTCACGACCGTGTTGTGAGGCACAATCTTTGAGCCGTCATTGTGAACGAACGGCTGGTCGTACAGAGCTGCGGATGGTCTTAAAAAATTCTACGGAACAAACTCTATCTAAATATGAAATAAAAAACATACCGTTCTATATGAATTTTTCGAGATATGGAATTTTCAAAATTTCAAAATTCGTTTTGAACCCCTTCCCCTTGACCTAGGGTTATGAAAAGTTTCGAGGATCATTGTGGGGCTGGTCCAAACCCAGAAACCAAATTTCGTAATTTTAGCTCAACGCTAACTGGGCAAAGTGGCGCGGACGGCGGACGGCGGACGGCGGACGGCGTACGGCGGACGGACGGATTTTGGTTTATTATCTTCGATAATGAACCATTGGAATCGCCCAAAGAAAAAAAAATTTTAACCCCCCCTCAAAATTTGTTGGTTTACGTTTCAAGATACGTAGATTCAGAAAATCGAATAAAAAAAAATCCGTCCGTCCGCCGTACGCCGTACGCCGTACGCCGTACGCCGTACGCCGTACGCCGTACGCCGTACGCCGTCCGCCGTCCGCCGTCCGCCGTCCGAGGCACTTTGCCCAGTTAGCGTTGAGTTAAAATTACGAAATTTGGTTTCTGGGTTTGGACCAGCCCCACAATGATCCACGAAACTTTTCATAACCCTAGGTCAAGGGGAAGGGGTTCAAAACGAATTTTGAAATTTTGAAAATTCCATATCTCGAAAAATTCCCATCAAACGGTATGTTTTTTATTTCATATTTAGATAGAGTTTGTTCCGTAGAATTTTTTAAGACCATCCGCAGCTTTGTACGACCAGCCGTTCGTTCACAATGACGGCTCAAAGATTGTGCCTCATAACCCGATCGTGAATCAAACTGTTGAAATACGGGTCCATTTTCATACTAACAAGCTCTTTGGAACGTCATATGGCTTAAGTGATGTCGAGTTTCTTGTTATGAGGTGCGTTTCGTGCTACGGAAATGAAGGTAATTTCGAATGTTTGTTGGTAGGTACTTCTTTTATAGAAAAATTATTACCGACGTAGCATTAAAAACCCCAGAATTATATCGTATTAATTAATCATAATTAATAATAATTATTATTAATAATAAATACGAATTATCAATACCTAACAATAAATTATAATAATTTTCAGTAGGTACTTGATAAAATTGTTAATAATTAGTGATAATTGACAATAATAATTAATCTAACATTTAGGATCTAGACATTTAGACCTAGTGATCTAGACAGAAGGGTGATCTGTACAAAGAAGATAATGAACCGTTGTGTCAAGAATTTGCAGAGTTTTTTTTTATTCGATTTTCTGAATCTACGTATCTTGAAACGTAAACCAACAAATTTTGAGGGGGGGTTAAAATTTTTTTTTCTTTGGGCGATTCCAATGGTTCATTATCGAAGATAATAAACCAAAATGGAAGAATAAACGGTTACAAATGAAGGATTAAAAATAACCGTAGGTTAAAATGGGAAAGCTGCAAGCCGAAAAGGACAAACATAACGCCCTCTTTCAGTCCTGTCGTGAGGGGGGGTGCTAAGTCCTCGGTTCTGGGCTCACACGGGGCCCGGGCAGCCTGATTGTAAAATAGGTATGAAAACTAAAGTCGAAAACTCATTGTCAGAAAATTTACATTACAGTTGGGCTTAGGTACCTATTTACATAGTTTTTGACATTTTCATGTCTTTGCTTTGGCACATAAACTGAAACGGGAAAAATTTGTTCCCTTGATTCACCATTTCCCTCAGATCACGTCAGAACACAAGCGACCGGCGGGCCACTACGTCAGAGCCTATGACGCACGAGCGAATGACGTCAGACGGCTGGCAGGAGGCCAACTAGTACGTCAGAGCCTATGACGCACGAGCGTATGACGTCAGAGGGCTGGATGGCTAGGTGATCGGGTGGTAGCGAAGGGAGGTGGTAATGACGTCAGAGGGGCCAGAGGGAGGCAGATATCTGAAACCCCCATTTCTTCCTCACTACTTTCGTGATCAACGTGAAATTTCCTAAACGATCTCCGAGTTTCAGATTTTTGTCCACCCAAATTGGTCAGTCTGCCCATCGACATCTAATAAATCTTTTATTGAGAAAAACACTTCAGTAAATAGCGTTATATAACGGTTGGGGTACATAAGCAACATAATGATTGAGTAAACCAGAAAATTTTAGTAGATCCCTTATGCATTGGCATCCATCTGTGTGCGGGTTATCGGTGTAACTCTCACTCTCAGTACAGTGTTTCTGTTTCGGGGTTATCAAACTGAGATAAAAGTCCCCAGTCATGCAGCATGACTATAAGAGCAAATTTTCGAAGAAACTGTACATGAAATGTACAGCTTTCGTACAAGTACGCAACCACGAGGGACATTTTATGTCTCTGAGCCCCATCCCACACCCACACCACGTACCTTGTACTTCATTTTTTTTTTTTTTTTTTTTTTTTTTTTGTTGAAATTGGTATATAAATTATTGAGAATGATCACCTGTGTGTAAACAATAATTTAAACAATCACGCTCATGCCGCAGCTTGTCGGCCACGCACTCCGCAGTGGTTAATGTGTATTATGAACGTCTGTCGATCATGAGGTGACTTACCACACAATTGGATTTATGAGTGCGTGATGAAGAGGCAAGCGAGGAGTGTAGCGGGACGATGGAGAAGGTTGATGACAGGGAGCGGTTGTTGTCTCCCCCTCTCCACCCACCGCCACAACAGCTTAAATTTAAGTTGTGGGTGAATGTGAATGTAGAAGTGGGTGAATGTCAATGTGGAAGTGGGTGAGAGAGAGGAAAGCGGGCGGGTGTGGGTGGTTGATGAGGGGGAGGCGGGAGTTGTCTCATAACCCCGTACTCTCTCTCCTTCACCCCTTCTCCACCCACCGCCGTAACTGCTTAAATTTAAATTGTGGGTGAATGTCAATGTGGAAGTGGGTGAGAAAGAGAAAACCGGGCGGGTGTGGGTGGTTGTAGAGAGGGAGGTAAAACGAGGACTTCACGACTCCCCTCCCTGTTCAGCCGCTCCCACCACAGTTCCACAAACATTACGAATCCAACGTAATCTTGAAGATTTTCCAAAGAGCGCTACAACCCGTGGAATTGACAAAAGAAAATGTTTTTAACCCCCCCCCCCCCATAACGCCATTTTGCCCAGTTAGCGTTGAGCTAAAATTGTACCGTTCAGTTAAAATTTTCGAGATATGACATTATCGAAATTTCACAGTTCGATTCGAACCCCTTCCCATTGAGGTAGGGTTATGAAAAGTTTCAAGTATCATTGTGGGGCTGGTCCGAACCCGGAAACCGAATTTCGCAAATGTAGCTCAACGCTAACTGGGCAAAACGGCGCGGACGGCGGACGGACGGATTTTGGTTTATTATCTTCTATGAACCATTGGAATCGCCCAAAGAAAAAATTTATTTAACCCCCCCTCAAAATTTGTTGGTTTACGTTTCAAGATACGTAGATTCAGAAAATCGTTTTCTTAATTTGAAATTGCAAATTTCAAAACCCCATAACTCGGTAAATATTTAAGATATCGAAATGTGCATCGAACATATAGGTCATCTGGGAATACCAACTTTCGATCTTGCGCCGGAGGCGCATGCGCGACTGGAATTTAAAGTAGTGGTCATTTTTGGAAAGGACTTTTACCCCTGGCATTTTTTGCTCAGATCAACCGTTTTGGCAGGAAATGCATTTGAGCCGCCTTAAAATGAACACCCTGTTTTATTGTAAAATCATTCAGTGAAAAATTAATTTTATATTGCGTATTCGTGCATTACATTTCGATCAAAAAATCGCGAAAACCTCATTTTGTAGCTTAATATTTTCAAACATTTCCGGGGGAAGGTCCCCCAAGCCCCCCGGTAAGACTTTATACCCGACATTATAGGGAGTATACAAGCCCGAGAGATACTTTTTCATCCCACTTTCCACCCGAAATTTTCACCGACTTTGTAAATTGGAAGCTAACCAACGTAACAACGACCCGAGGCCAGTAATGAAAACTGATGATAATAACTACCACGTTCGGCATAAGCACGCAAAATAACAAACTGAATAATTGGTTCGGGGAAAGAGCTGAGTCTAGACGTTAAAACCGAGTCGATGGTTATCTCGAAGCTTATAGGACGGCGAACTGCTATCAACTACGGAGCAAGGCGGTCGGTCCGGGTCTGGAAAGTAATTAACTAGATCGGGTCCAGGGGGTGAATTGGGTTAAGGTCATTTCGACGGTTGATGGGATAGTCGACGAAAATCGTGAGAAAAGATGGTTTATTGGGGAGACAAAACATATTGAAGGACTGCCAACATCATTATAATTATGCTTACTAATGTGTTCTGCTTGTTCATTGCTTTGCAACCTGAAAAAATGCTCGCATACGAGTCTGCAACACATTGGGACATTTTATGTCAATATTAATAATATCCAATCTTATTAAACCGTTAAGTAACCAATTTATTTTTCATCACATTGATACGCTGTTTGTCGGCATTTATGTAGCAAGGTCTTAATTATTCGCTTGTGAATGATACGAGTACATAAAGGTTCAATATGATTTTGGCAGGCATCTCCCCACACAAGGATACTGTAAAGAAGGGTAGCAACCGACATAAAATTTCTTACTTCCAAGCACATTGAAAGGATTCTTCGCTGCTTGGTGCATATACTCGTATTATCAATACGGCATTCCCAAGTCATGCACTGGTCAACCATTACCCTCAAATAAACATCGTAAAATATACATCGTCGTGTAAATTCCAACATGACCCCAATCAAAATAGGCAACTTTGCAGATAATAAAGATAATAAACCGTTGTGTCAAGAATTTTCAGAGTTTTTTCCATCATTTTCATTAGATTTCTATGAAAAACAAATATCCAACGTATTGTTGGAGTAACAATGGCGTTTTTACTCATTTCAATATGTTTTTAGAATGCATTCAGACATTTTGAAGCGTTTTTGTGGACATTGTGGATATTTGCACTTGTAGATCAGATGTTTCCCCACTATGCAGCTGTCAGAAGCTCCACCGGGTTTCCCCAGAGACGAGAAGTTGGCTCGACGGAGTTTTGGCGTGGAGCGGTGGATGGAGAGAAAAGGGACGAGGTGATGGGTGATGGGTTGGGGGGAGGGGGGGACGAGGGTTGTGGGAGGAGGGTTGTGGGAGGAGGGTTGTCGGAGGACAAACTAGGGTCAAGGGTTGTGGGAGGAGGCCGGTGGGAGGAGTACAACGTAATATCCAGAGTATATCGAGGTATCAAC
The DNA here is from genome assembly GCA_963920205.1 of Stenodema calcarata. Lineage (NCBI taxonomy): Eukaryota > Metazoa > Arthropoda > Insecta > Hemiptera > Miridae > Stenodema > Stenodema calcarata. Next base: position 20,806,419 of record OY986061.1, on the reverse strand, counting down.
GGAATGACGAGATCTCAAGCAAATAACGTAATTTCAAGTCGATAACGAGATCTCAAGCTGGCAACGCGATCTCAAGCAGTGAAGGAAAAGGATAACGGGATCAGATAAGGATAACGTGTTGGGGAGGGGGGGGGGGGCAATGAATAGTATGGAGGTTGTAGTATTGATGTACCATTGTATTGTCTGTCACACATGGGCTGACCCTCACTACACAAATGTTATTGGCGGGTGGTAATCAGGAGACGGAGGAGAAAGAGGTGAAGCGGGGAGAATGACTTGCAGGTGTTTGACGGGAAGGGGGCGGGGGAAACATACTCGGCGGAGCTCCATCAGGTTTCCCCATTGACGAGAAGTTGGTAAGATGGAGTTTTGACGTGGAGCGGTGGAGTTTTGGCGCGGCGTGATAAGAGTTTTGGAGTGGTGCGATGGAGTTTTGGAGTGGTGCTCCGATGGCGTGCTACAATGCCAGGGGGGAGTACTGTGCTGGGTGGCGGGAGGCGGGCGAAGAATGGTGAGAGGGTGGGTGGAGAGAAAAGGGAGAAGGCGGGCGGGGGTAGGAGTGATGAGGGTTGTGGGAGGACGGACGATGTTACAAAGCAGTGAATATTGGCGGGATAGTAGGATTCGTGTTGGCCAATGAATAGATCAGCTAAGGATAACGTGTTGTGGGGGGGAGGGGGGAATGAATAGTCTGGAGGTTGTAGTATTGATGTACCATTGTATTGTCTGGCATTCATGGGCTGACCCTCACTACACAAATGATATTGGCGGGTGGTAATCAGGAGAAGGTGATGATGGGAGGGAGGGAAGACCTGAAGGTGTTGGGCGGAAGGGACTCACTCATATCGACGGAACGGACCGACATTCGACTTGTAGTGAGTCCGTTTTCGAAGTAGTAAGTGCTCGTGTCCTCTTCATGCGAGACGTCGAAACGTCAAATCTTTGAAACTTGATTTTCGGAACAATTAATTAATTAATAATAAAATAATAATTTTTATTGTCCTTCCGTGATATTAACACAGTACAATCAAATATAATATACCGTACGACCAGCCGTTCGTTCACAACGACGGCTCAAAGTTGGAGCAGACCGAAAATCGTCAACATGAGAGGGAATCGAGAGGCAGCCACCGGGTCCATTTTCAGACTGGCCCAGCTGATTCAAACAGCAAATGGTTTTCAAATATCGAGTTAATAAATAAGAACTTGAATGAACGTACAGGAGGATGAAAACTATAGTAAACACTTACGTAAATTTGGAAAAACTAGATGAAAGTGGAAATTTTCGCTTTACAGCGTCGTCAGCCCGAGAAGGTAATAAATAATATTTAATAATAATTATTTAATAATGAAGCATAAAAATGATTGATAACCAACAATAAATATTAATAATTTACACTGCTTGATAATAATTCTTAATAATTAATGATAATTTATAATAATAATTCATATCATTTATCGGTCTAGATAGAAGGGTGATCTGCATAAAGAAGATAATAAACCGTTGTGTCAAGAATTTGCAGAGTTTTTTTCAATCAACGCGGAATTTTATTAACGTTAGTTTTGTAAATAGTGACTTGTGGCGTAAAATTGACAGTTGTGGAGCTAAAGTCAAAACCCGAGGAAGGTCCGAAAATTCCCAGGTTTTTGAGCTACCAAAACTTTTGCCGTTCGAAATGTTATGTGCAAACCCTGATTTCATGTGATTGGTTCCCAAATAGACCGATTAAAACAATGAAATCTTATACAACACCTTTTGCAAGATAAATTCCTCTAACTACTGGTCTGTAGAGCAGATGAACCGTGAAGAACATGTGAAGTATCCACTACATTTTTTCACCTTCAAAGTGCTCCAGTTTGAGAACTGAATAAGATATCGCCATTCTTACTTCACCTCGTGTTTAGCGTAGAAACATCTATAAACCGAGGTGCTACTCGGCAAAAAAGAGACAAAATGTTTTATAAATCCGGTAAAATAGAGACATTATCGAGAAAAATCTGAGTTAAATCGTTCCTCCCTGTGGTTTTCGTAATTTGTTTTGAATATTACACCAAAGAAAGTCTAGTTCTGGCTATGTCGGAGCTACAGACTCCAGCGAAGAGGTTCACGGTGTTATTAAAAAGGTTGTTATAGCTACTCAAACAAAATTGTAATTGAATTGTTTTCGTACATGACTATTTGAGACAAATTAATCAAGGATAAGATAAAACTCAGATATCAGGCGTCCAGAGGGAGGACCGTGGCAACCATAGACCTGTTGTATCAGATATGAATGGTCGCATGAGAAATACTGATCTCCCATAAATATCCCACGCTTTGGGAATGTATATTACAAATTATAGACCTTCAGTCCATCTCGTAAAGAGTCAAGTCATGATAAGCCCTAAGTCCGAAGTGCCATGTAAAGAAAGTCCCGCTCATGTAAAAGATATACATCCAATGTCTGTTAAAACAGACAAAAATTCACGTTACATAAAAACAGCAATAAAAGCGAGTCATCGAATTTTCAAATTAAATCCCTCTTTAACCCTTGACGCGTAAAACTCATAAAACACGTTGGCGCCTCTTGGAAGATAACCGATCAGTCCGATTAACGTTCTACCTCCCCCTCGACAGTACAATCCAAACTGCTCTTTCTTTTTCCATCCATCACAGCCTTCAGCAGTTTCGATTGGCTCGACACCGTTTTTACCCCGACGACAAATGAAACATCGAAGATTTGCCACATTCGCTGCCTTTGAATTCGAATTAATGATCAATACCCTATTCGGTATGGCGTTACAACGGACTATTTAGAGCTTTTCTAATCCGTAGGTAGCATTATAAATTCAAAAATCATCAACTCTAGTACCACTTAACTTCGACCTTTCAAAAACCGTACAAATCTCTGGAGCACTTTTTTTTCGAAATTGAGTTCGATGCGGGTTATTGTTCTCTGGGGGGATTTCTATCGATTTGTCATCTCAGATTGCGTCAAAACGTACAATTTCATAAATAAAATAGGGCCTAAAGTTTACCGTTCACATCCACACGATGAGGATCTTTGTGACTTCAATGAAGAGCCGGGCAATGCCGGAAAAATTTAAAGATCATCGTCGTTTTGAACAGAATGTTCATTGTTTCAACGTGGCATAAACAATTTACAACGTTTGTTTTGCTTTCATTTTATTACTAATGTTTCCTTCTTTGCAGGTGGACTCATTAACAAAGGGCACTATTTTCATTTGTTCGCATCAAAGCGCACTATGTTAGACATTTAAATAACAATAACAACACGATTATCAACTGTTTCAGAATTCGCGAATAGATGATACACCAGTCTAATGTTGAAAGAAAAATTTCATTTGTCGGTAAGGACTTGGTGTGCGTTTGAGTAAGGGTTAAATAATAAAACACTGATCTCAAACTGTGCTGAGTGTAATAAACTAAAAAAGGAAGAATCGAAATAAATGAAATTGCGGAAAAAAAATTATGATCCCTAGAAGGAGCTCCTTGAAAATGATGAACATAAATAGCGGCTTTCGTAAATAATTACGAGGTAATAATTATTATTAAAAATAATCAGGTTCGATGAAAAGATAGGTATAAAGGAAAGTTCTGACCGGGATTCGAACGTAGAATTGCGAGTCGGAAGATTGAGTCGTAACCGACGAGCTCCGGAGAAGACGAAACGTGGCGTTCTCGAGTTTCCACAAGTCCGGAATACGGCTGGACCACGGCTGAGCTGGATCCAGACGTCGTCAGACAAAAGGCGGTGTTCGGGATTCTGGTGACCCGTAGATGATACCCTCGAGCGGATAATGAAATAATCAGTTTGTCAGGTGGGATTCTGATGACCCGAATCTTTAAGATGTTAAGGTGTATTACGAGAGGATTGAGTAGAGAATGACGATCCTACCACTTGATGACGACGACGGGTGGGTAACGTCACGACCCCACTTCCCGATTTCCACCAATCACTCGCGAATTGTCTAGATCACGCCACTCACAAGTCCCGGCAGGATTATATTATCTGAAGACTAACATGTTGTGTAAATAAACCTAGTGCTAGGTGTTCAGAGTCCTGAACATACTCGGGCCCAAAATTTGCGCAGCAAATTTGGTTTAAATTGTAAAAATAAGAATTAGGAAGAAAGAGGTTGGAGGGGTTGATTGAGAGGAAGTAAAGGAATTAAATTGGCCACGGTCCTCTTGAATGTGGATTTGGCGGTCTTCAAGGTGACGACGCGAACTGCTCCATCGAGTCCTGGGTGTACCTCAAGTACTTTAGCAGTTGGCCATTGCAAGACTGGAGTATCTGGCGATTTAATGAGAACAAGGTCTCCAACGTGAACATTGTCAGTGGGCTTCCTCCATTTATTGCGGGCTTGAAGCGTAGCCAAGTACTCGAGGTGCCATCTTCGCCATATTTGTTCTGACATTTTCTTGATGTACTGCCATCTGCTGAGACGATTATCCTGGATGTCAAGTAACGAAGGCTCTGGATTGGTGCTCAGATGAGATCCGATAAGAAAGTGACCCGGTGTAAGATAATCGGATTCCGATGGATCCGTTGAAAGGGGACATAAAGGTCTGGAGTTGAGGATGGACTCTATTTTACAAAATAAAGTGCCAAGCTCTTCAAAAGTGAGCACCGCATTTCCAGCTGCGAGGTACAAATGCCTTTTCACAGCTTTGACACCGGCCTCCCAGAGCCCGCCAAAATGAGGCGAATACGGTGGATTAAAGTGCCACTTGATACCCCTTAAAGAAGAAAATATTTCAAGAGCGTGTTCGGAGCGCTCCTCTCGAAAAAGGTGCACAAATTCTCGTAGTTCTCTAGCTGCGCCCTTGAAATTGGACCCACAGTCAGAATATGCATCGGTGGGATAGCCTCGACGTGAAATAAGACGAGAAAAGGCTGCAAGAAAAGCATCCGTAGACTGGTTGGAAACGATTTCCAAATGAAGCGCTTTGGTAGTCATACAGATGAACAAACAGAGATAGGCTTTACTTTGGGGAGCTTTACGACGGTGAGAGTCCCTTATTGTGAAGGGTCCCGCGAAATCCACACCTACATGTAGAAAGGCTCGACCTCCTTCCACTCTGTACGTAGGTAGATCACCCATCATAGGACAAATACACTTTGCTCGTGATTTGTAACATTTCAGACACATGAATGTTCGGTGTCGAATGAGTTTTCTTGCAGCTGGAATCCAAAAGCGCATTTGAATTAATGCTTGCTGAAGATTTGGACCAGGATGGAGAAATATTTTGTGGTAATGATCCACAAGTATGCTTGAGAAGTGAGCTTGAGAGGGCAACAATATTTGATGCTTCCTATATTCAGGAAGTTTGGAATTTGAGAGTCTTCCTCCAACCCTCACTATACCGTTGACATCAAGAAACGGGTTAAGGCTTGAAAATTTATTGGATATCTTGGATATATCAGGGAAACATCCATCGAAAAAGAAATATCGTTGAATCGCCTTTATACAAAGAAATTCAGCCTCTTTAAATTCAGCGCTAGATATACAGCGAAATGAAGGTTTCTTTTGGTGATATCGGTTGACCATAGCTCGATTTAGAATAGCAACGATGCGAATTAGCTTCTCATACGACGAAATGCGAGCCATCCAATTCATGCATTCTTGAAGACCGGTTTTTGCACTGATTAATACCGAAATTTCCTCAGACTTCATCTCCGGAAGGATGTGAGGAGGAGAAATATCAGTCGAAGACCATGTGTGTTCCGGTTGGCACAACCACGGAGGACCTGACCACCATATCGGGTGTTGAATCAGATCTTTGGGTAGACACCCTCTCGAACCACAATCGCCTGGGTTATTATGAGTGTCTACATGGCTCCATCGAGATAAATCCGTGAGTTCTGCGATCTGAGAAACTCTGTTTCCAACAAACGTTTTTAGTCGATAGGTGGGAGTTTTGAGCCAACCTAAAACGATGGTTGAATCGGAAAAAAATCTAGGTGGATGATCACTCGAAGGCAGGAGGGATAAAAAACCTTTGATTGATGCATAAAGCTTTGCGAGTAAATAGGCCCCACACAGTTCCAATCGAGGAATTGATATAGATTTCACCGGAGCAAGTTTGGTTTTGGCGCTAAGAAGTTGAGTCATAATTCCAGTTTCAGTGATGGTTCTGATGTACAACACTCCACAATAACCTTTCATTGATGCGTCACAGAAGCCGACTATTTGATATTGGAAGGGAGGTTTTGAAACGACAAAGCGAGGAATTTTAATTTTACTGAGCCATTCCAACTCTTGAAGAAGTTGCTCCCATTCATTTGCAAGTGATGGAGGGATATCATCATCCCAGTCGAGGCCTAATTTCCATAATTGTTGAATGAAAGACTTCATTAAAAACACGGAAGGTGATATGAAGCCTAGAGGATCAAATACTCGAGCAGCTGTAGAGAGAATACCTCGTTTTGAAAGAACTGTTGGAGGAGGATGTACATTGTAGAGAAAACAGTCAGTTGAAGGATCCCATTTAAGACCCAAAACTTTGATAGAGGGATCATCTTTGTTGTCCCAGGAAATATCTGAAGTCGAACGGGATGGACTCTGAACTGATTGTAAAAGTTCAGGACGGTTCGATGCCCATTTTCCTAAATCGAAGCCTCCTTTATGCATTAAATCAATAACTTGACGCTGTAATATTAGAGCGTCTTCAATTGTAGATGCTCCAGTAACGAAATCGTCGATGTAAATATCACGAAGCAGAACCTGAGATGCTTTAGGAAATTTATCGCCTTCGTCATGTCGGAGCTGCTGAAGGGTACGAAGAGCGAGAAATGGGGCACACGAAAGACCATATGTAACAGTACATAGATTGTAACGCTGAATTGCTTCTGCCTCATCAAACCGCCATAATATTTGCTGGTATGGCCAGTCCTGAGGATCTATAAGTATTTGCCGATACATTTTGATTGCATCAGCAACAAAAACAATTTCATGTGCTCGAAAATTCAATAGTAGATCTCGGAGGTCATTTTGTAGAGCTGGACCTACTAGTAAATGATCATTTAGTGATCCTTGAGAAGTTTTAACAGACCCGTCAAATACTACACGTATTTTAATTTCACCGCGATCCTCCTTAGAAACGCAATGATGCGGTATCAGAAACTTTGAATCTTCAACCGCGGGTTGCATATGACCGAGACTCAAATATTCTGCCATGAAATCATGATACTGAGCAGAGAGTTGAGGAGTTTTCTTCAGTTTGGTTTCGAGATTTACCAAACGATGCTTTGCGATGAAATAGGAAGAGGGAAACTCTAAATTTGGCTCTTTGAAAGGTAATCGAACTACGTACCTACCCTCATTAGTACGATAATGAGAATTTTGAAAAAACTCCTCTGCTTTAGCATCCTCGGGTTCGAGGGTTTTTGGAAGTGATGGAACCTCTTCTAGTTCCCAAAATTTAGAAAGTTGGAATGAAGCATCCGGTTCTGCTGCAGATGGTGAAAATATACAAGTGCTGAACAGGTTAGTTGAAGGTTCGACAAATTTGCCCATCACTACATGGCCAAACACTGATGCAAAAAGTTTTGGAAAATCATCTCGAACCGTTTCGATACTCCCCAACATAACGTCTCCGTAGAGATCGACTCCGAGAAGAAAGTCTATGGGAGCAGGCTCCCAAAATTTAGGGTCGGCGAGTGAGAAATTCACATAGTATCGCCAGATATCGTACGGCACGGGTGAAATAGGTAAATAGTTTGTGATATTTTTCACAACTATAGCATCAGTCGAAAATTTGGATGAACCGTCAGCAGAACACAAAGTGCAATATGCTTTGCCTTTTGCACCTTCAAATAAGGAACCGCCAATCGAAGAAATCTTCTTAGTGTACCTTTGCATACTCAAACCAAGTTTATTGATACATCTGGTTGTCATAAACGAATGTTGACTTCCGCTATCAATAACAGCTCGGAATGTCTGATATTGGCCCCTACTATCCATAAATTGTACAAGTGCTGTACCAAGAACAGTTTGGATTTGATCGTCATAACTTGTTGAGGTATGACCTACAACAGACTCTGAATTCTCTGAAGTAGATTTGGAAGTAGTAGGTACAGAAGTTGTATTAGTTTGGCCTGAGTTAGAATGCAAATGTAGCATAGAATTATGTCTATTCGGACAAAATCGGCAATGCCATTTGGAACGACAATTCAGAGTTGTATGGTTTGAGTTTAAACAGTTTTTACAACCTTTGTAATATGTCAATCTATAAACACGATCTTCTGGCCTGAGCGAATTAAAAACAGAACAATCTCGTAAGGAATGCGGCTGCGAACAGAGATAACACTTCAAGTCCTGTTTATTATTAGTGGAGTTTTTTACATTTCCCTTCGTTTCATTTGCCATAAGGACAGGTTTACTTCGATTATTATTCGATTTGTTTATTGAATTTGAAAACCTTCCTTTATTATCTGAAGATGATTTGCAAGAAGGTTCGGTATTTTGAAAATCGAAACTACCTTCAGACAATTGCAAAGCAGTACATTTGTTTCGAACATATTTAATTAAATCGTCAAATGTGGGAAATGAAACACCCTTGTTTGAAAGTTCGAACTGTTCTTTAGTGTGCGAGTCCAAACATCTGAAAGCTAAATAGAATAGCACAAATTCTTCGAGATTAGGAATTTGTAATAATTTGAGTGATGAAATGGTGTCAGCAATTTTTGATAAAAATTGCATTAGAGATCCAACGTTTGCTTTCCCTTGATGAGGTTTGAATTGTAGCAGCTGAGTCAAATATGAATTTGCTAACAATCTTTTATTTTCGTAGACATCAGTCAAGGCCTTCCAAGCTGATTTATAATTTTGTTCTTCGAGAGAAAACGAGCTGATTATCGATGCTGCATTACCACTGAGTGAAGATGTTAAGTAATGAAACTTTTCCATGTCCGATAAATGTTCATCGCGATCAACAATCGAGGAAAAGGTATCACGAAATTTTGGCCAGTGAGAAAACGTACCATCAAATTTAGGAATCGTTATTGTAGGTAAATGCGACGACGTACGAGAGTCACTAAGCGTAATATTGGCTGGCATCGTACTGGATTGAGAGACAGGATTAAGTGCGGAAGTTTCATTTCGTTCAATCTGTTCAATTTTAACGAAATTTATTTGAGCCTGACGATAGCAATTCCTAATTCGTTTCCATTCATCCCTTTCGGATTGTGAAGGAAAATCAGCAGATGTAGAATTTGAATCGTACGTTTCTTGAAGTTTATCCCATAACTCCTCGGTTTTAGAGTAATATTTTTCCAGAGTACGAAAGACGCCTTTAAACATGACCATTTTATTTTTGTCCTGAAGAGCATTTTGGCCTAGAGTATCAATGGTAATTACCTCGTGACTCGCAGCTTCCCAACGTTTCTTCAACGAGCGGACGACATCGTCAAATGATAAGGCCATTATTGGAAGTGAAAGGATAAATTGCAAAGTTCAAAATTGAAAGGTTGTTGGTAATTTGTAACGAAAGGAAATTGGGAATGGAACGTTGGACCCAGGATTAATGACAATGAAAAGAGAATTGTCCTAAATATACACATACACAAAAAATGTGAAATGGAAAAATTCTTAGAAACTAACAAGAATTTATCAAATTAATATAAGTTGATAGAAGTTGCCTATAGATCGATTAAATAGGTCAACTTGATGCAAAATCGCATATGTGAATAATTATAATTTGAAAGTCCTTTCAAATTGGAAACCTTGAACTTCAGGTTTTAGAAATAAATTTGAATTTAAATTTAATTAAAATTTGGTTGATTAATAAGATAATAAACAACCATGCTCTGCTACCAAATAATGTGCGTTTGAGTAAGGGTTAAATAATAAAACACTGATCTCAAACTGTGCTGAGTGTAATAAACTAAAAAAGGAAGAATCGAAATAAATGAAATTGCGGAAAAAAAATTATGATCCCTAGAAGGAGCTCCTTGAAAATGATGAACATAAATAGCGGCTTTCGTAAATAATTACGAGGTAATAATTATTATTAAAAATAATCAGGTTCGATGAAAAGATAGGTATAAAGGAAAGTTCTGACCGGGATTCGAACGTAGAATTGCGAGTCGGAAGATTGAGTCGTAACCGACGAGCTCCGGAGAAGACGAAACGTGGCGTTCTCGAGTTTCCACAAGTCCGGAATACGGCTGGACCACGGCTGAGCTGGATCCAGACGTCGTCAGACAAAAGGCGGTGTTCGGGATTCTGGTGACCCGTAGATGATACCCTCGAGCGGATAATGAAATAATCAGTTTGTCAGGTGGGATTCTGATGACCCGAATCTTTAAGATGTTAAGGTGTATTACGAGAGGATTGAGTAGAGAATGACGATCCTACCACTTGATGACGACGACGGGTGGGTAACGTCACGACCCCACTTCCCGATTTCCACCAATCACTCGCGAATTGTCTAGATCACGCCACTCACAAGTCCCGGCAGGATTATATTATCTGAAGACTAACATGTTGTGTAAATAAACCTAGTGCTAGGTGTTCAGAGTCCTGAACACTTGGTGGCAACAGTTATTTGGCTTACCTGAAATTTTTTTCTCAGTGTAGATAGTGCGGTTTGATGTGATGCTCCAGGAATTGTTGGTTGTTGGTTGAATGAAGAAACGAGTGTGACTCACAACAGGAGCGCTCTCTGGATCTACCAACGCAGTGAATGCTTGCTATCAGTTGTTGGATGCTCCAAAATTATGATTTCAACTTCGACCAAATGATTCCGCAATTATGAAGGACGGCATACGGATAAACGAAGGCTATAATAGGCTTTAATAGGCTGTAACCGAAGCCATAATAGGCCTTCCAACATATTTACGACGGGTCCCAACAAGTGTTGCTGAAGCGCATAACAAATAATGATGATCTGAAATATTCAATAAGCTTGATTACTCAACTTCAAACCACTTTTCACAACTAATCACTAAAATGTTCATTAGACTATGCAAGTTCACTTAGAGTGAACAGGTGCACAACAAAACCATGCAGCTGTCGAAAAAGTCGGGCCTTTCAGGTCTAAAATAGACTCTGAGATTCTAATCTTTGCGTTCATCGTACTTTTGATAGATTTCATCAAAAAAGGTCGGAAAAACGGAGGCTAAATTTATATTTATAAAAAAAGGGGGCCAGTTGGGATCAATCCGATCTCTGTTTGAACGCTGAGACGAAACCTGGTTTCCACTCCAAGATTTTTCTTTCACTTCCAGCTAACAAACTTGACAAGGGGACAAAAAAGAATTATTTTCCCACCTGGTTCTCTCACCTGGTTTGTTGTTTCGAGGGGCTGAGTTGAAAATCACGAGGCTTTCAATGCAAACAACGGACTTCTCATTTTCATAGGAGGAGCATTATTGGTAGGGGACCGCATTCGATTGATTTGGGCGAAGGATCCTGGCATGTATTTATTCGTGGATAAAAATGTACCAAATATGAATTGTAGATGAACTGGATTGCCTGGGAGGTGTGTAGGACAAGTGTCGGAGGTGTTGGATAACGTGCGAGTTTCATGAATACTTACAACGTCCAATCACAAGAAAATGACAACAACTTGACCACCAACAACACCTCAAAATGACGATAAAACAAAATGATGTTTTACTGATCGCAAGGTAATTGAACGAGTCACAATAACTTTGTGCAAGATATATTTTTCCAATCTTCACGGTACAGAAAAGTAAACGGAAAGACAACGAAAATGTCAACATGGTAACCGCGTCCCTACTTTTCTCAACGAAGACACTGCAATGCTACATCACTTTCCCCAATGATGCTGTCACAATTTTAAGCGAACATTAGGTCGCACAATGCGACCTGAGTGAGTTTTCTTTAAGCAGGAGGTGGAAGGTTGAACTGCTGGTGGAGACGCATCATTGGCTGGCAGTGTCCAGATTTTGGTGGAAGACTGTTTTCGTACTTTGACGGTGATAGAAAAACCATTGGTCTCAATAAAATGCTGAACAGAGTGTTTCGGTTCTTTGATAACTGCAAAGGGGCGTGTAATTTTGAGGAGGTCTGCACACCAATGGGAAGTGGGAATGGTTTGAATACAAGAAACCATGGTATGTGTGAGGTGGCCAAAGGGACGAAAGGCGGTTCGCCGTGGTAATGAGGTGTATCCCTTGAAGGTCAACCACTATACTGTTGGTATAGGCCATGGTGAAAAGCGAAATCAGCCCCAATTATTGGTTTCCTGACATCGGCCAGGATGAGAGACCAGTGAAACGGCCTCCGTTGCCCAAGGTCAAGGGTTAGTTTACAATCACCATACATTTTGATCTTGGAACCATTTGCAGCAAAAAGTTGAAAATCTGTTGGAAAATCCTTATTTGGCTTCGTTGTAGGATACACTGATACTGCGGCGTCAGTGTCGAGTAAGAATTCTCTTCTTCTTTCCCCGTGCTGCGATGTTGCAGTACAGTGTTAAGACAAATAGGGACGCGGTTACCATGTTGACATTGCACTGCTACAATGTCAAGGTCGCGAAACCTTAGGTATTTAAACACACAAGGTTTCATTTCGACAGCGAAGATCGGATTAGCATTGCAAATCAAAAGTTATTATGCGGAACTCCTTTTTCCATCCAAGAAGTTCTGAATGCAATTTACCTCGCTTACAAGGCATAATCAGCAATCAATGCAAACCGTTTTTGAAAGCCAAGAAAAATACAACAGCAGGCTGGTGCCTCAACACAATACCGTGACCTAAAAAGCATTTCCGACGATCTGTAAAGTTGAAAAAGATTAATTTATCAGGAGGAAGACTGCAATAATTGATCAATTTCTCTCAGCGACGTAGTATTTTTAACTGACACAAATCTTGGGCCATTGATGAGGAATTGAAAATGAACGAAACGCGTGGAATTCCTGAGTGGATTTGCGGTTGGACATTGACGCGTTGTGTGGTTGAACCATACAGACGATAGATACGTTTGTATGATATTTGAAGAATCGAGTTGCTTACCCTATAAGAATCAACCTTTGTCGAGTAAAGTTTCACATGCCAGGGGGTTTGGTCAGTTCAATCAGCAATTTCCAAATATCACGAAACGTCTTCAAAAGTTATAGAATTATGTACACATTATTTACACATACTATACTGGGATGCAGGAGGTCAAATATAGCACTCCAAACATCTGAAATGTACGAAAACGAAAAAACTAAACCACTTTCACCACAAAGATTGAAAAGAGGGATTTTCAATCTATTGCACCATCGCCCTAATAATGATAATATTTCAATGCAATTCAGTATCGAACGCTATCCAATCGGCACAACAACCGTGTGCAGTATTACGTTAGCGATTTCGTTATTGTGTTAGTTTCACTCTCCAAATCAACTTACTCCGGCGGACTTAACATGGCTTCGAAAACGTTGAACCTGCAAATAAAATTGAGCCTTAAGAATCTTCGGAAAATCCACTCAAAACGTCTCAACGATTTCTCTTGTTTTGTAAATGCGTTCACCCCATTGCTGACGACAAGGCTTATATTAGTTAGACTCGAACGGGATTCGTCACACCTACTGTGTGTATTCCGCTAAAAACAATCCTCCGAATTGGTCTTAAGTACCTCACCAAATTAGAAGGTTATATCAACAGGATTTTGTGGCAAAAGAAAAAGATCAATCAGATAATTTTATATATTAATATATTATATTAGGAGGAAACCTATCAATAATGCAACAAAATCAATTCATCATCCTTGCGGCTACTCTAATACAATTTTTAATTGTTAATTCACAAAAAGAACCATGTATTGTACATTTTTCAAGCAGTTTACACATTTTCTTACAGCTAGATTCCCACTAATTAACGATTTGACCTATATATAGGTCACTAACCTGTCCAGGACTTTGCACACCATTGAGTTAAATTCATTTTCTAGAATTGATCGTTAACGCAACGCTCTGCTCATATCGAAGGTTAAATGATTATTAGGAGGCAAAATGTGTTGATTTTTAATTTGAATATTTATTATTTAATTCGAAAATTGAGAATCAAGTCATGTTGATCAATCAGTCTACCGATTCAGGCTGTAAACGCAAGAGGCTTTTATAAATGCAATCTAATCAACAGCGTTCATTTGAGATTCGTCAAACGAATTCGCGCGAGATGAAGTCTCGTTGTGAAGTTTGTAATCCTTTTCCCTCGTATGATTAAACTGCTTCCAAGAGTTTTCCCTCCTAATAAATGACGTAAACCTCTTCTCCGTCGGAAGAGATGCTGAACAAACTACCCCATTCATCATATCTTAGTCATCGCTATAACCTCCTCGCAACCTCCCCTGACGCTTCATCCCCCGATGATCCATCCCCTATGGGTGTTGAAAACCCTTGCCCTAAGACTTTCGCCTTAGATGCATTGATTAGATTCAACTTGTCTTGCTTTCCCCCCCCCCCCCCCCCCCTTAGCAATCTCAAACTTAATTGGGTCGGTACGAGCTCTTATTAAAGCACACCATTTTTCCGACCCCCCGCCCCTCACTCACTTTTAGACTCATAACCATTCAACGGCCTAACGAGAAAAAAATTCAATCACCGCGCTTTTTTTCACTCTTCGCCTTCTATTCCCTTGTCTTGTCGTTCCTCAGCAGAAGTCCTGGACTTATTTCAAGACCAAGCTTGTCCCTCTGGAGCTGAGAGGTTTATCTAAAATTTTCAAGATCATATGAAAAGGAATTATTGGTGAGATTAGTGTTGCATGGTAGTTACTGTTGATATTGTTGTACCTACTGCATAATTCAGAGTTCCAGTCCCAATTCATGACCTGAGTACCCAGAGTTACCTTCACAAAACATCTCAGCCCAAAACATATTTATAGGTATATAGGTTTACGTATGCGTAAATCAAGGCGAAATCTCTCGATAGAATTGAGATAAAAAGTTTAAATTTGCACAAAAAATCTGTCCTGGGAATCGAAAGGCTAAGTTCGTAGATGGGCAGGATCGGGCCACTGGGAGGGGTGGGGGGGATTTGGGGAATTTTAGGGTGCGAAAATTCCCAAAATAAAACAGTCTAACAATCCGACACCATATTTTACAGGTTTTTTCTACGCTCAACACGGTGGTGAAGTGAAGATTGCGATATCTTATTCCGTTCTCAATTTGGAGCACTTTGAAGATGAAGAAACGTAGTTGTTGAGGTTCTTACTTGAGAGGTTCTTCCTCGTTCATCTGGTCTAATCTGATGACGGAATGATATATCGCCATTCTGACTTCACCAACGTATTCAGTGTTGAAAACTCTAAACAATCGAGGTGTTACTCGACAAAAAATGGAGACAAAATTTGTTATAAAACCAGTAAAATGGAGATATTCCACATAAAATCCAGTTATTTCTTCGGAAATTCGCTCTTGTTGCCATGCTGCATGACTGAGGATTTCTGAAGGAATGTATGGCTGGAACGAGCCTGGGCTGACATTGGTGTAGCTCGTTATCCACCACATTGTCCCAATCACGCGAATAGAAAATTGAGACTGGTGCCGATCTCCTGTTCCAAAGTGACCAAAGAAGTGCCAGGGAATCCTCCTTGAATCCACTTTGTGCCCGCTCTTATTTCGCCTCTTCGCGTGCAATCCCCACTTATCCCACTCTCCGGAGTTTACCGGGATTTCATTGTTCAATCTCATCATTCAGTCAGCTTTCCCCACGAGAACTGGGATTGAGCTCCCGCTTCATTTACCATTGCGATCCCATAATATTCTCTGACTTCCAAGTTAGATTCTTCTAGTAATTAAAATATTATGAAGTCTACTCCCTAGCACTGTATAGGCCTGTGTGTAGTAAAATTGTTAATATATCGATTAAACAATAGTTTGTGTCAAACCGGTTATTAAAATTTTGTAATTAGTGTCTAATTATTGAAGCCAACGCTGACGCAGTTGAAAGCGGTATTCTACATGTTACGTGTTGAAATCCGATAGGCATTCTCTCACTTTAATCGAATCGGTATGTTTGTCTGAAGTGCCTTTTAATCAAATACATCCCTCACATATTTCACGGCCTGATCTATGACCCTCAAAACAAATTTAATATCTCACAACTTCTGTCGTTATCAGATGGCTATCGACATTTCGCACCCTCGTGCGTCATTATGAAAGCGGTCTGGGATGCGCTTAATAAAACTCTCGGATTCCTTCGGTAGGTCGGACGGGGTTATAGAGGTGGTGGATATGACGAGGTACATGGACCGTTGGGAAGGTAGATACTGACAAGGAATGCCACAGAGCCATATTGCTGCCTATCTATAGCTGAGTTCTGTGAGGTCGGCGGTGCCCCTCATGCCCATCCCGTAGGGGAAAAAAATGAAGCCGATTAGTCTGATGTATTGGAGCGATGCGGTACATTATTTAGGGTTTGAAAACAGGAATGACGGGAGAGATATTTCCGGGAGCAAGGTATAATATCGTAATAAACGGAGTCAATGGTAAAATACGAGGACGGTACTAGGTATAGCTTCTTCCTTTTCTTCGACAATTCGCTAAAACGCATTCACTAATAAGTAACCAATGCCATGTCTGATTCGCGCAAATTGTGTTTGGCAAGTTCTTAATGTTATACAAATTTTAGTCAGGTCAAATACTAATAAATATTACCTACAACCATTGAACATTGGGCTTTTTGTAAATTCATTACGTGCCAGTGGAAGCTTACCGAATTCTATGGAATTCAAAGGGGTTACGTTTAACAATCCACAATCCATTGCTGTTGCCTTTGCGGGGTACTTTTCGAATGTCTATACAGATTTTAACCGGGATTTCTGGGGATTTTGTTGGATTGGTGGACTCTGACGATGCGGTGCGTTCGAAACTTGTTGGTTTGGATGCCAGCAAGGGAGCGGGACCAAATGAACTTCCGCCTGTAATTCTCAAGTGTTGTTGTGATAGCCTGGCTCGTCCACTCAGATTTTTGTTTAACAAGTCCGTTGAACGAGCATATTTTCCCTAGTTATGGAAATTGGGTTATGTTGTGTCTATTTTCAAATCTGGAAAGAAGACGTTATTACTAACTACCATGCTATCTGTAAATTATCCGTGATTCCGGTGATATTTGAGTCGTCTGTTGTGGACTTAATTAAGAGTACAGCGTTGTTCAGAAACCTTATATCACAATTTCAGCCTGGTTTCATCAAGGATCGTTCAGTAACCACAAACCTCTTGAATTTTCAGACGTACGCCCTCGATGCTATGGAATGTGGCCAACAGGTGGATGCAATTCACACTGATTTTCACAAGCCTTGTGATCAGGTGAATATTCGTCTGTTGGCCAGGAAGCTCCGCGCTTTGGGTGTTTGTGGGCCTGTACTGCTGCGGTTGACGTCATATCTGGAGAGCACAACACTGGTCGTGGCTGCTTGTCTCGTTGGTTTTGTATGTACTTCGTCGGCGGTACCGCAAGCATCCCATTTGGGACCTTTGCTATTTGTGTTATTTATTAATGTTACTCGTATTGGTGACAATTTCCGGAGTGTAAACTTGTTATTGTTCGCTGACGATTTAAAGATATTTAGAACTGTAGAAACGGAATCGTAGGTAAATGTTTTGCAGACAAATCTTGACTCTCTTCAACGCTATTGTAACCAAAACGGGCTATCATTAAATGTTTCTAAGTGTTGCACCATTTCTTTTACAAGGGCTCGAACTTTGATTCAGTCGGACTATGTTGTCGACGGACAGTCCCATGCTCGGGTGTCTGCTGTGAGGGATTTGGAAGTGGTATTTGATAGTCGGCTGGGGATGACATGGCTGGGGATGACATAGCTTGTGTTTCTCAATCGCTCAAATTAGAACATTTTGGAATCTTAATACCTACCACAGAGCAACTATACTTATCATTGGTTAGGAGCCGCCTTAAGTTCGCATCAGTGGTCTGGAATCCCTGTTATAAAGCGCACTCCGGTGCTATTGAAAGGATACAACACAAAGTGCTTAAACTCATTTATTTTAAAGATGCTGATTTGGGGATTTTGGTGATTCATCAATGAGAGATGCTCTTAATTTAAATCCACTTGCCGATCGTCGGAAAGTATTCGATGTGGTTTTCGTATATAAAGTGGTACTTAAATGAATTGTATGATGCTCCAAGCCTTTTCGAAAGTTTGAATTTCAAGTTGCCAATGTACCACACTAGGAATAAACACGCATTTGTGCCTGACTATAAGCGCACAAAATTTAATTATTCTTTCAACATCCCGCTTACCAGAATAAAGCGGCTGGTAACTGGTGTTGGTGTCGATTTGAGACTTTAACTTTGAGTCAGGGAGGACCATAAAAAAGAAACTATATGAATATTTTTCCAATGACGCACTAATTAATGAGAAATGAATAATTATTTAATTTTCTGTAGTAGGTACTTGTGTTTTGTTTTTTTTGTTTTTGTGGAAGTTTTTCTTAGGATTTGTTTTTAGTTTAGTTTTTAGTTTGCGGCCCGGGACGTATTTATTTTGTAAATGGGATTTTATCTCGTTTTTCTAAATATACTTCCACATGGAACACACTTTCAGGCAATAACATATTACTGATTTAGTAAAAAATAATCGATATCTTGCAAATTGTTGCAATTATCCTGTGCTGCAATTATCTTGTACTGTTGTTCAAGTATTGAAGTCGATCGGAATTTTGAAGGCCAATCAGTCGTGTTTGGTCGGCACGACGTTTTCTTCCTTCCGCCAAACGAGAAAATTCAAGTCAGAAATTCTTCAACTCAGCTCATCACAACTTGTCAATCTATGGAGACCGAAGGTTGTTCGAAGAAAAAAAAACTTTAAACGGTGGAAATCAACTTTTAATTAGACGGTATTTGTTCTTGACACTTTCCAGGACCGGGCTAAATTAAGTGGGACAGGAAAAAGTGGAATAAGAAAAAAAACAACGACCTGAGACTGGCTTAAAAACGGGAGTAGTGAAAAAAGTTATACCAGGTTTTTCCGCGATATTTTTCCCATGACAGTGTAGCGTGTGAATGACAGCGAGCTCAACTACGTCGTCATTCTCATAAGGTGATGCCACACCACGACGTTTCCCCGTTCATAGTCACGAGTAATTGATTTTGGAAATTTGATTCCGTGGGGTATTGGATTTATTTTAAAATCCCGATTAAAGCAGATGACCGAAGCAGATAGGGTACCTTTCAAATATGTCAGTATTGTATGGAGAACATGCATGATTGTTAACATTCAAAAGACCCTTTTGAATCACGTTGTCTCACCAACGTTTTTAATCAACGTTTAATAATTAAATCGAAGATCTCAGGTGGTAAACAACGATGTCCAGTTTCACCAACGTCGTTCGTGAATAAATCAACGATTAAAAGAGATAAATCAACGATTAAAATTAACCAGCCGATTTTGGCTGGTTTAACACCAATGCTGATAACATTCGGAACGCTAACGTTTGAGGTTCTAAAGTGATAAGTGAGATGTGATCTTCACAATGATAAGGTAATCGGGACAAGAACCCGCCATTGGAACCCGCTAGAGGACGTTAAGTGGGGGTTTAACCCACGTTCAATGGACGTTTTATTAAAACAATGTGTTATGAAATCTCTTAAATCGTTGATTACACTGGTGAAAATAATTTCTCCTAATCAACGATTCAAATCTCTGGTTTGATAAATCAATGATTAATTTTAACCATGGTTAAGAGTGATACTGGCCCTTATTTATCCGCGACTATTTTGGAGTTATCTCTTCATGACAACAAGTCACAGCAAAATAACAACAAAACTTAGAATTACAGATCGACCGAAGTCCCCCATTTGGTGTAACACCAATTTTGAAGTGAGCTTGGAATTGAGGTTTTTGGAGTTGGATTCGAGATAATTTCCGTCTTCGATCTTCCTGTCTAGTTGAGTGAAGCGACATAGACTAGCAGCAGAACTTCCGCGAGATGCGGATGAGGAGGTTTTAGCCCCAATTGAATCGGTTCCGCCTGTTCTAAATCTTATTAGACGGTCCTTCCTTCCCCCTCTATTCAAACCCGATCTGTTTTTTTCCCCGTTAACCCCTACCGGTTCAGAAGACTGGGAAAAGCGGGAGATTCCTCCTCTTATTTGTCACAAGGTCTTTGAGCCGTAATTTAAAACTTGACTGGTAAAATTGATTATGGAAATCGAGACTCCGGGACAAAAAAAGGGATTTTCCCTGTCTTTTAAACGACTGCCAATGCGGAAGTTGCGTCGCTGCGTATACTAAACTGGAATTAGCCTGCATGAGGAATAATTTACACGTATCATCCACATACGTTTCTCTCCATCAAGCTACGAGATATGTGAGTATGTGGTAGCCATTTTTTGACAGGACGTGTTTATTGGAACGATGAGACGTGTGCTATTGCAGTGACTTCACAATTTAACCCTTTGCATGACACGTAGGCTTTTTTGGGTCATGATGGATATTCACTGGAGTTCATGAGAGCCCTGAGCGCCTCCGTAAATTCCTTTCAGTTAGTTCTTGAGTGACTGGTGTGGATGGAGCTGTTTCAAATATATACATCCAAAAAAATTACATTTTGGATGTGCAGTACAGCATAATTTGCATCAATTAAAGTGTAGTTCAAAAAAGCCCACGTGTCACCAGGAACTAAAAAATTTCACGTTTCATGCAAAGGGTTAATTTTCAGAACGTGCAGTTTGAAAATACCAATTGGCTTTAGAGCATTTTCAAGCAATCCCTAGATTTTAAAATGTTATAGAAAGTGCCTCAACTTAAATCCAAACGACTTCAGGGATCCAAACTACAACTTGCTTTCAATATTAAATATTGAAATATTTAATTATTTCATTATTAAATTCAACTTTAATTATTAAATTTAACTTTGAATAATTTATCATTTGATTGAATTTCACATTAAATTATTTTCGTAGTTGCAATCTTAAGTCATTACCAAGGACATAACTTCTTTCATCCGTCGAATTTCCTATCTCCCTAATGCACATAAAAAATTTTCTGAACGAGTTTGATGCGTCCAAAACGGGACTAAAGTACAAATTTTAAAATTTTCCGAAAAGTTGACGTTTTTCCATCGGTTGTCTCTGTTTTAGTAATTTTTCTTTCGGTAAGTCATCCAATCGGAAAAAAATTTGTTCCCTTGATTCACCCTTTCCCTCAGATCACGTCAGAACACAAGCGACCGGCGGGCCACTACGTCAGAGCCTATGACGCACGAGCGTATGACGTCAGACGGCTGGCAGGAGGCCAACTAGTACGTCAAAGCAAATGCCGTAAGAGTTTATGACGTCAGACTGCTAGCAGGAGGCCAACTAGTACGTCAGAGCCTATGACGCACGAGCGTATGACGTCAGACGACTGGCAGGAGGCCAACTAGTACGTCAAAGCCAATGCCGTAAGCGTTTATGACGTCAGACGGCTGGCAGGAGGCCAACTAGTACGTCAGAGCCTATGACGTCAGAGTGCTGACTGGCTAGGTGATCGGGCGGTAGCGAAGGGAGGTGGTGTTAACGTCAGAGGGGCCAGAGGGAGGCAGATAGATATATAGATATAGAGATATATATATAGAGATATAGATTCAAAGCAACTATATTATAGTGGGTACAGCTTTCGTACGAGTACGCAACCACGAGGGACATTTTATGTCTTTGCGGCCCCTCCCACACCCACACCACATACCTCCTACTTCATTGTTGTAGAAATCGTACCTGTGTGTAAACAATTATTTAAACAATCACGCTCATACCGCAGCTTGTCGGCCACGCACTCAGCAGTGGTTAACGTAATATGGTTAGGTAAATCGAGAGCTATCCAACGAGTGATGAACGATTTTTGTACGATGATAACTGGCGAAGTTGAGTTCCGTAGCAACGAATCGGTTGTACGTGAAAATCATTATAAATTTTTCATAACGCTTTCTTCGTCACACCGTAACGTCACACTTTTTGAGTTATGTGCCATAGTAAAGACATAAAATGTCCAAAACTTGCATGAAAACTCACCTTCCCAACGGTGAAGTCAAAATAAATTAGCGACTGGTTATAAGGGAGGAAATCACGTTAAAATAGCCCGAGAAATCTCCCGTTTTAGCATTAAAACGTAATTTTCCAATAGGGATCGAAATGGACTTGAATTTCACGATGAATCGAATGGTGATACTCCCAGTCCTCCCCGACTCAGCAGAAATATTTTTTTCAACTGCAAGAGTTTGTATCTTCTACGATTCAACCGTAGACTTCAATGAAATGTCCAGATTTGACACCAACGGACTTCTACGTTTGGGGAACTCTTAAGTTCAAACTTTAGTCAAACCCTGTCCGTTCAAGAGAAGAGATCGTCGCGAGTATCACGAGATGAGAGCTCAACCTCGAGGCTTTGTGTTATCCTCATCCGTTCAGGATCAAAAAGACAAGGACTTGCCACTGAGGGAAGTCCTAAAAAGATTATCGACCTCAGCGTTCCACGGTTCAGTTCAGTGGTGAACAGGAATGGAGCAGGCCGACTCTCACTTAAGCTCTTTCATTGTAAGCCCCGCGAGAGCCCAATCCATGTGGAGAATCCCTGCTTAACAAAGCCCCCAAGGTTTACAGTAGAATGCAAATTGACTTTTCATCTTCTCCAGGTGAGGTGCGGGTTACGGGATGAAAGTACATTAATCATGAAGGGCAGAAACCTGAAGATGTTGGGGAAACATCGCGTGATTAATTCAACAATGAACCTTCCCCTGCTTCAACCCAAGACGGTGGCCCAGAAGTCCTTCGAGGGGCTCCGGAGGCCTGTTCGAGGCAAGTTGCAACTCGCGGGCGTCAATTCATCACTTCGCGCCTTCCTCAACTCCCGAAAACTCCTTGTTTAATCGCTAAGTGCCCCATTAACGAGTCATTGGTGAGGTTAAGTCTGTGGTCCCTGGCGTTGACATCGCTACAAGGCGGTAAATGAGTAACATCCTATATTATACCATCTTACCTTCTGTTCTACGACCCTCTCAAGCATAGGTACCAACTATCTCATCAGAATATTTAATTAGACACACCGTGTTTTAGACCTGAGCGGAATTTTACCAAAACGGTATGGTCGTCGATATCGACAAAGGTACCACTAAGAATTAGTTATAGATCAATATAAAACAATATAGATGTAACTAGTATAATAGATGTAACTATTCTCTGCACCATATACTGACGGGATCAATGCCCCGGTGCTAAAGGATAATTGCTCCCGTCAGAACCACATTTGCATTTGTCCCTCAGAACCACATTTGCATTCGTTCAACATGAGTATAAGGAAGGCAGTTGAAGGGAGAAATTGAAGAGGTTTATGTACGTTCTCTGTCATTTGCGTACATTGTTGTCTCCTAGTAACTTGAGAACCGTTTATGAAATTCTGGTTCAGTCCGTCATACAAGTACCATCCCACACCACTATGCCATGTTGTATGTACAACATGGCATAGTGGTGTATGTACAACATGACATAGTGGTGTGGGATGGTACTTACGATACTTACCTTAAAACCACTTCTAACTTTACAAACATTTATACTCTAAGTGCGTCTAAATAAACCGAAAACATTCAGCTCAGTTAAACTGTTCAAATTTTGTAAAAATGTCTTCATTTAGCTGTTCGTTACAAATCTGATGATGTTTTATCATGGGCGCTCGGAAATTATTTCTACCGAAATTTCTCACACATATCCGTCCATATTCCGTGTAATGGGTAACGTGGTAGATTTCTGGTAAGTATACTTCTCTTACCTGCGTCCTAACACCAACCTTTTTACCAAAAGCCCTCACTACGTAGTATACTTCATTTACAATTCATTGCCTGAGGGTTTGAGATTCCCTTTGCATTTTAAGCGCAATTATTACTAACACCGTATAATAGTTGGCTGATCTCTATTGAGTAAGTATAGCCATTCTGATAGCATTTTGGTGAGCATGTATACTTGATGAGACTTTATGTGTGTGTGCCCAGTTGATGTATGTTTGCATAATTAAGTTCTTACGTATAAACAAGTCCTTATTGTTGAATTGCCTATAACTGTACAAAGTTTATACTATTTTGTAGTTTTTGTACTTGAGTTGGTTTTGTTGTGAAGCTAGCTTGGTGCAGCCCTAGCGGCCACCACGGGCTTGCCCATCGCTGGCAACAATTTGACAAATATATTTAAAATTGGTAAGCTGTACCTATAGGTATAACGTTATATTTTGTTTTGTTAAAAATCTATTTCATTTTTCTCTTTGAACGGTGATATTAATGCAAACCTTTGTGATTTATATATGTTAATAAAATATATTTATCTATCTACCTAATAGTCAACTATGATACTCCGTGAAATGCACGAGCAGTATATGAACATGCAATGTTCTTCCATATAATAACTACCAGGAGATACATTCTAACATTCCAGCTTTTCACCAAAATAACGATGATTACCTACAAAGGAACTCCACCTGAAATATCATTCATACAATAAATTTAGAATCACTCAGCAAATACGCTATTCACCTCACCCGGAATGTTCAACAATCCCTAATTATTGAGTTGAATCGCAAATCAGAAACGATCAATAATAGGACATCATATTACATCTGTTGAAAGGCTTCCACTGAGATCTTTCTGTTAATTAAATTGAACGGCACTGATGAAATTGCCCATATATTCAACGTCCCAAATACGGAAAAGAAACGTCGTTGCAGTTTCGAGGCCAGTATAATGTTTCGAGTTCTTCATAAGGAACGTTTCATACATTAAACACGATTCCCGAAATGTTACACACTCCCCTTTTCCGGCCAATTGAAGCAGCTCGGGGTCGAAGCTTGAGCATTGTTCAATTTAGCCTTTCCCAAGCCGTCCCGCGATGCTAATGCAATACACCGCAATGCTCTCAGTTTATTGCCCGGGAACCCTTCCGAATTAAAACAACAGGCCCGGAACTCACCCATGAATATTCCTATACTAACCTTATGCCTCCGTTATTATTGCAGCCAACACCTTCAGTACAACCAATCTAACTAATCCTCGTCTCTGTTCCAAAGAGTTTTTGTTGCCGGTCCGTTTTCCGCAGAGAGGGATCCGTTCGCGGTTTTAATCCGCGGTTTTAATCCGGGGCTTTCATTCCAACTCCTGATTTGCGCTGGCTTCCGTTCTCCTATCCGAGGTTTGTTTCCCGGTACGCGCAGCGGGCGTGAAAAAGAAATTATTCTGTTACGTAATTAAAATGCAAAAATGGAGTGAACTCCTATGAAGAATCAGGCTCTAGTTCCAATTTTTTATTTTTTCCGTTGAAATTCTATGTTAATCCTCGAAGATGGAAGGAGAAAAGTTCAATTAACGAAGGGAATGCAGGTCAATGTCATGGTACGTACACGTAAGGTCAGGGGAAGCGCAAGAAGCGGCGCTACCGCTCAAGAAGTGAAGAATGTAGGTAGAATTTGAATGATGAAAACATTTATTGAGAATAACAAAATATTTGGTCAACAGTAAAACATTCAATTGAATCACGAATCTAATAAATACGATGGCTGAAGCCAAGTCATTTTAGAAGAGGAGAAAGAATTACAAACTGATTGTGGTGATCACCTTTCAGTTCAAGAGCACAAGAGAAGCACTGGCTTGGGTGCGGGTACCCCTGAAAGCATTTGTGGATTGTCTTTGTGTATACTAGTGCGTGCGTGTGAATGTGTCTCTGACTGTTATACCATCGAGCTCGGCAACGCACGTTTTTCGCGGATGCCCTTGTTATGCGCAAGCGTCGCTTTCTCTGGAATGCGGAGGCCAAAGAATTGGAATTAATGTCCATGCTGTTGTTTGGTGTGTGCTGATAAGTTTCAGTTGTTCGTTTAGTTTATCTTCCTAAAATGAACGTTTAACGCAGTATAAGTGAAAAATTCGACAGGTGCCAGATCTCAAGGGCTCGTCACCGTGAGTACACTAGACATTTTAATGTTGAGAACTACAATTATTGTATCTATTATAGATACCGACCAATGGATACCAATAATTATCAGGGTTTACCCAGTTCAAAACAATTTTGTTTTCCTGGCTTGGGGGGGTTGCATCGGGTGCGTACCCCCATGTCCAGAGCCACGGTACGCTCCTGGTAATCGTACAATACCTGCAGTCATGCAGTATGATCGTATGAGCGAATTTTCATAGCGTTAGGTATACATACGAATAAGTAAACTCCAAAAACAAGGGTTTGGTCCCGGTATTTCACATTTCAGAATGCAGAATCGATCTTCCAACACCATAGAACATACTGAATCAGTTATTATCTCAATTCTGACCGTTCACCACCGTGTTCAGCGTAAAGAAACCTTTAAAATGAGGTTTCACTTGTCAGACTGTTTCATTTTTGGAATTTATGGGTAACTTTTGCCCCCCCCCCCCCGGCCCCCTAAAAATCTCCGAACCCCCCTTGGAGTGACCCGATTCTGCCCATCTTCGAACTTGGCCTTTCGATTGCCGAGACAGATTTTTTTTCTGCAAAATTGAACTTTTTATCTCAATTTGATCGAGAGTGTCTTTTGGTTCGTTTGGTGTCTGCCGGCAGTGAATTTAGGATGGTCTGAAACCGATTTTGGGCCGAGTTTAAAAATGTTGGACCGAGAACAATAGCTTCTTCTTCTTCAAAAATTCGCTCACAGTCTATTGTTCGATAGCAAAATAAACGAGTTCAAATTCGAACACTACCAATCAAACTGAATTTCAACCGGGTTGGATGGATACAGATAATTCTGATCAATGTGTAGACTGGCAATAAGATCAGAGAATCTTATTCGTTGGTTACGAATCTCACTTCACATTTCAAAACAAGGTGAATACATCTAAAAAGATCATTTTGATTGGAGGGGTGGAAGAAAACCGTGGAGCCATTTTATCAGTACCGTCGACAGACCAACCTATTTATCGAACATACATATAAAGTTTAAATCAAAGCTCACTTAAATGGTGTTACATTTTTATTTAAAGCGGTGTATTGAATTGACATCACGAGGTATTGTGAATAACGCGATGCCAAATGGAGGGAGAAGGAAAAGAGTAATTGTGCTCGCTTGTATATATTTTGGAAAAGCTGAAAGGGCTTCAAACCCCTCATCTCCTGTTGCAAAGAGAGGAGGCGAAAAAGGAAACGAGAATTCGCCTAATATCTTTCCTTTTGACAAATTGACAGAAAAAAGAAAGTCTACTGGGGCGGACTCAAATTGACAAGCTCATAATTAGAAGAGTCTCAAAAGCTCCACAAAGGCGCTAATTGGGATTTTTCCAACGATTTTTTTTTCAAGATGAAGCACTTTTTTACGTTTAGGTAACGGAGAGGGTAACAGGTGCAAGATGAGCCGTTAAAGAGAATTCAAGAGTGAAATTTCCCGAGTTGAAGGAAGAAGGAAAATGAGGATGCTATTCATGTAGGAGGGAAGCAAAGGAGCCGCGATAGGCAAAATTCTCGTCGGAATAAATTATTACACTCGTAGATACTCAAAACGAATACGAGTTCAGTATAAATGAATTCCTTCGTCGCCGCATCAGGAGAATGAGTATTTGTATCGATCTCATTCTTGTAGAACCCTAGGTAAGAGCAAATCGAATTATAAGTCTACATGGGTCTATACTTCTATTCAACCTGTTTAAACGGGCTAATTCCTGTTTCAGTGCCTCAGTGACTATTTTCACTCCTCTTGGCACTTTTCTTGCTCTGGAAATTCCGGGGATGGCATCGATTCCGACTACCCTCGCAGTGTTATAACTCCATTCGAAATGGACCATCCAGAAAAGTACAAGACAGAAAAACCAGTCATGCAGCATGACTTAACACGTTGACTGCCAGGCCTGTCCCTCTCTAACTCTCCCTCAGGCCAAAGTATCCAAACCTGATATTTTACTTCAGAGCTGTTAAAACTAGTGTTTTATGATCAAAGCTGCTAAATTTTAGCGATTCAAGTAAAAATAAAGGCAAATTTGGGTGAGATCCACAATGGGTCTCACTGGCCTCAGAGGAGCAACTCGTCCTCGGGGCCATTGAGACTCACTGTGGATCTCAGCATATTTTTGCCGTTTTGGTTATTAAAAAAATGTTTAGAACGAACAATAAGATCCTGTACAACTGAGTGGGATAGCTATTATTTATTGTTGTTTGAAGGCTACTTTCGTTGTCTTCATCGGAAGTATCACTGATTTCACTTCATCGCTCGGAGTGTTCACTGACGCTGCCGTCACTGGTGATGCTTGGCTATTTCCTCAGGTGTCATTTTTTCGCCGAAACCTCCAAAAACATCCTTAGATGTCGGAGAAAAAAAACAAATCAATGCCAAAACAATAATACTTCCTAACCAAAACAATGAAAGAGACGTTAGGAAGTGGAAGAATAAAAAAAATCACCTTACCACCAAGTGAATGCTATTTGCTCAACAGGAAAAACGAAAAATGTGATGCTAAGCAGAGCCAACAGTGGCTAATATATCATAGAGAAGGTTTACTGAATCGTTGGTAAGAAGAAAATCCGTACGAGCGCTAAAGTCACCGCTAAGTGTAGGTAATTTCTGATCACTGTGGGTCTCATGGCCTGGGGGAGAGGACAGCTGGGACCCACAGTGGGTCGTACTGGCAGTCAACGTAAAATCCTACTTACCTCACCTAATTTTTTAAGGAAAACCAAAAATAACAAATTTTTCTCCATTGTTTGCCAAGTAACACCTTAGCTTATATATTTTTCAACGCTGAACACGATGATGACGTCAGAATTGCGATATTTTTTTTAATATTTTTATTAAATGCATATATTTATTAAATTACAAGGCAGTAAACTGACAAATTACAATGACAATATGCTCTCCCCCCCTTTAAGTACAAACTTGCGCTGGGGGGTGGAGTCGTTTTCAGCACCTTAATTAACACAATTTTATTTAAAAACTCTACCTCATAATTCATTTATGCTTATAATTATGTCGGCCTACTCTATAGATACATCTTTATTATTTTGCGATACACAATTCTTTAAACCAACAAAAAGGTTATACCTATACACAGCGTTTAACGGCATTTATATCGAATGAAAAAAGAACTCTAAAAAACTTGTCCCTACTCACTTAACTACGGTACAGAAGTTTTATTGCTTTTTTAAAATTGCTTAACGAATTTACTTTTCTAATTTCCTCCGGAAGTTCATTGAACAATTTACATCCCCTGTACACAACTGTGCTCTGGCCGCTACTGGTCAGTCTGAAAGGCATCTTCACATATTTGCGTCCGGTACTTCTGGTTCGGCTTTCCTCTAGGATTTCTATTCTTTTATTGGCTATTTCCTTAAATGTCTTAATTAGTGTAAGTCGATCTCTCAGCTGTTTGATCGTGTTTACTTTGAGATCCCTAAATAAGCGTTCCGTCGGATATCTCCTTTCCTTCCCTAGAAGCACTTTTATAACTAATTTCTGCTGGATGAAGATTGTTTTCTGAAGACTGTATCTCATTCCGTTATCAGATTAGAGCAGATGGACCGTGAAGAACATCACACGTATCAACCAAGTTTCTTCATCTTTAAAGCTCAAATCGGATGACGGAATAAGATATCGCAATTCTGACGTCACCATCGTGTTCAGCGTTAAAAAAAACTTTTATAATGAGGTGTCACTTGTCAGACAGTTTCAGTTTTGGAATTGATGGTTAATTCCCCCCACCTTTGTTTTTGAAAATTCGAAAAACAAAAGAAAATTCGCTAAAAGTACATAATATGTTATATTATAACAAATACTATAGGGCGATTCCTTTCATCCAGTTTTCCATAACCAATCCTTGAGATAATGATCGTTGACTCACTCAACGCACTTGCAATTGTTTCATTGAAAACCTCAGTCAATAAACTTACTTGACGTCTGAATTTATATCCGGCCGCTGCAATCTGAAAAAAAAAAATAAAAAATAATGAAAATTTGATGCAATGTATGAAAACTTGAATTGATGAAGGGAATAACAATCAAATGTGTCAAAGTGGTTCCCTGCATCAAGCGAAGGTAAAGAAATTTGTAAATGCATATAATCGTAAATACTACTTTCTACATGAATCTGGCATAAGTGAATTAGCCGGATTCACTTTGGAAGTGAATCATTCAAAATGGTTTAAACTTTAGAGCCTATTACCTATATAACTATTTCTGTTATTAGTGCCCCAATGTGAAAACGAATTCCAGCGTTTGGAGTATTCAGTCATAAAGGGGCACGTGGAATCGGAGTACGGCAATAGAATGTTTGTTAATTTCATCGAATGTAACAACGCATTCAAGTTTGTATAGGGGAGAGGTCACATGGCCAATTTGTGAAGCTGTACCGCAGGAACGCTGGGCAAATTCCTTTCATAACCGTCGGATCTCAAACGGCAAGCGATCATTTAACCGCGTTATCGCCACTGTTAACAAAACTGAAAGCCGCGAAGAGAACTGGCGGTGTAGGGAGCGGGTGTAGGGAGAGTTGAATTTGGGAAGCGGTAATTGCATCGAGAAGGTTTCCTGATAGGATCACTGAAAATGAGAAAGGGGGCATCGAGTAGTTATCCGACCGAGAACCTGGATGAAATAACCTTTCGCTCCGATATCAACAGTTTTCAATTAATCCGAATGGCGTTCGATTGAAATATCATTCAATCCGCCCGCCGTCGGTTTTTGTGGAACGATTTTTTTCCGCTCGAACAGAGAAAAAAACCTCAAGCCGAGATAACTACACACTAGCCCACTTTACATTTACAGTATCTCTGTAATAATTACAGAGTATCTGATGTCTTGAGATTCAACATAAGGTTTAATTATTAAACCTTATGTTGAATCTCAAGACATCAGATTTCACCTATTTAACCCTCCAAGGAAAATTGAGTTTTCAAAAGTTGCACTAACCGAAGTTACAACACCACTAACTCTTCGCCCCTGGTTGAAGATAGAACCAACGTGTGAGTCCAAGTTTTTGGGCAAAACTTTACAAAGCAATATTCTTAGAACCCTTAGCACAATAACACTCGTACGTTCCAAGCTCGCGCTAAACCCTCTTATTCTCCTTTACCATCGAATCTAAAAGCGATCTCTCTATAAGAATCCCCCAAAACTCCGGTAATCTCTTCCGAAATCTTTCGAAAAAAGATAACATGGTTAAATCTAAAAAAAAAAAAAAAAAAAAAAACGCGAGAAGAAAAACGCAGTAGGGCAAAAGAAGATTTCGCGAAAGCTTATTACCTTTTAAGGCGAGAGGCTGAAAGTTGTCTCCTCTTCAAAAAGGGTCGTAGCGGGTAAGGTTAGAAGTCTGTTACACACTCGATTTAACCCTCTAACCCCTACTAGAGCCATTCCTACCAGGTGAGGGTTAAAGGTGCCGTCCCTACATTACTTCTCATTGAGTTACCACTCAGAAGTTTTAATCTTTTGGGAAACCTTATCTCTGCTCCGTCCCATGTCCCCTTCGCCTTTTCCAGGTTTTCTTCCCGAACTACTTGAGAATTATTTAAATAAATGAGATATTTGGTTGGAGGGGAACGGCCGGAGGAGCAGCTTTTCTGGCTTTACTAATTGGGGGAGTTGTAAACTAAGTTTCATTTCCCCCTACACCCCTAGCTGCAAATTGGAGATAAGACCTCCTAACGTAAACTCGGCTAAAAACTATACCCGTAAGTTTTAAGAATCAAAGATTTCGTCACTGTCACATATTAACTAGTGTGTATGGAAATGGTTACTTAGTGATGTAGGTTGTAGTGATCGCGTTGGGCGAGAGCAGTCTGATCACTACAAGCGAGTGATCACTACAGGCGGAGGAATGAGGAATCAAGCCCAAATTTACACATTATGTACATACGAGTATGTCCTTTATCGCTACATACATAGTCGAGGTACATATTTCAATAACTGGTTAGAATACAGATTTTTTCGAGGGAAAATCCGTCTATTTTTTATTGTCTCTTGTTCTCTTATAAAATCTTCCTTATGTAGTCCTCGTACTGATATTGGTGATCAAAATTTTCGCTGTAGAATAGTAGGCACTCCTCGCCTGAATAAGGACAGAGCGTCGTTCATCTCCTTGTGGGTTGGTGAATTGGTGAAAAAGTGAAATGATAGATAAGTGGCACCAACGATGCTCATCCCTACCGGCAGGCTCCTACTATACCTTTATTCAACCTCGCATTCCTCGGACCCCATGGTTTGCACAATCTGCGTTCTGTAAAGACATGGTTAGAACCATCTGCAGGCTGAGAGCTGGTCATGCGATGTGTGGAGCAAAGAGGCTGCAAATGAACTTGTCTACTACAGCTGAGTGTGTGGAATATGTCAGGCTATGACAGAAGATCTCCATCACATAGTTTTGGAATGTCCTGGACTAGCTGCAAGGAGACTCCGCTTGTATGACGAGCTAGCCTCTGACATGCAACAACCCTGCAACCTGCCCTAACTACTCCAAGCATCGGCAAAAGTGTTTAATGTATTACATAAATTTCTGTCCAAAAGTGGAATATCTGTGTGAAGAACCAATCAATTCATTTAAATCTCAAGTAGGAATAACGCTGTATCGATGATTTTAAAAATGCAACCATTCACCTTGTGGCTGTATGGGCAACCTATGCCAATTAAAAACAATTGAAAAAACCGGGACCTTGATCACTACATCCGCGAACCTACTGTATATCACAGTAAGCCCAGTTCCATAACCCCTTGGGGTTTCGTGATCTTGTCGAAATAATACAACACAAATCACTCGTAGTACCACAAATAGCGGTGTTTGGGGAAGAATAGCTCGTGCAATGCCTGGAATGCATCAGAGGGAACAGCGAGAAAATAATCAAATAGGCACATATCCAGTTGGCTTACCTGACGGGTGCAGTGCCAGTTCTAACCGAGAAAGGCAGTCCCCCAGAAATAGCAAAGCCGACTCTTAATGTCCGGATTTAAATGATGTTTTGGAGGAAATACGGTTGACTATAATGATCAACATTATAGTCTATTTTGGTGAATCACTGGACCACCCCCCCCCCCCCTTGGCTAGGCCACTGTGCAGCACAATCGTCTGGCTGCATCTTTACCGCGTGTCCCCAAACCTCCTCTACAACGTAAGCAACTACAAGATGATGAATAATAAAGCACCTTATCTTTCGTAGTTACTCACGAGTGGGAACTTGAGAATTTATAGCCCAACCAGACATGAGCTGTTGGAAAACTGCATTACACACTAAATTAACAAATGTATGAATTGGCAGCTGATATGACTGGTAGTACCATTTTATGTTGGTTTCAACAAAATAGTTTATTATGTAGTTGAAGGTTAAAGAATAAATATAATAAAATACAATTATTCTTAAGCTCTCATCAAGCTCCATCTTTGATTGTAGAGTAAACAATATAGTCTTTGTCTTTCCAGCTATATCGTTGTCCAGGTACGTCAGTCCTGGGATTGGGTAATTGAATAAAGAGGTTGTAGAGTGAGTGGGATAAGAGAGGAAAAAAAGGTCCCACCTTCCGTTTACCGAGTGGAACGAGACCGGAGGATTTTTTGGCTCCGTCTCACGTAGTAGGGGACAGCAAATAAATCAGACGGAAAGTAGCTGAAGTGATGTCTGCACGAGCAATCTTGTTGCGTCTTCACATCCCGACTCCATTTCTCACTCCTTGAGACAACTTTAGAGGTCAAAAGTCTCTTGTTCGTTACCCACTCTTTTATCTGCTGTAGGGCTGTCATCCATCCGTATTTCACCGGAAAAGTCCGCAGTTTCGATGCTTAGCGTATGGGGTATGTACCTTAAGCCGATTTTTACAAAGAGGATTTATAGGGTAGAAACAATCTCAAATTGGTAAAACTACTTCAAATTCTGATATAGGAATGAGGTGAGAACAAAACGCCACAAAAGTTTTGATTTTAGTACGACAAATCAAATTATGAAAAATATACTAGAATAGGAGTAAAAATTGACGGAACCCCTGGACGGCTAAATCAAGGTAGACTCAATATAAATACTCCAGGAATTATAATATATAATATATAATATATTATTATATTATATTATAATGGTCAATGCTCAGAAATTTGCGACGCAAACCACAGATTTATGCCAATCGTAATAGAAAGTTTCAATAGATCAATTTATAAACGGATTAAATTCTAATTAACTCTTCTAATTAATTCTAAATTAAGTGGCTGAAAGAAAGCATTGGTCTCTCAAACCAAAATATAGTAATTTTCACTTACTCTTAATGTAGAACTACATTTTAATCAAGTTACTATTTTTGTAAAATAAAGAAATTAGTTTAATTCAAAACATTAATTTGTCAAATTAAAAATATTTTTGATAATATTTCTTAATCCCTCAAATTTGATGATCAACCTTATTTATAATATTTATTATAACTGATATGATATTTATAATTATTATATATTTTTTATATACAATATAAATATAAGGTAATATATAATATCTCTAAAAAAAGAATATTAAAAAACACCACTAATAATATAAATTGAATATAATAACCAACCTATTCTCAACTTTTGATCCTGCAACCAGCATGAAAATATCATTAAACTGAATGAGAACGTTTATTGGTTTACTTATTAACCCCCCTGTATTTTGAATTATACCTAATCGAATAAGTATAATAATAACAAAATTATATACAGGGTGTCTAGTGTAACTATGTAACAAACTCAGGGAATTAATTTAACAAGAGCCACAGGGTATTGAAGAAATGAAGTATAAAAGCCATTGAAAAAGGTAATAACTTCATTTAGAATTCTTTTCTTCGACATCTCGAGTGAACGAAAAATTAAAACTAAATACTAAAAAGTTGAAAAGAAAAGTATTTGTCTCAAAAGCACGAGATGTGTAACAAACCATTAAGATTCTGAAGTGATGTAGGAAATTTTATTTGCCCTTCCAAGAATAACTAACAGCTCAAATATAATTGGTGTTGAAGCAGCCTATTCGTGACAGGTATGTAGCGGGGGAAACTATGAGTCGCGTCAAAGCAGAAGTTACAGGTCTACCTTCGTGTTGGCAAATTTTAGGGTGCTTCCGAAGGGTTGGGACTTCACTCGGTGCTTCATCAAAGGCGAACACCACTACACATCTGAGCTCAACATGCACGCGTCTTAAATATTTCACTAGGGTTGTGATACGTGTTGAAAAAAAAAAATGAAAAATTGAATTACGACAAGCTGGACGCTCGGAAATGAGTAAAAACTAGGGTGCGAGGGGTCGGCCACCATTAGCGTGAAATTTTCCCGCCTGATGGCGTTATAACTCCTAGCCCTCTCCTCACTTTCACGTGGTTTTCCTCTTCCGTATGCCGTAGTTCACGGCTTGGGCGGTAATTAAAATTCATAAGGCGCCCTTCGGAGTGATGATAGCAACGGTGAGGGTAGTGGAAGGGGAAAACAGGGTTTTTATACCACAACTGTCCCTTGTTCTCCGACTGCTTCTTGTTTGTTTAATAAGTACAAAGAGAGTCCGTTAAGAGGTTCCTGCTCCACGTGCCAAATGTCTCCTGATACCATTTGTGACTACCTTCATTTTTTTTTAAATTTACCACTAATTTTAATTTCCTATTATGTTAATGAACATTTCTGAAATTGGAGCAGGTTTGAGTGATGTTTGTCTTGAATTGCAACGAATTTATGGTATTGGATTGAGCCAGCCAACAGTTTGAGAACAGTTCATTCGAGTGTCCTGTTTTCATAGACATCAACCGTACTAGTACGTGAAGTATTTTTGATTTAACTTTTAAAGAAACTGCTTCAAACCGTTCTGGAATGATGTCTGTAAATTATATCAATTATAACCGATTTTTGTGTTAGAATGTCTATATACATTCACATTCATGGGCGGAGGGAGGGGAAAGGGCATTGGGGTTCTTACTAATCATCAAATTATTGCTATATCAAACCCTAATAACCCCTAATGCATCCATAAGCAATATTGACTGGGAAGGTTTCATCACATTTAGGATTTAGGTATGGGATAAATCACCAAAGCGGCAGATCACCTTAGTCATTGATACAGCCCTTGCCCCATTAAAAATCAACGATCGCACGCACGTTTCTGTTATTTCAGGTGTATACGACTCGAATCCTCATTACGTCTGGTTTGGTTTCTTTGGAAAACAAATACTCTACACGTACCTAGAACGGCCGACGAGATGGTTCTATTAGGCTTGTGTTTCCAGCCTGTTGGCCCAGTGCGAAAACATACAAAGAATTATTCACGGTGACAAGTCACACTGCAGTCCGATCGTTTACGATATTTTTAAACGCCATCAAAATATTTACTCTCGCTAATCCTGAGCTACTATCAAAGGACGTACCACAAAGTAAACCTTCCGTAGTTCAAAGTAAAAGATCTGGAAACTGCTTGATCCGAGGTTGAAATAAACTAAAAAGGCTCTTCCTTTCCACGGAGGAAATGAAGTATCATCGTGATTTACCGACCGACTAGTACTTTAAATAGCTCAGATGGTTTATGTGGTTTTAAACCCCTGTCCAACTGCTTAGTTGTTCTAAACGCACACGTCACCGGATAAAATTTTCCAAACGTTTCACTTCTGGAACTTGGTGCATTGAATTGGTTGTGGTTATGGATAGGTACGAATTTTCACAGTAACATACGTTGATCAGAGCTTGGGACAGTGGTCGATACGGTTACAATCATAGTCCAGTCGGTGGAGCAATTGAAAAGGCCGTACCTTGCAAAATGTGGTGTAAAAGATTTTATTGTTTTAAGCGGTCTATTTGCGACCCAATAACATGAATTCAGAGTTTGCACACAAAATTTCGAACGGCAGCACTTTTGGTAGCCAAAAAACCTCGAAATCTTCGGACAGTTTTCGGTTTTTGGCTACCAACTCCATAACTGTCACTCTTACGCCAAACGTTACTATATACTAAACCAAATTTGATAAAATTCCTCGTCGATTAAGAAAAAGATAAAATCCGAAATCGGCTGAATACAAAATGTTTTACAATCGATAAAAAATGGCGATTTTATGCAATTTTTGTAAAAACAGACACTACTCAGTTTTTTCCGGCTCCAACAAAGTTATCAAAGGATTGGTTTTCCTCAATAATTCTACTACGATTGCCCATCATTCCAGGAAGCAGGAAAATATTTTTTAAAAATTTAGGAGCCACCGAAACGTTCTATTTACATGTACCAAGTCCTGAAAGTCCTCTCAAGGGACTACAGGTGGCAGTTCTGTCGTATGGAATCATATTCAACACTGGCAGAGGGGATCAAAAGTCAGCTGAGGGGTAATCAAAAGGACTCAATAAAGGATCCTAAGAACTCCAAGTAACTAGATGTGAACATGTTTAACAATACCTAACGAATTATTATTTTAAAAAAAAATGTTTAACCCGTTCTCCGATCATAAAGACCCCGGACATTTGTTCTTGAAGATGAAGGATGTTCATGGGATATGGCCCTATAGGCGTGCAGGGTGAATCCAATCAAACGCTTTTCTCTGACCTGTTGTAAACGAAACTCGATTGATTTCGACCCATCAAATGAACGGTGATATTGAAAGAAGAATTGGACAGAGGGCGAAGTAGAGAATTGTTAGTCGATACTTTACATTAGGAGGCTAAAGGAAACATGAGAGGTGAAAGTTTTACGACTTGTAGTAAAAGTGGGTTCGTTTGCCGCCAAAACGGAGAAGGAAAGAGAATAGAGGCGCTACGTGAATCGTGAAACGTGTCTCTAGGGTGGAGGGAAAATGTCGGGCGCCTCTTAGCCTCAACGCTAGTGAAAAATCGATAACATCGCTTCTGAATATAGGCTTTTGGACGTGTTCCAAAGGGCAAGAAGTCGAGAGTTAGGGAGAGTATCGAAATTTATGGACGGCATTTCAGGATGACCCTGATGGAAACTAGAAGTAGGAGAATCCCATCGTTCCCATCGATAAGTACAAAACCGTCGTTCATTTATATCAACAATATGCCAAGACATTTTTATAAAACCATTTCACGGATACGCACTGGTCATTGCTTGACCAGATCGTATATGCATCGCATACAGCAAAACGAACCGTCGGCCTGCGAACAATGCCTTGAAGAAAACGAGACAGTGGAACATATAGAGTTAACCTGCCCTGTGAACGTTAGTGAGAGACAAGAAATGTTCGACAAATTCGCGAAAAATGTGAACGAACCTTAAAACCTCGCTCATCTCATAGCAATAGGAGATACGGACACCTACAAAGTCTTATACGCATTTCTATGTAAAATAAATAGAAACCTGTGAAGGAAAACATTAATTTTGATTTAGACAAAATGATAGTTTATTTCAATTTTATTATGTAACTGTAAATATTTTATTATTCAAAATGTTTTGGCTGTATGAATAATTTCGATGCCATGCAGAGTCGCGACATCGTTTTAGGTGGATCCTATGTTGAAGGTATTCAGTCCATGTATAATTTCGTTAGCAAAATATTATTTTAAAAAAATGAATAGAAATTAGTTTTTACTGGCACTTTTCATGTTTTTGCCGTTTTCCTCACTAATTGCTCAATGAATTTTGGTTGAACTAACAGGCGCGATTTTTCATGTTTGTAAAAAGGTATCCATTGCATTCAAAACCTGGAAAAGTATCCTACAGGGGTCAAATTTAGAAAATTAGGGGACAAATTTAGAAAATTAAATGTCAAAATCACTTCGAGGAGGGGTTTTTTAAATTTTTATCGAGAATTACTATCTCTCTAGTATAGTAGTATAAAAAATATGGTATATTCGTAATCCGAGCCAATTGTCTTATAAAAACGTTTCACCAATTATACAAAATTGTCATAGTTATAAAATTGTTAAAATGGTTTCTTGAAAATTCGCTCTTTAGCTCATGCTGCATGACTGGTTTTTCATTTAATTCTATACCAAGTTCGTCGTATACCTACCGCCCCAAATACCATCACAAACGCATTCGAGTCCGGTTTACAAACCTTTCGAAGGAGTTACAGGTTTTGTCCAGCTAAATAAGCGGTTTTGCCCACTGTGCGCTGGTGAACGATTCTCGTTAAGGCTGAGGTCGGGGACTCCGATATGCATTCTAACTTCAATTTTCTATCTAACAATCGTATTGTAGCAGGTCCTTGAAGGGAGATGAATCAATGGCGTCAAGTGACACAGAGTAGACATCATAAGTATGTAAATGAGAAAAATACGAGAAAAAAGTTGATTAATCTACCTTTGATCACATTGATGTAATCCACATCCACATCCGCTAATACTCATTCGGCATTCGCTACGCCCTCTCCCGTCATGCCAATGAATAAATGAGTCCCATCCCTGTTTTCCCTTCTACCAGAGGGTTGAACCCCCGCTCCCATCTCTACTCTATGGACCTCACCCATCCGTCTCTTCCTCGTGGACGTCTCATTCATATTAACGCGAGTTTTCATTTGAATCTTCAATTTCTTTCGATCCTTCCCCGTCCGTCCTTCGCCTCCTCCCATTCACTTTGTCAACTATGCATGAGGACACCGTGTGACCGGGTTTCAATTTCCCTTCAGTCGTGAATTTATTCTGACCATCCGGTAAAGTAGTAAGTACGTTTTCGATAGGTGATGCCAACCAACGAACCGCCCAGTGATCAGGTGGCAACCTCGCTACAACTCCGGAAAAAGAGAAAACATTAGCGTTCATGTATTTTCCAAATGTTTTTGGTTTGTTATCTTCGATAATGAACCATTGGAATCGCATAAGAAAAAAAAATTCCTCCCCTCCCCTAAATGTTTGAGGGCTTACGTTTCAATATACGTACCTACCTAGATTCCAGTAGCATAGCGTGGCTCTGGACATGGGGACACCGCAATCAATTCCACCACCCCCCCTCCTCTCACTCACTCATCCTAAAAATGAAAAAGTGAAGCAGTCCTTAGCAAGCTGTTTGTTCATATTATTATTTATTTTTTTAAATAATTTTTTTTTTTTTTAGATATTGCTCATTTATAAAATTCCCCAGCGAACAGGACTTGCCAACAGGGAGGCGGCTCCAGTTAAGTCTCCCAAGTCCGCCCCTACCACCCAATCGTGGCGTATTGACTATTCTCAAGGAAAGCAAGTAAAAATAAACCAAAAACCACGCTTGGAACATAACATCCTCATCTAAAATGATACACACTGTGCTAAAGCATAAGAATACACCTGTAAAGGTACGCAAAAATGGAGAAAATTATCAGATTAAAATATTAACTAGGTAACTGTTCACCGCATGATGACGTAAAAACTAAAAACTAGGAATAATCAAATAACAGCGACACGGTTACCACGGTTTTATAACAAATTTTGTCTCCTCTAATCAGTTTATAGAATTTCCAACGCTGAATACGATGGTGAAGTCAGAATGGCGATATCTCATACCGTTATAAAATTACGAAATTACACATTAATTACTGAAGGGAGTATTACAGATCGGAGATTGTCCTTATGGAGAGCAAAGTTACGGTGGAAGCGTGGGGGGAATATTGAGGGAGTAATTATGAGGAAGTATTGAGGGGACCGTTATGGAAGGGGGATCGTCCACCCCTGCTCCTCCTTACATTGAGAAAGTTACTGTGGGAGCGTTTGTCGGGGGGGGAGGCAATTTTGAGTACTGATGGGCGTGGGGGGAAGAGTATTGAGGGGAGTGGGGGCAGTATTGAGGGGTGCTATGTAATGATGGTGGGGGGGGGGTGCAGTAGGTATTGAGGGTGACGTTACGTGGTGACGGGGGGGGGGGGGGAGGCAGCATTGAGGACAGCATTACAGCGCGTTACGGGTGGGGCGTGGGGTGGGGGGAAGTAAGGAGGGGATATTGAGGGGAGTGCATGGGAGATTTGAATCCCCTCCTCCTTCTTCCAAACCCTGGCATTGAAACGTCAATCCGTAGCCCTTGTTTGTTGGGACCGATGGAGTCATTAAACATTTTTTCCATCGATTTCTCCATTTACTTATTTTTATTTTTTCTGAAGCTACATTTGGTTTCATGTAATAACCATCTGATAAACAATTTCTATTTAAGGTTTCTTGTCTGTAAAATAGTTTAAATAATACCTATTTGTTTAAACAAATTAAATTTGGATGATGACGTAATTTAAAATCATGGGTGGAAGATGAATGACGTTTTATCCTACTGTAAGGTGTAACACCTTACACTCACCACAAATACATAAACTGAACAAGATTCCAAAATGACGATCCAACTGTAACTGAACATCTTTAAAATTTAAAGATGTTCAATTACATTTAGATTTAAATACACAGAAAATACCTTCAATATTTATTATTTAATATTTTAATTTATTTAATATTGAAGGTATTTTCTGTATATTTAAAACGAACGGTTGGTGGTGAAGGATGGCGTATAAAGTACGTTTGCTCATGTGTTAGCAACTCAATGGACGCGTAGAGGTGCAACAACCGCACATGAATCTCACAAACCAGGATTCTCAGTCGAACAGTTCCCAGGCACCAGTTTGTTTATAACAGTATCCATGATGGGAAGTAATCCACATAACCATACCGTTGCTGTATATTTGTTAGCATTAAGTTAGCTGGTCCTTGAAATTCCCCTTTACCTAGAGTTCTTTAAATTAAGTTAAATGCAAGCACCTACCGAAACCGTATCCATTGTAGAGCAACACGATTTTAAGCCACTCAAATCTAACTTAGTTGTAGTGGGTAAACTTAGTTTCGGAAGAGGCTACCACAACAGTTTGAGAGAATTGCGGTTTGAAATCCTCCTTAGAATGAAGTGGTAGGGTTCATGTGCGGTGTTTGGAAGTAGCATCGCCTCCTGACGGGGAATTACCCGGTAAATCCCTCTAACAATAAAAGGGAGGAAAGAAGATGATTAATTACCCTGAACAATGTTACTCCAGGCTTGCTTCCAGAGAAACAATGAAGACCCTCCCGTGATTGTTTACCTCGAAGGGGAATGAATTAGGTCTCTTGAGCTTACTTTTCTCCTTCAATCGGTAGACTGTTTTCATTCCCTCGAAACAACGTTGGTACTGGCATTTAAATAAGGTGAGTCCTAATGAATTCTGGTGAAATTACCAGAGTAATCCATGGATATCACTTTTCAGAAGAGGTTATTAAGAGTGTTTAAGAAATGAATTCTGGAGCCTCTGTGGTAGAAGACCCTTTTGAGATGGACGATTTTTGACTTTCTATTGATTTTTCCCTGAAGGGAAATAAGCTCCTGTGCTCTAGCCATCGTGGAATTGCCCTGGTGACTGTGGCATATAAAGTCTTGTCCTCCCTGAACAGAAGACTGGCCAAGTTTATGGGGAAAGAAATTGGGAAGTACCAGTGTGGTTTTAGAAAGGACCGGTCCACTATTGGCCACATCTTCTCTGCAGGGCAAATGTTGGAAAAGCCTGGCAGTTTAATGTGGATGTGCACCATCTGTTTGTGGTTTTCAAGCAGGCGTATTACTCTATCGACAGGGCACAATTGCTGCGGGATCTCCTCGCCATGGGAGTACCCAAGAAGCTGTTCAGGTTGGTGAGAGTGACACTAGTTGATTCTAAATGCTGCATCAAACTGCAGAGCACGTTGTCACGGGAGTTTCCAGTGAACGTGGGGCTGAGACAAGGTGACCCTGAATCACTGACCCTGTTCAATCTTGTTATGGAGAGGCCAATTCGGGCGATAAGAACCAACCCTGGCGGTACGATCTACAGCAGACTCACTTAGTATCTGTCATATGCCGACGATGTGGCATTGACTGCACGATCGACACCGGCCTTGTCTGGAGCTCTGGAGGAGTTTGAGGGGGCGGCAAAGGAGGTTGGTCTACGCATAAGCGAGGAAAAGACTGTTTATATGCATTCGATCTGATACCCTCAGTCCCAGAGAACATCGCTGCAGGTTGGGAATCATGTTTTCCCGGCCTGCAGTGAGATCAAGTACCTCGGAGCCCTTCTGAGGGATATTGAGGGATATTGACGTTGGGGTTGAGATTAGGGCTAGAACAGCCTCGGCTAGTCGCTGTTTCAACGCTAGTTTGAAATCGGATTTCATGTTATTCTTTTAGTAAAATCTTTTTTATTAGGTATCAAAATTCTTGATGTAGAACGCTATGAAGTTTGAAGTACCATTCTAATAAATTTTGATCGTAAATGCTCTTATGTGCTCCTGTCCGTCCGACAAAAATTTTTAAATTGAAAAAAAACTCTATTTTTTAACTGAGTAAAAAATTGCTAAGAGACATTTTTGACCAGAAATTTGCTCCAGAATCGATTCCTATCCTGTGACCGCCACGAAATGAAACACCCTCTCTATAATTAATTAAACAATAAAAAGTGAAACTGCGCACAGATGACCCGTGGAGGCAATTAAAAAGGGCTTTCATAACATTTGTTACATAGGATGTAAACCATTCTTTGTCAGCCTAGGCATTTTAAATTATTTTTAAAACTACATCATTACGAAATACCTTTCTCACGCGTATGTAGCAATTTTGTACTAGACATAGCCTTCGTGTTTTTATCTTTACAACCATCAAATTGATAGGAGATTCCGTCAGGAACAGAGGCTGCTCCCGTGCCCTGTTTCAAGATGTATTATTGATCACTCCCCGAGTCCAATATTTCGGGAGAAAAGTTTTACGACACACTCATCCCTTCCGTACCAAGTCATATTCCAAGTAAAAGCCTCCATCACAAGGTAGACGTTTCGAAGGCGTCCATCATGAGTGATGGACGTTGTATAAAACACATTTCAGATGATGGGAATCATATTAAAATGAGTCGTGTAGAAATGCAGCAGTAAACGTGGACTCCTGGTAACCACCGTCATACGATTCAATAATTGAAATTGATACATTCTTTCAGCCTGAGTGCATCGAGTCTTCTGCGGTATTATAAAGTAAAATTACGAATTATAATAGATGTAGAGATAAAGATACGAGGGTAGATCGTTTCGCTATGAAAAATACATGGAAAAGTACATATTGTGGTTGAGGAAAAGTATCTGTGTTAAGTGTTGAGAGGGAAGTCGATTCCTTTTCTCTGATTTTATATTTCCAGCTTTAAAAAACATTCGCGGAAATGAGTGGAGATGAGAAAGAAGGGTTGAAAGGTATCCATACTATCCATGCGAATGAAGTCCTTCTTCCATGACCGTGCTACAAACGACGCTACGGACATGGAAATAGGATTGGTGATGATGAACGTGTGAACGACTGAACTGAACTTAATGAACGGGTACAGTTTTTCCTACCGTTCAGTTCAGACAAGGTCTTTTCGATATATTCACTCCTGACCTATCATAGTAGTGAATCCCTACACCTATCATAGGAGTGAACGTAGATGTCGGTACATAATGTAGATGGAAGTTTGATCTAGATGTACAGTTTTCCGTATTTGTCTTTTGTTTTCTGAGGTCCGGTGCAGTTGATGAACCCTCGAACGCTATATTGACAGGACGGCAAACAAGGAAGACAAGGGCTTTTGTCCTGACTTGACCATTGTCAGGGGAGAGGGTAGCGAAAGGAAAAATAGATAACGACTCAAGGGAAACACCGGAGTGCGAGAAGGTCGGGAAAACCTCTGACGCAAAAGGGGAGTCGAAATTCAACTTTCCGCGTGGTAGTTACGAACTGATTTTAGAGAGGGGAGGCTATTGAAGTTGACGGAAACTACTGGAAACTGGAAGCTTCTGTCAACTC
This sequence comes from Stenodema calcarata, assembly GCA_963920205.1. Taxonomy (NCBI): domain Eukaryota; kingdom Metazoa; phylum Arthropoda; class Insecta; order Hemiptera; family Miridae; genus Stenodema; species Stenodema calcarata. The sequence goes on along the minus strand of OY986061.1, from coordinate 20,761,789 downwards.
TTCTCCCGGAAATATGCGGATATATACGAACAACTTGCTAATGATGAAACTGCCATACGAGATGGCAACAGTATTTTATTATACGGTAAACTGCGCTGCTTGTGACTTCCCTTGTTGATTATTGAAGAATATCAAGATGATTCAAATACAAATACGTATTTCACCGGTTTAGTTGACTGTGCGGAGAGCACTCTTTCCAAATAAATAAATTGCTTATTACTTATCCTATAAATTGCTTAGTATTGCAACAAGATGAGTTATCCAGGGATTTTAATAATACGAAAGAAGAGGGATAGTGGGTACCTCGAGTCGACGGAATAAACAGTTTCAAGTCAAATGCACCCTTTCACAAGACAAATTCACCCTTTTACAAATGAAATTCACCCTTTTAGCGCTATTTTGAAAAAAGGAAGTTATTATCCTCGTTCCAAAATTAAAAAAAACTGGAATTTCCGAAACACTTTTAACGTAAAGTCCGTCTCTTTGCTCTTTCCTCTTTGGAGACATTTTACATTTATGTGTTTTCTGGTTTATATGTTTATGGTTTTATAAAACCAGTTATTTCTTCAAATATGCGCTCTTAAAGCCATGCTACAATACAAACATATGAAAAATTAATAGAAAATCCGTTAAACCAATGGCTGGCTAGTGGCAGATGTGGTAAATTTCAAAAGTACGTCAACAACATAATTTGAACAATCGGTGTTGCTTATAGTTGAATCACCTCGAGAAATGACTTCCATAGGGTTATTCTGAGGGTGAATATGATTGTTAAAAGGGTGAATTTGACTTGAAATATGGTTAATTTAACTTGCAAAAGGCTGAATTTAACTTAGAAATGCTATAACCTGGATGGAGATAAAATGAGAACCCTTTCATTATATTGCATTCCATAAGACACATTGATCTAATTGACTACAACGAACCCATTACCATATCACGTTAGTGGTTCGATCATTTTAAAAGAAAATGAAACCGAATTAGGATTGTAACTAATACTAAGTATTCCCGGCACGCGAGACGCTGACGTTGACATATTTCAACGATAAACCAATTCGTTATTTCCGGAGGGTTCGGTAACTAGAGACCGGTAGAATCTATTATCGAAAGCACGGGTTGTCGGTCCTTGTTGATTATTCCCAAGTAAAGCAATCTGCATTTTCAATATAAATAGATCACGGCTTCAATAGATCAATGTGATTAGGTTAATATAATAGTGGTTATTATTAATATTAATATAGACAATTCCTCCCAGCGAAGGGAAAACTGTGGAGTTAGAACCTTGACATGAAAATTTCTTTGGTTGACACGTTAGTTTTTTGTGTAATTTTTCAAGTTTTTTCGATTCTTCTTGTTACAACATTTCATAGTTTTGTAGATAACTTGAACCACCCGTAGTTTTGTTGTTGACTTCACTGTTACCCTCATTTTTTTATCCTGTACAGCTCATCTGCCTCTGAAAGTACGTGCGTCTGGTTAGCATGAAACTATTCTATAAAACCTAAGGATTCCAACGAGCGTTGAACGATTACCGTGGGATGCACACAGACGGAGTTACAGTTACTAACGGATTGGTTGTACGTGAAAATCAATCCGTACTAATCGTTACACAACGTCGCTGGGAGGCCCGAGCAAAGACATGTCAAAAGGACGGGACAGCACTGACGTTGTAGGTAAACGCTTGATGTAAGATACTCGATGTAAGCAAAGAAAGTGTAATCATGATTGAGGACGTTATTCGGCCGAATTTGGTAGGTTAGTTCTAAATCACGAATGTGGCTTAACCGAATGTGGTGAAATCCAATAGCACTTCGGATCATGATTAAAGAACGTAAATCGGGATTCGGATCGTCTAACCGTGATTTAAAATGTTGGTGAAATCGAAATTGCTTCAAGTGATAATATCTCAACGTACCTCTCAACATCCTGAGAAAAGAGTAAAAGCTGTGGATGAAATAACATTTTTGGGTCCTCCGATACGAGACTTCACATGTTCTGGAGGGAACTCCCGAGGATCAAGTGGCTTTAAATTTCTTAGGCGTATCCCCCCCGTGCCATTCGACCTGAGACACCAAAACGGGTTTCAATCAAGGTGACTACTTGTGCCTTACTCTGCCGTAATGTCAATCGCGGAGCTAAGCATCTTTGGTTAGGAGTAGAAAATAAATAAAAAAGACAAAAAACAAGAAGGCGAACCGAATACTTCGATTCAAGTCTCCATCTTCCTCGTTCTATGTCATGCCGTCACGACAACACGCTATTACCCGACTCGTAACATGTAATGCGCAATCCCTGATTAAACGAAAATTGGAATTACTTTTCCCGCTGAATCCAATTTCTTCTCCACCCCGAACTTCTTCGTTGGGCGGTAACCGTTTAAGAATCATTATGAAAACTTTTCGAAAGTCACGTTGATTTTCCGCATTACTCCGACGTACGCTTAAAAAACTAGTTCTTTTCCCCCTCGTCTTTAATTTTGTGGATTGCGACCAGACACGCGAAGAGCTTCCCTGTTTTGATGATTGATCGCTTCATTTTGTCAGAGTAGGACCGTTCTCATTCTCACAAACATCACCATCTCGTTTCAACCGTCACTTTGGAATGAAGCAAAAAAAAGCTACAGAAGGATTCAACTGTAACACGAAACGTTAGAAGACAGTAAACCACACGCAGAAGGTACATAATTATTTGAGAGCATTATTTATATGAATCTCTCAACTTTCAGTGAGGGAGTTTCAAGGAAAATGCCGCATTAGATACATCTTCTCTAATTGAATCGAGTTACGTAATTGATCTATATTCATGTAATACGGAGGATGAAGTGCGAACCGCATTGATTTTATAATTTAGTCGAGAGAAGGATAGAGAACCATCTGCAGTAATTTTATGAATATCTGATAAATATTCATGAAATGCTGTCGCAATGAATACGAATACATTCAGAATCTGAATTACTTAGGGCATTGGTGATAGCCTTACTTTTAATGTTGGCGCCAAACAACGATCAACCAACGACTATAATTTCATGAAAAATTCGTCTGATCAGCTTTGGATGAGGTAGGGAAGGCCATCGGTAGCTAATATATCGATATTTCAATATTCGATAGTATCAGAGGTAAGGAATCGATGACGATATTTATCGTAAAGCTCAGTATCGATACGTTTTGCCACCGATAATATCGATCAAAAATATCGATATTTACTAAAATATTGGTTGAAAAAAGCATTCAATTTTCGGGCAATGAGTTATCGACTATAGTTTTCATACCTATTTAAACATAAACGACACAGACAAATTAAACATGAATTACGACACATCCACTCGCCCATATCAAAATCAACGGACAAAGGGTTCTCCCGATGTTTAGAGCCATTCGACAATTTTGAAATTAACAACGAGGGAACAAACCAACGAGGAGACAAACATCCCTAATTATTGTTTCATCGGCCGGGATATCCCACGGGATCATGCTCTTTTGAGGGGTGATTGGATTAAAGGATGATAATAAATCCGATTGAAAAACAGTTACCGTCGTTCGGCAACCTCATTCCGGCGAAGGCACGCGTTGAAATTCATCTGTGGAATTTAGTTTGTCCAAATAACAAAAGATTTAGATAAACCTTTCGGCGAAAGATCAAAATACAATACCGTTACTTACGACACGTGCTTGGGTAGAATTCAGTAATATTTTCAGTTGAACTGGATTTTGAAGGTAAGAGGAGACTTAAATATAAGAACGTTGTAAATTCTTCAGAAATACTTTATCTATTAATAGATAAAGTTATTCGAGTTGGAACTAATTAGTTTCAACTCGAATAACAGTGGGAAATTCGTGTTAATTGTCGATTCATCCTCCCGTTGTATCGTACGGCCATGGAGTAACGTGTATCGCCAGCGAGATTCATTTAAAAAAAAATTTACTTGACAAGAAAACTTTAATAACCGCGAGAATCGAGGGGACCGTATGACGTCACAAACAGGACGAAACCCCCGGCAGGCAGTTGGCCATCATTTTCATTATTCTCCTAACTTGTACTATCTCAAAAAAAGTAAAACAAGTGACGCAAATTCCGCATTATGGATCAACAGTACAATCGACGTTAGATACAAAGAGTATGGAATCTTTTATGTAATCAAAACAGTCGGAAAACAATAGTGATGTCAATTTTGTTGTTCCTCGTATACTATAAATTGAAATCACTATTGTTTCCCGACAGTTCTGATTACATAAAAGATTCCAAACTCTTTGTATCCAACGTCGATTGTAGCGTCCATGTGTTTTGCAGAAGGAATAACTAGTGGTGATGTGCGTGTTGCAAAGTTGCACTTCTGGAAGATGGAAGTGTTTTCTAACTGATCTTTGAGGTGGAACCCTGGATTCCACCATCACCTTCATAACGCAGTTGTCTCAGTTCGGACATTCGGATTTTCACCTTCTGGTCGTCTTCAACTTCTTGAAGATCTTGTCATAGTATGATTTCGGGAGAACCGAGAACGCCTTCAGATTGTTCTCAATCAACACCAACTAACTCGATGGTCGTCTTGATTGGCTCGAAAAACGGACCAGCTGCGTAAATAGCTCATTATTCAATTCGACAACGTTGTCAAGTTATCAAGCTATCTAACACAATATGACATAATATGGTCCGTTTTTGTACACTTAAAACTACCGGAGAGGTAGCGGCTATCCACCAATGACGCAGCATATTTTTCTGACCCCAAAACCGTCGAAAACGCGATTTCCAAAAAAAAATGCAGGTAGGTCGTCTGTTGAGCAAGGCCTCAATTGATAATACGATTGAACCTAAAAATAATGTGTAGTTGAAGAATTTACAACATTTTTAGATTTGTGTTTGATATATTATTTCTACCATCACCATCTACACCTCTGTAAAGCACAAGTTGAGCTGTTCCTATGCAGTTTTACGTGCTTGGACAACACGTTGGGGTGACACTAAAGATTGCCTGATAATATTTGACTAACGCCACTCCCACGTCGGGACAATAAGGGGACACTTAGAAGGGTCTAGTCGTGAAGAAAAGCATTGGCGATTTAAAGTCCCCAATATCACCTAAGGCAAACAACCCTGATCCCCGCGAGGTTGTATTACAAAATAAACGTTTAAAACACTGTCTTTCTCAAATATTGACTCCGGCTGTTACGCTTCAGATAATATAAATGCAAATTATAGCCTTCCGATATCCTCCAAATATTGGGGGGGCGCGAAGCTTTTATGGGGCCGTTCGAGGTTGCGGTATCGCGGGGCCAAATGTGTTGGCCTACACTTCCGCTCGACACTTTGGGGTGATTAGTGGGGAAATTCAGTTTCCTCAGCCCACTAGAGACTTCACAATTCGGAACACAATCTTCATGGGTCGATTTGATAAAACTAGAGGAGTACAATATTTATGTTGGAATTGATGCAAACAATCGACCAACCAAGCAACCCTAGTGCAGACATGGAGAAACGAAGAAAGACACAGAAAATCGGCACGATTGGGAAGAATGTGGTCGTATTGAAAGGCGACATTTTTGTAGCCCTCGAGGGAAGGTTCCTTCAAGACCTTCAGATAATTCAACAAACGATGGTGTCAGTGTTGATTTTGAACTATTGGAACTTGGAAAACAGGACCCAGTTTGAAGCAGGTGGAGTGAGCGGGTTGTCAATGTCAGACAATTCATAAAAATATTACTGACAAAAGGCAACTACTTAACATTATACTGTGCAACGCGTGGAGTTGGTATCAATCATGATGGAAACCAACAAATTTCCAATGTATGAAGGATTAAAAACACCCCAAAGCTTGGTCGAAAATCCAGGCGTTTCTCACGTCTTAGCCTTCATCAAAGCCCACTTGTCGTTCATACCATTGATACTAACTAGGTTGTAGGCATGGAGGCATGGCTAATACGGTTACTTCTCGGTAATAGTAGCAGTGACCGTCTGGTAATAGGTTGTGGTTTTAGGTTATGTTGGTGGTACTTTCCCTCAAGTTCGCCAAACAGTTATTCCAGTAATAGGGTTTTTATGGTAATAGGTTATCTGGTATTATGTTAGGTACTGGGCAGTATTAGCTTAGTTTTCCGTCTACAAACACTTTCTCTCGATTCGTCGTCACAACTTCATTCAAGATAACCTTGAAATGTGTATTTTTGTAAATATTAATTACGAGAGAGAGAGTGTGTGTGTTTATTCGTAATCAGACAGAAAATTTACATTTAATTTAAATTTACGAAAAATAGGCAAATCTGTGAAGAAAATGAAAAAGATAGAAAATTATTTTAAAACTGTTGTTTTCCATTTGTAAGTTGTACTTTTAGTTCTACGCCACTAAAATAGTAGAATTTGAGCCAGATAATTTTGATTATAATTGAACAGGAAAGTTGAAAGATACTCATTTCCAACTGTGAATATTCTTACTCGTGTTACTTCCAAATGATAATATGGTGAAAGTAACATGAGTAGTCATTACCACCGATTGTGAGATTTTGTTACGTACGATAAGTGCAATAGTACGAATAGTACGTTGCAAAAAGTTGTAAAATTTTCTACTTTAATAGTAAATAGTATTTAAAAGTAGAACAAATAATGTTCTGTAAAAGCAGCAATTACAAAATATCTATAGGAATTACAAAATATCTATCTTAAGTATATTTAAGATACAAAATTTACAGGTACAAAATGAGAATTTCATTCGATCAATTTTATTGGAACTTACTGGTAGAGTGTTTTTTTCCAAGTAGGTACTGAACTTAATTTATCGAATTTTACAACATTTTTATGCATATTTGTTGCATATTTCATTAGTTTTTACTGCATATTCCATGGCATATTTGGGGCATCTATGCTGCATAGAAATCCGGTATTTACTCATGATTACCACACCTGGTGGGCCCATAACCTATTGTGGACGAATCAACGAAATCACCATCATTCGAATCCAACATTTTCCGAAAGTTAATGGAGCGATTCGTGGAGAAAACGTTACTCACCGATATTTTGATGTTCCAACAAGATAACGTTAATTTGACGTACCATTGACTTGCATTGAAGGATGTCTCATCTACATTTCAGGAACCGGGGGAATGCCAGCAGGAATCCAAACCGTATTCCACGTCATTAAAAACCAGCAGATAACAATGCAGGGGTGACCGAAGCTCGTCAACTCGCGGAGCTATCGCTGATCGGTAGCTTACTTTTTAATGAGCTATTCTATTCACCGGACGGATTCGACTTATCAGTAGTTCCCGGACTTATGATGGGCGATACACGGAATATACCTAACGAGGTGATGTCTCTTAAACCAACAAACCTCCCGTCAATGACTTTAGGCCTTCAACTATTCTCGTGTTACCCAATATTATTTTCTTTTTGTTTAGATCATTTCAGTATTCAACAAGGGAGTTCAACAAAGGGGTTGAACAAGGGAAATACAAGTAGATACCGTCATGTAGCATTGAGAATGGAGAATTTTCGCAGACTTATAATATATTAGTTACATGCAGTCTTCAAGACACATTACAGGGCGGACTGTAGACAGAATTTTAGGGAATTGGGGGTGTTAAGGCTAAATGTAGCGCTTTTAGTTGCAAAAACTGCCACCAAAATGAAGAAAATTTCCTTGACTCCTCACAGGAGTTACTGTACGACGCGACAGAAGTTGTACTAACAACTCTCAAACGCTACAACGTATTGCAAATCGGCTGTGTCGTCAAAATCTCACGATTTCAAAAGCCAGGTCGCTCTAGATGGAGAAGTGGCGAAATGAGTTTGAAGGGGGAAAAGGAACTCGCGAAGGCAGAAGAAGCTAAGATCTATTCTCCCCTCCTAATTGCGAACAGAAAGGGTTGTTGGTGACGTAATGGCTGAGCTAATTGTCTTGAGTGGAACTCCCTCCCCCTGAAACGCGTCTTCAGATCCTGCAGTCGTGAAAGGAGTCGAAAAAATCTAGCTGGAAGGCCTGTCGTCAACCAGCTAATTGACCATTTCTTTCGTGTCACTCACATTTTACTTCAGAAGTGTTCAAAAGTTTGCTTGACACTTTTTGAACGAAGGTCACGATGTTAACGATTAATTACTCGTACATTCAATTTTTGTTATTAAAATGATCATCGACAAACCACAGCATAAAGCAGAAGTTGATAATATCATTAAGTTATTATTAAGTTTTCATAATTTCACTGCGAGTGATCATTAATAACAAGAACATATGTCGACCATAGTTTTAAATATCAACAAGGCATGAGATCAGGTGTTCCAGCGTTCTAGCCTGTTTTACACTGCGTCCAGTCCCGTAATAGATTTCAACGTTATTGATTATGGTAATAAAGGGCCGTTTCGGTTTGAAATCGTTTCACGGTCGAATGAGCCGAACCGACCTTGAAAGTGTGGAAATGTTTATCGCTTTACAGGGGTTTCGCACAAGTTTCCTTCGCTAAAGCAGAGCTAACTAGAGGATTGTCTTCTTGGAATGGAGTGTAAATGAATTATGGGCTCTCTACACGCTATGCCGTAGGAGGTTCAACGTAGCGGGGGTGAAGAAGTTGAAGCACCCAAGAAGACGGATGCAAATAGAATTTACAGGGAGGATTATAGGTGTATAATTCCTCTGTAAGTTATACAGCGTGTTAACAAGCATGACCCAAAGAAAATAAGGGTGTCTGGTGTGAAATGTGCCTAATTTCAGACCAATTTTCCAAACAAGATCCCACTCATTGCGAGTTGCATACGATTTTTACCGTACATTGCTACTGATTTGTTTACCAGCTTTGTTTGTTCAAAAACATTTTTATATTGTTTTATTATATCATCCACAGTTTTAAATTGGTTATTAAGATTATTCGTTTTTGGAAATGATAATAGAAATCGGTTGAGTTTTTGACAAACTACGTCAGAAGATATCTGACCCAGACAACGTAGTAATTATGGACAACGCGAGAATCCAGCTGCAGAAGTCCAACGGTTTACTGATGAAGTCAGGTTCCAGGTACACTCCATACTCCCGGATGTTGAATCCAGTGGTAAAGTAATCTTGAAATTATCTGAAGTAAATCCTGAAGGTATTGTAGGTGTTTCAGGTATACTATAAAACAACAATGAACTATTGGCTTAGTGTAGGTTGTAGGTTCTCTCCGAGCTTGCGAAACAGGATCAGAAGAACACTTTAACATGTTCAGTGCTATAGAATGACGTTGGCAACGTTTGAAGATCAAGAGGTCTCTATGTAAGGCGAAGTGATAAATCGGTTTAAAAAAAAGACGTCCTAAAAAGACCTGAGAACGGCGAGGGTAAACCTATAAATCTATCTGTTGCTGATCCACTACGTTCTTTCTATAGGGCCCCTTCAAAAGCTCTCCTGGGTCCACATAAAGTGCGAACGTACTCTTCCCATGAGGTATTTCTGCCTCGCGTCAACTTTGAGCGGAGTTCTAAGCCGTGGAATCCCAATGGGGGAAAAAACCCTTATCCAATTTTCCGTTTTGCGGGTTTGTTTACTTCCCCTCCACACCTCCTCCAGCACACTCGAGTTGGTGATACAAAGGGAAAAGTTAATCTGGATGGGCTTCAGCTGTCAGTCATTAAAATCCGCGGGGTGTCATGAATGATTCACGAGGTTTTTCGTCCCGTTCGGGAGGTCTTCGTATGCAGGTTTTTCCGAGTGACGACGTTTCCGTGTAATATTTTGAAATCCATCTATACTGATAATGTAAAATGAGCTCACCCAGTCTATTTTCGTATAAATCCACCCTGACACCACGCTTTTCCACAACGAGTGGTATATGAAACCTGATTTGAGAGAAGGTAACGGCCAGCTGGGGGTTATCGAGAAGATGGTATACCAACAATTTTGACCTCCAATTATTATTGCAAATTTTCAAAATATTGTCAGTTATCTAGGAGACAAATCAGCTCATTGTGAAGTCCACTCTGCACCCGCTCCACCTGCATCCACTCTAATTAGAAATACCTAACCATCTCATTTACCTTGGACGAATTATGAGGAGGTGACGTTATAAACACAATTACCGACTGGGAGCCTCAACAATACGAACGGAGGGCTACGTGGCAACACTAACTAAACCTTGCGGTTCGCTCCCTCGTGGAAATCCTGAGAGTTACGGCTTATAGGCAATACCCCTCTTGCCTTCACAGTCAGTACTCGCGTTGCCCTTTCCTTCACAGCTTTCCACACAATACAGGAAGGCAAAATCCTATATAAACGGGTCGCTACAACCGCTTACCCCACCACCACCCGCTTTCCTGCCCTCCTTTTTTCAACCATATTTTCCTTTGTGGATTTTTTTTCCAAGCGGGAAATGATATTTTCCGTTCTTCAGAGGAACAAAAGAGGTGTTAAAATGGGTTTTCCACAAGGGAAGGAGCTTTCTCCTCATGAAAGCTACTTACCGAACATAAATAGTCTCCCTCCGCTCCTCCCTGCCATTCCAAGGCAATAAAAACCATTTCAGGAAACTAGATGTACACCCTTATGTATTTGGTCCAAATGTGCCCCAACGTATCCACCGTTTTCCCTCATTTCGCCAATTCAACACATTCGTATAAGAGTCACCTGTATAACGTTCTGGATTGGAAAAGCAGAGTAATGAACCGCTGTTCAAATGCTAACTACAGGACATCTTGGAAGGTCATAGGTACGTAGATTCAAAAACTCTGCGATACAACGGTATATTATCTTCTTTATGCAGATCACCCTTCTGTCTAGATCACTAAATGATAGATTAATTATTATTATGAATTATGCTTCATTATTAGGTAATAATTATTATCAAGTAGTCTAAATTATTCATATTTTAGACAATAAATTTTATTGTTGGTTATTAATAATTTTTATGCTTCATTATTAATTATTATTATTAAATATTATTCATTAACTCGATATTTGTAAACCATGTGCTGTTTGAATCAGCTGGGCCAGTTTGAAAATGGACCCGACAGGCTGCCTCACGATTCACTCTCATGTTGACGATTTTCGATCTGCTCCAACTTTGAGCCGTCATTGTGAACGAACGGCTGGTCGTACAAAGCTGTGGATGGTCTTAAAAAAATCTAAGATTTATCTAAATATGAAATTAAATCTCAATGAAATTAAATCTTAAAGTCTCTATCTAAATATGAAATAAAAACAAGTAAGTGACCTAACCATAAGTCGTTTTGGTTACCAAGGAACTTTTATATTTTTATTCAGCAATCACTTCACTAAGAAACTAATGAAAGACGACGACTGACGACAACTGTCAATACAAACTGAGGCCAAATTTTATGAGACATTTGAAAAGAGACGGGTGTTAAAACATCGGTAGTACTTTCGAACTTCGAAGTAGTGTTATTTCTATGATTCTGGAGCACTGACGTCACAGCGGAGACGGTGAAGAGGGTAGTATCGACCATGCGGGGGGTGGAAGGAATGGCGAGAGGTGAAGTGGTTGACGTCAGAGGTCTCAACCCCCGACCCCCGCTCACCCATCTGCTGAAACCAACTCCCCAACCCCCTCTGACGTCAACATGGTCCATACTATTCTCTTCACCGTCCACGCTGTGACGTCAGTGCTCCAGAATCATAGAAATAACACTACTTATCGATAGATCAACACCACTAGTTCTCAGGGATCAAATGCGCGAGGGAGGGGAAGGAGCGAGGAGGAGGAGGTGTATCGATGAGGGGGTGGTGAGAAAGTCATTAAGGGTGGAGGGGGTGGTTATGGGTAGAGGAACTTAAGTGTATGGCTTGATTCGCAACTCGCTAGGAAAGTCCGAGTGTCGCACGTAGCCAAGAGGGTGTATGGCTCTATGCCATAGAGAGCCATACACCCTCTTGGCTGGAGTTCACTTCAAATAAGAGGGGGTGAAATTGCGCAGCCTTCTCAAAGCTTACGGGCTATAGGCTTTGAGAAGGCTGCGCAATTTCACCCCCTCTTATTTGAAGTGAACTCTAGCCAAGGCTCTTCTGATTCCCCATTTCTCATATTGTAGTAAAGTGTTTTCGACCAGCCTTCAGGTTACTTATGTATGCTTCAGTTCCACGTTTACAACAAGCGTCGTTACGATCACATTTCACCTTTTTCAAAATTAATTCTCGGTCATTCTTTGGTCAATTATTTTAATATAAGAGTCTGCCTTTTTATTTTCAAAATTGTTCACGGTGAGGGACCAAGCCCTGATTACCTCGGAGGCCTTTTGATTATTTATTATAGGGTTATGAAAATGTTCAATGATCATCGTGGGTGTGGTCCGAACCCGTTAACCAAATTTCGTAATTTTAGCACAACGCTAACTAGGCAACGTGTACGCGTACGGCGGACGGGCGGGTTTTTGCAATTTAGGTTATGCTCGTGGAGAATTTTTCAAAAACCAGGTAAGCATAAAAATGGTAGGTAGGAGAAATTTTTTTTAACATTTTTGACCAAACAGCTGGAAAGAGCACACCGAAAAACCCCAGAGACGGAGTTTAACTTTTTAATTTTCATAGTAAGTTCAACTCCTTAATTTTCATAGTAACGTTCGTAAAAACCTTGGACGCGTTTTTCTCAAAATCGACTTTTGTCGCTTACCAGGTATTTGCATAACGCGGTCATAATATGGTGTATATTATACACCAATGCTTAGTATTGGTGTATAACATACAGAATATTATTCTGTGTTCGAAACTAAATCACGCTCGAACAGATGGACAGATTTCGATCAAATTTCTCGGACGGGCTCGCATAACCTCTGAGGGTGTAACAGCTGATTTTTTTTTTCAAAAATACTAGGCAACGCACCAGTAAGGAGACTGAGTTGAACTTGATATCTGTGTCACTAAGGTTGCGTAATATTCGTAGCTTTACCAAGTCGACTTCATAACTCTCGTCAACTTCAAGCATAACAAACGACGAGGTATGAGCGAAAAAACTAAGAACAGCAGAGAAAAAAACTTTTTTGAAAATAAAAACAACCGCAAAAGGATTTTCTCCGAAGGAAGTCTCCGCGCTGGTTTGATGTGCAGTAAAACTCTACCCTTAACCATCGCTAATTTCACCTCCCCGACAAAACCTCTAGTTTTACGACCATACATTTCTCTCTCCCCTCCATAGAAGCAAAGTTTGTCCCTTAATTTACTACCTTAGCCGCGGTTTATAAGGTCTGGTGTTAAAGGGGCAGCTTTAAAATAAAAGTTGGTGCCTCGTTTGGCCCTTTGTGCGGCTTTGTGCGCTTTTCCCCTGCCAAGCACTCCGTTGGCCCCCGAGGGGGAAGAAGCCCTAGTCGCTGAATTGTCAAGTTAACATACACAAACATTAACCGCTCAGTTACCTTGTTTTCTACTTGGGTGTCCCATTGTGGCGGACGGTTCATCACGTTATATTTTAGACTCTTCTAAAGACCTCGTTGATAGGCGTCTTTGGCCATTTCAAGTCACTGTTTGATGAGGCATAACCTAACAGGACTCCATTCACTCCCATATTCTTCATGAATAAATACGAACGTGTTCAATTCATTCAGGAAACCAGATAATTATAGTATGATCCCAATTAAGTGTTTTGGTTTATTTTGAAAACAATCCTTCGTGTGTTTAGCATCACTCCACATCCATACATGAGACTGTACCTGTACATTGATCAAGAAAAATTGTTCGTTTCTTTAATTATGAAGATTGGATCAAAAGAGAAAACAGAGTGGTTTGAAAACGTAATTGTTTATAATTTTGTAGGCAGCGAAATGGTCTCAAACAGTTTCTTATCCTGGTTATTTTATCCAAGCCCTGGGTGCGATTATAGGCTGAATAAGATTACAGTGCACGGCCTAAACTGATTCCTGATGGTACGTAGGATCTAATGACTTTACTTAGTCGTCCAAGAGAACGTCTTATTTACGATATTAGCATTTTTAGAGAAACAATGCTGGAACTCCACGAGAAAGTTTCTTACACGATGGAGCGTTATCATTCATTTCAGCCCTCATAGTTATTTTTTTTCTCTCGGTCTAACTGCCTGAAGAACAAGGATAATCAAGGTTGGGATAGAAGTAGTCAATCCATCAACAGTAAAGGCGGCATCCGGCATCGCAAGTCCGATACTTCCAGCTTTAACGAGCGACCTCGAACGCTCCAACTAACCTCAGAAAACGTTGAGATAAGGGGGCATCTAATTAATTCCACATTCCATCGCAAGGTGGATTAACGAAAAGAAGCGTCGAAGGAGGCCTGTGGCGAGAGGGTTAAAAACCCGGGAGATAAAACCCCCGGGCTGGACAGGTGTCTGTTACTCTCCCTACCATGCAATACTCTTAAAACAACCATAACAAACTTATTAGCATCTATCAGGGGGTTGGCTGGTGCTGGGGTTCGTTTGCTGCACGCGAACTGCCGCTCGCTTTGCCCTATTTTATCTCCCTCTGGTTAACTGAGCTCCAATTAAAACAAGCAGATACAGTGCAGTGATGGGGTTAAGAAGATGAAAACTTTTTGTTACTCGACCATAATATCATAAAACTTTGTAGGCTCACGGGGTAGTTTGGCTTTCACTCTCAACCAAAAGATAGAAACGCGGAAGAAGGTTTTTGATATTGCAATATGATTTTTTCGACTGAGCAAAGCAGATAAAGGAGACTTTGATATCACAATTCTCAACTACAAACTAAGAAGCAGCAACTGTCGCTTCACAGGAAATTGTGTACTTGCTAAATGAGTTATGAAGGTATAATCTCTTCAAAACATGTTTAAGAGGATAATACACAAATTCCACTGCGCATAGGCTGAGTCTCTGAATAGAAAGTGAACGGAGGTGGGTAGTATATAGGACAGAAAAAAACAAGATGTCATCGCGTGTTATCATGAATGAAATTATTGCTCATCTGAGGTATAACTTCGAATATGAAATGGGACTTCCATTATCCATAATATCGATGGGAGGCTTTATGACGATATATTGTCGTTCAATTCACTGTGCAAAACTAGAACAGAACACTCACTAAGGCCTTTGACGTAGACTTCGTCAGCTTCTAGTGGACTTCCTGGTTCGTACTACGTACGAATTTCGTAGACTTGTTAGAGCACACCATCAGGTGACTAAACTTTTCCGATTTTCAGGTTTTGCCATCTATCGAGTTCATAAGCCCCCACTTTGCAACTCCTGTTGAATAGTCCGTAGAAAAGGGATAAGAGACAAGGCAGGGAACGAGCAGATCCGCCGAATAATCGGCAGCTATCTACTCAGACATGCAGGCACCGGAAGGGGTTGGGGATGAGAGTGAAGGCCTGAACGAGAGCTTCCATTAAGATGAGGAGAGCTCGGGTCGTATAGAAGTTCTGACTTGTTAATGAAGGGGATGGAAAAATAATGGATTAGTTGTTGTTCGGGAAATGCCCCTCCAATAATCGAATTTTCCTGATTTTCCATGTACAAATATAAGCGGGTTATTATTTTTTACTAATCATACACTTATCTTTAAAAAAGCCAAAAATACTGCAAAGTTATACGACCAACAAACATGTTTCCAAACAATTGCACTAAATTTTAGCTTCAGCACCAATTACCATCAACAAACATAACAAATTAGTAACCTGTGTAAAATAACAAAAAATGAAACCTCTTGTGAGGACCTGCTTTCTGTGATGCAGTATGGTACCTCACTATTTAAACTTTTCCTTCCGATGAGGAAGGTACTAGCTGGATTTTAGGTTCAGTAGATTCATTGGGTCACATTTCTTCACGCTCGTTATTCATGCTTGGAATGCTTAGCAAAAAACTCTGCAAATTCTTGACACAACGGTTTATTATCTTCCTTGTGCAGATCACCCTTCTGTCTATACCAGACTGTGTTGCAAATCGGCACCATACCATATTCTCACCTTACTCATACCATACCATACGAATTTCTTTCCTATCATACCATACTGTACTATACCAAATCATACATACAATATTATACCATACCATACTCATACCATGTCATACAAACCGAGTGAATATTGAAATGTCATCCATTTCTGACCTATATTTAAAATTTCAAGTATCTAGCTCATCATCAAAATTTAATTTGTTTAAACAAATAGATATTATTTTAAACAATTTTACAGACAAGAAACCGGGTGAATATTGCATTTTGATCCAGTTCTGACCTATTTTTAAAATTTCAAGTCAATACCTCATCATGAAAATTTAATTTGTATTATTACAAAAAGGTATTATTTAAACAATTGTACAGATGAGAAACCGAGTGAATATTGCAATGTGGTCTATCCCCGACTCACGGTTAAAATTTCTAGACTGTAGTTTACCGGGAAGATGAAAAAAGGTAGTTTTATTCTGGGCGTCTGGAGGTTGACCCACTTGACGGCCGTTATCGACGCGAAAGTTTAGTGTTTTTCCTAAACCTTTGCGCGCTCACTGTAAACGTACGGCTGGTCGCACAAAAATCCAATTGGTCTTAAAAGATTCGTAATTTTTCAGGTCATTCAAAAGTGAACTAAACATTGCACGGTTCAGTTAAATATTTTGAGATATGACATTGTCGAAATTTTAAATTTCATTTTGAACCCCTTCCCCTTCCCCTTGACCTAGGGTTCCGAAAAGTTTCGAGGATCGTTGTGGGGTTGGTCGGAACCCATAAAAAACATTTCGTAATTTTAGCTCAACGCTAACTGGGCAAAGTGGCGCGGACGGCGGACGGGGGACGGACGGATTTTTTTTTATTCGATTTTCTGAATCTACGTGTCTTGAAACGTAAACCAACAAATTTTGAGGGGGGGTTAAAAATTTTTTTTCTTTGGGCGATTCCAATGGTTCATTATCGAAGATAAACCAAAAGGCGTATATCTACTAAGCGGAAAGGGCGTATCTCCTCTAAATTGGTTATGACCTGAATTTCCATGAAAAAAATGACGTAGTAGGTATGTCGTAGATTAGATTTAGATTAGATCTACCGTATGATCGTAGATTAGATCTACCGTATGATCGTAGATTAGATCTACCGTATGATCGTAGATTAGATCTACCGTATGATGTCCCTAAAAGGGGTAAAAAACGAAAATTGCTTAAAAAACGAAAATTGCTTGTACTGAAAATCTTGATTTTTGTTGATGCGCCCTTCTTGCTAAGGAAACAGTATAGTATAGTATACTATAGTATCAAGTATACTATCAAGTATGAAGTATGAAAGTAGAGGACAAAGAGACAAAGACATGGTTGAAGACAAATCGTCGTTGTTATTTTTACTACCTCCATGGATTCCTTATGTTTATGTATACTACTTTGAAAACCGATTAATCTGTAACAATAATCGATTAATACAAAATAATCGTTAGCTATACATCAATTAAAATTATTCGATTAATGGGGTTAAAATAATCGATTATCCGATTAATCGATAATCGATTTGCATCCCTACTTCCTATTTCTACCCTTCTAAAAAACGCCTCAACTCCAAAATTGTCGAATTTTTTTTTTTTTTTTACATACCCCTGCTCAATTTATCATCGAGTCAAACGGTTTACCTAACTGAGGAATATGGGATGCTAAGCGAAACGGGCGGATCTCACGGCATTTTCCGCTAAGCATTTTGGTTGCCATGAACATGATTTCGAATTTGCGCAAAGCAAAAAAGTGGTATCTCAGGAGACGCAGCTTTCTTGCGTAGTAGAGAAAGTTAGTCGGCATGACATCCGCATTTTATGCTTAGGAGAAACGACATACGCCTATTAGCCTTAGGATTCAAGAAATTTCACAGATACGCCCTTTTTCACTAGCGTTTTTTTGTACCTTCTGGTACCCGAAGGTACATGAACGAGGTGCCATCAGGTGCGGAACAGTCCAAAGATTCTAGATATGCGAAAACCCGAAAATCCCCAAAATCAGAGAAACGCCCTTCTTGCTAAGGACGGCAGTATAGTATCATCACGACATATTATTTTTCAACGCCGATCAGGATTGTTTGGCACATTGTATAAACTTTTTTTAAGCTCCATGAAAAATCGAACGGACACACGTGTGTGTTGGCGACAGGAAAAGTGAGTTGTGCGGTCGGGGTTTCGAGACGTAGAACATCTCCGAACCACCCTCCCAAGGCTCCACTCCCGAAGTCAGAAACGCCCGCTGAATGCCTGATTGTTCCCACATTTAGCGGTAACGACTTCTCTCTTCGACTCTCTCTTCCTCCCATCAACGGCTAAGTGCCTATTATGATTCAAGACGAAACGTAGCAAGGTTAATTATCCAAGACAATACGTTTCTAAGGGCGATCGATATGGACGAAATTCGACCACGGTTGGCTACACCGCCTAAAACAATAATGAAAGGTTAATGAAGAAGATTGATTCAACAAAGATCAAAAACGACCACATTTTGAATAAATCCATTGTAAACTCATTGATTCATCCTACACTGCAATGCGAATTTGGAAGACTTCAAGAAAAGGGAGGAAGTTTGGAACCAGGAATAACAGTGACCTACATTCCTCATTCTTATAATATTATGTCATATATTTATTTCATGTGCACTTGGAAGTGAAGACAAGGAATGTCTGGAATAAGGTTGAAGTACAAAGCTAAGGCATGAAGGGTTGGAAAACAAAGAAGTACGAAGTTGGTCTCTAATGAGATGTGTACCAATAAATAATGAATCCATTAAATCTGCCCTGTTAAAGAAAAACGCCTCAACTCCAAATAATTGGTTTTTCCGGAAATCAGCTTCAAAGTTTACCTGTGAAAACTTCACTTTTGTTCCCCGCAAAACATTCCCGGAACCCCATTTTGCAATGTTTAATTAGATGAAGGTATTTGTATTAATCGATTACTGATTAATCGGTTTTCGAATACTTCAGGATTTTGAAATAGCATAAGCATGGAAAAAATAACAACGACGATTTGCCTTCAACCATGTCTTTGTCTTATAATAATTGTCCTCTACTTTCATACTTGTTACTTTTATCTGTTATATTTAGGTATACCTTCCATTAATAATAAAAATTTTCCCTTACTATGGAAAACATATGATCATGGATATTTCGGTTATCTACTCGTATTATAGCTAAGCGACATATCCATGATCATATGTTTTCCCTATGAAGCTGTAATTTGGTATTTCAGCCCCTCAGCTGATCCTGTGCTTATTCTGCTTAAGGCGTAAGTCCGAAGGAGGCTAAATACCAAAACTCTGCAAATTCTTGACACAACGGTTCATTATCTTCTTTGTACAGATCACCCTTCTGTCTAGATCACTAGGTCTAAATGTCTAGATCCTAAATGTTAGATTAATTATTATTATCAATTATCCCTAATTATTAACAATTTTATCAAGTACCTAGTGAGAATTATTATAATTTATTGTTAGGTATGAATAATTCGTATTTATTATTAATAATAATAATTATTAATTATGATTAATTAATACGATAAAATTCTGGGGTTTTTAATACTACGTCGATAATAATTTTTCGATAAAAGAAGTACCTACCAACAAACATTCGAAATTACCTTCATTTCCGTAGCACGAAACGCACCTCAGAACAACAAACTCGACATCACTTAAGCCATATGATGTTCAAAAGAGCTTGTTAGTATGAAAATGGACCTGTATTTCAACAGTTTGATTCACGATCGGGTTGTGAGGCACAATCTTTGAGCCGTCATTGTGAACGAACGGCTGGTCGTACAAAGCTGCGGATGGTCTTAACAAATTCTACGCAACAAACTCTATCTAAATATGAAATAAAAAACATACCGTTCTATATGAATTTTTCGAGATATGAGATTTTCAAATTTTCAAAATTCGTTTTGAACCCCTTCCCCTTGACCTAGGGTTATGAAAAGTTTCGAGGACCATTGTGGGGTTGGTCTAAACCCATAAAAAAAATTTCGTAATTTTAGCTCAACGCTAACTGGGCAAAACGGCGTGGACGGCGGACGGCGGACGGCGTACGGCGTACGGGGGACGGCGTACGGCGTACGGCGTACGGCGTACGGCGGACGGACGGATTTTTTTTTATTCGATTTTCTGAATCTACGTATCTTGAAACGTAAACCAACAAATTTTGAGGGGGGGTTAAAAAAATTTTTTCTTTGGGCGATTCCAATGGTTCATTATCGAAGATAATAAACCAAAAACAGCTTCATAGTGTGAATAGCATATAAATTAGCTTTAGGAGCCACTCAGCTGATCCTGGGGTGCGTCAAGTTAAAGTCCTAAGGAGGCTAAATGCCAAATTTCAAGTTCCTACCACCACGAAAATTGAATAAAAAAAGTCACATTTTTTGTATCACGCCAATTCGGGAACGACCCCCAGCCATAAGACATTTCCATGTCTAAACTAATTTATTCATTTTGCCATTCCATTCTCTTCATTAGCTTTAAAATTTGATAATAGGTCGTAACCTACAGATGAAGAAGACCATCGGATTTTTAGAGCGTGAGAAAGCAAAATTTGCTTGTTATATTAGTAGGTACTAATTTCAAACGCATAATTATTTAGTAAGTAATTATGCTTTTGAAATGAGTACTGATATAACAATCGATTATTTGCGTTCGACTAATCGTAAACCGATGATTCAATACCGATCAATTGGTCACATCAATTATTAACTTACGATTAATCATTAAATGATTAATCATTAATCATGAATCATTAATCATTAAATTAAATTTTGATGTTGTAATCGATTATTTGGTTCCGATGTTGCATCCCTAGTAGGAAGCAAGATGAAAGAATATTAGCTCCTATATTAGCTCATCGTGTATTTAAATTATCTTGGATAGAATGTGTTGTACCCTCTGACAACGTACATTTATGCAGCCGAAACCTCTAAGAAGAGCGCACAGATGATTATGAGGGTAACGTCATACCGAGGGCGTAACATTGTTACCCTAGGTCGCGTAATAGTCTGAGTTCAGATTCCACGCGCAAAGTGTGAATGGATGGTTCCCTATCTACTAGTTCCAGGCAGCCGAGGTGATGATAGACAGCTTATGAAATGCCGCATAGCGTCAATACAAGGAATTGAAGTATCTGTAATATGAGAGGTGTGGAACGTCGAACACCAACGGTGCAAAATCATCAACCTGTAGAAAACCGACCGATGGAAAGTGGTTTTATGTGCACAATGGCAGTTTACCCCTTCGCCCCACCACAAAAACCCCCTTCCGCGTCCTTTTAAACATTGATGGGAGGACCCTGAATGGGTCCCACTATCGACGCTTCCTTCCTCCAGCAAACTCTCCGTGCCACGCAGAAGGTTTTGACTGATGAACTCGCTTTGGCGTTATCAGCGTTGTTTCCTTCTATGTGCAGATAACACCCCCTCTCTACCCACCACCCGTTGCATCGGGTTGCGTTCGCTTCATCAGTGTTCCAACCTCGCTTGACATGTTCGAGGCCTTGTGTCTGGTCGGAGGGGGATGAGGGCATCCGGCGTCATACGATGGCCGCGTGTGCGATACACACCCGCCCCATCCTGACATCTCAACCCTCTCGTCATGAAGTTCACCTCAGTAATCAAATGCCTCTCATACGTCCGCTTTGTTCGATATAATGAATTGGCTCAACAACCTGGAATCAATCCTGACAAACACTTTTGTTTTTTACAGAGAACATGAGTCACGACACCAAAATTCAACACTATTGCAGAAAATATCTCGTGTTATAGAATAATTCTGTGCTATTTTGGTTTATTATCTTCAATGATGAACCATTCGAATCGTCCAAGAAAAAAATTAGGTAGGTAGGTACCCCCTCAAAATTTGAGTTTATTTTTATTTTATTTTTTTTTAAATAAATAAGCTATATCATAGTTATATTATGTATAATATAAATTCTTATAGCCATGCTGCATGACTGTGGAATTTCTTATTATCATGTATTTATTACACACTCCCATTTCATTTATTCCCGTGTTGATGTAGACGAACATGAAAACGGGAATAAATGAAATGAGAGTGCGTAATAAATACATGATAATTAAACATCCACAGACATGCAGCATGGCTACAAGAGCGAATTTTCGAAGAAATAACTGTCTTTATGTAAAATGTCTCCATTTTACTGGTTTTATAACAAATTTCTTCTTTTTCTGCTGAGTAACGCCTCAGTGTATAGTTACCTATTGAAAATAAAAGGAAAAGACTCAATTCAATGAAATTTAATCACAAGAATTCCACAATGCCACTACCTAGCCTTCTGGATTTCTAGTTCTTACTGAGAAGTTTCGACAAATTTTCAAGTTCAAAATACAAAAACTCGATAGATGAAAAACTATCGATAGGAGGCTACAATCGACCTATCGATTGTACTAGCTAGGCACAACCACAGCGCCCTCACTAAGAACGAACGGCTGGTCGTAGAAAAATATTTGAATATCTAAGAAAAAACTACACCGATAGATTTAACATTTTCGAGATGGTACGTTTTCAAAATTTCAAAATTCTTTTTGAAACCTTCCCTATTGACGTAGGGTTTTGAAAAGTTTAAAAGATCATCCTTGGGCTGGTCCAAATTTCAAAATTGTAGGAGAACGTTAACTTTACAAAGTGGCGCACGGCGGACGGACAATTGTTTTCTGAATCTACGTTTGTTGACACGTAACCCCTCAAATTTTGACGAGGGGTTGAAATGTATTTTCCCATTGTCGATTCCAAATTTAAAAGTAAGCTGTTAAAAAAACATCGCACGAGTATTTTTGCAATGCACTTTAATAGACTTAGTCTGTGCCTAAACAGTAACAGTAATTTTCGTGTTGATAAGCTACTTCCATTAGTTCAATTAGCTATAATATTGGAAGTACACCCTAATTTATTCAACAAAAAACGCATGATTTAAGATTTTTAACCGTTCTTTATATAATAACCAGCCGTTTGAGAAATAAATTGGAGTGGTTAAGAGATCTACATTTTCCTACTGCTATGTCAACTTGCCCATCTTGTTAGCCATTTAAGGAAAGAATTCAACTCCAGCATAAAACAGTGCCTACTTAGGGTCGAACTGAATTTATTTATTTATTTATTTATTTATTTATTGATACGGCCGAAGCCATTTTACAAAGTAGGAAAATAATTCGAGATTTCACCCGTAAGAGAAACTTAAGATAAATAGTACAAAAATTGATACTGGTGCACAAAGAGAAGTAATATGTGATAAAATGACGATGAAGAAAAGGAAAAAGAACTGTCACTGATACTGATAATTAGAAAACTGACGTTTGAGGCTAAACTGAGAGATACAAAAAAAGTCTGATGACGTGGCTTGGATAAACGCATTAGCTTCTCGTGGCATGCGGTATAACGGTCGATGCAGAAGGTAGTTGTGGGCGGCAAACGGAACGTGGAACGTCACAGATGAACGGGTGCTGTAGTTTGGCACATTGATGTTGACTCTGGAGAGAAGGGACGGGGACTGGAGAACGCCATTCACCAACTTGTGGTAGAACATGATGTCTGCCATGCATCTTCGATTCTCCAGGCTTGGAAGATCATAAAGCACCGCGAGACGAGAATAGTCCGCCTGATCAACTGGCATCCCCAACTTAAAGGCTATATAGCGCAGGAATTTTCTTTGTACACTCTCCAAGCTGTCCTTATGCACCTCATAGTAAGGAGACCAGACCGGACTAGCGTATTCCATAATTGGACGAACTAAGGACTTATATAAGTGCACAATGGCCTCCACTGACGTGAAGTCTCTTGTGCAACGCTTGAGGAAGCCCAAAGTTCGCAGTGCTCTCGATGCGACAGCATCCACGTGGTTGTTAAATGTGAGCTTCTGATCCAGCAGAACTCCCAGGTCACGAGTTAACTCCAGTCTCCCGAGAGGGAGCCCATGAATAAAATAACGATGCTGGATGAGCTCCTGAGAACGAGTGTATGAGGCAACGGTGCACTTAGCAGGGTTTAGAGCTAGGTGGTTTGTCGAACACCAAACGAGAAGGCTGTCAAGGCTGTGCTGCAGCTGGAGGCAGTCCGCTGACGACGAAATCCGTCTATAGATCTTAAGATCATCCGCAAATACGAGGACCCTGACATCACCCGAAGAAACCATTTGGCCAACACTATTGATCAGCAACAAAAATAAGATAGGGCCAATATGGGAACCCTGAGGGATACCGGAAGAAGCAAGGTAGGGCGTGGATACAGCACTTTTTAATCTAACTCTGTGAAGTCTACCGTCCAGGTAACTGTGAATCCAACTTAAGAGGGTACCATACACCCCAAGAGAAGATAACAGCGCAACGATATGCTTGTGAGATACCCGATCAAAGGCTTTCGCAAAATCGACAGACAATACATCCACCTGCGAGCCATCACCAAACCCAGACATCACGAAGTCCGTAAACTCGATTAGGTTGGTTACCGTGGAGCGACCCCTCACAAATCCATGCTGTTCAGGCACAATATAACTGGAGAACACGGAGGTTAGTACCTCAACTACCAACTTCTCCAATAATTTGGGCACCGATGATAGGGTGCAGATTGCTCTGTAATTGCTTGCAAGCGATCTACTGCCAGATTTATGAATTGGCGTAATAAAACACTCCTTCCACTTCCTGGGAAAACAACCAGTGTCAAGTGATCTATTGAAGAGCATGGTCAAGGGTCGGGCCAGCGAGTCGCAACAAGATCTTAGCAGGCGTGGAGGAACACCATCCGGACCAACACCACCACACGGATCCAACAGGCTGATCACACGAGCCACATCCCTGACATCAAACTCCATGGAGCCCACGGACACCACTTCTACTGGATCATAGACGGGGTAGTAAGTAACGGGAGCCTCATAAACATCTGAGAAGAAGGAAGCAAACAACTGGGCACAATCTTGAGGTGTAGAGGCACATGATCCACCCAAAGTGATGCAGTCCGGAAGAGCATTAAATCCATCTTTGTAATTTACAAAGTTCCAGAACTCCTTTATGTTTGAGCGAATCGAAGACTGGACGGAACTTACATGACTCTTATAATCAAGTTCAGAGAGCGAAGAGCATTGTTGACGCAGTTTTGAGAACCTGACGTAATCAGCATCATTTCCAGATATCTTCCACCTAGCATGCGCCAACCGTTTCAACTTTGTTAAAGAAATCAAGTTCATAGAAAACCACCTGGGGAACTCGTAATTTAATGACTTGGTCTCAGGGACAAACTTTCTTATGCCAGAGTAAATGACTCCATAGAAACGCTCGATCGACTCTTCTAACGGTAGTTCAGTGATATAGTCCCAATCTTGAATGGTGAAAAACTTGTTCATTGCCAAGTAGTCTCCTCTTTTGAAATTGTACCTGAACCGATCCGGCGCAAATCTCTCATCAGAGGTCGACGACAGTTGCACTACTAATTCAATTGGAGGATGAGCGGGATCAATATCAACTAGTTTAGCTGAGGCACGAAGACTGATGCAGTCACGGCCAATATTGGAGAGCACCAAGTCAATCAGATTGTTAGAAACATTTGGCACATTATTAAATTGGAGAAGGCTGTGAAGGCGCATTGCCTCAAAAATTATTCGATCTTTTCTCCCCATGTGACTTGGCATCAATTCACAGTTCCAAGAATCCCACGCAATGCCAGGTGTATTGTAATCTCCAATCAATAGGACACTGAAGTCCGGGAAAGACGTTGTGACAGCATCGAGATCATTGAAATGACATTCCAACAACTCAGGGGGCTGGTAGTCCGGCATATAAACACATCCCAGGATCAATCTGTGATGTGGTAATATTACAAAAGACTGTTCGACCCGATCCGAACCAGACCAGATCGTTGATTTTATATTATTCGACACCGCAATCATAACACCGCCACCTCTTTGTTTCAAACTATTATTTTTGGTAGAACGATCCGTTCTATACACTCTGAAGTTATGCAAGCCAAGTTCATTTGTATGAACTGCCTCAGAAAGCCAAGTTTCAGTGAAAAATAATAAATCATAAGTACAATGTGAAGCCTGATGGATAACCGTGGAAAGCTTAGTATTCAACCCCCGCACATTCTGATAAAAGCATGAGATCATGAGTGGTGCTGCCCGTTTTTTGAACCAGAAGACGAAGAACGATGCGTAGGATCCTTAGGAACTATCCTTGGTATCCCTGAGACGTAACGAATGGTGAGGTTTGACTCCCCAGATTCGATCCTTTGACTTAACTCGTCGCGTAGGTTTTTGAGAAATTTCCGCTGTGAATTAAGAAATAGTGCCTGGAAAATATGAATCACACGTAGCTGTCGTTTAGGTTATTAGTTATCACACCGTTATCTTTCTCTCACGCACTAGTCCACACAACAGTACATATATCTTGTTACAGCTATGTATTACATTAGACTCAAGATTTATAGCCGTCCCGGGTGTCTCACTTTCTCATTACGAAAACTGGCTAAAGGAACGCAGGCAGAAGAGAAGAAAGTAAATGGGCGTATGACGTGCAACTCGATGCAAATCCTTAAGATCCGCTCCGCATCCGTCACAAGAACCCATTGGACAGGGATAGGCCCAGAAGTTGACTTGGGTGAAGGCACCTTCGAATAGGGGAAAAGTGGAGGGTTGGGGAGGTCGAGAATTTATTATTTTTGACGGTTACCACAGGAGGGGATGTGATGGTATGGAGGAACAGAAAGGAAATCGCACGCTAGATGGCGTGACTGAAGCTCCTCCTTATCCGGCCTTTGCCACGCCGATCTGTATTAAATTATAAAGGTACCTCGCTCTCCAAGTGGGGTGGGAAGTAATATATGTTTATAGTAATTAAGGCTGCATTACCTTAATGAGAGTAGAGAGGCGGGATCACCTGCTGTATCATTACGACGCTGGCTATCTCCATTCTCTCGGAACTCAACTCCGGCAGGACACGTTCACTGGATCTATACATTCAAACGCTTCTACAAATTACAACTCTGACTATAGCGCTGAAGTTTCATCCGAGGATAAGTAACTGAATCCTTATTGTTGACCAGGAGCGTAGAGTGGCTCAGGACATGGGGGGTACCGAATCGTATATTATTTTGAAGAAAGATTTGCGCAGTTTGATGCACATCCAAATCTTAATAAATAAATGTGAGATTAACTACACTGGTGTTTTTGAGCAGCTTTGTAATACTAGAAAAACCACTACACGATGATGTTTTTTCAGAGGATAACAAAATAAGAGGTTTTTTGAACTACACCCTGATAACCATTTGTATCTATTGCAGTTCTCAACATTAAAATGTCTATTGTAGTGACGGTTACGTTCCTTGACAACTCCCTGCGAGGTTGAACGGCGGGCTGTAATTTGCCGAATTTTTGGCAAACTAAACAACCGCTGAACTAATGAACAGTTGATTCTGTTCTATCCAACTATCCATTTAAGGAGGATAAAAACTAAACGAGCAACTCAAAACTATTAACAAACAACAGCGAAATCCGCAAAACAAACAAGTCTCCAAACCCTAAAATGGGATGAAAGTGGATCGATATGGAATCGATTAATATTATCGATCCTCCGCCCTCCCGCGTTCTATCATACAAAAGCTACGCCTGTGCATTACAACTGGAAGTACTAGCTCCAGCGTCCCGGCCTATGTTAACCCAGTGAAGAGATATGACCACGTGCGCTGTAGGTTGACGTCATGGGCTACCGCTAGAAGCTTGCGGTTCCCCTGTAGCCTTCAAATTGGCGGGTAATTACTGTAATAAGAGATTCTTTATTTTTCTATGATGACTTGGCTTCGGCCAGTCATAATTATTGGATACAAGATTCATTTTCGATTTATGATTCAAAGGTAGTTAGCTGTAGGTAACTGTGACATAATCAAATAATTTGATTATTCTCAATTGAATGTTGTACTGATGATTAAATATTTTGTTATTCTTAATAGATGTTTTCATCATTCAAATAATTTGATAGAATTATTCTACCTTCATTTTTCATTTCTTGTGGGGAAGTGGCGTTTCCTGCGTTTTCCCTAACGCTACGCCCCTGTTGCTGACATGTCAGCCGAGAGAATTTTGTAAAAGTACTCCTGTTTCCAAGTAAAGTAGGTAATCATTACGAGAGTGAACGCGAATATAAATTGAGTTGTGGACTCCATCCATGGCCAGAACCAAAATATTTAGGAAACGCTGTCCGGCAAGATAGGATTGTCACCGATGTATTCAAAGCGAGGTTGTAGTATCTCATATCCATGGACTAACTGGCTCGGATGTTTTTGATTATAATTAATTGTCAACAGCCCTTTGTTATGACTAGGTCGAACTAATTGGTAGGTTGGATCCCAACAAGGCAATCAACCCGTGCTCATCTCAGGCTCTGATGACCGCCTGGTTCAGAGGGGACCGCCCTCATCTCCAAGATGGTGTACATAATATTCTGATTCCCGCGCTGAACAGATTTCCACTTTTGACGATTGGAAGCTTTCCGGCTATTGAGACTAAATTGATTGAGGTGGCCAGAGGTGGTGTATGGTTCGAGGAAGTGGAATTGGAAGGGGCAAAAATGCTGTGCACTGAATAGAATAGAAAATATATTTATTAATAATTGAAACCTTTGATGTAGGTTGACTCATTATAAAAACCAGATGTTTTGGTGAGACATCGATATGACTTCTACCAATTCAAAGGTCGATATGACTTCTACCAATATGACTTCTACCAATCGACTTCTACCAATGACTTCTACCAATGACTTCTACCAATCGATATGACTTCTACCTATTCAAAGGCCAGACCCCAAATAGAGGGGTTCCGTAAAAACCCCATTTTTGTAAACATTGGACTTGAGGCGTTTTTATTTAACAGGGCGAATTCTAGTTAAAACGGAGATAAAAGTACTGCAAATTACCACATTTATGTGCAAACATACCTAAATGAGCAAGCTGTGTTGTGCTCTATGGACAGGAGCTTGTTTATATGTATTGAACCTACCTACTTCATATTTTTATTCGTTTTTGTTGCTCAAAACTCTTTGTTTTGCAAGTATAGATAGTCCACCCACCTAAGATCGTTACTACCGTGCTAGTGGTTTGAAGAAAACCAATAAAAAATAGTAATTTAGGGATCCGCGGCAGTTTGCCGCTACGCGACCGCAAGTGTGACTCAAAGGAGCGCGAGCGGATGAAGGTTAAAGGTACAGGGGCAAAACGAAATTACTGAAATTGGTAGCTGGTGATTACAAGAGGTTTAATAAGAAATATGGGATTTGTTATAGTTTTTCGAGTTTTAAGACGTGAAAATTCCGTTTAGAGGTTGGAAAGTTTAGTAGATATAAAACTGTAGTCATGACACTGCAAAGTTGGCAAAAAATACTAAAACAGATTTATTACACTAGTAGGTACGTACCAGTCATAGATGGTAGCGCAATTCATGCTTCAAAAAGATTCCACTCAGACCGAATTAAAGGCGAATTAGGGGAAGTCTGGGAGCAACCGCAAATTTTATTCAGAATACCACCAATCGCCAAAAACTCGTATTTTAGTTCGAAAGAAACAAAATCTCTCATGTTATCTTGTTTTCCCTTCCGCCAGTTCGGTTGGCGAGTTTTTTAATCAATTTAGGAGTTTCACAGCAAACACAAGTTGGGAGTTTTAATTTAAAGGTTCCCGGCAAATTAAAAGTGCGCGTTTTTTTTCTGTTCTACCAAGGTTTTCCATCAAGAGGGGGTTTTTTTAATGTTTTTACGGACTAACCTGTTTCTAATCTCGCGCCTTGAGACTAGTTGATTTTACAAAGGAATGTAAAAAGAGGTCATTGTACAACAAAGTTGAGAAACTCGAAAATAACACTGTGGCAATTTACAAATTAAATACTCGCCTACAACATTACACTGATACAGGTTATGGTCTTCATCATAATATTATCTTATTAGTGACAAATATTGATAACTAATACGTGAAATGATCAGACCTATATTTTCATTTACTCCATTAGCCCATTATGTCCCGGTGATTCCCTACGGCACAGCAAAATTTGCTGTATTTAATACAAAACCTGTGTTTAATACAGGTTTGATCATGCATCGGCAGGTCACTATTCTCGCGACTAATCGAGCCGATTCATGTTTTAGCATGTTTCTGGGACGTTTATCTTTGCTTGAGAAAAGGGGACCCTTTCGGACGAGCCATCTATCATGGGACAGTATTTTGATGTCGACCAACTTCAAGCTTTATTGGCGTAAGTACTCTACTACCTTCACTTATTTCATTATTCCTGTTTCATCGAACAACTGACATGTGTGGGCATTAATTTCTTCCAAAGTCGACGAAGCACATCATAACTGAGGAATTTAGTAAACCAAGTTTTAAACAAGAGGGAGGAAAGCAGTAGATAATGAGCACTAATTGAGCAAAACTTACTCATACAGTTATACTCGTAAATACAGTCAATGAAAACAGAAGTCGTTTGGGGATTGATGATGGTGTTCGACTTGAAAGAAGTCAATTGCCATAATCACCCCGAAGTGATACTCGATATATGCATCATGTGTTGGCCGGAAAGGTCACCCGGAATCCTTACAGGCTCTTGTTAAAAAGTTGAAACTCGATACGGTATCAGAATGAAAACGAAACATGATCTGGGGGTCGTTAGTTGCCCCATAGCCCGCATAAGGAACTTTCTTGCTGGCGATAGAATGCATTAGGATTTGGTACATTCGTACAGACATAAAATCGGACTTTATGGTTACTTTCGTTTGGTACTAGTTTTATACGTCACATGTTTTATGTGATCGTTACCAAGACGTGCGGTTTATGGGACTGAATGGGGTGGTTGTTCGAGGTGTAGTTTTTCAAAATGGACCCCGCGTGGTAGGACCAATCGTGATTGTCTCTGAGACGTCCGAGTTATATAAAAAGTGTTGGTGAATATCTTCTGAATCATTAATTAGTACGATGTGTTGAAATGTACTTTGAATGTATTTAATGAAGAAAGGATGTTGTCGGCTTTTAATACAGACAGTAAAGCCCCGCGGATAACCCAAAGCGAAAGGGTTCTTGGCTTTGACATTTAGTCTAATTAAAATCTTGCGGATTCAAAAGACTAAAACGGGGAGAGTTTGGTGCGGTTAATCAAAATAACTTGTTCCCCTCCGTACCGACAACGGGCGCGAGTAGGCCGGAAATAGAAACGCAAAAGATGAGAGGAGTTCATTAATCTGTGGGATTTTTAGTTACTTCTTTCGTGGAAAGTATTTAGACACAGAATCATGAGGGGAATTATTGAATGTGAGGGACAAACATCAGTGGGGAAAAAAACAAGGCGATTCAAGGAGAACACGTTGTGTATAAAGTGAATAAAGGATTTTGGTGATACTCACACTGTGGACCAAATTAGTAAAAAGTTGATCAAAAAGTGTTTTTGGTACAGCTGAATGTACATTCACACCAACAGTCACGGGACGATCAGATCACAGTCAGAGACCGTTCAGTCAAGATTGCTTCCGTGAGGGTTTTTCCAATGTGGCGAGGGGTGAGGGTGAGTGGTGAGGGGTGAGGGTGAGGGTTTTTCCTGTGTGGTGAGGGGTGAGGGTGAGTGGTGAGGGTTTTTCCAGTGTGGTGAGGGGTGAGGGTGAGGAGTGAGGGGTGAGGGTGCTTCCTGTGCGGTGAGGGGAGAGGATGAGGGTGTTTCCTGTGCGGTGAGGGGAGAGAGTGAGGAGTGAGGGTCTTTCCAGTGAGGGTGTTCAGACTCACAGGCACGGTACACTGTACCGGGTACAGTCGTAGTCAAATCACGGTCGTCAGGTCGCTCTGCGAGCGATCAAAACCGAAACTTGACTGCGACAGTACCAGTCTGCCGGGGGGGGGGGGGGGATGTGAATATCGAGGGTCTCACGGCAACTTCCCACATCGTCTCTTTTGGCCAAAATGAATACCATTCGAAGCGTCTTCTCCCGGCGGATCGACTTAACTAAGTATAAGTTAGGTAACATTTACATTTCTCACGATTTATTTTACTGAATTACTCAGTAAACATAGTCATTGGCAGATGGTTTTTCGGCTCTGCTGAAAAGTTGCCGAAATGTCGATGTGGGAAGTTGCCGTGAAACCCTCGATATGACACAGTCAGTCAGTCACGGGTTTTCCATAGGAGGAACCAGTTTGTCCCTCCCTTTGCTACGTCCTTCTCAATTAGAGACAGCAAATTCAAATATGTAGGTATCATAATATTATGTTAATTTATATTGAAACCTACATCACTTCAAAGATTTCCCCGAAAAATCTTGGTTTCCATTATTACATTAAAAAGAGGTTGACTAGAGTATGTACCTAAGTCAATAATAAAAGTTACACAATTTCCGACCACCTATAGAATTTACCTATAGAATTTTTTTTTGTACGTGAACCATGTACAACGGACGGACGGATTATAATCGATTTTCTAATTCTACTATGTAAACTCAATAATTTGAAGGTTGTTTTTTCAAATGTTTCATTACTAGAAGTGTGATTTATATGCAATAAAAACATACAAATATGCACATATATATATGAAAATATATTTGGTAAAATGTGCAATTAAAATTTTAAAATATGTGAAAAAACAATTAGAAATTGGTACACATAAAACATAGTACATAATGTGCATACGAAACCGCAATGCACATACAGCTTGAGTAAAAACACTAATTAAAGTAGGAAAAAAAGTGTTAAGTTTTATATAAATATTGATGCATTGAAAATTAATAAAACTCGTCACTATTGGTCCAAAAAACTGATGCAATTGCAAACCACCACTTCCTTCAAGTTTTCAAACAAAAAAGAATGTTTATTTGGCATCAAAATAGATTTGAAACGGCTGAATGACCGCTCGACGTTAACCGTAGTTATTGGGGCATATTTGAATATTCCTGTTGGATCGAGTTTAGCACTAGAATCGTCATCCTCTAATTGCAGTTTCCAGACAAAAATTTCAGCTATAATATGCATTTACTTTCTACCTGGATTTTTCTCTAAAACTTCCACGAATTTCTTCTTCATTTTGTGTCCAATTTGTGCTTCATCGAGTTTTTTTAATAGCACTGTTAAATACAGCAATACTGTCTATCAGTGACATATTTTGTGTTTCTAATGTTTCAATTTTATCTCCCAGAAATACGGCATCGGAATACAAGTATGACAAATAATGTTTTAAAGTCAGGTTAACTATTAAAGTTTTGGCTATTTCTACTGCAACGGAATCAGAAGATAACTTCGTCATATAATATAATGTCGTCACCGATTTACACGCTGTGATCTGGTGTAACACATACGAATCGGTTTTTAGCTCGGATCCTACTGCTATAGTATCGTATATCCCATTACTTCAGTCTCCCACGGAATTGTGATAAAGAAAGAAAACGTATTCATCCGTTCAGCATCGCCTCCCATTCGCAAGAAGAAACCATTGTCGACTTTATATGCCAAACAGTGTGGTGGGGGGGGGGGGGATCTCTCGAAGAAACGCAGATGAGAACGCGCATGTCCTGAGTGAATGTAAGTCTTATTTACGGTTATTCGAGTATTTTCTCTCCGTTTTACATTCGCGGGACTTCGCCCCTATGCGGATCTCTTCCATGTGTAACACGCCAACCCTTCACCTCTTAAGCCATGGAGAAGGTATAAACCGTCTTCCAACCCTCTCTCTCGTGGATTTAGGAGGATTCCTCCTTGCCATGGGGGAGAAGAGAAGACATGGGTGCGACTTGGATTTGTACTGATTCGGTGTGACGCGGAAACTGAAGCTCAGACCCGACCGTCTGGAACTTCCTGAAAATACTTTCTCTTCGCTCTTGAAAATAAAAATAGAAAACAAAAAAATTAAGCTTCAGTCGGTACTGGATACAGTGACCAGAGAGAGTTTGGAGGTGTCTAATCGAAAGACTAACAACACCGTCGCAAATAACATCATTTCCGTAAATCAATTTGGCTTTCAAAGTGGGAAAAGCAGCCAAGACGAGGTAATGGAGGTAACATCGGAAATCGTATGGCAACTAGACCAGGGCAGAAGGGTAGTGGGTGTTTGTGGACGTAGCAAAATGCTTTGACTGCGTCAAAGCTCGAGGGTTTGGGCGTTCGAGGGAAGGAGCTAAGCTAGTTTACCTCTCACTTGCGAAAAAGAAAACAGCAAGTAAAAATTCGTGAGATTTTAAGTGATCCGAAACGGAATTCTCTATCCCGCAGGGTACAATTTGGGACCATACCTGTATCTTTTGTTTGCGAATGACCTGTGCGAGCGACCTTTGGAAAATGGCAGACTGATTTCGTTTGCGGACGATTCAGTTCTTATATGCTCGGCAAATGACGAGAGGGATTTGGAACGAAACACCCAGAATGCACTAAATCATGTCACGGAATGGTATAGATGTAACTCACTAACCATGAACACAGAAAAAACCAAATTCATTAAATTCAGTTAAAGAGCTCCTATGGTACGTAGATACGAGCTCGTAGATACAATAAATGATACAATCCCGTCCTCAGGATCCACAAAAACTCTTGCCAGAAGAATAATTGTAATAGGTGCACGAAGCTCGAAAGGGTTGACTCAATTAGGTACTTAGGAGCGCACCTAGATGAAAACTTGAAATGGAAAATGTAAACTGGGCTGATTGTATCAAAACTGAAGAAATTATGCCATGCAATGTGGTTCCTAAGGAATATTTTAAGTGCTCAACAACTCAGACCAGTGTATTTTTCTCTTGTCCAGTCGCAATTGACCTACGGCATATTGGCATGGGGAAAATCCGCAAAATAAGCATGACATCTGTTTTTTCCCCTTCCCATTCCAATTGCATTTCGAAATGGAAAGATAACTGCAGTTTTTACAATACCGTTGGAAAGGTAATTAAATTTCACAACTTTTGTGAGATTCGGCAGCTTACAGGATTTTTTTTTTTTTTTTTTTTGAAGAGTAGTGATCCTCGAAACATTGTCGCTAACTACGCTTTTTTTTCAAATGTTTATTTCTCGATCTGTTATCGCGGTTAAAAAAAACTTGTGAACATTGAAAGTGCATTAGACTTGAAGAAAATTTAATGCTGATTTCAAAACTGTGATGGAACGTCGAAAAAATGAGGTGGGAAAGCAGAGAAAATTAAAGTTTCCAATGAAAAACACGGTTTTCTCAAAATAACCTTTGAAGGGACATATCTGTGGAACGGAATAATGAGATAGAAACATGCGGTTGGCGGCGTTTAACTACATTTTTGATCTAGTTTCTCCATCTTGCGTATCGTCATCAACTTGTGATACAAAACTGATCAACTTGTGTTGTATATAAAAAAAATAATAGCTAGGGTACAAAAGGGAACAAGTCATTACTATCCCTTTAAAGGCATTAATTGGCAAAAATTAGCTCATAACACCATAAATAATATTCATCTCCTACAATTAATTCATATAGAGTTAGGAACACTTCGATTCGTGTGTTAGAAATTATGTCTGGAATTCTACTGGTTCATTCAATTTTGATACGGATACGTAGCTTTGGAAATGTTTTAAAAATTACCCATAAATTCCAAAAATGAAACAAGTGACACCTCATTTTAAAGGGTTTTTTTACGCTGAACACGATGGCGAGGTCAATGCGATATCTTATTGCGTTCTCAAACTGGAGCACTTTGAAGAATGAAGAAACGTGGTTGTTACTTGAGATGTTCTTCACGGTTCATCTGCTCTAATCTGACAACGGATGGGATATCGCAATTGTGACTTCCCCATCGGGTTCAGCATTCAAAAATCTATAAACTGAGATGTTACTCCGCAAAAAAGGTGACAAAAATTGTAAGAATTCGTAAATTCGATCTTATAGCCATGCTGCATGACTTTGGGTTTGTATTTGTCCTCTCGAAGGTAGTTTATTGATTTATTTCATCAATTCGTTTTATGCATAAAATAACGTTGACGGAACTGATGGATGAGGGGGTTTGCCTTTGGCGGGTTAGGGCGATTATCAAGACGTGTATTACACAGGCAGAAAAGGAGACAAAAATTGTTATAAAATCAGTAATATGGAGACATTTTACATAAAACCGGTTATTTTGTCGAAAGTTAGCTTTTATCGCCTTGCTGCATGTCAGGATTTTTATTTGTCATCTCGAAGGTAGTTTAATAATTTATTTTATCAATTTGTTTTATGCGTACAATAATGTTGACGGAACTGATGGATGAGGGGGTTAGGGACGATTATCAAGACGTGCATCACAGCCAGACGGCTTATTAAATTATTCGTGATCTATGCTCAGTATGCCGGTTATACGGGTTCTTAAGAGGAAGTACTTTAATGACAAAAACAAAACGAACTGAACATCATTCTTATTTGAAAATTCAACTTCTCATAAATAAGCACTACAGCCAATTTACTCCACAGCGCTAGACAAGAGTGTCCGCTGTGCTGAAATGGATCGCTGTTTGCTCACCCTGTTGAGCTCATCTCAAGTACAATACCTACTTACGCCCGTTTTGTATACTAGTTCATACCTTTATAAATTAACAACCGAATTAGAAAGAGAATAGTTTGTACAACATACTGGCTGACTAGGAGGTTCTCTATTTCCTGTGGCCCCACAGATATAATGAAACTATAAATCAGTTGTTTGTAAACCGATCTTGAATAGGTACTGCCCCGGAGGTTTTTGCTCCAGTGTAAGATTTTTGTAAATAATGGATAGTACCTATGTACAACGGATTTTTTGTAGATAAATCGAGGCGTGGGGGCGGATTGACGACATCAAAAGGTCGTTATTAGTGGTATAAATGCATTTCTTAGGCTTCATTTGACATTTTCAACAAGAAAATTAGAATAGAACACATGGAAATTGAATGTAACGTGAGTAAACGTTTACTGAGTGGAAATTTCTTACCTGAATGAATTGGCGGGTCACTAGTTGTGTGATCACTATCGAATTAAAATAATTCAATTGTTTGACAAACACGCGATTCAAATGCGATGAGAAGACGTTAACGTAGTACGAGGTGAGAGCGACAGACGACAGCGAGACCAACAAGTACGAGCTGCGAAGCGCGACTAAAACCGAGTCAACAGATCCGTGCAAGACATCAAACGGTCGGGGGCGGCGGGGGGCGGCGCAAAAGGCGCTCGGTTTAATTCGTCCTCCCTCGGTCATAATCGGCCCCCGGGGGTGGAACCTTCCCCGACGAAAAGTGCCGATCCCGAACGAGCTAATGATTTTCCTTATGCGCTTTGAAAAAAAACCTCTTCGCCGACCTCCCGTTCCCATCGCGGGCTCATGAGGAGGGCGATCCGCGGGTGTCTTCTTGGGATCAGCCACAAGTCTTATGGGGAGAAGAGATCTTATGGAGGAGGAGTTCGTGGGTTCGTTGATTATTAGTAATAATCAGACGTCAGTTGTTTCATCCAGCGCAACCCAGACACGAGATGCGCCGATATCATTTCTAATTTAATCAATCGCCTAAAAAAATAGAAATGCAGCTTAAAAAATTTGCAACAAAAATCTGAGAATGTTGAAGAAACCTCATACATCAACTCTTCTTTACACTCAATGTGAATTTCATTCATAAACTGAAAACTACTGACCTTGTCATACTTTGAAGAACTGCTTCTGTGGATCAGCCGTAGATCCTGCCTTGGCAAAACCAGAGACGAAAGACTAAAATAAAGTATATTTAATATTCCTGCCTGTTCTCACAGCACCTACTTTTTCAATGTGCTTGGCGGTTTTTTTGCGTTGCTCGACTAGAAATTTCCTTTCTGAACTGACCTGGAAAAGAAACGACGAAAGAAAGTCATTTTTAAGTTTTAAAACAAGCTAACATAAAAAGGTGGAAGAGGGTTGATTTTTTATAAAAGTGAAAAACATTCACACCACCACTATTACATTTTAGATTTCTTCAAAGAAGCGAAAGGCTGGCGGAATTAACATAGAAATCTGATAAAAATGGATCACTTACGGTTTTGTTGCACAGTTGGCAGAAGATGGCAGTTCCGTCGAGCTTGAACGCTGGATCACTCCCTATCCACATTTTAAGACCACTTGCAATGGGCATGACGAAAATGATAAGGAGTGTATTTAAAAGAAATATACCATTGGATGTCGGTTTAAAGCAAGGGTCGGTATATGAGATTAGAACAGCACTGCGTTTAGATAGAGAGATGGTTCGCGTGACAGAGTTGGAACCGGAGTGAGTTTGGATTTTTCGGGATGGCATTTATATACGTTGATACTATGGGATGGAAGGGAAGGTGGCTTGGGGTCAAAAGGGGTTTCAAAAAGGGATTTGGGAAACCCCAGGGAGGTTGAACTGGGGTTTAGCGATTCCCAATGGCCTCAGGTACCGAAAATTAAGGTCAGGTATTAACTATTTTGGGAGTTTTTTCTAAGCTCGTTTCTTGAAAACATAATAAGTATACATATTTTACATTTTCTTCATATTATGAAGAAAATGTAAAATATGCGAAATATGCAGCAACATGCCAAATATGAGAAAATATGCACTAGTAACAAAATATGCAAAAATATGACATTTGAATTTCACTTTAAAAGGCACAAATGCATTCAAAAACCTTCGAAACGTCTAAATACGAGGTTTCACTCTCAAAAACCGAAATATGCAAAATATAGCAAAAATTCCAGGCTTTAATTATTACGTTATGTTCTACGGGTCTACACGCATCGACTCTCTCGAGCGCACTTGTCGTAACCCACAAAAAGGCGGGGAATGAGTTTTTTGTACTAACGTGTACTATAGAGTCTTGGGTACAATCACCTGTGAATTTCATCCAGATCTGACTACGTAAAGTACCATAAAATCAGGTTTCCCTCTGACTTTAAGCAATCACGACTGATATTGAAGCAAAATTGTATAAATCAATCACCGAAAGATCGAAAAACTATAATGCTATGGTGCTGTCTAAAATATAAGCGTCCCTGTCCATAAGCGGTCACTGCTGAAGAGCTTGGCATTTTACTTGGAAGATTCAAGAGAGCTGAAACGCCGTCAGAGGAACTGTGCTTTCTGTATTTTCTTCCATTAAAACAAAGCGCAATGTTAACGAACAATTCAAACTCGACCGTCAAGATATCGCCTCATGTCTTGAATGAAATGACTGGAAGTCAGGTGATTCAAAAGGCAGTTTCTCCTCAGGATAATCTAAAAAGTGACAACACATCAGCACTGAAGCTCCCGGCTAACTGCGTTCTCCCTCATAGGCACTTCTGAGTCAGCTGAGTACTTGGCAGACACCAGTGTTTGATTCCTTTGAAAAACTAAGTAGGTAATGTTGAAATTTCTTCGAAACATGGTTCTTTAAACATAAATAAATTATTTTGTAGAAGGGATCGTAAACACTAGAAACGTTTTTTCCTGCATTTTTGTCCTAAAACGCCCATGATGTGACCACCTACGATTTACCAGTCTTGCTGCATGTTTAAATCTACTCGTACATCTCGAATCAGGTTGAGTGGAATGCTCTAGAGACCAGCGCC
Source organism: Stenodema calcarata (assembly GCA_963920205.1). Classification (NCBI taxonomy): domain Eukaryota; kingdom Metazoa; phylum Arthropoda; class Insecta; order Hemiptera; family Miridae; genus Stenodema; species Stenodema calcarata. The sequence continues at coordinate 20,722,410 of OY986061.1, read as the reverse complement.
TATATGTTCCCATACCTCTGAATCCACGATCACATTCGACCCCTTCACTTTTGCTCGACTTTTTTGGACCAACTTTACGACTTATCCTTCCTCCCTACGTTGCTCCATGTGACTGCCGACATCCGAGGGACATTGGCAACACCTTTCGAGCTGCTACTTCCCAATTCGACGGTCTGGCCCCTCTGAATAATTCAAAGTTACAATTTATGGTGAGCAACTCCAGCGGAATCTACCCTTCCCTTATGTTATTACTCCAAGGAGTCATCAGTGCCACAATACACCCATAATATATGGAATTTCTAGCTTTCGGTGGTGCCCAACGGGCGGTCGATCAATGTGGTGGTCTATGAGTGGCAATAACATACTTAGCCGAAACAGGGGAACTCCCTGTACCAATAGAGTACAAATGCAGAGCATGCTGTCGGACCGGTATATTCTCAGATTGAGGAATAGATAAATCCAATTTCAGTCACCCGTTTCAACCCTAACCCGAGTACGAGAAGAGGAATTAATGAGGAGCTAAGGGATTTTATAACATCTAGATGTCCCGGTTGCAATTTAACATTTACAGATGGGTCAAAGTGTCACGATGCAGTAGGATGCGCCTTTTGCAATATAGATAAAGACCGTAGGAGCTCATACAAACTATCTTCGTTGACATCCAGCTACCACGCCGAAATTGGTGGGATAATAAAAGCCATTGAGTTTATGATTCAAATGTCATAATATGACATATTATATCATTGCAGGAGATCAGCTCAATAATCCCTAACCATCCAAACTCTTCCAACTACTACTTGCATGCGCGTCAACTGACATCAGCATCGAACTGCTTTGGATCAAAGCCCACGCAGGGATTAGGGATGGGGAATATTTAACGTAACCGCTTCAAATAATCTAATACGGTCCAGTAACATATTAACAGAAAACCCCTATTACTATAATAACAGTTTTGAGAACTTGGGGGAAAGGCCTTTGAGGGCCTCTTTGTCCCCGGCCATTCGGGATTCCGTGATAATAGATTGGCTGGGACTATTCCAGGTAATACCAGGTAATAGGTTACAGAAAACGAATGCGTGAAAGGTGTGCGATCATAACTGTCGACAAGTTATTTGAGTGAGTATCGAGTTAGTTTTGAGTAACAGCGACCGTCTGGTAATAGGTTGTGGTATTAGGTTTTTGGTAATACATTACCGTTGATTCGGGAACCTTTCCAGCGCCAAACGCGGACTGGGTTTCCAAAAGGAAAGGTTCCCGACTCGGTGGTAACCTGTTACCAAAATAATCTAACACCACAACCTATTACCAGACGGTCACTGTGACTCGATAACCTATTACCAAGAAAAAACCGTATTAGCCATGCCTAGCAGGGATCCGAGAAAACGAAATTGTGGACGTTTTAGCAAAACATGGTGAGGAAGAAAGGCAATGGTTGGAGATTGGTGTTGAGGTGGAAGATTTTTTCCCAATAAATCATGATGAATCATGCGACCCCCGAGGTTTACTCTGAGACAGCACGTACAGACACATGTTACTAAGTATTCCCCAGCGTATAGTACTTGGTATACTTACACATGGGTTCTTGGGCTACAACAGTGCACCTCCAAAACACACTCAAAAACACAGAATTCGAATTAATCCAACATTGGCTACATAACGAAGTTTACATAACATTGGATACGTAAGAATAACGAAGTTTGACGTTGGCAACTTAATAATTCAACATTCAAACAATTCCAGCAAATCCGACTATAGAACTGGAACGTGACAAAGAAGAAACCAGGAAGTGGATAATCGTGTCAGCCCCAACCGACCGTCAAAACTTTCTCAATTATTTACAATTTGTTTACGTCTCCCACTGGTCTTTTTCAACTCCTGCCACAAGTTGCGGCCAAGGAGGGAGTAATCAGGATGTATAGCGGGAGTTTTAAATATTAAAAAGCGTTTGTTAGGTCTAGATAAATTGGTTTAGTAGTTGAGAGTCTGACGACTAGGTGGCGCGCATTTTACGTTTGTACTAGTATAGGTAAAAAATTAAAAAAAAGCCAATATAAAAGTAGATTCCGCGCTGTTGTATTCGGGTCACTCCAAGATCCTCCATAAATAGACCTTGAAATCAGTTGTTTCATAATTCGTACTTTATTATCATTTTATCCCCAAGTAATCCCAGTAAGTGATGGGTCATGATTGCCGTATATCGAATTTATTGCCTTATATCGATCTTTATATTGCTTTATACTGCCTTATATCGATCTTTATCCTGTCCTGATTTGATCTATTTGGTCTTACATCTCCGGAGCCCTGCTCTAGTGATACATCTTGATGAGAGTGTCCCCGCTGTCTTCTTGTGATCATATTTGTTTTATCCTCGTCGCCAATGAAATAACTCACAGAAGTGAGTTATTATTTTCACAAATAAAACCCTAAGGATTTCTGATTTTTTTTACAAGGATTTATGAAGGTAGAAGGAATGATAACAACACTGTGTGGTTTGAACTCATAACGTAGAGAAAGAGGTTTATAACTGTTTGAGAGCCGCGAATGTCACAGAAAACCCTACTATACTACGTATGTTGTGAGGTTTTCCCTGAGGAATCGGAGTTTTTATTACCCTCTCCTCTGCTACCCTCAGGGTAGGGAGAGCGGTCTGAAGGGCCTCCCTGTTTGTGGAGGTGGGACTTTCCCTACACGCCCTGAATCCTCTCCCTCTCGCGTCTCATGTTTATTTAGCTTATCATTATTTGCGTTGATTTTATAACTAGGATTCTGAGGAATAACAGTAGGTACCTATGTAATGAGTTGACTGCGATACACCTCACCTCTTCGGTAGTTAGGAGGCAATCGAGCTCAAACTATCTGACTTCATGGGTGTTATGGGCACTATATGCTACGTGATCAACCTTCGAGGAGCTAATAGGTGATCACGATCACTCACTCTTCGTCATTTCCTTTTTACGTAGGTAACAACCATTCAACTTTTAATCGTTCTACCGAAAGCTATGATAAAGTTAACTTACACGGAGGTCAATTTCACGTTCCTTTTGTTTTTTCCCCTTATGAGCATATAGTCAAGTTGCTTCTTCCAAGCTTAATAAACTGTGAGGTATCACGGAATCACGCCACGCTCGGTGCTGCCGTGTACCGGTAATCGGGAAAAATCGTTCCGGAAAATATGAAAAAATGAAGAAAAAAAACACAGTCATGCAGTATGGCTACAGGAGCAAATTTTCCAATAAATAACTGGTATTATGTAAAATGGACAACATTTAATTTTGTCTCCTTTTTTGCCGAGTGACACTTCAGTTTATAGATTTTTTAATGCTGAAGACGATGGTGAAGTCAGAATTGCGATCATGACCGATTTCCCCCCGCTGAAACTCTCGGATTCTCCGTATTTTGTAAATACCAGTAGCCATTGGAGACATTTTAGGCGCCGCTTTTAATGGTATCGCAAGATTGTGTCTGTTATTCGATACCTATATAAAAAAAAGTAGGTTGTATATTGAAGGTTTATATTGTATTCATTCGAATTTTACGTTGTTTAGATTCGCAATATACCTGGAATGTGTCATACGTAGAATAACTCCCTCTCCAAACAATCTTATAATGCAATATCATCTTTGAAACATCAGTAGGTCTGATGAAGATCGTAATGAGTTATAGGAGGTTTGTTCGCTGAGACCATCAAACCGGTTTGAAACCGTTGGAAGTGCGTTTGGGCGTTCGCAGAGGCTTCCAGTGACATATCGGCTCGTCACGGCCAGGCTCGGCAGCCATGTAGGTGCGTTCGCTGAGTCTCTCAAACCGTTTGAAGCCGGGTTTCAAATCGTCATAACCGACTGGAGATTTTTCTCCCAACCACTTCTGACTGGTTGGAAACCACTTGAAATTTGGTGGCGGCCACGCATGCGCACCGGTTCACCCCCATCCGGTTGGAAATGGTTTGCTACCAGTTTGAAAACCACTGGAAATGGTCTCAGCGAACAAACCTAGGGCCACTACAAAACCGTCTACCCCTCCAGTGGTGACCTGACATTTGTAAATGTTACCCCACCGACATTTACGGAATAGCAAACGATAGGGACCCCCCTCCCAAAAGCCCCTTCACCTCTTCACTAATTAGTATGGCCTTATGAAGGAAAGGAGGGGTGCAGGGTAATTTGATGGCTCTAAACACTTTTCACCTTCTGTTGGACTGAAGCTTTTCACGTCGATCTTCTACAGAGTTTCAAAGGTTTTTTTTTCATGAAATTCACTCAGTTCATTCAGTAGGTAGGTACATAGTGAACAGCCGTTTATTCATTTACTGACCGTCAACTTTCACCGTTAAGTGGAGAACCGATAGGTAGGCGGAATATTCGGGGACTACTGTTTTCGTTTCATCAGGCGACAGCTTTTAACGTCGCTAAAATTTATCTTTGGCTGTGTGATAAAATTTCCTCGCCTGACCCTCCGGAGGGCAAGAGACTGGGAACGATGGGCGAGCAGCGGGTACCAGAATTTCCCAGTACCGCCATTAAAACAGGACACCCGTAACCGTTTGAATGAAGCCTTGTGACCCTGCCTGGCGGGCAATGCGACGGGACAACGTGCTGGACACATTATGAAGAGTTATGGGACCGGACGTTTCAAGTGGGACGTTGGGCGGGTTCTGTGTCCCGGAGATCATTTCAAATGAGGTATAACTCACGGGTGCCATTGAGCGACGAGGGATCGACGGTGGTCAGTGGGAGGTGCGGACTTTTAAAGTAAATTACAACCGTCGTGTTGGAAAAATTAATAATTAATTTATATTGAAATTCCAATTTTCTATTTCCTCCTTAACTTCTCACAGACAATCAATCGCCTAAGGCCATTCGAATACATTCAAAAGTGTTTTCCCCGTAGGCCGGTGAGAAAATTTTTCAGATCCACAGGTGGCATTAGGAAGTCATATGCCTGCATAGAAAAGTCCATGTCCGCAAAAGATATGAGTCAGGAAATAGTTCAGTTCTTCATGCCTTCTTGGCAGCCACATTTGGATGTCAGGAACCGACCGGGCAGTCCATCTCCTTCTCAACTCAGCAGTCCACATTTCCTGCCATCTCTCCCGCACCTCCTACGCTAAGACACAAAATACAATACAATTCAAGACTACGAGACATTTAAGGCCGGCAGGCCGATATTGTTCATATATGTATCTTAAGACACTGAAATTTAAACCTACCTTTATGCAGCTAAAATCTTATCAATCAATCAATCGAATGGACCTTCAAGAAGAGCAATTGTCGATTCCAATACGTCGTAAAACTCGAAAGAAGTTGACATTAAATCGACTCAAGGTGTTCATTTGAAATCGAATGGACCTAAGAGAAGAGCAACTGTCGATTCATATACATCGTAAAACTCGAAAGAAGTCGACTTCAATTCGTCTCGAGGTGTTCATTTGAAATCGAACGGACCGTCAAGAAGAGCAATTGTCGACTCAAATACATCGTAGAACTCGAAAGAAGTCGACTTCAAATCGACTCAAGGTGTTGACTTGAAATCGAATGGACCTTCAAGAAGAGCAATTGTCGACTCAAATACATCATAAGTCGAGAAGCGAGTTTAATTCACTTTGGGTGTGACACCCAAAGTCGAAATTAGTCGAGAAGCGAGATTAATTCACTTTGGGTGTGACACCCACAGTCGAAATTAGTCGAGAAGCGAGATTAATTCACTTTGGGTGTGACACCCACAGTCGAAATTAGTCGAGAAGCGAGTTTAATTCACTTTTGGTGTGACACCCTAAGTCGAAATTAGTCGAGAAGCGAGATTAATTCACTTTGGGTGTGACACCCACAGTCGAAATTAGTCGAGAAGCGAGTTTAATTCACTTTTGGTGTGACACCCTAAGTCGAAATTAGTCGAGAAGCGAGTTTAATTCACTTTGGGTGTGACACCCAAAGTCGAAATTTGTCGAGAAGCGAGTTTAATTCACATTGGGTGTGACACCCAAAGTCGAAATTAGTCGAGAAGCGAGTTTAATTCACTTTGGGCGTGACACACAAAGTCGAAATTAGTCGGGAAGCGAGTTTAATCGACTTTGGTTGTCACAATCAAAGTCGAAATAAGTCGAGAAGCGAGTTTAATCGACTTTCGTTGCCACAACCAAAATCGAAATAAGTCGAGAAGCGAGCTTAATCGACTTTGGTTGTCACAACCAAAGTCGAAATAAATTGAGAAGCGAGTTTAATCGACTTTGGTTGTCACAATCAAAGTCGAAATAAGTCGAGAAGCGAGTTTAATCAACTTTCGTTGCCACAACCAAAGTCCAAATAAGTCCAAAAGCGAGTTTAATCGACTTTGGTTGTCACAACCAAAGTCCAAATAAGTCCAGAAGCGAGTTTAATCAACTTTGGTTGTCACAACCACGAAACACAACCTACACCGACGAAACGAACCTACACAGTGTACCTCCTTGACTGGCAATAGTTTCTAAAGTGTTCCACAGAAAGCGCTGCGTTGGTTAGGTTACTGTGAGGTTACGTTATTATCAACATGGATTATTAAATGGATACTATACGTAAGACGTATCAGTGATACCGTTCAAACATTTGAAACCCCTCCCGATTTCCTTTTACAAAATCAAGTGCTTTCCCTGTGAAATTGCAATTCATTCGCTTCTGAGTATTGAGCTTCCAATGTACAATTTCATTGTAAAAGTGTGAGTTGAAGACCGACCTCAGCAAAGATGGGACTCCTGACTGACCCAGCCGGCCTCAGAGGGCGTCAAGTTCTCGTAAACAATCACGGATTCATATGTGCTGCTTTGTATTTCGCATCATTGATTTGGTATTGTCTCCTTGCTTCAGATCAAGTGAATTCAGGTATGTTTACCAAATTTCAAGCAAATGTATCATCCGAAGGCTTCAAACAGAATGTGGGATTTAATATCTAACCTACCTATTAGCCCTCTGCCCGGAACATGATTTTATACCCTGTTACAAGGAACACCGGTCATAATGACTGCTATCAGTGATAAAACGAATATCGTTCGGTTTCTGAGATTTTTCATACTTGTCAGTCTATTCATGCTCTTCAGTAACTGCATGGGGTTATTAAGAACACATTTAAAGTTAAAATAACCACTCAGTTTTATTTTATTTCTTCAAACTTGAACAATACAAACAAATCATGAAAAATAGGTATTTCTCAATCTCTAAGACTAGAAGATTATCGCAGTCTTATCGTAGTAACATTCTGTTTCTTATCAGTTCCGACGTCAACCCCCCTCCGATTGACTAGAAGGGATGATGACACCTCCTGCACTGTTTCCCTAGCCAGCATTCATACTAAACTCAATTCTAACCTTGTTATTATTAAATTTTGCCATCAATATAATATATTATTCAGATTGTCATACAATAGTACTTTCATTCACACAATACAGTCCACTTCAGCTATCGTCATTCAGCAATAATTATGGTGCAGACAGAACACCCGTCATGGTTCGAGGATAAGAGTACAGAAGAAACACCCGTCATTTTGACCGGTATAAGAACCATGCACCAACGTTACCAGGAAATAGTATAAGAATTATCACTGAGTGACGTCCAACTAAAGATGTCATGGAAAGCCAGACCTCTATTGCTGCCCGTCTCACCACTAGAGGGAAAATTGTCAACCACACCCGTCGTAATGACGGGTGTTCCGGCAGAGGGTTAAACAAACTGAGCTTCTGGCAATCTCATAAAATGATGATGATTGAATTTTAAACTGCTGTCATCATAAGATTGTGATGTATGATTACTCTTTGATCTGTATTAAGTATGCAATTAAGTACTCAAATATTTGTATATTTCAGCCACTTACCTGTCTGAAAACGCTTTGCTGCCTGGTCTAGTTGTTCTGAGTTCTGATGTATCAACAGACACCAAGAATTATCTGAAGGTAACGTTCATTTACCTCTTCGTGCATTGGTCCACTCTTCAAACTACGAACTCTAATTTTTGTCAATTAATTTATTTTAGGAGTTAGATGTCATCATGAAAGATTCCAATCAAATCCCCACTGCTTGGATACGTGGGAAGTTCACTCATATGTCCATAGAATCTTATGTCCACAATTTCACGCTCAACTATCCCTTGGGTCAAACAAGCCACGTAAGTTTCATGTTTTAACTTGTTCGACGTTTTCATACTGAACGTTATTTGATTAAGTGGGCAGTCACGTTGTTCCTGGAACCTTAAAAAAACAATTACCACAAGGTGTTTTGTAATTAATAGAACTTTTGCCAAATCTGTCGTGTGGAGTTGGTATCTGGACTCAATCCTTGGATGTACTGTGTTCTGCTCAAATTTAATAAAAAGGGGGAGGAGCTACTTGCACATAATTGTATGGATTTGTTTAATTTGACAGCAATTCAAAGGGAAGAACGTTTATGGAATTATCCGCGGAGGTGGATCTAGCACTGAAGCAATAGTTTTGTCTGCACCGTTCAGAAGTGAAGATTCTTCTTATCCCTCCACATCTGCTTCGGTCGCTCTTCTGTTAGCCATCACCAAATACTTCAGAGGTTGTGTATCCTTGCCACACTACAAAGAACTTACCAAAATATGCTTACTTTTGTGAAATAGTGACTTGCCAGACAACGTATATGGGTCGTTTCAAAATTATGGGTCCTTTCCTGTCACACAGCTCTTGTGCCTACAGTTTTTTTCATAGAAATTCAATTTTTTTGAGAGGACATGCTACACGTAGTACGGCCTCTAAATGAACCAACTAATTTGAGGTCAAAAAGTGTATTAGTTCCATAATTAAAATGAGTTAATTACCCCATTTTCTCTCTCCCTACTCATGTCACAAGGGTAGGTAAGGAATTTTCCAGATTTTTATGTTCTCACCAACCCATGTTTTATTAATGACCAAAACCTTTTTAGCTGCGGGACACTCTCTTCTACAATAATATCTTAGGGAAAAAAAAAATTTCATAATTTACATATGTATTCACCAGGTTTTATGTCTGTCACACAGTTTTTTCTCTCGCCCTACAATCTTTTGAACCCCCCCCCCCCCCCCCCCAGAACCCCTAGAATAGGATATTTCGTGTTGTGAAAAATAGCTGCCAGAGCACCACATGTCGTTTTCATCCAAAGCCAGTAGTAGCTTTCAATAAGTCAACAAGTGAGGATTTCACAACAGTATTTTAATACTTTCTCTCTCCCTACAACCACCTCATCAATTAAGGTAACTATTTAATTAGTTAAATAATAATCAATTATTGTGAATACTACTGTCATGATGTTGTGCTTCATGACATGATAACCTCCAAAACAAATCGAAACCCCCCTCCCTACAACCTCCCTACAACTAATCGAAACATTTGGATTTGTAGGGAGAGAGAATGGATTGTTGGGAGATACTAAGGCTTACATTTTGCACCGATAGGTAAGTGGGTATTAGACTGTCTTTTGAGTCGGATGAATTTACTGTGTATCTTCCAAAATACGAGATTCGACAAGATTCATGCACCTCCCCCCCCCTTTGGAAGACGCTCAACCACCTACTCTGTAATTCTACTGTGATGGAAATCGTTTTCTTGTTCTGAAATATAATTTTAAAGTTCGAATTTCCATTGTTTTCTCTCTCCCGACAAACTTGAAATTTTAAAAATTCAATATCTCCCAAACTATCTAATAAAGTGTGTGCACGCTTAAGGAACCCACATAAATCCACAATATGGAAAAAAACACCAAAAAACGAGGTTTTGTTCACACAAAAAAGTTAAGCTGGAAATGACCTATAATTTTGAAAAGACCCGTATCTTGAATGGGGTATGCGCATGAGGAATGATGCACGTAAACACTAGTTACCGTGTAAAAAAAACTTTACAGAGGTCGAAAATCACAATTGAAATCTAATTGGTTGAAAACTTGGCGCGCGTTTGTGACGTCACCCCCCCTGTCATCTCGCAAGTTTCAGGAAGGGTGGCTACTGTAACTGATGCTTCAGCGGTTCTGACGTCATCGCGCGCTTTTTATGAACATGATTGTGTTTCTATATCCTAAAAAAATAAGGGTGAATTAATTTTGAAACGTTTTTGAAGTTATTGAAGTTATTTTGAAGTCATCCCTAACCATCCCTAACCATCAATAAAAATTCTAAAAAAAAAAATCATGCGCAGACCCCATTATTAATCTAAGATCTCATATTCCAGTGGTGTCAATAAATAGGGTGTTTTTTCCCTTCTAGAACAAAAATATTGGGGCAAAGATCTCATAATGCTCATTACTGAACATGAACAGTTGGGGATGCAGGCTTGGCTGGAGGCCTACCATGGAACAACATGTGGCAGCAAAGGTTAGTTCGAAATGAGTTGAGTCGATGTTGTGTGACGGTGAGTTCCCTGAGCTATTATAAGGATATTATTACACCTTGTGGTACACATTCAAAATTTCGTTCATTTTTCGGTTCCAAGGAGTCCTCGAAGCTGGCGATCTCCCTGCAAGAGGGGGCTCGATACAAGCGGCACTGAATTTGGAATTGCACTCCACCAAAATGAAGTACATTGACGTCAAAATTCTAGGACTCAATGGACAACTGCCGAATCTCGATTTGGTCAACTTAGTTCATCGAATATGCTCCAAAGAACGAGCACGACACTCTTTTGGGAACAGAGTGAGTTGTTGTTCTGGAAAATCGTCGATGTGGACCTAGATATTACTAAACATAAATTTTGCTTCGAATGATTTTCTATTATGTGATTAATGCAATTTTTTGCAGGAAAAAGTACACAATCTGCCTCCCAAAGAACAATATCTGCACTCTTTCTTAACAATGTCTTCAATGGTTCTTGGACAAGCGACTGGCGTTCCTGACGGTAACCACGGGCTGTTCCACAGGTTGGTTCTTGGGAAGATTGAATTGCCGACCTAATGTACTCGTAGCTCCTCTCGATATAAATGACCTCTGTGAATTTCTTTTTAGATTTGGTATCGAAGCTGTGACAATGGAAGGGCACGAAGCTGACGGCAATGGGCCTCACATTACTCTTCATCACGTTGGCAGGTACATTTCAAAATTCACTCAATACAGTTCTACGATTAGTCCGAGTGATTTGTGCTTAGCGTGGAAATCCCTGCCTGTAGATAAGCTAAAACGAAGAAAACCCGTACATAAAGGCAGTAGGAAGACGATAACGTCAATGGTCTTCTTCAAGGTTATAGAGTCTATGTAAGGGACGGATTTTGCGTAAACTTATAGTTCCCCAGTTCAATTATTATTATTATTATTTATTTTTTTTTAAGCGAATTTTTGAAGAAAAGGAAGCTATTGTTCTCGGTCCAAAATTTGTAAAACTCGAGATTTCCGAAAATATTTTTACCAAAATCCGTTTTAGACCATCCTGGATTTAATGGCAAAAGACACCTAAAATCATGTGTATATACAGGGTGGTTCTTAATTAATGAACGTCCCACCCTTTTGATTTCGATATTTCGAGAGATAGCGAAAAACTCATCGAAGTAACGTCCCCTTATTTGTTTACAAAGAATTCAACGATCACATTTTTGTGCTCCGCACATGCGCACAAATGCTAGCTACGCATGCTACTTTGTTTTTTTTTTTTTAATGGAAGCCCCCCTTTTCTATTGCAGATTCAGATTCTACGTCAAATTTCATGAACTTTTTACTTTGACAACATTTTTTTATTGGAAGCGCCCCAGAAGCGCCCCAGAAGCGCCCCAGAAGCGCCCATAGTTGACTAACCGCGTTTGTGCGTAATTTCGATAAGACGGAAAACCCCCGGTGTGGCACATGAAATTTAATTATTTTTCGACACTGAATCACGTGGTGGTATAAGTTTTTTTTATTGGACTTGATTAAACTGGGATTACAACCTGAAACATGGTCTTTTTTAAGAAAAATTACCTTATTCTGGCTCTTGATAATTTTAGTTTTAGTTAGATGTGTTTTTAGGCAGGTGGGTAGGTATCTAAATTATCTTGTTAGGCCATGTGATTTATTTTCCCTCGCCCTTTCGCAACCCGGGCTTGGGACCGGCTAAGGCGGGCTTAAAAATAAATGTTGGAAGACAGGTGGTCAATTTGTACGACTGCTGTGAAAAATTTATCTGCTTCTTTTTTCTCTTTACTGATTTTTTCAAGTCTTTGCCTGAACACGAAGATGGTCAAGTACATGTCTATTTAATAGAAAACTTTGCGTTTAAACATGTACTTAAACATCTTAGTGCTTAGGCAAAGATACATTTTATCCTCCAGCTTTCATTGAAAAAATAAGGGAATCTTAGTCTTGACATTTCCTTTCTTGTAGAGAATTTGGATTACATCCTTCCTCTACGTTGTACACCCTTCGCCACACGGCTCATTGATGTGCTAAGTTATGATGTTACACTTCATTTCAGAGTGATCGAAGGAGTGTTCAGAAGTGTGAACAACCTGCTGGAACGCTTTCACCAGTCCTACTTCTTCTACATAATGACTGACACGGATAGATTTGTTTCCATAGGTATTCTATTATTCACTATGTTCAAATCGAAAAAGTAAAAATACTCATGGTGGTTTTGATTAATAATTTCTAATTTCCAGGTTATTACATCCCTTGCGTCGGCATGATGGTTGGAGCCCTCCTGATCAAAGCCTTCTCCATCCACGTTTCTCTGAGAGGCAACATAGATGATTCTATCAATTCAGTAAGTTTTAAGGATGTTGAAAATTAATGTAATAATTACATAATCCAATTATTGGATCATCGATAACCACACAATGTGCTTTTGATTTTATCGAGAATCTCATTGCATTACTCATTTGGTTCTTTTTGATGTTGGATCGTACGTATGAGGCCTTTTAATAACATACATGGTTTGCTTGAAATGACAGGATCTAATCCTATTGGATTATTGACCTTTCTTAAAAGATGTGATGTGGGCGTGGTGGAATATCAGTTGAAAGGAAGAAGAAGGAGAAAAACGTTTATTGAAATAATATACACATTTTGAAATACAAGAAAATTATGTGAATAAACTGTACGGCATTGGAATCCGTATGCCGGAAGAAAGGATGAACGAACACTGACTATATCACTTAAGGACTAAAACATGACGTTGTTGGTGAATCTGACAGAAGTACGGTGAGGAAAGGCTGTGCATATGATTGTGGTTCAATGGTTGGAGAGAGAATATGATAGGGGACAGGTGATTCGCTGTCCCCTCATCAGGGTTACCGATCTCAAAATAGTGTTGCCACCAATTTCTCCTTCCTTTTGTGGTTGGCAGCCCTGGTGGTCTCCAGTTCTGTCATGGCTCCATGCGACTTGAGCGTTTTGGTTTATTATCTTCGATAATGAACCATTGGAATCGCCCAAAGAAAAAACTTTTTTAACCCCCCCTCAAAATTTGTTGGTTATTTGTTGGTTTACGTTTCAAGATACGTAGATTCAGAAAATCGAATGAAAATCGGCGCTTTGCCCAGTTAGCTTTGAGCTAAAATTTCGAAATTTTTGTTACGGGTTCCGACCAACCCGTTGGAGCAGATTGAAAATCGTCAACATGAGAGTGAATCGTAAAGCAGCCTGTCGGGTCCATTTTCAAATTTTCCATTTCCGTTCCGGAACGTTCATGTTTGTTAATGATGATGACCTAATCGTTGAAATCGATTTAACAATTGTACTCATTGTTTTCGTGGAGATACTCTCTCATTCTACACCTCCGTTTTTTATTGAAACGGGTTTCCACAACCTCGTCGCGAGTGATCTAATTCGTACCTTTTCACCCTTAGGAACCGGAACCATGGATATTTCTTAGTATATCCATGGTTCCGACGGTGGGAAAGCACTTCAAACCATAGAGGTATGTTTGGAACAGTGGCACTGTTCTTTGAAACGTTCCGGTCCTGAAACTGGATCCGTTGGAACAGTTCCATAATTTTTCTGGAACGACCCAACCCCAGTGAATAGGCCTTTAGGGCGTCAGATTTGTTTCTCAACGCCTGTTTTGAAAGGTGCCGTGAGCTGTCTGTATGTTATCTATTCTCCTACAAGGTCTGTGGCTCAAACCATTTTTTTTCTGTTATAATTTGCTGATTATCGTTGGTAATCATTGTTTTTGCAGAAAAATAACTACAACACAGGAGGAGTTTTCATCACGATCCTCATATGCTTCGTTCTGGGACTCCTGGCTTTCCAGGTGCCCGTATTCTTCACGAAATACTTCCCTATTGTGGTCAATTTGAAAACTGAAAGGGCAGTTTTGACTGGAACCGTCATAATATCCCTAATGGGCCTTACGACCGTTGAAATACTCACGAAAGTGTAAGTTCATTTAATTTTTTGAATATTTTATGGAGAAGACCATTTTAAGAGTATAATAATTTCGCAATGGAAATGAAAAATTAATTGAAGCTATGAGAGAATATCAATTTCTCTATGATTTAAGTGGTAAAAAATACAGTGACAGCAGAAAAAGGATAGGGCATGGAACGAAATAGGAATAAAATTAAAAACGAATGGTAAGTATTTTATTGACCACGTATTTTATTTGACACTAGACACTGTTTTTTTTTTTTTTTTTGCTTTTCACTATTAATATGACGCGACCTGTATCTAGCATTAAAATTTAATAGTACTATAATTTAATAGCATTATAATTTACTTACTAACATAAAAATACATCCCACAATAGGAATTATATAACTAAAAAGACTTAAAGTTTGAAAAAAACACTGATTACTTAATTTGATATGAACGGACGGCGAGCAACCTCCATGCGCCCTTTGCTGGCAGACACTTACAAGGGTTTGGGCGAGACTCCACATGGACTAGACTTACGAGTATTTTCAACTGCCGCTAGAGCGCACTGTAAGCAACAATTATTGTTGTTATTATTGTATTATAGCTCCTTTCGGCTTAACATTTAGGTACGGGGCAGCTAGCTGAACCCAATGACACCAAAAACTCACTATCGCATTTTTGGGACTTACGAGGCTTTAGAAGTAGACCATCGATTATACAATTCGTTTGATAATCAAAAAAATAAAGATACAATGTTCTTCCAGTTGCAGGAAAAAAAGAGGATAATACATAAAAGGTTATACATTTAAAAGGAAATATATTTAAATAAAAGAGACTGGGGAGGAAGTTATTGCCGTACAGCACCGGACACGCTACGTATGAAGCACGCTCAGATGTGAATAGACGGTGTCTGAACGTGTCTGACAAGATACGTGCTGGACACGTTCACTGTCTGAAGATGCGAATGGACCTTTATCCGTCGGGGGGGGGGGGGGGCTACCCACAAATTACCGCCTGCCACCCACCATCCACACTCCTCCATCTACCAGCTACCACCACCTGTCACCCACCATCCACAATCCTCCATCTACCACCCATAAACCACCATCTACCACCCTCCACCCACAAACCACCATCTGCCACCCACCATCCACAAACCACCACCCTCCCCCTACCACCATTATGAGTCACGGACACCGATCACCCCTAACTGCAACCCTGGCGATTAAGATTTATGTAGTGAGGGTCAGCTCATGAATGATAATATTATACAATAAATGATATGATACATTCTTACTACCACCTTCCGACTATTCATTGGACGCCCGGAATCCCACTATATTCACTGCCCTGCAGGAACACAAAAGACCCCACTCGATCTCGTTATCCACTTGAGATCCCATTACTGGCTTTGAATAAAAGAATAAAATTAAAACTGAAAAAATAAACTCTGCAAATTCTTGACACAACGGTTTATTATCATCTTTGCGCAGATCACCCTGTTGTCTAGATCACTAAATGATGGATAAATTATTAATGTGAATTATTATTCATTATTGATGATTTTATCGAATAGTGAAAATAACTATTAATTATCGTTAGTTATTAATATTTTTTATAAATGATCGAGCAGACATTTAATCAGGAATTAAATATATTATTTATAGTTTTCATACCTATTTAAACATAAGACTTATGACTACTTAGTACTTGTTAAGAGATAGACAAATTAAACATAAATTACGACACAGCAACCTGTCCATGCAGAACATTTAGTGAAATTTACTCAAGCAGGTTAGAACGTCCATGGAACAAGTAGAAAGCTCTACTAGTTCACCCGCAAAACTAAAACTCATTTGACTCAAGAATGTTGACTTTTTTCATTTGACTCAAGAATTTTGAAATATCGTCAGAAACTATCATTTACTCAAGTATCGATACCCGATACTATCGTACTGTGCACTATCGATGTACTAAGAATATCGATGGAAAATAACCATATTTCGATACTATCGATGGCCATCCCTAGCTTGGGGAGAATTTTCTAGTATGTAGTTGAGTTTGACATGTTACGAGCTTATAAACGATTTTGATGGTATGGTGGGTATTTACAAATTTATTTCACTCAATCCTCCTCCATCTAATTCCATAGCTGCAAATTTGGCTCTTGAGTTAGAATTGAACAATGAGATCGAGGCTTAACTCTCATTCCACCACCAACCTAATATGCTTATATAAAGCCATGGAGGTTAACAGTTTTCTTGATTTTGTAATATCTAACATAGTTTGTTTTTATTTTTTTTAGTTTAGGCCCGAGGGAGTGGGCCCTGTTAAACATCGCAACTCTGCTGTACCTTGGCACGATGTTGCTTGCTGTTGCCATGAGTAATTTTTCTCTGGCTTTCCTCGCCTCCATATTCATTGTTCCTATGGCCTTGATTGTTGGCAGTAGGCTACCAAGGTAACCAATTTTAAATAAACCACGTACGATAAAATAAACCTCGTATTTCAGGCTCTTTTGTTACTGATCAATACGAGTATCAAGTACTTTCGACTTTGAAGAATTTTCATAATAATTTCCTTATTTGAAGCCCTTTCTGAACGGAGTGAAGCACCACCTGCACATTAACTGTCCTGTAACACTTTTTTTCTTTGTTTCAGAATTCTGAGGACGTTGATTTGTCTAATGTGCCAACCCCTGCTCCTACTGACCGCCATTATCGCTGCCTCAACTTACTACCATTTTGGAAACTTCGAAAGAACAGTTCCCGCACTTGCTGAAACCTTGGTAATTACTTGTAGGCGGTTCATATTTTAGTTGAATATTCAATGGACCTTGTTGGTTAGATATCGCAGGCATTTAGGACTTGAATTTTCAACAACAACCCATGAGTACTATAGGATACAGGAATAATTATTATGACCATAATGATAATAATTTATTGAGAGTTCCAGTAGGTGGATATTTGGTTAATAAAAGTTAGTTTTATGCTTGTGATTTGTGAGAGATTCATTCATTTATCAGTTAGTACCACCAAAGTTTTTCTTACACAAAATTACCTTCCAATTAACAATTATTCTATAGGGTTAGTATTCCATGCCAAATCAACACAATTTTTTCCTTCGCCATCTCAGATTTTTATAAAATATGTTATTTCATAGAAACTAAGAAAAATACCAAATTTCAGCTTAATATCTCAAACTGTTTCCAAAATATCCGCGTCATTTTCAAATGGATATAGCAGCTCTCCTAGACAAGATAGAGAGTTGAAATTTGTGCTATTTATATGGGGGAAAATAAAAAGTGTTTTTTCAAAATTCAAATTTGAATTTCTCAAAAAGCGCACTGTCAGATCAATTGAAAAAACTCGGCGCTTCGCGCCTCGCCAGGGGAGCAAGCCCCCCTGGACCCCCCGGATCTTTTCTCTTCTATACTTTGTATAGAACGAGGTATTTGCTATGCAAAACATGAATAATGTTTTTGCGTCCAGTTTCCCCTTTTCGTTGTCTGTATGGAAAATATTAAGAAATGTGCGGAAAATTTATTAGAGTGTTGTTTACAGTTTTATTTACTCAGGGCTGTATCTCAGCTTCTTCGATATTTACAGCGGTTTTGGCAGTATATAATTTATGCATAAATTAAAGGCTTTCCAACGAATGGAGAACGATTTTTGTCTGTTGAAAACTAAAGAAGTTTCATTTCCCTAGAAACGGCTCGGTTGTACGTGAAAATCATTAAAAATCTTTGTGACATAATTTCGTGACTTAATCTTCGTTACGCTTTTCTACTCTGGTAGGCCACCGCAAAAACATTATTCATGTTAAAATCATTAGCAACGTTGTTGCCTATAAGTGTCATACAAATTAAGATGGGAGAGCAATGGGTTCACACTAAAAAATAGTCAATGATTTTAACACAATCACCTATTAACTGTGGATTGTAGTTCATTCATTTTGCTTTGTTTTCCAGGTGCTGACGAGTGTAGATACATTGGTCTACGGAGCAACTTCACAGGTAACTTTATAGCCTGTCCCATGTTCTAAACTTAAGGAGTAGGGATGCAACATTGGAACCAAATAATCGATTATAACATCAAATGATTAATAGTAAGCTAATAATCGATGTGACCAGTTAATCGGTATTGAATAATCGATGTTCACTTAATCGAAAGCAAATACTCGATTCTTTCAGTACTCATTTCAAAAATGAGTAATAATAATTATAATTATCTCATAATTATTTGCTTTCTCACTATCTAAGAATCCGATGGTTGTCTTCGTCTGTAGGTGACGACCTATTGTTACATTTTAAGGCCTCCTTAGGGCTTTTAAGCCGCATAGGGCCCCAGGATCAGCTGACAGGCTCCTGAAGCAAACAGACTTATCCATGATCAGATGTTTTTCCCAGTGAGGAAGACACTTTATTATAGATTGAAAGCATAAAGACAACCGATAAAAGTATCTATCATGTATGAAAGCAGATGCCAAATGACAAAGACATGGTTGACGACAAATCGTCGCTGTTATCGTTAATACCTCCATGCTTATGCTCTTTCAAAATACTAATGTATTAATGAATGAATAAATACTGTATTTAGCACCCTTATGGTAATGTATTAATGTATTCGAAACTCGGTTAATCAGTAACAATCATCGATTAATACAAAATAATCGGTAACTCATAGATAACTTCACTGATGATCTGACGTAAGCGCGTAAGTAGATTGTTTGGGTATTTTCAGATTTCAGGAGCATCATAATATTATTTAATATTATTATAAAGCTCTCGACAACACAACTTTTGGCAAAAGTTTGACCTCAAAAATTTTTTAAAAATTTAATATTAAAAATTGACTGAGATATGAGTGCAAGCTAAAGAGCGTAAGTCCATCCTTGAAGCAGGCAAGATAATGCAAGTCCACCTGTGGTCAGGGCAAAACAGCGAAAGTCCACAGCTAAGCAGACCAAACAACGTAAGTCCCTGGCTGTGGACTTTCGCTGTTTTGCTCTGATCGTGGCTGGACTTTCGCTGTTTTGCCCTGACCACATGTGGACTTGCTCTCTTAGGAATTTACAAGGAAGTCTCTATGGTCCAACATATTTCATTTAGATGGTGCTTGCTGGGGCTCGTAGAAGGCCTTTCCGTATCATACATAAATGTAAAATTTGTTATGGAATGTTGGATATCATGTTACCTGCGCCATGCCTACACCTTTTAAAGCGTACTGTAAACTTTCATTGGATGGACTTACGTGCTTATGTCAGATCATCAGTGACTTCATAGACTAAAATTAATCGATTAATCGGGCCAAATAATCGATTATCCAATTGATCGATTTGCATCCCTACTGAGGAGTACACGAATACTGTAGTCCCCTTCATGTCCACAATTTGCCTAAACTCGCTTTTTGGCCGCAGGTGATTCCAATTCTAGCGTACACCCCAGGCTGGCACATGGCCTACGTTCTTTGTCGAGCCAGCTGGAAATCGCAAAAACCGAAAGAAGACTAAACAGAATTTCAACCATCTGCCGTTCAGTACTTGCCATCTAGTCAGTCAAGTTGCGTTCGATGTAAAATTATTTTTAAGTCATTTTAGACAACTAAGAGATTCATGAGGCATTCCTTGATTTAAAAACCGCTTTTAATTTTTTGTTATTATCTTTGTATTTTCGTAATAACACCACTGATATTGACATTTCCAACTGTCTTCTTTCTTTTCAAACCTGCTTAAAATATTGTGGGTACAGCTCTAGGTTTGTGCGACAAGTACATGAGCTTGAAACCCATTTCTATAAGGGAAGGACTTACCTTGAGGAGAACTAGGGACACAACCCCAGTAGATACAAGTGATAATAAGGTGTGCGCGTTGGGTCCCAAAATTCGCATATTTTGACACCAAATTTGTTTTTAGCACTCTTATGGGCCTGCAGGACTTAGGTTGGATAGTTCTGAAGGATATCTCCGGCTGTGATTGACTTACACTTTTGAAATAAATTGCTAAATACACTTTACTCATACCAAGGAAAAGCCCCCTCGGCGTCCGATTTTTGAAATTCTGAAATAAGATCTCAAATCGATTTTTCGATAAATATCTCGTAACCTTCTTCTTATTGGATGTCTTGTCGCTTCTATAATGGCGGACAACCCCCCACTCAAACTTCAAGTCAATCACAGACAGAGATATCCTTCAAAAACCTTTAAAAAAACCACAAGGGCCGATTGTGAGGTCAAAACTCACTCTGTTTAATGTGAAAATTCGCAAGAAGCAAGGGTTTGAAATATTTTGTACGTCAAGATTACAGGGGAAACCGCTGCGAAACAGCCTGAAAACGGCCGCTTTGAGATTCTGGTCTCAAGAAGTTTCAGTACGTTGGTACTTACTCCTTAAAGCGTCAACCAATCACCTGCCGAATAATTTCATCGCCATCAATCCTCATCACAGGGTTCCAAGGAGATAAGTCTGCTTTGATAAGTCCGTCAGCCGGATCTGTTTGGTCCTATTGCAAAGTACTTACATGTGGATAACAGTGATTGGTTCTCCCTCCCGGGTTAGTGCTTGTTCGCCAGTTTTCGAGTGTACTGAGAACTGCGTTGACCGAATTGTCAAGTATAAAATTCAAGTCCAAGCGTTTGTTAAAGTGAACGTGTAAAAAACGGGAAAATTTTCCGTTTTAATATGAATATGATGTTATGATTTAATATGATGTTGCTTAACGTCACTCTTAGATAGATAACGCTATTAACGTCACTTTAGAACTCAGAATGGTTGAGCTTATTGAGTCTTGCTCGCCCTAGGATAAGCCCTGGCCCTATCAAAGCGGACTTATCTCATTGGAAATATCCATTTACCCGCGAATTTATAAACTTCCTTTTCCTCTTTATTTTCTATAAATCCAGGAGACGGTAATTTTCTCGTACAATTTTTGCCTTTTTTGAAGCATCTTCTTTTGAAAAAATGTAAAACACAAACGTGCGCACACCCTATTGTTAATCCTTTGGATAGCAGTAGAGTCGTACAAACCATTCACATTTTTATCAAATACACTTTTCGGCAACAACCCTCCACTGGTTAGACACCATCACCAACTGCCCCCCCCCCCCACCCCGTGCTATTCCCATGCCACCATTCAAACTCCCTCTAACACTTTTCTCACTAAATATCTCTCACTCAATTGAGTTCAATGATGAATATGAGCTAAAATATGAGGGATTGGATCATTTTTGGTCTGATGGAATGAACTACATACTTGAGACCATAACATTATATATTATTCTGTAATAATTACAAGTGGATATTTATTGGTTAAAGCAAAAGTCCTCACAGGTGAATTGCATGAAGGTAGTTTGTAAAATCGAGAAAAGTTCTACACTCGCGTGGCTCTGCGCACTATCGATGCGGTTGCGGCAGTTTCGATTGGAACTTTCTCTCTCCCTACAACCACCTCATCAATTAAGGTAACTATTTAATTAGTTAAATAATAATCAATTATTGTGAATACTACTGTCATGATGTTGTGCTTCATGACATGATAACCTCCAAAACAAATCGAAACCCCCCTCCCTACAACCTCCCTACAACTAATCGAAACATTTGGATTTGTAGGGAGAGAGAATGGATTGTTGGGAGATACTAAGGCTTACATTTTGCACCGATAGGTAAGTGGGTATTAGACTGTCTTTTGAGTCGGATGAATTTACTGTGTATCTTCCAAAATACGAGATTCGACAAGATTCATGCACCTCCCCCCCCTTTGGAAGACGCTCAACCACCTACTCTGTAATTCTACTGTGATGGAAATCGTTTTCTTGTTCTGAAATATAATTTTAAAGTTCGAATTTCCATTGTTTTCTCTCTCCCGACAAACTTGAAATTTTAAAAATTCAATATCTCCCAAACTATCTAATAAAGTGTGTGCACGCTTAAGGAACCCACATAAATCCACAATATGGAAAAAAACACCAAAAAACGAGGTTTTGTTCACACAAAAAAGTTAAGCTGGAAATGACCTATAATTTTGAAAAGACCCGTATCTTGAATGGGGTATGCGCATGAGGAATGATGCACGTAAACACTAGTTACCGTGTAAAAAAAACTTTACAGAGGTCGAAAATCACAATTGAAATCTAATTGGTTGAAAACTTGGCGCGCGTTTGTGACGTCACCCCCCCTGTCATCTCGCAAGTTTCAGGAAGGGTGGCTACTGTAACTGATGCTTCAGCGGTTCTGACGTCATCGCGCGCTTTTTATGAACATGATTGTGTTTCTATATCCTAAAAAAATAAGGGTGAATTAATTTTGAAACGTTTTTGAAGTTATTGAAGTTATTTTGAAGTCATCCCTAACCATCCCTAACCATCAATAAAAATTCTAAAAAAAAAAATCATGCGCAGACCCCATTATTAATCTAAGATCTCATATTCCAGTGGTGTCAATAAATAGGGTGTTTTTTCCCTTCTAGAACAAAAATATTGGGGCAAAGATCTCATAATGCTCATTACTGAACATGAACAGTTGGGGATGCAGGCTTGGCTGGAGGCCTACCATGGAACAACATGTGGCAGCAAAGGTTAGTTCGAAATGAGTTGAGTCGATGTTGTGTGACGGTGAGTTCCCTGAGCTATTATAAGGATATTATTACACCTTGTGGTACACATTCAAAATTTCGTTCATTTTTCGGTTCCAAGGAGTCCTCGAAGCTGGCGATCTCCCTGCAAGAGGGGGCTCGATACAAGCGGCACTGAATTTGGAATTGCACTCCACCAAAATGAAGTACATTGACGTCAAAATTCTAGGACTCAATGGACAACTGCCGAATCTCGATTTGGTCAACTTAGTTCATCGAATATGCTCCAAAGAACGAGCACGACACTCTTTTGGGAACAGAGTGAGTTGTTGTTCTGGAAAATCGTCGATGTGGACCTAGATATTACTAAACATAAATTTTGCTTCGAATGATTTTCTATTATGTGATTAATGCAATTTTTTGCAGGAAAAAGTACACAATCTGCCTCCCAAAGAACAATATCTGCACTCTTTCTTAACAATGTCTTCAATGGTTCTTGGACAAGCGACTGGCGTTCCTGACGGTAACCACGGGCTGTTCCACAGGTTGGTTCTTGGGAAGATTGAATTGCCGACCTAATGTACTCGTAGCTCCTCTCGATATAAATGACCTCTGTGAATTTCTTTTTAGATTTGGTATCGAAGCTGTGACAATGGAAGGGCACGAAGCTGACGGCAATGGGCCTCACATTACTCTTCATCACGTTGGCAGGTACATTTCAAAATTCACTCAATACAGTTCTACGATTAGTCCGAGTGATTTGTGCTTAGCGTGGAAATCCCTGCCTGTAGATAAGCTAAAACGAAGAAAACCCGTACATAAAGGCAGTAGGAAGACGATAACGTCAATGGTCTTCTTCAAGGTTATAGAGTCTATGTAAGGGAGGGATTTTGCGTAAACTTATAGTTCCCCAGTTCAATTATTATTATTATTATTTATTTTTTTTTAAGCGAATTTTTGAAGAAAAGGAAGCTATTGTTCTCGGTCCAAAATTTGTAAAACTCGAGATTTCCGAAAATATTTTTACCAAAATCCGTTTTAGACCATCCTGGATTTAATGGCAAAAGACACCTAAAATCATGTGTATATACAGGGTGGTTCTTAATTAATGAACGTCCCACCCTTTTGATTTCGATATTTCGAGAGATAGCGAAAAACTCATCGAAGTAACGTCCCCTTATTTGTTTACAAAGAATTCAACGATCACATTTTTGTGCTCCGCACATGCGCACAAATGCTAGCTACGCATGCTACTTTGTTTTTTTTTTTTTAATGGAAGCCCCCCTTTTCTATTGCAGATTCAGATTCTACGTCAAATTTCATGAACTTTTTACTTTGACAACATTTTTTTATTGGACACACCGCCCAGAAGCGCCCATAGTTGACTAACCGCGTTTGTGCGTAATTTCGATAAGACGGAAAACCCCCGGTGTGGCACATGAAATTTAATTATTTTTCGACACTGAATCACGTGGTGGTATAAGTTTTTTTTATTGGACTTGATTAAACTGGGATTACAACCTGAAACATGGTCTTTTTTAAGAAAAATTACCTTATTCTGGCTCTTGATAATTTTAGTTTTAGTTAGATGTGTTTTTAGGCAGGTGGGTAGGTATCTAAATTATCTTGTTAGGCCATGTGATTTATTTTCCCTCGCCCTTTCGCAACCCGGGCTTGGGACCGGCTAAGGCGGGCTTAAAAATAAATGTTGGAAGACAGGTGGTCAATTTGTACGACTGCTGTGAAAAATTTATCTGCTTCTTTTTTCTCTTTACTGATTTTTTCAAGTCTTTGCCTGAACACGAAGATGGTCAAGTACATGTCTATTTAATAGAAAACTTTGCGTTTAAACATGTACTTAAACATCTTAGTGCTTAGGCAAAGATACATTTTATCCTCCAGCTTTCATTGAAAAAATAAGGGAATCTTAGTCTTGACATTTCCTTTCTTGTAGAGAATTTGGATTACATCCTTCCTCTACGTTGTACACCCTTCGCCACACGGCTCATTGATGTGCTAAGTTATGATGTTACACTTCATTTCAGAGTGATCGAAGGAGTGTTCAGAAGTGTGAACAACCTGCTGGAACGCTTTCACCAGTCCTACTTCTTCTACATAATGACTGACACGGATAGATTTGTTTCCATAGGTATTCTATTATTCACTATGTTCAAATCGAAAAAGTAAAAATACTCATGGTGGTTTTGATTAATAATTTCTAATTTCCAGGTTATTACATCCCTTGCGTCGGCATGATGGTTGGAGCCCTCCTGATCAAAGCCTTCTCCATCCACGTTTCTCTGAGAGGCAACATAGATGATTCTATCAATTCAGTAAGTTTTAAGGATGTTGAAAATTAATGTAATAATTACATAATCCAATTATTGGATCAAAGATGACCACACGACGTGCTTTTGATTTTATCGAGAATCTCATTGCATTACTCATTTGGTTCTTTTTGATGTTGGATCGTACGTATGAGGCCTTTTAATAACATACATGGTTTGCTTGAAATGACAGGATCTAATCCTATTGGATTATTGACCTTTCTTAAAAGATGTGATGTGGGCGTGGTGGAATATCAGTTGAAAGGAAGAAGAAGGAGAAAAACGTTTATTGAAATAATATACACATTTTGAAATACAAGAAAATTATGTGAATAAACTGTACGGCATTGGAATCCGTATGCCGGAAGAAATGATGAACGAACACTGACTATATCACTTAAGGAATAAAACAAGAGGTTGTTGGTGAATCTGACAGAAGTACGGTGAGGAAAGGCTGTGCATATGATTGTGGTTCAATGGTTGGAGAGAGAATATGATAGGGGACAGGTGATTCCCTGTCCCCTCATCAGGGTTACCGATCTCAAAATAGTGTTGCCACCAATTTCTCCTTCCTTTTGTGGTTGGCAGCCCTGGTGGTCTCCAGTTCTGTCATGGCTCCATGCGACTTGAGCGTTTTGGTTTATTATCTTCGATAATGAACCACTGGAATCGCCCAAAGAAAAAACATTTTTAACCCCCCTCAAAATTTGTTGGTTATTTGTTGGTTTACGTTTCAAGATACGTAGATTCAGAAAATCGAATAAAAATCGGCACTTTGCCCAGTTAGCTTTGAGCTAAAATTTCGAAATTTTTGTTACGGGTTCTGACCAACCCGTTGGAGCAGATTGAAAATCGTCAACATGAGAGTGAATCGTAAAGCAGCCTGTCGGGTCCATTTTCAAATTTTCCATTTCCGTTCCGGAACGTTCATGTTCGTTAATGATAATTATCTAATCGTTGAAATCGATTTAACAATTGTACTCATTGTTTTCGTGGAGATACTCTCTCATTCTACACCTCCGTTTTTTATTGAAATGGGTTTCCACAACCTCGTCGCGAGTGATCTAATTCGTACCTTTTTACCCTTAGGAACCGGAACCATGGATATTTCTTAGTATATCCATGGTTCCGACGGTGGGAAAGCACTTCAAACCATAGAGGTATGTTTGGAACAGTGGCACTGTTCTTTGAAACGTTCCGGTCCTGAAACTGGATCCGTTGGAACAGTTCCATAATTTTTCTGGAACGACCCAACCCTAGTGAATAGGCCTTTAGGGCGTCAGATTTGTTTCTCAACGCCTGTTTTGAAAGGTGCCGTGAGCTGTCTGTATGTTATCTATTCTCCTACAAGGTCTGTGGCTCAAACCATTTTTTTCTGTTATAATGTGCTGATTATCGTTGGTAATCATTGTTTTTGCAGAAAAATAACTACAACACAGGAGGAGTTTTCATCACGATCCTCATATGCTTCGTTCTGGGACTCCTGGCTTTCCAGGTGCCCGTATTCTTCACGAAATACTTCCCTATTGTGGTCAATTTGAAAACTGAAAGGGAAGTTTTGACTGGAACCGTCATAATATCCCTAATGGGCCTTACGACCGTTGAAATACTCACGAAAGTGTAAGTTCATTTAATTTTTTGAATATTTTATGGAGAAGACCATTTTAAGAGTATAATAATTTCGCAATGGAAATGACAAATTAATTGAAGCTATGAGAGAATATCAATTTCTCTATGATTTAAGTGGTAAAAAATACAGTGACAGCAGAAAAAGGATCGGGCATGGAACGAAATAGGAATAAAACTGAAAACGAATGGTAAGTATTTTATAAACCACGTATTTTATTTGACACTAGACACTTTTTTTCTTCTTTTCACTATTAATATGACGCGACACTGTTTTTTTCCTCTTAATTATTATTATTAATATGACGCGACCTGTACCTAGCATTAAAATTTAATAGTACTATAATTTAATAGCATTATAATTTACTTACTAACATAAAAATACATCCCACAATAGGAATTATATAACTAAAAAGACTGAAAAAAAACACTGATTACTTAACTTGATATGAACGGACGGCGAGCAACCTCCATGCGCCCTTTGCTGGCAGACACTTACAAGGGTTTGGGCGAGACTCCACATGGACTAGACTTACGAGTATTTTCAACTGCCGCTAGAGCGCACTGTCAGCAACAATTATTGTTGTTATTATTGTATTATAGCTCCTTTCGGCTTAACATTTAGGTACGGGGCAGCTAGCTGAACCCAATGACACCAAAAACTCTCTATCGCATTTTTGGGACTTACGAGGCTTTAGAAGTAGACCATCGATTATACAATTCGTTTGATAATCAAAAAAATAAAGATACAATGTTCTTCCAGTTACAGGAAAAAAAGAGGATAATACATAAAAGGTTATACATTTAAAAGGAAATATATTTAAATAAAAGAGACTGGGGAGGAAGTTATTGCTGTACAGCACCGGACACGCTACGTATGAAGCACGCTCAGATGTGAATAGACGGTGTCTGAACGTGTCTGACAAGATACGTGCTGGACTCGTTCACTGTCTGAAGATGCGAATGGACCTTTATCCGTCGGGGGGGGGGTCCACCCACAAACTACCACCTGCCACCCACCATCCACACTCCTCCATCTACCAGCTACCACCACCTGTCACCCACCATCCACAATCCTCCATCTACCACCCATAAACCACCATCTACCACCCACAAACCACCATCTGCCACCCACCATCCACAAACCACCACCCTCCTCCTACCACCATTATGAGTCACGGACACCCACCGACCACCCCTAACTGCAACCCTGGCGATTAAGATTTATGTAGTGAGGGTCTGCTCATGAATGATAATATTATACAATAAATGATATGATACATTCTTACTACCACCTTCCGACTATTCATTGGACGCCCGGAATCCCACTATATTCACTGCCCTGTAGGAACACAAAAGACCCCACTCGATCTCGTTATCCACTTGAGAACCCCTTTACTGGCTTTGAATAAAAGAATAAAATTAAAACTGAAAAAATAAACTCTGCAAATTCTTGACAAAACGGTTTATTATCTTCTTTGTGCAGATCACCCTGTTGTCTAGATCACTAAATGATAGATTAATTATCAATGTGAATTATCATTCATTATTGATGATTTTATCGAATAGTGAAAATAATTATCGTTAGTTATTAATATTTTTTATAAATGATTGAGCAGACATTTAATCAGGAATTAAATATATTATTTATAGTTTTCATACCTATTTAAACATAAGACTTATGACTACTTAGTACTTGTTAAGAGATAGACAAATTAAACATAAATTACGACACAGCAACCTGTCCATGCAGAACATTTAGTGAAATTTACTCATGAAGGTTAGAACGTCCATGGAACAAGTAGAAAGCTCTACTAGTTCACCCGCAAAACTAAAACTCATTTGACTCAAGAATGTTGACTTTTTTCATTTGACTCAAGAATTTTGAAATATCGTCAGAAACTATCAGTTACTCAAGTATCGATACCCGATACTATCGTAATATGCACTATCGATGTAAGAATATCGATATGTCGATGGAAAATAACCATATTTCGATACTATCGATGGCCATCACTAGCTTGGGGAGCCTTTTAACATGAATAATGTTTTTGCGGTGGCCTACCAGAGTTGAAAAGCGTAACGAAGTTTAAGTCACGAAATTATGTCACGAAGATTTTTAATGATTTTCACGTACAACCGAGCCGTTTCTAGGGAAATGAAACTTCTTTAGTTTTCAACGGACAAAAATCGTTCTCCATTCGTTGGAAAGCCTTTAATTTATGCATAAATTATATACTGCCAAAACCGCTGTAAATATCGAAGAAGCTGAGATACAGCCCTGAGTAAATAAAACTGTAAACAACAACTAATAAATTATCCGCACATTTCTTAATATTTTCCATACAGACAAAGAAAAGGGATAAGGAAAAGGGGAAACGGGACGCAAAAACATTATTCATGTTTTGCATAGCAAATACCTCGTTCTATACAAAGTATAGAAGAGAAAAGATCCGGGGGGTCCAGGGGGGCTTGCCCCCCTGGCGAGGCGCGAACCGCCGAGTTTCTAGTAGTTGAGTTTGACATTAGTAGTTGAGTTTGACATGTTACGAGCTTATAAACGATTTTGATGGTATGGTGGGTATTTACAAATATATTTCACTCAATCCTCCTCCATCTAATTCCATAGCTGCAAATTTGGCTCTTGAGTTAGAATTGAACAATGAGATCGAGGCTTAACTCTCATTCCACCACCAACCAAATATGCTCATATAAAGCCATGGAGGTTAACAGTTTTCTTG
Source organism: Stenodema calcarata (assembly GCA_963920205.1). Classification (NCBI taxonomy): domain Eukaryota; kingdom Metazoa; phylum Arthropoda; class Insecta; order Hemiptera; family Miridae; genus Stenodema; species Stenodema calcarata. Next base: position 20,692,882 of record OY986061.1, on the reverse strand, counting down.
ATTTTGTAATATCTAACATAGTTTGTTTTTGTTTTTATTTTTTTAGTTTAGGCCCGAGGGAGTGGGCCCTGTTAAACATCGCAACTCTGCTGTACCTTGGCACGATGTTGCTTGCTGTTGCCATGAGTAATTTTTCTCTGGCTTTCCTCGCTTCCATATTCATTGTTCCTATGGCCTTGATTGTTGGCAGTAGGCTACCAAGGTAACCAATTTTAAATAAACCTCGTACGATAAAATAAACCTCGTATTTCAGGCTCTTTTGTTACTGATCAATACGAGTATCAAGTAGGTACTTTCGACTTTGAAGAATTTTCATGATAATTTTCTTATTTGAAGCTCTTTCTGAACGGAGTGAAGCACCACCTGCACATTAACTGTCCTGTAACACTTTTTTTCTTTGTTTCAGAATTCTGAGGACGTTGATTTGTCTAATGTGCCAACCCCTGCTCCTACTGACCGCCATCATCGCTGCCTCAACTTACTACCATTTTGGAAACTTCGAAAGAACAGTTCCCGCACTTGCTGAAACCTTGGTAATTACTTGTAGGCGGTTCATATTTTAGTTGAATATTCAATGGACCTTGTTGGTTAGATATTGCAGGCATTTAGGGCTTGAATTTTCAACAACAACCCATGGTTACTATAGGATACAGGAATAATTATTATGACTATAATATAGTCATAATAATTATTCCTGTAAACATATTATGTTTATTGAGAGTTCCAGTAGGTGGATATTTGGTTAATAAAAGTTAGTTTTATGCTTGTGATTTGTGAGAGATTCATTCATTCATCAGTTTTTACCACCAAAGTTTTTCTTACACAAAATTACCTTCCAATTAACAATTAACAATTATTCTATAGGGTTAGTATCCCATGCCAAATCAACACAATTTTTTCCTTCGCCATCTCAGATTTTTATGAAATATGTTATTTTCATAGAAACTAAGAAAAATACCTTTCAGCTTAATATATCAAACTGTTTCCAAAATATCCGCGTCATTTTCAAATGGATATAGCAGCTCTCCTAGACAATATAGAGAGTTGAAATTTGTGCTATTTATATGGGGGAAAAGAAAAAGTGTTTTCTTCAAAATTCAAATTTGAATTTCTCAAAAAGCGCACTTTCAGATCAATTGAAAAAAATCATTAGCAACGTTGTTGCCTATAAGTGTCATACAAATTAAGATGGGAGAGCGAGCAATGGGTTCATACTAAAAAATAGTCAATGATTTTAACACAATCACCTATTAACTGTGGATTGTAGTTAATTCATTTTGCTTTGTTTTCCAGGTGCTGACGAGTGTAGATACATTGGTCTACGGAGCAACTTCACAGGTAACTTTATAGCCTGTCCCATGTTCTAAACCTAAGGAGTAGGGATGCAACATTGGAACCAAATAATCGATTATAACATCAAATGATTAATAGTAAGCTAATAATCGATGTGACCAGTTAATCGGTATTGAATAATCGATGTTCACTTATCGAAAGCAAATACTCGATTCTTTCAGTACTCATTTCAAAAATGAGTAATAATAATTATAATTATCTCATAATTATTTGCTTTCTCACTATCTAAGAATCCGATGGTTGTCTTCGTCTGTAGGTGACGACCTATTGTTACATTTTAAGGCCTCCTTAGGGCTTTTAAGCCGCATAGGGCCCCAGGATCAGCTGACAGGCTCCTGAAGCAAACAGACTTATCCATGATCAGATGTTTTTCCCAGTGAGGAAGACACTTTATTATAGATTGAAAGCATAAAGACAACCGATAAAAGTATCTATCATGTATGAAAGCAGATGCCAAATGACAAAGACATGGTTGACGACAAATCGTCGCTGTTATCGTTAATACCTCCATGCTTATGCTCTTTCAACATTATTCGAAACTCGATTAATCAGTAACAATCATCGATTAATACAAAATAATCGGTAACTCATAGATAACTTCACTGATGATCTGACGTAAGCGCGTAAGTCGATTGTTAGGGTAACCACAGGTGGACTTGAAGCAGGCAAGATAATGGAAGTCCACCTGTGGTCAGGGCAAAACAGCGAAAGTCCGCAGCTAAGCAGACCAAACAACGTAAGTCCCTGGCTGTGACTTTCGCTGTTTTGCTCTGATCGTGGCTGGACTTTCGCTGTTTTGCCCTGACCACAGGTGGACTTGCTCTCTTAGGAATTTACAAGGAAGTCTCTATGGTCCAACATATTTCATTTAGATGGTGCTTGCTGGGGCTCGTAGAAGGCCTTTCCGTATCATACATAAATGTAAAATTTGTTATGGAATGTTGGATATCATGTTACCTGCGCCATGCCTACACCTTTTAAAGCGTACTGTAAACTTTCATTGGATGGACTTACGTGCTTATGTCAGATCATCAGTAACTTCATAGACTAAAATTATTCGATTAATCGGGGTCAAATAATCGATTATCCAATTAATCGATTTGCATCCCTACTGAGGAGTACACGAATGCTGTAGTCCCCTTCATGTCCGCCATTTGCCTAAACTCGTTTTTTGGCCGCAGGTGATTCCAATTCTAGCGTACACCCCAGGCTGGCACATGGCCTACGTTCTCTGTCGAGCCAGCTGGAAATCGCAAAAACCGAAAGAAGACTAAACAGAATTTCAACCATCTGCCGTTCAGTACTTGCCATCTAGTCAGTCAAGTTGTATTCGATGTAAAATTATTTTCAAGTCATTTTAGACAACTAAGAGATTCATGAGGCATTCCTTGATTTAAAAACCGCTTTTAATTTTTTGTTATTATCTTTGTATTTTCGTAATAACACCACTGATATTGACATTTCCAACTGTCTTCTTTCTTTTCAAACCTGCTTTAAATATTGTGCGTACAGCTTTAGGTTTGTGCGACAAGTACATGAGCTTGAAACCCATTTCTAAAAGGGAATACGTAGCCTTCAGATAAATTGCAGAAGAAGGACTTACCTTGAGGAGAACTAGGGACACAACCCCAGTAGATACAAGTGATAATAAGGTGTGCGCATTGGGTCCCGAAATTCGCATTTTTTGACCCCAAATTCGTTTTTAGCACCCTTATGGGCCTGCAGGACTTAGGTTGGATAGTTTTGAAGGATATCTCCGGCTGTGATTGACTTACACTTTTGAAATAAATTGCTAAATACACTTTACTCATACCAAGGAAAAGCTCCCTCGGCGTCCGATTTTTGAAATTCTGAAATAAGATCTCAAATCGATTTTTCGATAAATATCTCGTAACCTTCTTCTTATTGGATGTCTTGTCGCTTCTATAATGGCGGACAACCCCCCACTCAAACTTCAAGTCAATCACAGACAGAGATATCCTTTAAAAAAACCACAAGGGCCGATTGTGAGGTCAAAACTCACTCTGGTTAATGTGAAAATTCGCAAGAAGCAAGGGTTTGAAATATTTTGTACGTCAAGATTACAGGGGAAACCGCTGCGAAACAGCCTGAAAACGGCCGCTTTGAGATTCTGGTCTCAAGAAGTTTCAGTACGTTGGTACTTACTCCTTAAAGCGTCAACCAATCACCTGCCGAATAATTTCATCGCCATCAATCCTCATCACAGGGTTCCAAGGAGATAAGTCTGCTTTGATAAGTCCGTCAGCCGGATCTGTTTGGTCCTATTGCAAAGTACTTACATGTGGATAACAGTGATTGGTTCTCCCTCCCGAGTTAGTGCTTGTTCGCCAGTTTTCGAGTGTACTGAGAACTGCGTTGACCGAATTGTCAAGTATAAAATTCAAGTCCAAGCGTTTGTTAAAGTGAACGTGTAAAAAACGGGAAAATTTTCCGTTTTAATATGAATATGATGTTATGATTTAATATGATGTTGCTTAACGTCACTCTTAGATAGATAACGCTATTAACGTCACTTTAGAACTCAGAATGGTTGAGCTTATTGAGTCTTGCTCGCCCTAGGATAAGCCCTGGCCCTATCAAAGCGGACTTATCTCATTGGAAATATCCATTTACCCGCGAATTTATAAACTTCCTTTTCCTCTTTATTTTCTATAAATCCAGGAGACGGTAATTTTCTCGTACAATTTTTGCCTTTTTTGAAGCATCTTCTTTTGAAAAAATGTAAAACACAAACGTGCGCACACCCTATTGTTAATCCTTTGGATAGCAGTAGAGTCGTACAAACCATTCACATTTTTATCAAATACACTTTTCGGCAACAACCCTCCACTGGTTAGACACCATCACCAACTGCCCCCCCCCCCCACCCCGTGCTATTCCCATGCCACCATTCAAACTCCCTCTAACACTTTTCTCACTAAATATCTCTCACTCAATTGAGTTCAATGATGAATATGAGCTAAAATATGAGGGATTGGATCATTTTTGGTCTGATGGAATGAACTACATACTTGAGACCATAACATTATATATTATTCTGTAATAATTACAAGTGGATATTTATTGGTTAAAGCAAAAGTCCTCACAGGTGAATTGCATGAAGGTAGTTTGTAAAATCGAGAAAAGTTCTACACTCGCGTGGCTCTGCGCACTATCGATGCGGTTGCGGCAGTTTCGATTGGAAATATGCTCCATCCCCAGCAGTGGCAAGTCTGTTGATCTCCTTGTGTCTATCCCTAGAAACGATCTCTTCCAGTACTTCTCCATCCCCTTTGATCAGTCTGTGCCGTCCCGTCGCCTCATCGTACACTCGACGTACAACACTTTGCCTCTTGTCCCACTCCTCCTTCGTCATGGGGGCCATTCTAGGCCGCTCTTCCTCCACCTTTGGAAGATCTGCAGGAACTTGCGGACCAACTAATTCAACACTTTCTTCCGCATCGTTCTTGGGGGTTTCAATTTTGGTTTTCTTCTTTTTCATTTTCTTGTCTTTCTTCTTCTTTTTTCGTTTCTTCCTGTCATCGCTACTACGTGATGTCACAGAACTGCTGTCACTGTGACTCTCTTCAGATGAAGACGATTTGTACCGTTTCTTTTTTTCCTTTTTCTTTTTCTTCGACGACTTTGCCTTCTTTTTCTTTCTTTCATCCTAAAATTACGAACAAACAAATTTTTGCATCAGCTTCAACCACCACGTAGGGATGTGCGGTACTATACGATACCAGTACCCAACAGAAGTATGCAATAATTATTCGGTACCTACAAGACTTAGTATTGGATCATAATATGATAGTATTGGACCATATTATGGTACTTCTACAAAAATGAAAAGGGGCAGTTAAAAAATTAAGTCTACTATTACACGAGTGCCAATTGCTTCGACTCCAATTCGATTCCGTTGTGCGAAAAATGGGAGAATTTTGTGATTTTTGAACCGCATTCCGTTTTTTTCCCTCTCGATGAAAGTTGCATTTCAGAAAGTCTCCTCAAGTAACTAAGCTTGATTTTGGGGAGCGGTTTTTTTCCACTAGTAGTTCCTATCATCTAGTTTGAGAATGTTATCCTTATTAATTACTTATATTTTTTTCTTAGAGCACCTAAGAAAAGACCAAAAATGTTATTTGCATGTCGAGAAGTCTAAACAAAATTTGTTTAATTTTGTTTAATAATCCATTCGTAGTTGATTACATTTCTGTTTCACGTACTTATTAATTTCTGTTTTACTCATTTCCTACTAACCTTTCAAAGTATTCTCAAGCACCTTTAGCCAGAAGAAAAATTTAGAAAATTTTAAAATCTCAATATAGAGGGGTGGGGTGTTAGACACCCCAGTGGTGTAGAATCAGACGGAAAAATCAGTGGTGTTTTCTAGGGCTAGCTTTTCAGGGAGCTAGTAACAAGCTCAGTAACATACCAACAAGAAAATTGCCCTCAGACGTTATGTGTGTTGCGTCACACAACTTGTGTATGTGAGGGTTGCTAATGCTAGAGAGCCTCCCCGTTAAGTATTTGGTCCTTCTCTTTTTGCATAAAGCTCCAAAAAATACCTGAACCAAACTTTGCCTTTCTGGAGTCCTTAGTGCATATCTAACGGCTCCGAACAAAATAGGGATAGCGCAAAAATACTTCATCAGAATAATAGCCTAAGGCCGTTTTCAATCCCATACATACCCGATTATTACTCAGGTTCACTTGACCTTCGTAACCTATATATGAGAACAGCTCTTAAAAAAGCTCTTACTTCTTAAGTCTTCAGTCTCATTCGGTTCTAACCAGATTCGGACAGGAAAATGTCTTGGCCATGCCCAAGCTGCACAGTACAGCTGCACAAAAGATTTTTTTGTTATTTAACAAGGAATTTTGGCTTTCATCGGATTCTCTCTAGCTGAAAGAACGAGCAATCTGGACAAAAAAAGCACAGCCAATACTGTCCTTAAGAGGCACTTCCTAAGAATGGCTCCTGATTATGTTGTATGCTGGTTCCTGGGACTATGTTGTTATTTTCACCAGAAGAACCTATTATTTTTCTTAATTTTATTACTGTTTTCGCCTTTCTAGTAATTTGATGAGCTTTTTTCTGTCCCTTTTCTAGTAATTTAATAAGATGGACTTGTGCGATGTTAATGTCATGTTTGTATTAAATGTTGTACTCATCCTCCACCATAGGATTGCCCATATGAGGGATTATCCACATTATTATTAATGTTATGTTACGATTACGAAACTTTCGTGGATATAAAGTAATGAGAATGAGTATTACCAAGTATCGAAAGGCAAGATTCGATATCAAAAGTACCCGGTATCAAAAGGAAGTACCCGATGCATTACTCACTCGTCGAGTACAAGTATCGAATATTATTGCACATCCCTACCACCAACTAGTTTAATTCATTGAGCAAAACTACGTCAAAACCTTGTCAACTGATTTAATTTTGACAAGCACAACAATGTTGAAGTCAGAGAATCTCTGGCTGATCCATGCAACTCGCAATAAGTACACTATCAAAACTAGTGCAATTATTGCGAGTTGCATGGATCAGAATCTATCGATAAACACTGGTCATAAACCACCTTCACATTCTAATCAACATTCAATTAGGCCTTGAAACAAGCTGAACCGGCTTCAAGTACCTACTTACCTCACTGTCACTCGACAAGCTTCTTTCGCGCTTCCTCTTCTTTTTACTCATTGCGAGTCAAACTAGATTAAAATAAAAACTAATCAAACTAGTTTATTTTAAAGAACAAAAATTGTTATAGTTGTTATAGTTAGTGAGAACTCCACAGTTTCATAACCTAATTTATCGGAAGTAAACAAACTGGTGTGTTATCAAATCGTTATCATCTTCTTTTCGCCTTCCTACTCTATGGAGGAAGATATATACTTCTGGTAGAAATTTGAGTACCGAACAAAAATTAATAAATGGAGAAAAACCAATGGAGATTTATTCTTCTGTTAAAAGTAAACTCCAGCGTTTTATTCCTCCAGTCACAAAATGTGTAGTTTCCGTTTAAAGCAGCACACGGAAGAAAAGGTCAAGTACCTACTGAGGTGAGCAAAAAGGAATACAGCAACAACACCAACGTTCTGGTTTGTCATGTTTTTGATGATAGTGCGAATTGAGGTTTCGTAAGATGTCCTTGAGTTACACGATAACTTGTGGGATCATCGATCTATTGTGTTTGTCATTCATTATATTTGACAAGTCATTGTGAATTTTATAAGTGGACGTTTTATTTGCATGATTCGATCTTCGAGTGTCATAGAGAAACGTGTCAATCTGTGAGCGGTTCTGTAGTGTTCAGCTGCTAAGAGGTACCCGAAGATGCTGGCAGAGGTGAGTTTACGTTTTGATGGACGAGTCGCAGTAGTGACGGGAGCTGGAGCGGGTTTGGGCAGGGCCTACGCTTTGCTGTTCGGCAGCCGCGGTGCTTCCGTTGTCGTCAACGACTTGGGAGGCAGTAGGTCCGGCGACGGAAGCAGTAACAAAGTCGCGGATCAGGTCGTTCAGGAGATTCGGGCCTCCGGCGGCAAAGCCGTGGCGGACTATAATTCCGTGATTGACGGCGAAAAAATCATTAAAACCGCTCTGGATAATTTCGGACGAATTGACATCGTTGTGAACAACGCTGGGATCCTCCGGGACAAGTCATTCGCTCGTATCAGTGACAGCGATTGGAATTTGGTTCACGACGTTCATTTGAAGGGAGCTTTCAAAGTAACCCAAGCTGCTTGGCCTCATTTACGCCAACAGAAATACGGCCGAGTTATTTTCACTTCGTCAAATTCAGGATTGTACGGCAATTTCGGACAAGCCAATTACAGCGCTGCCAAAATGGGGTTAGTAGGGCTTTGTAATACACTAGCTATCGAAGGGAGGAGTGCAAATATAAACTGCAACGTAATTGTGCCTACGGCTGCCTCCAGGCTGACAGAAGACATTCTTCCGCCTGATTTATTCAAAGAACTAAAGCCCGAACTTATCGCTCCTGTTGTAGTTTGGTTGTGTCATGAACAATGTCAGGAAAATGGCGCTGTCATCGAGTCTGCAGCTGGTTGGGCGTCCAAGTACGCCATAATTCGTGGTCAAGGAAGCGTATTCAGGAAGAGTATTTCAGAATCTGCTACGCCGGAGAATGTACGAGATGTTTGGAGTAAAATTTTAGATACTCAGACGAACTTTGAACGGCTGTCATCCATTGAAGAAGCCACGGGTTCGCTATTTGGCGCTATTGAATCTTTGAAATCCGGAGATACCTCAAGCGACAATGTATACGAAGATACGTTCCAATTCACTAATAAAGACTGCATCTTGTACTCATTGGGGATAGGTATCACTGTGAGGAACCCATCTAATTTGCAGTACCTTTACGAGAATCACCCTGATTTCGCCATGTTCCCCACTCAGGCGATCATCCCCGGACAGATTTCTGCCATGTCTTCACCTCTGATAACGTCCGCCATTCCTGGTAAATCTTTCGACTTGTCACAAGTCCTTCACGGTGAACAGTACCTGGAAGTGTACGAACCTCTACCGACGTCCGGTACTTTGAGGAACGTTTGCAAAATCATTGATATTCTCGATAAAGGAAGAAACGCAGTCGTTGTGACTGGAATGGAAACGTACGGGGAAGACGGGAGGAAACTTTGTTACAGCGAAATGTCGGCGTTTATCGTCAACGGAGGAGGTTTCGGTGGTAAAAGGAGCTCAACTAAGATTGTTGAATCACAAGATCCCCCTAAAAGAAAAGCTGATACCACTGTGGAAGCACAAACTTCGCACGACCAAGCAGCTCTCTACCGTCTGTCAGGAGATTCTAACCCCATGCATATTGATCCTGATTTTGCTGCGATTGGTGGATTCAGCAGACCTATTCTGCACGGCTTATGCACACTTGGTGTTTCAGTTAGATGCCTTCTTCAACGTTACGCCAACAACAAAGCGGAGCTCTTCAAGGCCGTTAAAGCGAGGTTTGCCAAACCTGTGTATCCTGGTGACACTTTGAGCGTCGCCATGTGGAGAGAAGGCAACAGGATTCATTTTGAAACCACGAGCGTGGCGTCGAACCAAAAAGTCATCTCTGGCGCGTACGTCGACCTTCACAAAGTCGAATTAGGCCCTCACGATCTGTCCGTGGTGGCGGCGTCAGCTCCCAAACTCAAAAGCGACGAAGTCTTCAACACGATGATCGAACGTTTGAAAGCCAAACCAGAACTCGTCAAGAAAATCAACGGCGTCTTCCTGTACAAAATCAACTCCGGTGGTCAGGAAATCGCTCGTTGGACGGCCGATTTGCGCAAAGGGAAAATCCATCGTGGAGACCCCGAAAGTGGAACCAAAATCGACACGACTCTCACGATGGACGAGGCAGATCTCATCGAAATGGCCACTGGGAAGCTGAGCCCACAAGCAGCTTTCATGAAAGGAAAGTTGAAAATCCAAGGCAACATCATGCTCTCTCAGAGGCTCAAAGACTTGCTCGCTGCTGAATCCAAGCTGTAAACAGGTTGCTCCCCCTTACAAAATATCACTTATATTAAAATCTTTATTATTATAGTGAATATTGATATTACGGGTTACTGGTGTATAATTTTTCGGGTTATTCGTAGCCAAAGATCCTCCTCAAGTGTGAGTGGTTGACTGGAGAGGTCCAAAGAACAAAATTTGTATTTGGTACCAAAGAACAAAATTTGGTATTTAATACCTACGTCTGTATTATTGGACCTTTTATTTCACGTTGGATTTGAAGTACTTCGTCAAGATGAATAATACAGTAACTCCAGTAGGTACCAACTTGTGACGTGTCGTATTCAGTTTGTAAAATCTGCACCTGTTGACAGTATACTTGTGCGCATCGTCATGGTGACATTCATCTTACGCCTGTGCTTTCAATTGTATGTTGAATGATTTATCAAGACTGTCCTTGAGTATGAGGTACATTTCGCTCAAATTATTTCTTACATTTTTAATAAATATTTTATATATGAATGATTGCCGTTCGTTTAATTCTCGACCCCAACAACAAAAATTTACCTGAGTTTTTCTCACAACTAAATTTTCTCATTCTTCATCTATGAAGCTGCAATTTGGTATGTCATACCAATATACATACATTGTATGACATACCAATATACATACATTGTAGCCTCCTTAGGACTTACACTTTGAGCAGAATGGGCCAAAAATCAGCTGAGTGACTCCTACAGCTAATTTATAAGCTATTTACACCATGAAGCTGTGATTTGGTATGTAGCCTCCTTAGGACTTACACTTTGAGCAGAATAGGCCAAAAATCCACTGAGTGGCTACTACAGCAAATTTCTATGCTATTCACACTATGAAGCTGTAATTTGGCATGTAGCCTCCTTAGGACTTACACTTTGAGCAGAATATGCCAAAAATCAGCTGAGTGTCTCCTAGAGCTAACTATGACATTCATGCTATGAAGCTGTCGCTACTGAAGGTGTTAATTACAAATTTGGGAAAAAGGGGTGACGTGGACAACCCATAACGTCACAGGCTTCTCCACTTTGGACGGCAGTAAGTACAGGCTTTTTTTTCTAGATTGACCACATTAGCTTCAGACTAAGTGTTAAATTAACCAATAAAAACCCAAATGTAAGTACTCAGTTTTTACAAAAAGCACTTTAATGTCAGTCAAATAAACAGCACAGTTACTGAAATAACGAAACCAACAACCCAAAATAATGAAGACTCAACAAAATTGAAATGCAAGCCTCAAAATTGTCATGGCGAAATTCAAACCGTGCAACAACGTGTAAACGTGTTCTTAACATTTACTACTGAAATAACGAGGTTTCTTATGTACATTATGTTACAACATTTTATACAGGTTCAAATATCAATATTCCACACAACCACAAGCTACTGAATCATTTCAATACACTCCTGCTAAAGTTTACGTCGTTAATCGATGTGACTAGTTTATAAAACAATACATAATTCAATTAATTTATTAAATTTTCACAACTCGGTGCACAAGGCTTTTTTTTCTTTTTTCAAAGTAGGAATGTTGCACAGGATTCACCTACTAATACCGACTGTTTCATTGAAAAATACTTCTTTACGTTCGGATGAACGATGAGTAACTGATGGAAATGTACGATTCAATAGGACCTCAAAATTTGAACAGGGTCACACTTTTAACATTTACGTAAATTAATAGGTAATTAAATTTTATATACGACTGGATGAAAATTCAGTTTGAAACTACAACCGGAACAATTTCACACGTTATGAATACGTTCAAACTACACACGTGCATAAGCAAATTACAGGTTGCCAGAACCTAAGAGCGAAAATCACACGTTATCGTAGTTCAAAGTTGAGCTATTACGATTGTATTAGAATAATAAAATGACCATTCAAATAAGGTGTAATTGCGTATACCCCACACACATGTGGGGTTATGAAACAAGCTAAGGTTCATTATGAAGTTGCCGTGAGGGACATTAAAATTACGACTCGATTGAGTAGGAAATCAACGTTGACGTTGTGGTGAGAAGCATCTACAATGTAGATTCTACATGAATGGGGAGTAGGGGAACGAGGAGTAATGCCGTGCACCGCCTTTGCATCTTTTGATGTAATTTTTCGTGCGGAAGAAATAAGCAACGTACCATTTTCAACTTTTTCTTTGATTAGTTTACAAAGGTCGACGCAGAGTTTCGTCACATTTCTAAAGCACTAATCAAATTTTACTATTGATCGTAAATAACTAACTGTCAAAATGAATGAATTAGGTATATTAAATGTAAACATTGGGGGAATTCCGTGCACCTCTGAAATGGGTGGCATTACCCAAATGTGATATTTTAGAGCTGTTCTTCACCCTTTTTTCTCAGAAAATTTCTTAAACATCCTGATCTTTGTAGATGCCCAGAAACAGACCAAGGATGACCAGCAATGGGTCCTGAACGGAAGACAATTTGCGAACTGCACCTGAATTCACCACCGAGAGAAACAGTGGATCAAGACCAAGCTCTTGATTAATTGTTGCCCCTGCCATGACCAGCTCCACAAAAAACAAATGCCCGACAAAAGCAATAGTCAGAAATTCTGACCGCAACTCCCAGAAAAGAGGTTTGGATCAACCCTGTTCTAGTAGCAGTGTTGGAGTTCAGAAGGTGTCGAAGAACAAAGGTGAAAATCAAATAAACGACCTCGGAACAAGAAAGAGAAGAGGAAGCAGGAGAGAATTCTCTTAAGAGTAGCGACAGCGATGATTGAGGTGATATCTCAGAAGGAGACCTAGTTGAAGACACTGATGACGATGTTGATGAATTCATGACTTCATCTGTTAATGATTTGTGTATGATCTGCCACGAAAACCACAGCTGCCACTACTTGTGTTCCATGGGGCGAGCCAAAAATGAGCTTTGCAAGGCTATTTTGTGATTGCAAACATTGACTCTTCTCAGAGGACTGCGATTAATACAAGAAAGGCTAATTTATTAATAAGGGTTCAGAAACTCTCTAAAAACAAGACTGTAATTTATGTAATTCATTTAGAATAACTATGTTTTCCCAACCTAAGTTTATGAATTTTATTCGATGTTATAAATAAATTTAACCTTCGAAATTTAGTAAAAATTAGATGAAATGACGGAAGAGGTGGGAAAAAAAGGGTGCGGGGCCATTACCCCACGGTGCGGGAAATGCGGCCCAAAGCACTTTATTGACTTCTTGGCTGGTTTTATTTTAAAAATAATATCAGGTGAGAAAGCTCTCATACACTCAGAATAGATTAAATTCTCAAGCCATTCATGTAAAAAAAAAAAAAGTTTATGGCGTTCTGTCCCTTAACCGTAGGCTTCCAACGATAAGTACACGGCATTACCTCTCGTTCCCCTACATGATTTGGATATATTTTGAGATTTAGAGGTGTAAATAGTTAACAAATTGAGGCAAGATTCCAATAATATAAGTACTCCTTGGAATTGCACTAGTGAGAATACAGGGTAAACTCAAAATCACCACTAAGATTCATATTGAGCGTACCATTCGGAGACGAATCGCTGACAAAGATGAATATCGTAACTACTCCGAAAAGCTGAAATTTGGCTACTGTTGACAATTTCCTACCCTTACATGAACATGAAAACGAGCGTTTACAGTCCTTTTCCCGCACAAACACGAATAGGTATTATCGAAAAACAGAGATTAAAGAGTTTCCTAATGAACTACTACAAAGGTTAAGTGAAAAACCCCTGCATTATGCCCTTCCAAACTACAGATTTTCAAGGGGTACAGTACCACGTACCACAACAAATCAAGGAAGTTGGGCTGTTTAAACGCGCAGAGGGTCAAATAATTGTGTATATCAACATTTCCATCACTCTCTCACCTCCAGAATACACGACACGGTATTACAATAGTGGGAGTTAGCTATTGAATGGTAGTATAAATCATACTTCAAAATCGTCCCATTCTGGATAATACGAGGGTAGTGGGAGGGTTATCTAAAATGTCGGGAAAACCACAAAATGACGTGATGTTTTCTGACGAGATCCTAACGCGGTTTGGATAATGATTTATAAAAGCGTTTCATTTTCAGCGAGGGCGTAGGTTTCAATCGTATTCGTGACTTGACTCTCTCTTGGATATGAGAAGGGCGTCGATTTCTTCTTCAGTTTGATCGTTGCTGATTCGGGAGAGCTTGCTGAGCCCTTCGGTGACTCCGCACTGGCTGACACTGAAAAACACGAAATTTTATAAGAAACACTGGAAAATGTACCTACTTTATGCTTACGGCGAATTTTCGAAGGACATCTGCACTATTTGCGTCCAAGTCATATTGATGCAGGTTATGATTAATTGCATCAAAGGCACTAGTTTAGTTCGACATTAGGGCATCACCAATTCTAAAACTTAGGACTGCTACAGCGTCATGACAGCTACGTCCAACACGGAAACCAAATTGCCCATCTGAAAGTAAATTATAGCGTTCCAAATAATCAACTAATGCCAACTTTTATGCCCACTTTCACCAACTGTTAAGTTAATGTGGATAGTTGATGGTGAAAGATAAAGTTGTTAACGATTTGGCTAATGACCCCATTACCTTTAAGTTAACTGCCGTTTCACTAGTCTTTCAAGTATCTTTGGGGCGATAGTTCTCCAAAAGGGAACATGAGCCTTTTTTTAAGTGACTGAAGGACTTGTTCACTAGAACTCTCCTGGCGGGGCTTTAAAAGAAATTCTAGTCCATAAAATATTTTAGGACCATTCACGGTCCAAGCCGTAACTTCCCTCCAAATTCCAGCTCATCGTCACCGCTCCTTCATATAGTAATGCCCGTTATCCATATACAATACTTACATGATATCTTCTTCCAAGTCGTCATCATCAGTGTTCAACTGGAAGTACGGATTGGCCGAAGCGGGACGGAACTTGTAGCCGGTGAGGACGAAAAAGACGTAAGTGACCATCTCTTTGAACATTTCGTCCAGCCATTTGTACTGGAATGACACCGTCATCTGCAAAAGGCGAGTTCCACGCTCGATTAGTGGCAAACAATCATCTTAACCAGGTACTCTCACTTTATTTGCTTAAGATTGTGCCCCCTCAAGCTTGAAGCTGACACACCATATTGCCCCCATCCTTTCCTCGTATAGTTTCTTCTTACAATGTTTTGAGTTCAATAAATGAGGAATGCACTCACGTTACAATTTTGGACTCATATTGGATGGGTCTTTAGACTTTGACTGGCGACATCGACACCAAACCATTTTCCAATCACAGGATAAGTTGGGGGTTTTTTCCCCCTGAACATCCACAAGTTACATACAACCTTCGTTTTAACCTGCCTTGAAGTTTGATATGATGACACCAATAGGGACCGCCAGTGTGTCAGAGAATAATTATTTTATGGTCAAAAATCGAAAATTGGTAACACACAAGAGAGGCGTTTAGAGTCAAAACCAGATAGATCCAATTTAGCAAATTTTACAGGAGTGACAAAATACTGAAAATTTCCTTTTACGACTAAACATCAACAATTGCAAGGATCATTTTAAATTGACTGTGTGCCTTCCTGTAATGACTAAGCACACTGACTTTGATGTTGCTTCAGGTTGCTTACGTAAACAAAAAATGGCGATTTTGTGTTGGATCTGACTGGTTTGGACTCTCATGAAACAAGTTTGGATGGAACATTGATTTGGCCATCTACAAGTAAAAGTTAGGTTAGGAGATCATAGTCTGGATCCGCCACTGATGTCCAATCAATAGAAAGCCACCACGTTACATCCTCTTTCACGCAGCGATTGTTGTGAGCAATTTTGAATTTAGAAAACCCACAGTCAAGTATCGGTCAATTTACCTGGAGCAGGTAAACGATGATTCTGGTGAAGTATATGTAACAGACGATCATGATGTAGAAATGCCTGAAAAGCTTCAGTTTCCTCAAATTAATTGCAGCTTTGCCGTCGACGCACCCAGCGTCTTGTAGGTATCTGATCGACCTGTAGTGGAGAATAATAATCGATTAGAGAGACTCCGGTACAAATTTGAAATAATAATACTTAGTAATAAAGGGTAAAAACATTTAAACCAACCAGACGACGGGGAATAATATAGCTCCGCAACACAGCAAATCCACAAGCATGAAAACGTCCAACCAAGTTTTATGTTCAGCGTCGCCTTCTTCAGATTCGTCGAAAATGATTTTTACAACGTTTGCAAGCACCTGAAAACCCGATTAATGAGTTTGAGCGTCAATTTGGAAGCTAAGTACGAGATTCCATATGACAACAATAGAATCGTACAACTCAAATGCACGTACATTTTTTATTGCCCTATAACTTCAGATTAATAGATGACTATACAACATTTCAAGATCTTGAAAAATTTCAAGGGCTAGAGGGTATCTGATGCTGTGCGTGCATTAGAACACCCAAGGTTTCCGGTTTATCTTTGATTAATGAGTGAAATGGATGCCATAATCAAGGTAGGCCAATTCATCACAGGTTTTAATATTATAGTAAGATCTGAACTCCCCAAGACACTACACTTCACTCATGAAGACAATCACAGTGTAACTCTACTATTAAACTTGAAACTTCAACAACCACTCACTTGAAGAGGGATGACAATCATGAAAATCTTCTTGTCCCTGTCGGACAGCAGGTTTTTGATGAAGGTCCACCCAGTGCCGATCAGAACGATGGTAATGAACAGCACGGAACCTTTGAGCCTTTTCAAATAATGTAAGAAACAGTCCGATTATTGGTTTTGAACCATAGTCGAATATAATAATCAATGCAACAAACCATTGAAACTGAGACAAAAGTAGCAATACAGGAAAACTCGATTAACCAGGGTAATCGTGGGGAGAAGATCCACGGATATGAGAAATCACGGTTAAGCCGCTAATGCTTTCAGCTTGTGCAAAAGTACATTACGTTACCAAAACATAAATCCAAGTAAACGACTCCTGCCTTATATATTTTTTTTTAAGTCGACCTGATCAACCAACGGTTAATCAGCTCTCCGGTTAATCGAGGTTCTACTGTACTCAGGTAGAAGTGCTCCAGCAGGTAGTTGAATCTACCCCACCAGTGGGACAGCTTCAACCAAAAAACTACTTTCAAGAAAAAAAAAGTTGTGGTCCTTTCCATTAGGTGATTAAAAACATTTGGCCAAAGCGATTCATAGCTAGGTGGGTATGCTTCCCGGTAACTTACCGGCGGTAAGAGGGAAAAGAATTTGAGAAAAGTTGAAGTCTTGGCTCTGGACCATACACGGTCAAAACTGTTTGACCCCACTCTCCCCTGTATATTTCTCGGACATCGCCTTGTTATCTTTTTCATATATTTCATGGTTCTGTGGGGAAATCTAGAATAAATACCATGAACACGATCAACTTACAAGTGAGCAACGTAGTAGAGGATCGCCCACGCTGCCACGTGTTCTCCTTTGGTTTCGATGAAGTGAAAATTGATGGCGTGGAACAGGAGCGACAATGATTTCAGGTAGACTAGCACTGCCATCAGGTAGTGGATTTGGAAAACGGTTTGTCTGGAAAAAAGAATGGGAAAAAATGTAAACTTTCACCTTCAGGTTAAAATTAACCAAAATCAACTTGAGCACTAACGTAAATTATTTTCCTGATTGATGAATGATTAGACTTACTTGCTCTTTACGAGGATGAAAACCCAGAAACAGCCAGAAAGGAAGAAAAGAACAGACATCATGAAGTAGAGCGCAGGGAGCGGCATTTCTCCAGCAGACAAATAGTTCTCTTGATTCTTTTCTTCAATTTCAATCTTCAAAAATAAAACATACAAGAAAACACATTTGATTTAAACCTGCCAAAACTGTAGCCACAATTTACGTGTTGGTCTTCAATATGCACTTCAATGAAGCATATTGTATGAATCGACACACACACACACACCAGCATACACGCTCCCATGCGCTCGCACATTTACATTCACTGACTGTTATCACCTACTCACTTCCTCCCTCCTGCTCCGAGCCCTGTAGAGTGCCGGCGAGTACGGTCGTCCTGACAAGACGAAACTATGGAGAGTTGGAGGTAAATTGTCAGTTTCAAGTATTTTTCCCATTCACTTGGAGTAAAAGACCGGTTTTGATAAAAATCCCTGACTGGCGGCCAATCTGCATCACACTCAACCCCACTCACAAACTACCTCATTGGTGGTCCCAACTTCTGCCAATCTAAACTATTCATTTTCACTGTGTACGGAAAACGACCAAGGTCACTTACGAAAAATTCGACAGGCTTTGGAGCCTCTTCATCGTAGTTTGGACAGGCGTGGAAATACAGGTTGTACAAGCCTTCTTCTTTTTCAGTAGGAAAGTACACTAAAAACTGAAATTTGAAACGTACATTAGTATTAAATGAATACAACAAACGTTATAGGTATTGGGGAAATTAACGTATCATGATTGAGAATAAACAGTGAGGAAGGACAATGGCCAATGCGCTATGGTGAACTGTAGGATGGCGCAAAGTATAAAGGGTGATCCGTTCGTAGAGGCAAAAATAAAATTGTGTAAATATAAATCAAAAATTGAGTAAAATGCCACCAACCGCATATTTTCATCTCAATCCGTTCTCGAGATTTGATTTTTTGACGTTTTTTCTTATTCAGAAAAACCATGTTATTTCTTCTTCAAAGTCAAATTTCTCCACTTTACTCCATTCAATTTCAACTTTTGACAAAAACATCTGGGAATCTTCTAAGAAAGTGAAGAAAGTTGGGGAATGCATTAAGGTTCGAAATTAAACAGTCGGGGACGCAAAAAGCGGGTGGCGTACTGTGTGCGCCGATCTGGCCTAAGTGTGACGCCCAGACCACCTGGCCGTGGAGGGTTAAAGTTGTTTTATCATCAGATGGAGTAGTGACCCTGAACAGTAAGACACCTGAAATGCAGGGCGTGCGAGATCGCAGGTGAGACGAATTACAATAGGTATTGAGGAGGAATGTTTGATGTGTCTGATAGACAATCCTTTCAGGTCTCAACCAATCAATCAGGACACAACCATGTGGTGTTCAATATTGTGGCTGAAACTGCATGTATGTTCAATGGGATCCTTAATAGATTGAACACATTGAAATGTAAACAAATATTATAATATCAGTGGATAGATAAAGCTTACAAGAAAAACCCAAGACTTACGCTTGTGTTGAAATACGTTTTTCCGTCGATAGTCGATGACGTGATGGGCAGACTGTAGTTTTTGTCAGCTGAAACAAGTTGCACAAGTTTATCACCTTATAGTAATATAAAAGCAAACATTACCTGCCTAACTATTCTCAACAGAAACATAAACTCAGCACAATAGCGTTTAGCTAAAAATATTACAATTAACATACCCAGGAAGGACTAGCCATCTGTCAATAGTTTGCAGCAACTCAAATAGTGACTTGTTAATATGTTAATTCAACTCCTATTACTATCAACTACTACTATACTACGAGGCGAGTCCAGAAAGCAATTTATGTAGGCTTAAAAAAAAATCAGTTACACGGAAAAGCGACAAAGTGAAGGATTTTTCAACGTGAAGATGTAAATGAATGCAAAATGAAGGCGCGGAATTCCAGAGGCTTATTAAAACCCAATCACCTAGCCAGCCAGCCCTCTGACGTCATAGGCTCTTACGGCATAGGCTGTGACGTACTAGTTGACCTCCCTGCCAGCCGTCTGACGTCATACGCTCGTGCGTCATAGCCTCTGACGTACAAGTTGGCCTCCGGCCAGCCGTCTGACGTCATAGCTCTTACGACATAGGCTTTGACGTACTGGTTGGCCTCCTGCCAGCCGTGTGACGTCATACGCTCGTGCGTCATAGGCTCTGACGTACTAGTTGGCCTCCGGCCAGCCGTCTGACGTCATAGGCTCTTACGGCATAGGCTTTGACGTACTAGTTGGCCTTCTGCCAGCCGTCTGACGTCATACGCTCGTGCGTCATAGGCTCTGACGTAGTGGCCCGCCGGTCGCTTGTGTTCTGACGTGATCTGAGGGAAAGGGTGAATCAAGGAAACAAATTTTTCCCGTTTCAGTTTAAGTGCCAAAGCAAAGACATGAAAATGTCAAAAGAATGTCAACTCCATCCTGTTGTTGATACAGTCGAGAATTAAATGCTTGCATACGAGTCTGCAACACATTGGGACATTTTATGTCTTTAAAGAAGTGATTCAAGAACCTTCGAACAATGCTACATCACCTATCCCAGTAGCGTAGTTGTTATACTTAATTGTAGGGTTCATCATAAATTATGAAGCTTGCATTCGTATAGACAATATAAATTATTGAGAATGATCATCTGTGTGTAAACAATTATTTAAACAATCACGCTCATACCGCAGCTTGTCGGCCACGCACTCCGCAGTGGTTAACGTAATATGGTTAGGTAAATCGAGAGCTATCCAACGAGTGGTGAACGATTTTTGTACGATGATAACTGGCGAAGATAAAGTTCCGTAGCACCGAATCGGTTGTAAGCGAAAATCATCAGAAATTTTCGTGACGATTTCGTGTAACGCTTTTGTGTAACGTTTTTCGAGTTATGTGCCAGAGTAAAGACATAAAATGTCAAAAATTATTAAATCCAATCCAAATGAGTCAAACAATTTCTTTGTGACATTGACCGTGTGGGGTCTGGCGTTGTCTTGCATCAAGCAGACTCCGCTTGAACCCTCCTTTTATTTTGAGGTAGATATTCAATCAATATGAGGCCAAAACACTGATGCCATAGTTTTTTTTAAAAGGTACTGAAATGGTGGTTTTGAACTTTTTGGTTGAGGGTGAAGTGGTGTGACTGCTTGGGCTGTCCCTTGGTTTCAGGCGTATAGTGTGCAACCCAAAATTCATCTACAGTAACAATAGCAATAGAGGAGAAAATTCCAAAAACTCTCTGGAGGTTTTCACTCGAATCAACAAGTGTTGTTCAGTAAGCTGTTTTGGGATCCATCTTGCGCAAACAGTTTATGAAATCCAAGGATTTCTGTCATTGTCTCGTGCAGCAGAGACCTTGACAGTTGCGGAAACATTGCAGAAAGTTCATCCAGAGTCAATCAGTGATCGTCACGGACCGCATTTTCGACTTTTTCCCCTCCACCACTTGTACACACTGGTACGATTCATATGGCCTTCCTTATAAATGGTTCATACTTCATTAAAAATCACATGTCGAGATATTATTTCATTCACAACGAGGTAACGGATAACGGCAGACCCAATCGACATGTTTAACATGAAAAATGCATGCGAACACAGTTTTCAACGTACTGAACTCGTTCTGGTCTTGTTTTAAAGGTCAGGAGTGAAGCTATATTGCAGTGTAGCCAACACAGTAAAAAAAAAATCCCTACGGTCGTGAGAGCCTCAGTACACTTACTACCATAGGACACTGTAGGATTTAATATCTAAATATCCAATACCTGTCTGAACGCTCTTTGGTCCTCTAAGATTGAAAAGGACTTTGTCACTGAACGAATCCTCCCTTTTCGGGCGAAGCACTGACATCTGGCTCTGGTTTCGGCAAATCAATACATTCAGGTCGGATGACATGTTCACTTGCAGTCTACAATGAAAAATTTCAGAACAGAATTACCTATCATGATTTCAAAATCTGACAAATATTTTCTACAAGATTTGTACAGTATAACGACGTTCGAGAAACAATACCGGCTATCTCCCATTTTTTGGAAAATGAGATTTCGGTATCAATGTGCAGAGGTCCCTCTCGTTCCTTCTAGTTTACGGGGAGAAATCAATAGACATTTCACTCCAGTTATTATAATAATCGTTTTAGCAAAACGATTCCTTGATACAATATTTTGATTCAGTTTTTCCTTCTTCCAGTAAAAGGCTCACTTCAGTAGATAGGCGGTATTGTTTCTCGAACGTCGTTAAACCAGAGCACAAATTGAATAATATTTATTAATACTAAATACTTGGAAATAATAAATACTTGGAAATGACGCATTTGTGGGCATGTTAGAGGTATTCCATCAAATCCTTTCAATGAGTTCTAATATACTGCAACTCCTCTAACATGCCCACAAATGCGTCATTTTCAAATATTTATTAATAAATATTATTCAATTTGTGCTCTGGTTACGTCGGGCCCTCCACCAACCGCAAGTCGTAGGCTGATGAGGAGACAGCTGAGGGACAACAACTCAGACGCAACACTCCCATAAACACATCAAGACACAATCCAAGCAACATATTACTGACACAAACACCACTCCCTCCCCACATTAGCCTACAAGGCAATATTGTGAATAAACTGATTGATTTAACTTACGTCATGTTTTTACGGTTCATAATGAAAAGTACGTAGGGCTGGCCATCTGGAGTTTTCCTGTCAACTGACTTGAGTAGACAGTAGTCCGGGTGGGCTTCCTGGGGGTTCATAGCGTCCGAGCGAATTTTTTCCAAACTGAAGCCATACTGTAATGTCCGAACCAAAGTATTTCAATTATATCACTCAAAAACCAAAGAACAAGTATGTAAGGCCAAATTTGAACATATAAAAAAAGGACATCATCAGATTTACATGGAATGTTTACGGTTCCTAATGGCATCAGTCATTATGAATTTCGTAATATATCAGTACCTAATGATACTGCTCCAAGAAGTACGTACAATAATAAACGAGATGCTGTTTGAGTTGTACATAGGTAGAAACTGTTTGTCCACATTTTTAACCATTTAAATTCCCATTTTTCTCACCAAATACAGGTGGATTAATAAAATTTTGCCTTTTTTAAGGTAGTTTTGTACAATAACACAACTTCTAGTTCAAGTTGAGGAATTGATATGAAAGAAGGTGAACTGATGTGCATGTCAATCAATCAATCGTTATAATGTGTAATGCATTATGATTGATCGATTTGAATCGATATCCACGACTCTGTAAGGTTTTGAAATCCTACGGTTAATCCTACCTAATGGAACAAACAGTAAACCGGCTGTATGTCTCGGGACAATTCTCATTTCAAGAAACCAAAGACATGCGCATGAAGTACCAATTCGAGATTGACTTTTGATCGTAAAATGACTGGTGACAAACGAAATAACATACTACGTCATCTTCCTTCATGTTATCAGCGTGGAAGTTGTGAAGTTTCACATCCAAAAGTCCTCCTTTGAAAAACCCAAAGATCGACAACGAGATCAGTTTCCTGGGGTCGTCCTGAAATTCGAAATGACGACGGTGAGAATATGAAAAGGAAAAGTGCAGTATGACATACATAGTACTTACAGATTAATGTTATCACAATTGCAGTTCTCATACCTTCAGGATCAACTTGTGGATGCGACCGAAGTTTTGTCCGAGGCATAGTATGAAAACGAAGGCCGTAAAATAGATTCGGTGTTTCATGGTTGTGAATTGTTCAGGTTAGCGGGGAAATGAAAATCATTAATTTTTTCAAAAAACACCCAAATTAACACGACACATATTGACGAAATCACAAAAACTCAATAAGACTGGAACCTTCCGTGTCAGGATAACCTGAGTGCATGGAAGAAAAACCTGAGTGTGGACAAGCATGGATACTATTCTACTGCATCTACGTAGGTAGGTAAACGTGAAACCTCAAATTTGTGGAGGGGGGGGGGGGTTAATTTTGGTTTATTATCTTCAATAATGAACCATTGGAATCGCCCAAAGAAAAAATTTTTTTTCGAAAAACTCAACGCTAACTGGGCAAAGTGGCGCGGACGGCGGACGGCGTACGGCGTACGGCGGACGGACGGATTTTTTTTTATTCGATTTTCTGAATCTACGTATCTTGAAACGTAAACCAACAAATTTTGAGGGGGGGTTAAAAAAATTTTTTCTTTGGGCGATTCCAATGGTTCATTATCGAAGATAATAAACCAAAAATCCGTCCGTCCGCCGTCCGCGCCACTTTGCCCAGTTAGCGTTGAGTTAAAATTACGAAATTTTTTTTATGGGTTTCGACCAACCCCACAATGGTCCTCGAAACTTTTCATAACTCTAGGTCAAGGGGAAGGGGTTCAAAACGAATTTTGAAAATTTGAAAATCTCATATCTCGAAAAATTCATATAGAACGGTATGTTTTTTATTTCATATTTAGATAGAGTTTGTTCCGTAGAATTTTTTAAGACCATCCGCAGCTTTGTACGACCAGCCGTTCGTTCGTTCACAATGACGGCTCAAAGATTGTGCCTCACAACACGATCGTGAATCAAACTGTTGAAATACAGGTCCATTTTCATACTAACAAGCTCTTTGGAACATCATATGGCTTAAGTGATGTCGAGTTTGTTGTTCTGAGGTGCGTTTCGTGCTACGGAAATGAAGGTAATTTCGAATGTTTGTTGGTGGGTACTTCTTTTATAGAAAAATTATTACCGACGTAGTATTAAAAACCCCAGAATTATATCGTATTAATTAATCATAATTAATAATAATTATTATTAATAATAAATACGAATTATTAATACCTAACAATAAATTATAATAATTTTCACTAGGTACTTGATAAAATTGATAATAATAATTAATCTAACATTTAGGATCTAGACATTTAGACCTAGTGATCTAGACAGAAGGGTGATCTGTACAAAGAAGATAATGAACTCAAGAATTTGCAGAGTTTTTTCTTCTTTGGCGATTCCAATGGTTCATTATCGAAGACAATAAACCAAAACTCGAAAAAGGTTCAGTTTGAATCGAATTTAAGGGCTCATTTAGAATGAAATTGATCTTTTGTATGACCAGTGTACCTACGACTAAAAATTGTTAAAATCGATTTGGATGAAGGAAGAAAATTAAGTTAGATTGAGTCATGGGAATTTCCAAAATTCGAGGTGAAACGTAAAAAAGAAAAGAAAAACGGTTGAGGTGTAATCGAATTGAGGATGAAATTGACCTTCTACAAGACCAATGTTCGACTCAAAAACATCGAAAAAATCGTTATAATCGATTTATACAAAGGAGGAAAATTGAGATAGATTGACTCATCGGAATTTCCGAAATTCGACCCAATAAGTAACGTAAAAATAAATTTAAAAAAAAATCGAAAAAAGGTTGAGTTTGGATCGAATTGAGGGGATCGTTTAGGATGAAATCGACCATCTGCAAGACCGATGTTTGACTCAAAAACATCGAAAAATGGTTAAAATCGATTTGGATGAAGGACGAAAATTGAGTTAGATTGACTCATCGGAATTTCCGAAATTCGACTCAAAAACGTCAAGAAGTTGTTAAAATCGATTACTTAGAAAAACTGGGCAAAGTGGCGCGGACGGCGTACGGACGGATTTTTTTTTATTCGCTTTTCTGAATCTACTTGTCTTGAAACGTAAACCAACAAATTTTGAGGGGGGGTTAGAAAAATTTTTTCTTTGGGCGATTCCAATGGTTCATTATCGAAGATAATAAACCAAAAGAAGAAAATTGAGTTGATTGACTCATCGGAATTTCCGAAATTCGACTCAAAAACGGCAAGAAACTGTTAAAATCGATTTTAATCTTCTTTCTTTAAACGGCGCTACAGTCCTTGTAGGACCAGGGCCCTCTCAACAACAGATGACCATTCCTTCCGGTCCTGAGCCAAGCTCCTCCACCTCCGGACTCCAAGCTTTGCAAGATCCTCTTCAACGTCGTCGAACCAACGTTTCCGAGGTCTTCCCCTCAACCTTCTTCCTCCAGGAACCGTGAGGAGTTTGGCTGGTCTCCCATCGGGCGCCTCCCTAGGTGGCGGATCGGGGAATGCCCAGCAGATATGTTGGGTACCGGGGCGGACCAAAACCAGCCAGAGGAAGAGGTAATCTCCAAGCCGCGGTGAAGGCAATAGCTCTAAAGGCCGGTCTACACGCTCCGTTTTGCACAACCTTTTAAGTTTGCGCAGTCTTCAGAGCTCCCGAGCTCAGTTATCGCTGCAACTGCGCAGTCTTCTCCATGGACTCAAAACTGCAGTTTTCCGGTCTACACGCAACATTTTGTCTGCAACGTCTTGAACTGCGCAGTCACAACGTTGTGCAAAACGGAGCGTGTAGACCGGCCTTAAGGCAAGAAGAGCCTGACATAAAACTCCTGGTCCTCTAGGTTGGGGGTAGGGCTAACAACCCACCCTGTCAAAACCACCTTGTTACGAACTCATCGATTTTGATAAAGGAAGAAAATTAAGTTAGATTGATTCATATATTTAGCTACGAATGTATGGGGAGGGCTTGACCCTGGAGTGTTCTACATTGTCTGGAGAGAGCTTGAAATTTTCCAGGACGGCTTGGAATGGTTAAGAATGATGGGGGGTGCTTAAGGATGATATTTATGTGGGTTATAGGAGATAAAATGACAATACGATAATGATCACAAATTTAATAATTAGGTATTGTTTAAACAAACAAAACGAGAAATTATTGAAGTGGTAGGCACAGAGACGTAGCCAGCCCCCCTAGTCTTGACCCCCTTAGCGAAATTCTGGCTACGTCACTGGCAGGCAAGTCCGAAATATATTCTAGGTTATACAAACAAGGGACTTTACGCCAACATCGATTTAAAATACATGTATTTGGAGTTCACAAACAATATGCGAGAGGTTTGATACTATCTGTGCACCACTTAATCAGACAATGATGGAGCAACGAAATGGAATTTTTTCAGATTGATTTTGTAACATCGAGGATCGATTCCGCAAACGAAATCAAAACAAGAAGAGGAACATGGGCGATTGTTTCCAAAGACAACAGTGATTTATCACAATCGGGATTCAATGTGATTCGTTGTTCCTACCTTTTCAACACTGACTTCTTTTACTCCAGCAGAACAGAGCCCTAATGTTTTGGAACTGAGCAAGTAGGCAGTAGAGAGTTCCTAAGAGATAAGTTCATTATGGAAAGGCCGTACCTAAGGCGAGCAACTTTTGGATGGTAACCAAATAAGTCAGCTTTGACAGACTCAACTTAGCACAACGCCAAGTGAATAACGACAGAATTTTACACACACTCAAACCAGAGAAAGGTTTGAGCTAGCCATGACAACCACATGACTGAAAACGCGAAAAAAGGCGTTGCACTGCTAACCTGGAGTAAGGTAAAATACGATTCGTAGGTAAAATTCGATTTCGGGAGATAAGGCGGCCTGATAGGTCAAACGCAACTCAGCCAACGCTAATGCGCAGTTGAAATAAGTTTGAACCTATCTCCTATGACTTATCCCTTAGGAACTCATCCCAAAGTGCTGCTTAACTACCGAGCTGTGGATCCAATGGATACAAATAACTTCCCTACCATCATCTATGAACACCTTTGTATAGATGAGAATGGCGCAATTGGATCTAACGTCTAATTGTAAGAAATGTTATAGCTGTATTATCATTCAGATCCAGCATCAACATTTCCCCGCAAGAAATTCGATTTAAGGCACAACAACCATAACTAGAACACACACATTAAAATAACAATTCAATGCACATAGACTTATATCATTATTCCCAATCAGCAATTCAGAAAAAATTCTAAGGGACAATTTATAATCCTAAAAAAAAGAAGAAATTAACATTTGAACAAAGAAAATTAAGAAATCTTGGTGATGGTGAGATCAAGAGCTCCCAGGCCTTGGATTGACACGTGGACGTCAGGAGGCTCAAGTTTTGGAAATGGTTCAGGAACTCGAACTGGGGAATCGGCTTGGTCATCAGGACTGGCGTGTAGAGCAGTTGAAGTGGACTCTGGGTCTGTCGAAGATGGAGCGTACGTGTCGGCGTTGATCAGCGTTTCTTGAAGCTGTTCGTCCGTGTGGGTTTTCATGTGAGCAGCGAGCCTGCTGGACTGTATGCAGGAGTAACCGCACTGAGGGCACGTGTACGGCCGCTCCCCGGTGTGGGTGCGGATGTGGACTTTCATTCTGGAGTTGTGAGCACACTTGTAGCCGCAGTACTCGCAAGTGTACGGTTTCTCACCTGTATGGAGTCTCATGTGAGACTTGAGATCGCTTTTACGAATGCACCGGTAGTCACACTCGTTACACACCATCGGCTTGTCCAACAAGTGGGTTTCAGTGTGTTTTTTCAACGTCGACAACTTCTTGAATGTAAACGAGCACAACGAGCATGCGAATGGCCGACTGCCTGAGTGCATGGAGTAGTGCTGCTGCATGGCTTTCGGTTGTAAACACGAGAAATCACACTCAGAACAGGCGAATGGTTTGATTCCCATGTGGTCCCACATGTGTGTTTTAAGTTGACTGACAGAAACACAGGTAAAACTACACTCTTTACACTTTCGCATCTTGTCTTCAGAATGAACTCTCATGTGAGACTTCAAACTGTGCTTTTGCGCACAGGAATAATCACAAGAGTTGCACTGAAACGGCTTCTCTCCTGTGTGAACCCGCATATGCTCCCGTAGCCGTACAGTGTTACTCCCACGGTACCCACACAGCCCACAATGGTACGGTTTATCCCCAGTGTGGATCCTCGTATGTGCCCTAAGCTGATTTGAATACGCCGACTTATACGGACAGAACGTACAACTGAAAGGTTTCTCTCCCGTATGAGTTCTCATGTGGACTTTGAGCGACCCCGAATGGCCGGACTTATAAGGACAAATCGGACATGAAAACGGTTTTTCATTAGTGTGGATTCTCATGTGAACTTTGAGATTGCATTCTTTGGCACAGGCATACTCACATTCAGTGCATTGATACGGCCTTTCTCCTGTATGTATCCGGAAGTGCTCCTCCATCTTTTCAAGGCGCTGACACTTGAACACACACAAAGAGCATTTCAGCATCTTGCCTTGACGCTTCCAAGGATCATCGTTGGCCCCTGGATATTCTTCTCCATACGCTTCCGGGGTTTCAGGAGAATCCTCAAAGTGTACAGAGAGACACGGGTTTTTCCTTCTTCTCAAACTTCTTCGTACCGTCTTCTTCTCCCCTTTACTTTCACCTTCTTCCTTCTCTTCCGACGCGTAAACATCAATTGTTTCCTCCATAGACTCTTCTTCCCCCGCATATTCTTGTTTGATTGGAGGATCTTCCATTTTATTAACCCAACGACTAGAAACTAACAGTCACGTTCTTCCAATATCAACAGTCTCACGAGTAACATAGACTAGTCTTTCCACATTTTTTGGTAACTGTCAGGTAAAACAGAGCCTGATCACTGCGTGTCCTATTGAGCAGCTTCCAGTTCAGGAACCTCACACGTTCACCTACAACAGAGAGGTACATGTGATTGTGAAATGATATTTTCAATGGTTTGTCATATCTGATAACACAAAACATAAAGATGTGTCTTATAGTTTAGTGCCAGTATTTTATCAGCTACCTGCAACCTCAAACTCCAACTTGATTGACCTTCAAAAGATCTCGCTGTATTTAGGCGCTATTTAGGTTAACTTAGGCATGGCCAATACGGTTATTGCTTGGTAATAGGTTATGGCAAAAGTTGGGGAAGGAGTCCCCACGAGCAATATATAAACCCACAGGAGACTCCGGTCAAATCACTCTTCCCCCTGATTTCTGGTCTCGCTCCTCTCTTTCCTAAAACCTAAACTGTCAATATTTATTTTCCTAAATATTTGAAATTGTAAAGCGAGCTGTTTTTCCGTTGGATGTGCATTTACTCCTTCATTACACAAGTGTAGGTGTTTTCCACTTTCCTTTATGTATGAAGCGTGGCTGCTTTCCAGCTGAAGGTACTTTTGTCTCCTTAATAAATGAGTCAGTTGTTTCAGAAGCCCGACTAGTCCAGAAAACCCAAGTTACCAGGAAACGCGAAAAACTGACATAGATTTGAGATTTTCCAATACACATGGTTTTATGTGGCATGGAAGAAATGTATAAGTGAGCATTTTTAAAAAAACTAGCAACGTGTAGCTCCTCCTAAAAGAATACAGAATCAATCAAAAAACGAAAATCGATTTTTTGGACTAGTTGGGTTTTTGAAACGACTGATTCAAATAAACAGCGTGGTGTAGCGGTTTAATTCCTTCAGAAAAAGTACTTGCTGGTACCGTATGATGCAGCAGGTTTCCCTTCAGGAATTACTTGCTCTCATAAATAATTTAATCGACGATAAGTAGGTACTTAACAGTTGCCAGTGTGCGGTTAGCCTCAGATCCACAGGTGGCATTTGGATCTCGTAAGGTACCTGTAGAGGACCTCACCTCCAGGTTATGTGGGACTCAAACCTCACTGAAACATCACAGACCTTTCCCGTGTTGGAGCTCAGCCAGGGACTGTTTGACACATTAATTCTGGCTGAGTCCTTGAGGGCAAAACCACAAGGTAAAACTGTTGTAAGTGAAATATTGAGTCGGTCTCCCCAAATGTCAATAAAATGACAAACGAATAGGTAACTAGGCAAATTATGTTACTAAACCTCCACGGAGCACAACACTAATGTCAATATTGGATTACGAGCGCCCTAAACCTTCAGAAAACCAGCTACTTATCACTAAAGGCTGATTTACACGAGTAGAGTAAACGGCAGAGTAGAGTGGTAGAGTAGAGTGTCCTACTTGCACTCTACTCGTGTAAATGTTTTCAGTAGAGTAGAGTTCACTCTACTGACTAGTAAACGGTAGAGTAGAGTACTCTACCACTGTGGTAGAGTGACTCTACTCTACCATCTCCCCCACCACCAGAAATTGGACTCTCCTGTTAACAGCATCCCTCATTACAGTGTCCTGACGTCGGATCAAGGGCGAAACAAGTTCCAGCAGCTGTTTAAAGCCTGGGGAGGCATCCTCATTGCAAGAGTGTACTCCTGTGGGTCTTCAAACAAGTGTTCTTTCAGCAGAGTGGCTGATGCTCCGTGGGTTTCTCTCCGACCGATCCAATTCCTCACCCACTCCCTTTTTTCTCTCCTTTCCTCCTCCCTCAACATCTCTTCCAACCCATCCACCAACAAACCCGACACATTCAATAAACTTTTCCTCACTTTTCTGATGTTCCTGTTTCTGTTCGCCATTTTTCCTTTCAAAGACTAGATAACGACAGAATTGAGTTGAAAAAACTACCTCTACGCAGCTCTCGGCGACTCGCACTCTACTGACGTGTGAACGACCCAAGGAGAGGACGCGGTATAGCAGAGTATGTGGTAGAGTGGTCGGTAGAGTGAAGAGGACTCTACTCTACCGTTTACTCTACTCGTGTAAATCATGCTTTACTTATGAGACATCTACTTATCACTACTATCATGGATATCAGATCTACCAGTTACGTTCTAATTATACCTACAGCGAAGTGATGTAGTTGTTGATGTGAGTTGTTCCCCTGCGTTAAAGGTGGAAGTGATTGTGGAGTATTCAATAATGAAAATGTGTATTGAAATGAATGCTTCCCACAACTATTCAAGATAACAAACACCATTGTTATCGTCGCATTCGATTCGTCGATTCGCGACCACTTGACGAAACGCTGGATGTTTACGCGTCACTTCCAAGTTATTATATTGAGTAATCTAATTATTTCTGTTACTTACCAAAAGACCCGAAGGGAACTGAGGAATAACAATAAAACAAACGGGATGCATCTCATCGTTCGACCACATCTCACATTATCAACTTCATCGCTTGGAAGTCTACTAGTGATAAGGAGAGATAATGCGATGAATCCTGGCTGCTCAAACCCCCAGTACATTTGTGTTGTGCGTAGTCTAACTGGGTGGTAAGGCGCTATTAACCTTCCAGTGGTGGCGCCCCTATTTGCGACATCAATTATTATAGTTATTATAGTGGTAGGTATCAATTACTATAGTGGTACTGCACCTCAGAGGTGCAGGCTCTTTTTTCATCAATAAAAAATAATCCAAGCGACAAATTGCGTTGCACTTTGAGGGAATGAGTCAAAAACGTCGAAATATATGAACAATGGGCTTTATTATAATATAATAAATATTACCTACCTAGATTATAATATATTCTGCCGTCATAAGGAAGAAAGTCCTATCTCCATTTTGATAGTTTTGAGACAAACGAGGTTTTGTGAACTGCTGAGAATTTTCTATAGAGTAGAAATTAGAACTGCCGTTACACAGTTGATTTTCAAGTACTTCTGATGGAGATTGGGCTTTCTAACCTAATCCAATCGGTTGATCTCTTCTAAATCTATAGGAATAAGTCCTAACCTCGAAAAGCTCAAAAATGGAGTTAGGACTTTCTTTCTTAGGAAGGCAGTATTATAGGTATTTTTAGCAATCAAATAATTTTCCAAACGTGATTTTTATTGAGTTATTCGAGTGCGGTACCCCATTGTCCTGATTTCAGGAAGCTACTGAGCCAGAGAGCCCGTCAAACCACGGTTGCCAACTTCGGCACAGAAATGTAAAAATCATGACACCTGTGAGGTACGCGCCACCACTGGAAGGTTAATCAGCGTCTCAGAAGGACAGACGACCTTTCCAGCTTATTCCGACCGTCAGGGATACAGTTGAGTCTATACAATATTTGGAAAATCAAATTTATATTTTTTTATGCATAAAACTCCAAGTTTTTCTGTTTGTTTGTTTGTACTCTGTAGACGGCCAATTTTGATTGTTCCATCGTGATCAGCACTGTACCAAATTTCAGCGCTCTAAAATGAACAGGATAGAACCTCTTGCGTGAGAGATTCCTGTAGATAGGTTTACAGACGCATTTTCATAATAATTATTACTACTTACCTACATCACGTCCGAATGCTCAATGGACCGAGGGAATTTGAACGGAATTTGGCACTCGACATAACCAAAGTTTACGATCTGTAACCTCAAAACTGTGAGTTGTTTGTGTTCCTTCTGCATTCGCCGTCTGCTTGTAGTTCGTTAGTGCTCTAGTGCAGGCCTTCCCAAACTATGGTCCGCGGACCCCCTAGGGGTCCGCCAACCCTAAGTGGGGGGTCCGCAGCAAATGTAAATTTTGAAGCAAATTATACCTACAGCATAATCTCGGTAGTCCTGCGCTGTTGGACTTCCGAGAATTATTTTCGTTGGTTCTATTGACTGGAAGAGTTCAAAGAAACAAGTACTGATCTAACACCAACTTGAATGACAGGGGTCCGCACTTGAAATTTTTCCGTGAAAGGGGTCCGCTAGTTAAGAAGTTTGGGAAGCACTGCTCTAGTGGAATTCAGGAATTATGAACATAAACCTTGTTACCTCCCATTATAAGAACTAATTTAGTCTTAACTGGTTCATCTTGGAAATACCGACTACGTAGTACCAATTCACTAAGTGAATATTAAAAAAAAATCATTCCATCATGGTAATGAACCAACTCAATTTTAATTATAAGAACTTCGCAGGTAGAACACGATGGAAGGAGGAGCCTGGATTTATGTCAGGCCATTGGAACAAAAGCTACTGCTCCACCACAAGTTTTACTGACCTTCTTTTATAACATTTTTCCTTCTTAGTTTCTCTTAAACTTGCACTAAGTTGGCTTTTGTGACTACTTTGTGGTTTATTATTTTCAATATTGAATAATTGGACCAAGAAAAATAAAATGTTAACCTCCCCTCAAAATTTGTGTGTTAACGCTTCAAGATACTTTGAATTATTCACCTTTAAATGAACAAACTGGATATTCGCCCAAATTCGGCCGCCAACTCTCTGTGGCTATTCACCCAAACCAGGCAATATAATCTAACCAATAATATAATCTACTTATCTTCGTCGTCAACTAATCTATATGGTACTAATCTGTTGTTTATCGTCTGGAATGACATATGTATAAGTATACTATACATATGATTTTTGTGAATTTAGGATGGTTTGAAGCGGATTTGGTATACAACATTTTCGGAAATTCGAGGTTTAACAATTTTGGACCGAGAAAAATAGCTTCATTTTTCTCGAAAACTCGCTAATAAGAAACCGTTGTAGACCAATCAGCAGCGTTTCTGTTCTTCAATGTATTCGCCACATCTTGTCCCTTCAGCTCTTACTCCTAAAACGTTAGCTAATTTGAAGGCCAAATTTTAATACCTGCATACAGTTGTGAGGGGTACAAAAACAAAAACAATTTCTAAAATTATCATGTATTCTTTTTTGTTATTTACATCGATTTCTCGTAAGAGATTTATTTTTCCGCCTTTTAAATTTGTCTTCAACGTGATGAAACATTCGCCATTAATAAACTCGCTTTCTCATTGATTCCATAAAATTGATCGATAGAACCACGTATTTTTACATAACAATTGTAAGAACAGTGTAAATGTATTAACTTTGAGAATTCAACGAGTCAGCTTCCTTGAGAGCTTAGATTATAACAAGACATCAATGACAGGGAGATAGTAATATCTACGTGAATAATGAGTTATTTAATTTGAAATAGAATTGGTTTCGATGGCAAAATGAAAACAAAATCTTAACATTTAAAACAATTATTTTGATACAACCAAAACTTGTGTTAAACATTAGTGAGATCTTCAAATTCGAGAGGAGCCTCTCATGGCTTATGTAGAGATCCTCTGGCCAGATGTCATGTCAATAAATATGTAGCCTTTGGTGCTATGTGGGCCACCTCCGGTGAATGGGGTGGCCATTAGTGATGGCAATAGATAATAGATTTTCCTCAAAAATGATTGATTATTGTACAATCGATTTTTGAGCCGATTTTTATCGATTAATGATCATGTGTTCACGATTAATCGGTTAAAAAAAAGCAAAAACGACGTTTTTAAACTTTTTCCATGATTTTTCAATGATTTCTATCACCTCCACTACCACCAAATACCAACCTCCGTCGCTGCAGTTTGAATTGATCAGTATCGATGTTCAAGATGAGTGTCTAAAATGAAAGTTTACTCAAAAATAAAGAAGATAAATAAATGTATCACCTAAGTCACATTCAGCGTATTTTCACGTTAGATATTATTAAATAATTCGATGGGTGAATGTGAACATGTCGTGAAACCGAGTTTTGAATTTTCATACAAACTGGCGTTCCGTTACTCCAATTTTGGTTGAAAAACGTACCGACCTACTGTTGATAGATTTTTTTCGTTAAAAGTCTTGTATCAACTTATCGCCTAAGTTCCTGAGGGGTATGTGTGGTGCCTAGATACATATAGGTACATACATATAATATACACACGTATATGATACATATAATAGGTATATATATCTAAGGAGCGGAGACGCCGTTTTCAGATCACGCTGACAGGAAGGTGGCGATGGCTGCCGCCGCCACGGATGACAAGTGGTTGTAGCAATCGACCGATCTGCCGAAAACCAGAAATCATCACGATATAATATAAATAATAAAATTCATATAAGCTGTATAATTTAATGTAATAAACATTGATAATCGCTGACGATATAAAGGCCCATTGCCAATACGTTACGTTGTGACAAATCTTAACGAAGAATCTCAAAACCGACTACATTTTGGAACAATGATCAAAAATTGACTTTTGCAGCATTTTAGAAAAAATGAGGCTAACATTGGGTCTTGGAAGTTGAATAAATTTGGAATTATTTAATTATAGTAATATTTATTAGGACTTGAATTTGTGGTGTACCTATACTTTGCACAGGTATGCCACAAGTAAATATCGTTATTGGTAAATTTTTTAACAGTGAATGGAGAAACTTAGTAATATACGGCGAGTCGATTGGGGTCGTTGTTTACAGTTGTTGCCTTTTATCTTTGGTTATGTACCATTTCGAAGTGATACATTTCAATAAATATTAGATCATAAAATATCATAAGGTCGTGTTGCATGACTGGAAATATTTTGTCACCGGATTTCTGGAACTCAAGGTCTTATTGTAACACCACCACAAAATTATACAATAATTGTAATAATTTAGAGAGTTACGTCGCTGTAGGAGCAACATGGCGCAGCTCAATTTTTTCCCGTTTTGAGGTTTTTAGCCTTCTACATTCAAATTTTTGCGCAGGATCCAATGGTAACATCTGTTTTAATATTACTCCAACAGAATGCGGTCAAATCGTCAATGAAGTATCCTGGCGTATTTAAAACTGGTTGATAACATGGCGTACTTATATCATTTTTTATTTTTTTGTGTCTCTCCCATAAAATTGGAAATTTTGAGATAAGCCACGTTGCTCCTACAACGACAACATTATATAGAATAATTTATTATATATAACTACTCATCAAAATTCCAATTAGTCATGTTGGTAGTTAAGCACTCTCTCTGAATTCATACAGTTCCACTTACAATCGACTCCCTTTTTCAATCATGGAAAAACACCCTCGTGACGTCTGCAACGATTGGATCATCCTGACGGTGCCGTCAGTGAGAAACTCGGAAAATTTATTCACCCCGCAAACCGCCACTGAAACATTCAGGAGAACAATATTAATAAAATAATTGAAGTGAAATGTTGATTCCAAGAACATGTGGTAAAGTGGTGGGAGTTTGTATGTGAAATGTTCAGAAATTTGGGAATGACATTATGATTAGGGGTGGGTATTGAATAATCGATTAATCTCAATAATCGGCGTTTTGTTTTTCATCTTCGATAATGAACCTTTGGAATCGCCCAAGAAAAACCAATCCCTCATTTTGGCGACTTTTGTTTGCTCCAACTTTGAGCCCTCAATGGGAACGAACGGCTGGTCGTTCAAAGCTCCGGTCGCTTGAAAAATTCTAAAAATTAAACTCTATTTAAATGTGAACTATATACCGTTATTGGAGTTTTTTGAGATAATAATATTATTATGAATTCATATTATGAATTTTTCAAACTTTCAAAATTCATTTTACACCCCTTCCCCTTGACCTAGGGTTATGAAAAGTTTCAAGGATGATCGTGGGTGTGGTCCGAACCCGTAAACCAAAGTTCGTAATTTTAGCACAACGCTTACTGGGCCACGGATGGCGTACGGAAGGATTATTTTTTTGTATTCGATTTTCTATATTGGTGTATCTTTTTAACGTAAACCAGGAAACAGTATGACATACTGTTTGTGGAACAGGAAACCACCGCCGTCTGCGCGACTTTGCCCAGTTAGCGTTAGTTTGGACCAACCCCACAATGATCCTTCAAACTTTTCATAACCCTAGGTCAAGGGGAAGGGGTTCAAAACGAATTTTGAAATTTTGAAAACGTCATATCTCGAAAAATTCAAATTGAACGGTATAGTTTTTCATAAAAGGTATCCCTCTTCATTCTCGAGGTCCCAATACAAGAAGCAAATCTTGTCCTGGCTTGTGAGGGAGGGAAGATCCGCTATGTTAGCACATATTACCAGTGTATATTGTAATCGGTGACCAGTCAAACCACTGTTATACTCGTTTCAAAATCTTTAGTTGATAAGCACATGTACTGTATCAATGTAATTTCTACATTTAATGTATATGGTAGCGAATTTATATAAGAGTGGTGTGGAAGAAAAACGTCTGTCCTGA
Source organism: Stenodema calcarata (assembly GCA_963920205.1). Taxonomy (NCBI): domain Eukaryota; kingdom Metazoa; phylum Arthropoda; class Insecta; order Hemiptera; family Miridae; genus Stenodema; species Stenodema calcarata. The sequence continues at coordinate 20,655,656 of OY986061.1, read as the reverse complement.
AGATAACAATTTAATCTGTAACTGGTGCTAGTCATTCAGTAGGCTTGAGACTCATGCTCAACAACACAGACATTGCCTACAGTTAAGCACTATTCAAAGTGGAACCTATGGTACAAACTAATTTTTTTTTCTAAATTTATTTTTTGTGTTACTATACCTAGGTACCAGATGTATTTATTTATTTTCAGTATTCATTGAATAAACATTATTCATTCATCCATTCAATAGAATTCAATACTTAGAGTTTAAGTTTTAGAATTTTTCAATACCATCCGGAGCTTTGTAAGACCAGCCGTTCGCTCACAATGAGGGCTCAAAGTTGGAGCAGTTTGCGACGGTTCTCCCGGATTATATTCAGAGTACCACCGCCGGTCCTTTTACTGGTCACCAGCCACCACTGAACTGGACGGTCTACATTTTACGTGTAACGGTTTTGCAGGTTTCCGGCTCAATATCAATAATCCTCTACTACTTATTACTCGTCACGATTTCCGAACCGCCCACGGTGTTCGATCTGACCCGAACGATGATTCAGTGGCAATATCGGACGAACGATAAAATATGATAAACATATTCATTGGTTCAGAGGAAGGCTTGGTTATGTATGAACGAGTTGCCACCTTCGGTTTTCTCGTATCGCAAACCTAATTTTGTTGTCGACACTTCACCTAACACGATCTATGTCAATCTTGGGGGGAAATATGATGCATTTTTAAGTAGGTATGTTTTTCCACGTCCAAAGTTGTATAAGGCGTTAGTTAAATGTGGAAATTCGCGTTGGGAGGGTGACTAATGGGCTCTAAGACTTGCAATTTGACTTTTTTAAGACTTGTATTTTAATAATGTAAACTTTATTGTTATATATCGTCGCTTAAGAAGCAACACCCCCTTTCGACCATTTTCACGAAAATGAGATACATCTATATATTAAATAGATATATCTATATATTACATATATTGGCAGATTCTTATTCGACTTCTCACGCTGGATAGGCTCCTTAGCTCAAAATCGCTTCAAATAAATTACATAGTCGAGGAAAATTATTACAGCCCCTACCGACATCGTTGAGGAAACAGCCTGTATCAACCAGACAACCAGCTGTGCGGAAATGGTCGATAGGGGGTGTTGCTTCTTGAGCGACGATACATAACATTACAATTTGGTTTGTTATTGTTATTTCATTGACTATAGTAGGCCTGTAGACCTAATTCACATGGAACATGAGTGTGGGTTCCAAACCATTGAATGTCCCACATGCAACAAATTAGTTAACAAAAAGTGTATCAAGGAATCAATTTTTTTGACGCTGAATCGAATGGTGACACTTCCATGCCTCCCTAATAAGGAAGAAACTCGTTTTTTGGCATCTCATTGTTATTAAATTGTTGATTCTTTAAAAAATAACGTCATCCTTTTTTTTAAATAAATAATTCATAACTAAAAGCCCTTAGGCCCGGTTTCACCATGTTCGAGTTAAAGTGAAGACTTACTAGCCAGGAGTTATTTAGCAACTAGTTGTTAACGATCGCATATATTGGCAAAAATATGTATGCGTAGAGGAAGTTTAAATTGGTGCAACACCCCCCCCCCCCCCGGACACCAGCGTGGGTTTTCCACTCAGAGTGGAGAGAAATTTAAATATTCGACAAATCTCTCAAAATACCAACCCTGTTCGACGAACAAGTCTTGGAGCGTCGAGGGAAACCCCATACGTCTGATCTGCCTGTTTTCTCCCAACATCCTCGCGCATATCCGCCGGATTTCTTCTTGAGCAGTCACCTCTTCCAGTTTGAGCTGAAACATTAAAACGGTTCGGAACATGAATTCTCTCGAGTAGCAAGTTAATATTCCGGGGAAATCAAAGAAAGCCACTTTCTGAATAAACGTTTTCTCAGTGATTCTATTCTCAAAATAATATTAGAATGGCTGTTTCTTAAACAAAATTTGATGGAGAACCCGAATTTGCAGTTATATTTTTCCTACCACTTTCATATTTTGTACAAGAGCAATTTAAACAGTGAAAAAGAGCATTTTACAGCATTTTTAAATTTTTTGTAGGCTAAAATATATGTTTTCCAAAAAACGAAGCAACTTATCACAAATCCAACTTCATATAAGTACTTATCATACACCCCAAAAAGGCATTAAAAATTATGAAAATTAGAACGCCGAAAAAATGTCTGTTGACACAGAAAATGTTAAGCTTCAGCAATATAAAAATAGAACGGTGGTTTATGTTCCACGTCTCGCCATGTTTATTTTGGTTTCCCCTATATTCTTCGAGGAATGTATAGGTATAGAAATACTTGAGCCTCTGAGCTCAGGCAGATGGTCAGGTGCACTGTCGTCAGATTTCAGATGCCCCATAGAACCTACCAGCTGTCATGTAGAATATCAGCTTTCTAGGTTGACTAGGACAGAAGATAGCCTCTGAGCGCACACAGCTGATCAGGTTGCAATGTATGGTTTGCTGAGTTGCCCCTATTCCCGGGGGGCAAGGGCATGGTTCTGGGTTATTCCCACCCAGAGGGATGTCATGGTCTGCATTCACAGACCTGGGTATCCACTGTGTGGTTGTAACAAAAACTCGGGAAGCAAGGACTCTCAGCAAACCATCACAAGGTGCAATGTCTTCAGATTTCAGAGGCCCCATAGAACCTACCATTCAAATATCAGCTTTCTCGGTTGACTAGGACGGACGACACGGGGGGGGAGGGGGGGTCGCTATTTTCGTGACCAATTGGGCAAATTAGCTCATGGCTAAAACATGTTCCATGTTAAAATAATGTCAAGCCCTATATCTCGAACACTATACGTCGTCTTCTTCAATGTAGCTCTACAGCTCCGGGTGGGCCTTGGCTTCCCGTACAAGACTTGCCTTCGCCATTCAGCTCGCTCTGTCTCCAGTACCTTGCACCCAACCTTTGGCGGTCCTCCACCACATCCTGGATCCAGCGAGTCCTTGGGCGGTCTGACCTGCCATACAGTCGGCTGTGTGGCATTCTTTCACCTGACGTGAGCTGAATGTGTCCAAGTCACTAAATTCGGAGAGCTTGGACAAACTGCACGATATCTTCACGCTGATAGAGCTGCCTCAGCTCAGTGTTGGTTCTTATTCGCCAGACTCTATCACTACAAACTAGCCTGAACACCTCCCGCTCGAACACATAGAGGATGTATGTGGCCGCTGAGCTCAGAACCCACGTTTCCGCTCCATAGGTTATGAGGGATTGAGAGATCAGGCGTATGAGGGTCCGGTATAGCCCTGGTGGTCCTGGATAATAAGGAAGACCGAACAGCTTGAGATTGGCATATTAGGCACGGTTATCGGCCATTGTGCGTTTCTCAATTCCGCTCAACACCAAGGTAAGTGAATGAGTGGACTCTCTTGAATGTACAGCCATGCAGGGTGATGTTCTCAGTGGACGTCCGTCAAACGTTGCAAAGCCGTTGGATTGTTACCCTTCTTTCGCTCATGCATCGAGCTTGGCAATATCTAAACAATGGCGCCTTTACCTCGTTTTTTCAATTTTTGGAATCTTAACCTTTTCAAACTCACACATTCAATTATAAATTACTGTTCGAACATTCATAGCAATTTAGATCTGACTCAAAGAGAACTAGGAAGATAAGAATACTTAACTTGCTGGACGTTGGAGAATTAGGAATATATGGATTGAACATTGTTCAAATAGATTCATAAAAGCAAATAAGCAATTATAGGATTGTGTGGGGTGGAGATTCATATTCATTACGAAACCAACCCCTTACGGAAACTGGGAATACGATTTATGCATCAAACCGTATTATCCGAAGGTTCATTAACGCCTGTTAGCAATTTCCGTTTTCTCCTCGGGGGTTTGGAAATCATAAAATCGGGGCGGGTGAATAAGGGAGTTTAATTAAGAAAAGGCGGGGAAGCGGGTGGTCGAGAATATGTAAAAATGTAGAAAATCCGTGACGGTGAAATCCCCTGGAGGGTGTCCCTCGGTCGTATTAGTGGAAGCTGAAGGAGCGGGTGGCCACTAAGTTCTAGATGGTTGGTGGGAAGGTAGTGGAGTGGGTAATTAAGCTAGCACCTTCAACTGTTCAAAGGAACCGGTAGCGAGGGTAATTAACGCTACTAAGTGGAAATCAGAAACGAAGGCGGGTTTACGCGTAAAAATCAAAGTCGCAGATGTGTTTTTGCTAGGAATTTGCTTCTCTATTAAGGTCGTCCTCCACCCTTTGAGACTCGATAAAGGAAATTTGAACAGTAATTTGTGTTTATAACCAACAAAAGGTCACTTGGCTACTTTGTTTGATCCTCGAAAATACTACTTACTTCATGTAGATTATCTCCATGTAGATTATTTTCATGGTAGACAATTTACCTTGTCAACATGATCAAGCTTTATTTGGCTACAAGGGGGATCACATTATACAGGCCAACACTGATTTCTTAACATGGAAGTGAACCACCATATTGGGGGTTTTCGGATACGCACTCTCCAAACCGCTTTTGAAAAGGGACGACGATGAAATCACTGGCTTCATGTAAAATGTCTCCATTTTACTCAGCCTCTAACCCAATTTCAGTCACCAATTATAATCCTCCTAACCCTCTCTACTACGCTGGCTTACGTTAATTAATAAATACCTAAATTAATTTGGCACTTTTCAATTATTAACATATACCGGTATTTAAGATCAATCTTGAGTCATCAGTCACCTTGTATCGTCGTTGTTGGCAATAGAACCTCATCGCTACTACACTCTTCCCCAATAATGCGTTTCCTCCATCTCCATGATAATCGTCCCCGATCCAACCCATTGCTCCGTATCCTTTCTGAAAGTTTTGGCAAAGGTTCAAACACATTCGGAGGCGGACAGAGATGAAATAAAAACCAAAGCTTCGAGGGAGTCGACTTCTCATTAGGTATTCACAATTCGAGCTGAATGAAATTTAAAATCGATTATTCTGAAATAAATCGAGGTCGGCGATATAAACGAATACCAGCTCCCTCTCATTTCAATGTAAAACGAGTATAACTCCTGCACTATTGGCAGACCAAAGATCAAAAATCGTGCTAATCTATTCGTAGAAATAATTATGTCTACGATTCAAAGTTCGATTTGTCTTTGAAATAACTGACAACTCTTTACTAGGTTTTCCACTTAATAAATTCGTGAACTAGTTAAAACTCAAGTTTTGGGCTCGAGTAAACCAAACTCGGAGTTCCAATGTACCCAATACCACAGCTAATACCGTAACAGGGGGCGAATAGGATCAGCTGGATGATTGGATCAAATTTGGGAAAAGTTATGTAAGCCCTCATAACTTCGATTGGGTTTGAGTTACAAAATCGGGACGAAAATAAATCGATTCCACACCTCTTAAGAATGCTATTTTGATCTATCGAAAAACATTCACCGAGCAGATGTATGTCCGCAATCTCTTCAAAGAAGACGAAGAAAAAGGAGCCCTCAAACTTCACTGTCAAAATTGTATCAACTTCAACAAGATAAATGTTTACTCCCGCCTACTCATTTTTCCTGTGTGCCCTCATTCCCTGGACAACTTCCTGTGACATCTGATTTAAAATAAAAGGGAGGTACGATTAATAGCAATTATTTTAGCAAAACGAGTGCCAGCCAGCTGCTGATGCGGGGTGAATCGAATCAGTCGAGCAAACTCGTGGTTTTCCACTTTTTCCTGTGCTTCTTGATCAGTAGGATTGCGTCCAGTTAGGCACCTACTTGAAATAACTACGTTGAGAAATAGTGATATTGCGAATCAGGACCCCTACAACCTGATCGTATATAAACAAGGAGATATACTCGTAATATATCTCCTTGTTATTATTAGATATTATCTAACCGTCCTAACCCTCTCTACTACGCTGGCATACGTTAATAAATAAAATTAATTAGGCATTTTTCGATTATTCAATTATCCTACCGGCAAGGTCATGTTTACATAATCTCTCCTGGCTTCATCAATGCCAAATTTAGTACCTTTGCTTCAAGTAAAATGAAATCGTCCATACACTTACGTGGGATTTAATGGTGAAATAAATGCCCTGATGGAGTAATGTGTAGCCCCTAGCGTGAGGGTCTCGTTCAAGAGTTTCACAACCTTCGGCTATAATGCCGTCGATGAGTAGACCTGAAAATCCAAAACATATCCTCAAATTAACTGTTTGAAAATGTTTAGAATGGCACCATCTACACAAACAGTTTTCAAGTTGGTACCTTGAAGGGGACCACATTATAGGAGAGAATTCACCTCATATTCAGAGTTGGTATGAACACATCATTGAACAAAATTCCGTTGGCACATTCGATTATGGGACATAAATTATGGGTATTATGGTATAAATTATGGGTATAAATAGTCTGACGACGTACCAGTCCAAAATTAAGATATTTCAAGTATCATATAATATATTATATCATATTATAATATATTGGTATCATAATATTATTATGATGTCCGTTTTTCAAATCCCACCCTACTTCACTTCAAGGAAAAACGGACATAACGACATGAAGTTTTTCGAGTTCTATTTCCAAAACCAAAGGATTTGCCGTTGGACGGTTTTGGTCAAGTACTGTCAAGTTATGTAAGCACTGTCTAGAAAATTTTGATATGAAGAGATTCAGTGAAGATCAAACCACTGTAAGCACTGTCTAGAAAATTTTGATATGAAGAGATTCAGTGAAGATCAAAGGTTTGAAAACGCTGTAATATTTACCTAAAAGGCAGGTATCGGATTCAGCTCTGGTCGGCGATCCCTCCTCAAGAGCATTTTCGAGTTCGTAAGGGGCCGGTACGTTTGGGAGCGGCAGGGACTTGATGAGCGGTTTCTTCATCAGACTAGACACGAACTTCTCGGCTGAAACAGAGAAGGGAATTTGTGGAGCAGTCAGGCCAACCCAAACGGAGTCATACAGTAAACTCAGTAGATAACGGATGTCATATTGAAGTTCAACTGGCATTACGCTGCTCCAAAGTACTATGAGTTGCCCAGTTTGAAAACTCGAAAGATTCAGATGGAACGGTATAGTTTTTAGTACAGAGTTTATTTTTTAGAATTTTTTAAGACCATCCGCAGCTTTGTACGACCAGCCGTTCGTTTACAATGAGGGCTCAAAGATGAGGCAGATCAAAATCCGTCAACATGAGAGTGAATCTTGAGGCAAATTGTCGGGACACTTTTCATACTAGCTGAGCTGATTCGAACATCACTTGGTTGTAAAATGTAGAGTTAATTAATTATAATTTATAAAAATTATTACCTAATAACCAACAATAATTAATAATAATTTACACTACTTGATAATAATAATTATTAATCAATGATAATCTATATAACTAAATTTTCGTGTTCCTTGGGTATTTTTGAAAAATTTCACTACAATTATTCGTTTCGCGTGAAATGGAGTCGAACCATGACGATTTTGAATTTGGTGTCTGTCTGTTTGTTTGTCTGTCCTTCAAGCACGCAAAAACAGCTCAATGGATCGAACTCCGATCCATAAGGGTGGGGGTATATAGGGAAGCCGAAATAGAAAAATTGTAAATTCTCGAAAACGGCTCAATGGATCGAACTTTTCTCTCGTATTTGAATGTTTCTGTGACCGGTGAAGGACATAGGGGGGTTCACTTCCGGATCCGATATATATATAGGGTGGGGGTATATAGGGAAGCCGAAATAGAAAAAAATCTTGAATTCTTCCTTCCCGTGAGACAGATGAATATTATTTTTGGTATTTAAGATTATAAGGGTTTGTAAAGGGACATGTAAGAGGTATAATCCGTAAAGCGACAGGTAAGAGTGGCAGGTGGATCCATCCCGAGTTCTGTCCGTCCAGGACAGGTAACAGAGGTAGATGGACACACCCCGAGTTCTGCCCGTCAGCTAGTTCATAATAATAATTAATCTATCATTCAGTGATTTAGACAGAAGGGTGATCATATATCATGGAATACGTGATATTGTAAAAACGATTAGGTACTTGTATGAACGCAATAGAACATAACATAACGAGTTGACATGAGGTAGTATGATAAAGGTGGATCATAGATCATGGCACAGACAATGGCATGGAGTAGACATTGACATGGAGTCGAGGTTGGAGCCTCCTCATCCATGGAGGGTATAACAACAAAGTAGATATTATGTGAAGTAAGGTATCGATAATAAATTGTTGTATCAAGAATTACTATTTTCAGACCCCTTCTTGAAAACAACTTCATAATAATTATTACAATTATAACAATTTATTATCGATACCTTACTTCACATAATATCTACTTTTGTTGTTATACCCTCCATGGATGAGGGTATATCTACTTTGTTGTTATATCTACTTTGAGGGTATATCTACTTTGTTGTTATACCCTCCAATTATTGAACCCCGATAGGTATGCGGCATAACGCTGCAATCGAGCAGAGGTCATCAACGGAATTTTTGAATTTTGATGGAAAATTCTCACGAGCAATAAAATAGTCAACATCTTCCATGCTAATTCTACAATAATTGCTGCCTTACTGCTGAAATTCATGCTCCCCATCATTTTCAGGTTCAATTTGATGAGTCTTCCTTTGAGTCGATTGCTTAATCATAAGTGTACTTACACATACTTTACTAACATGTCCAGTTTTCAAACATGCTGAACATTTTAGATTGGACTGGTCAGTGCGACAATCCCTTGCAAGGTGATCATCCTTGCCACATCGCAGGCAAACAACCCTAAGCACTCACATGGGGGGGGGGGGGGGTAAATTCGCAATCGCTCATCGCACTCCGCAATTGGGCCACAAAGTCCGCAATCGACTGTTGATCAGTTTGGTAAATTGATAAAAACTGGTGTTGGGCCACCAGAATATTTTTCCTAGGCGCTAAGTGAGCTTCCACTAGTGACAAAATCTCGTCATAAGACAACTCCGCTGGTTTCTGAGGCGCCGAAAGAGAAGCTACCACATTGAAACTGGATGCGCCCATGGAATTGAGGAGTTGTTTGGCACAATATGGTTTGTTATTCGATATGTTTTTCATCTCTGTGTAATTTTCGAAACGCTGTCGGTAATACCTGAATGATTCCTTAGTTGCATCAAAACAGTCATAATTCGGTACCTACAAGTATTGTATTTGGAACTGCCGGCACAGATTGGTTGGACCCCGTCAAGCCACTCGATGACGTACCTGAATTGGACTGTATTGAACGTACAATCTGCTCAACATCTTCTTCTGCATCTCCAAAAATTTTTCGAACTGTTGATCATCCATTTTGAAACGTTGTGACTGCACACGAGTCAATAATTGACAATTATCTAAAGAAGATTAGAATGATAGAATGATGAGACGTCGATAAAAGCCTTGAACACAGATATTAGATAACAGAACACAGATATTAGATAACAGATTGATAAGAAGGTGTTGCTTGAAGAATCGATAGGTCAATGTGACATTTCGATAGGTCGATATATCGATGGTTGGAATTGTAAAGGATTCGATGAATCGGAGATTCTATCACCTCGTGTAGGTAAAAAAAAAAAAAAATAAAATAAAATTTTGATTGCGCAGTGGTATTATAAGCCATGAGCTGGTAGATTGAATTGTTGACGTAAAGGAAGCGAACTCCAGGGATTGCTAGGTTAGGTAGATGTTGATTACGTACCGTCGATCTATGAAACTCGTTCAGGTTGATTATCTGAAGTTTATCCCGTCGCCAATTTGTAGTGGTTCTTGGGAAGGAAAACACACGAACTCACAGGAATACTTGATATTGTAAAAACGATTACTTGTATGAACGCAATAGATCATAACATAACGAGTTGACATGAGGTAAGCTGGGTTCACATCCATCCGGTAGGCTGCGGCAATACGGATAGGGGAAGCTAGTGAAAAGCAGTGGAGGGGATGGAGGGGAATCGCGGCAGTTGGGAAGGTTCAACAGCTGTTTTCAACAGCGCCGCCATTTCCGTATGCGCAGTAGTGAACTGCGCAGATGCGGCTGCGGCAAATATCTAAAAAATCTGATGCGTACAGTACGCTTCAAAAGTGCTTCTCCGGTAAGAATGTTCCCCCTCCCCAGCTAACGTCCAACCAATCAGCTCCCCGAACGCACTCCCCGAACGCACTACCGGATGGATGTGAACCCAGCTGTAGTATGATAAAGGTGGATCATATATCATGGCACAGACAATGGCATGGAGTAGACATTGACATGGAGTCGAGGTTGGAGCCTCCTCATCCATGGAGGGTATAACAACAAAGTAGATAATATCATAATAGATAATATTATTATGTGAAGTAAGGTATCGATAATAAATTGTTGTGTCAAGAATTTGCAGAGTTTTTATTCATCAGTATTGACTGTCAGTATGAATGGGTGCTGAGAGGTAATTTACCTCAATCCCCTCCCAGTTCCGTATCAAAATCCAATTGAAACCAACCCCGTAACAAAGTTAATTACTTGTTTAAAATGCATTGGGGGTAGACACGGTGAAGTAAGATGCCTGTAATTGAGGTTTGAAGAGGCAGAAGGTGAGACGGTAGGCCGTCGGAGTTACACGAAGTTATAGACGGTAGGAAATGAGGACACGGTCTGCCGGTACTTCCACGACACCCGTCAAAACCGCCTTCCCGCCGCCCCCGGCAGTCGAGATCCTACCGCCCCCATCCTACCGCCCCCAATCCTGCCGCCCCCCACGACTCTATCCTGGTACGACCTCACCAGCCGCCAGCTCCCTCAAGAGTCCTTCTAAAGGCCTTTCTCTCTCACGTGTTTATTCAATACTATTCTACACAGATGGGGGAACCCACAAGAGCGCTCTGGCATCGTCTAGTTTTCTCAATGAGGTGGCGTGCAACTGAAGGGGAAGAGCCTCCGGTGACAAAGGGCATGAAGATGAGGAACGCGGGAGACTAAAATTAAATAAATAGAACGTTTACTTACTTACTTAGGTTTACTTACTACCTACTTACTTTTGGTTTATTAGGGAAAATTAGTCTACCTTGGGACGCTTGAACTTTGGGACAGGCAACATTGCGGCAAAACCGCGCTTTTCGTTAGCAGGTAAAACATCAGACTTAGCAGTTTGTTTGTTTGGTACTGGGAACATTCTCGTGTAAATGAATACCGTTTGTTGCGCTGGAGAGTCAAATTTTTCATATTTTTCTATTTTATTCCATTCATCAGGGTTTCATTTCAACCCTGTGATTTAAACATCTCGGAAATGGTAGGAAAACACATTTCACTTTCCTACCATTTCCGAGATGTTTAAATCACATTCCATATAACTATGGCCACTTATGGGTGATTCTCAGTTTGAGGGACAATCGAAGGTTTGGAATTTCAAATTTTATTTTGCTCACCTAAAATTCTGCAATTTTTAAGTATATCTTTAGGAGTCATTCTAAAGGTACTGTGATGAGCCATCACGCATAAATTTCATTTCTGTCCTCAAAAATGAATTTTTAAAATTTCGTAGACCACGACAATGAGAAGTGCCCATGACAATGAGTTTTCCTTCCCTAATGACGGTAGAATAGTACGTAAGGGTGAAGATATTATTAACACAATGGCAACAATATCAATAAAATGTTTTTGTATTAAAATAACGAACACAAATATAAATGTTTACAAAATACCAAACTTGAACACCATTACCCTACACTTTGAAAAAATATTTCAATTATTATCAGTCAAACTTATCATAATTAAATCTCAGTCTCACTCGTAGAAGTAGGTAACAAACTTTTGAAGTTGTAAGTACAGAAACTAGACAATAGGAAACTTAGAACAAAATATTCACTAACAAATTCTAGAAGGAAATTCCTACATGTAAGTAGGTACCACAGAAAACTCGGCGCTTCGCGCCTCTTCTATACTTTGTATAGAACGAGGTATTTGCTATGCAAAACATGAATAATGTTTTTGCGTCCCGTTTCCCCTTTTCCTTATCCCTTTTCTTTGTCTGTATGGAAAATATTAAGAAATGTGCGGAAAATTTACTCAGGGCTGTATCTCAGCTTCTTCGATATTTACAGCGGTTTTGGCAGTATATAATTTATGCATAAATTAAAGGCTTTCCAACGAATGGAGAACAATTTTTGTCCGTTGAAAACTAAAGAAGTTTCATTTCCCTAGAAACGGCTCGGTTGTACGTGAAAATCATTAAAAATCTTCGTGACATAATTTCGTGACTTAAACTTCGTTACGCTTTTCAACTCTGGTAGGCCACCGCAAAAACATTATTCATGTTAAAATTGTGAGTTTTGAATCCTCTCCAATAAGTTTCTGATTTGATTAAAATTGAAGATATTGAAGATATTTAGCTTCGTCAATCACCACGAGTCGAGGAAAAATAGAACGCGGAGCGTTTATTTTACAGAGAATCATTCTGCAGGTAATCTGTTGAGGGAGAGGTGGGTTAGGCCAGAAAAATTTATTCTTGCCGTTGTTGTTCATGCAGTTGATCGTCACACTTGCATGATTCAATTCACGATAAAGAGTTGGTGCAATGCCATCTTCACCAATCAATTATTGATGATGTCGTGGAATCAGGGGATTCATCTCTTAATTTTTTTTAGATATTTCTTTCGGTCGTAAAACATTTTGCTGCTTGCTCTCCACTTCTTCCTTTGTTGCCTCTTCTCCCTGTTTGACATTTCCTTTATCATCTTCAGTTTCTCTGACCTCTCATCCCTCTCATACCTAGCTTTCCTCTTCATCTGATCCTCTGCTCTCAGCTCTGGTGCACTTCTTCTCTTCTCTTCCTTTCCGCTTCTCTTTTCTTCTTCAGCCGTTCTGCATCCGTCATTTTTGTCCGACCCATTTTTTTCTGTAATGAAAGAGACAGTATTACTTCATTTTTCCTTTTAAAAACCAATGTAGCAGTATGTTAGGTACTAATTATTTACAGAACGTTGAACCGTAAACCTGGGGAGCTTAGGAATCAATAGGGAAATTTCTTTCCACATTATCATTCCCTATTCCAACTTTTATATAGAGAAAATTCATTAGGGAAAGTGCAGGAAGCAATTTAATACCGAGTTACTTCAAATTCTAAGCATTTTTCTCATTGGTATGGTCTTTCCTCATTGTCGTGGCATTTAAAGTGGCCACTACAATGAGATACCAAAATCGCCATGACAATGAGAAATTGACTTCAACCTTCGGCAGTTTGGAGCCTAATCAACCCTTTTTGAAACTTGATCATGCATTACGTTAGGTTCTTGAATCTCTACCCCAACATGTGGAAAACAAATTAATAATCAGTTCATTAGGCATTGATTCTCAAACCCATAACAATGAGACCTATGAAGGATACACACCTGTTTGTTCCACGTTTCTCCTCGATGGATGAGCGCCGACTGAACAAGACGGCGAAGGCACAGCGTATCCTTCAAGGGCAGGGTTGCCATAACAGAAAAAACTTTGAATTGACCTAAAATTCCCTCTTTTGAGTGAAATTCGATGTTATCAATCTCAGCCATGACAATGAGACAACAAGTTAGGGACAAACTTTGCGATCTCAATTCATGAAGATAATCTCAAGAGTAGTCCCGTCTATAAGCACTGTACTATCCAACAACTAATTCTGAAAAATAAAAATGCAACTTTTTCCGGCTAAGCAATCATCAAGGAAGGTGGAGGTTCGAATAACGTTCGAATGTTGACCTGGGGACAGGCCACGACAATGAGATTTGAGGTATATATGGATAAATTAAAGGCATTTGAAATGACGAAAAACGACTAGATATTATTGGGATAAGTAGGCCAGGTAACCACACTGATATCGCAAAAAGAAAAATTTGGAAAAGTTGGACTGCCACTTTTTAATCAACGAAGGACAGCGATTGTCCCGTAAACTGAGAACCAACCTTATCTCAGAACTTGCCATTCTTCAACCTTGGGATAGCATCGGTTTTACACCTTGGGACAGGTATTATGGTGAAGGAGGATTGTTCTATTAGAAGTTTCTCATAATCTTGTTGTTTTTTAGATGACTAAGTTTCAAGATAGTGTCAGGCGAGAGGCCGTGGACGTTAGGACCATGGTGAAGGCCGTCAAACTCGTAGAAGAAGGGTGGAGTGGTAGAAGGCTGCAACCAAAATGACTATATCCAAAAGCACTTTGCACCGCCATCCATGAGATTTCTGTATTGTGAAGCTTAAGGGAAAGAAAACTAGTCACCACTATATTAGTGAAATTGTGGGAGTTGATAAAGATTATGATCTTCTGGTCATTTATCTTAAACAGTCTAAATTGATAAGTAAGTTCTACATTCGAGATGAGGCTGAAGAATTTTCTTTGAAGAGGAGTGAGGTTGTTCGGAAGCTTCCCACTCCCAAGTTGGGAGGGAGCTCTCAAAGACAAAAAAACTGTTAGATTTTCAAGACGATTTTGCTCAGTTTAACGACATTTGAAATCCGTCAACATGAGAGTGAATCGTGAGGCAAATTGTTGGGTCACTTTTCATACTAGCTCAGCTGATTCGAACAGCACTTGGTTTTCAAATGTCGAGTTAATTAATAATAATAATTTATGAAAATTATTAATAACCAATAATAATTAATAATAATTAATAATAATTTACACTACCTACTTGATAATAATTATTATTCATGAATGATAATTCATAATAATTATTAATCTATTATTCAGATTACAGAAGGGTGATTTGTACAAAGAAGATAGGTAATAAACCGTTAGATAGGTAATAAACCTATGTCAAGAATTTGCAGAGTTTTTTTCATTCAATTTTCGTAATCTACGTATCTTGAAACATAGGTAAATCCTAAAATTTGGGGGGGGGGAGGGGGATTAGAAAAAAATTCTAATTAAAAAATGTTAAAAACGAGAATGGGATGAACATGAAATTTTTCATATTCTTTCTCCTATTCTTCTCCCTTTCGCTCATTCTCGATGTCATTACCGTAACTTATCGTATCATATTACCGTATCATTTTATGATACTTGGGACAGTTATGGTAATGAAATTTACAGGGTTCAAAATTCTGAATGAGTATCATAATTACAAGTATTGACGAACTTATATCCAAATATAGAGTGATGTCTATTGCCTATGATAATGGCTAAAGCTAGTAAATAAAACATTTTTTGCTGTAGGAATGAGGGAATTGAGGACGCCGTGGGAATGAAGGGATTGAGGACGCTATGGGAATGACGGAATTGAGGACGCTATGGGAATGACGGAATTTAGGACGCCATGGGAATGACGGAATTTAGGACGCCGTGGAAATGACGGCTTGAGGACGCTATGTCAGCGTTTGGAATGAGAGGTGCAATGGTCCGGCCTTTGGTGATCGAGGGATCGATTCTGAAGCACTGGCACCGTCTTGCCGCAACTTCCACTGGTATGGTCTTCTCCAGTGCCCTGCATGGAGGACGTGGTCGCCATTGAAAACAGGTGCCAGGCATGTGGAGACCTCACGGGGGTTATACACTTACCGTCCTGGGGGGGGCGCTTCTCGGCCCTCCCCCTCATCAGCCGCGTCTCATTTGTCCGCTCCCCCCATCGGTCGCCCCCTCATTATCCCTCATTCTTCCTCCCTCCCATCGACCACCCCCTCTCATTCCCACATTCTCCCCCCCCCCCTCCATCCGATATCGTCCCCTCGCCACAAACCACCCTTGATGTTCTCTACGCCCCACATTGGGCAAAACCACTGACAGCCCTTACAGAAGTGAATCACTTGGCATCATTTAAAAAAATCTAGTGATTCAATCAATGATTTAGACAGATCACTGTCGTGATTGAATCATTGGTACGGAATCACTCGCAATAATCAAGCGGAATCATTAAAAAATCCAGTCATTCAGCATGGCTATAAGAGCGAATTTTCGAAGCAATAAATGGTTTTATGTAAAATATCCCCATCGAACGACATGATGTCCATGAAAAACATCTCAAGGATCAACCACGTTTCTTCATCTTCAAAGTGCTCCAGTTTGAGAACGGAATAAGATATCACAATTCTAATTTCACCTTCGCATAAAAAACGCATAAAAAACCTTTGAAATGATGTGTCACTTGTCAGACTGTCTCATTTTGGTAATTTATGGGTAATTTCCCCCCTTCCCCCCTTAAACCCTCCAGGGGGTGGATTCAGGATGGTCTGAAACGAATTGTGGTATGAAAAGTTTTCGGAAATTTGAGTTTTAAAAGTTTTGGACCGAAAACAATAGCTACTTTTTCTACTACCCTGAAGTTGTGTACAAATTAATAATCGTAACTTTGCCCCGTTGCCACGCCTTTGGATCTAATAAACTTGAAATCAGCAAACGGGAATCAATTACGGGGATCTAAAGCTCGATAGATGATGTCACAAATTTTCGAATTTTTTCTCGATTTTTCACACCATAGCAACTGGGAAAATTCTTAATTTTCATTAAATTCCAAAATTGAAATTTCGAAAATTTGTGACATCGTCTATTGAGCTTTGGATCACCGTAATAATTATTGATTCCCGTTTGCGGATTTCAAGTATTATTAGATCCAAAGGCGTAGCAACGGGGCAAAGTTTTGACTATGAATTCGAACACAACTTCAGGGAGTAATCTTTTCGCGAACTTTCGAAGAAAATTATTTTCTTCGAAAGTTCGCGAAAAGATATGATATCCCCCCAAAAATCACCTCGCCAATATCATTCTACATATCATTCCACAACAGCGGGAAAAATATGTGGTATCCACTCGCCCCGCCCGCCGTTTTCCTTCCAAGTAAAGATACGTCTTCACCACTACACAAGGACTGTACCCGTTTCGAAATCTCTCCATATTAAGGCGTTTTTACTACTAAACATCTATGTATTATTTTATTAGTTGCTTGTTTCGTTGTTTCACAATGCGTATGAAGTTCCTAAAACATTGGTAGCTGAGGCCTTTTGTCCTGTCGACCCTTTACCCCGATAAGAACAGACTACATTATTATCGAGGGTCGATCCTCCCAAAATACCGCTGTAGTTGTCTGGGAACGAAATGACCAACTAACATCATGATTCTTCCGCAAATGGTTCTGAGAGAAACCACTGCTGAACAATGAACGTTTTGGTCCCAAGTAATCAACCCCCCACACCACCGCCTTTTACTGTCTGCCCCGTCCAATCCCAAACCACAATCGCTAAAGGAGAACCGCTGCGAAGGAACATTTCCACCGAAGTGGTCAGAAGGGTCGGATCCAGGCAGTAAATTACCAATTGGGCTGGCGCAGACAATATTTAGCTATAAAGATCACCAGCCGGCTCTCGCCAACTACACTCCGAACTGGGTTTCCTGGGTGTGAGGGTTTCCGGTTGTTTTTGAACTGAGGTCGGAAAGGTGTTCTGAGCTCTCCGGAACACGAGTGTTCCAAGTCCTCAGACCCGGAGGTCGTTCTAATGCCGTTTTTGTTCCGGCTGTGCGGAGGGGGGTGCTCGAAAGGCGAAAAACCAATAATTTCCGGCTGTCCGCACCGGAAATGGGGGGACTGGACTCCGGCGAAGTGGTTTTCAGGTCATCACTCGCCTTTTCTCCTACGGTTTTTGGCAGCCGGTCCGACCGTCCGTCGTGAACGAATGAATCATTATGACTGATGCGTTCTATTCACCTAGAGGTAGCCAACTTCTGAGCATTGTAAGAAACGTAATTGGTGGTTGTAGCTTAAACACTGTTTTATCAGTTCATAACCAGGATAGATAAATACACGAATTTAAGAAGGTGTGGCTCATTATTATCTTCTTTGTGCAGATCACCCTACTGTCTGGATCACTACATTATAAATAAAACCTGTATAGAGATGACGAATGAATGTAATTTATTTCTTGAAAATAATACAGTGCATTATGCAGCATATTATATACCCCTAATATACCCCCAACCATAGACCTGTGCGGTTAGGGGGAGTTGCAGAGAATCATCTAAACGGTATAACGAAATTCGCACATCACCTAACTGGTCAAAAGTGTCACGTTTTTGTTACGAAAAACTGTCACACAAATTTTATTGACATTTTATGTCTTTACTCTGGCACATAACTCGAAAAACGTTACACAAAAGTGTTACACAAAATCGTCACGAAAATTTCTGATGATTTTCGCTTACAACCGATTCGTTGCTACTTTATCATCGCCAGTTATCATCGTACAAAAATCGTTCACCACTCGTTGGATAGCTCTCGATTTACCTAACCATATTACGTTAACCACTGCGGAGTGCGTGGCCGACAAGCTGCGGTATGAGCGTGATTGTTTAAATAATTGTTTACACACAGGTGATCATTCTCAATAATTTATATTGTCTATATGAATGCAAGCTTCATAATTTATGATGAACCCTACAATTAAGTATAACAACTACGCTACTGGGGTAGGTGATGTAATATAGTTCGAAGGCCCTTGAATCCCTTCTTTAAAGACATAAAATGTCCCAATGTGTTGCAGACTCGTATGCAAGCATTTAATTCTCAACTGTATCAGCAACAGGATGGAGTTGACATTCTTTTGCCATTTCCATGTCTTTGCCTTGGCGCTTAAACTGAAACGGGAAAAATTTGTTTCCTTGATTCACCCTTTCCCTCAGATCACGTCAGAACACAAGCGACAGGCGGGCCACTACGTCAGACGCACCTATGACGCACGAGCGTATGACGTCAGACGGCTGGTTGAAGGCCAACTAGTACGTCAGAGCCTATGACGCACGAACGTATGACGTCAGACGGCAGGCCGGAGGTAAACTAGTACGTCAGAGCCTATGACGCACGAGCGTATGACGTCAGACGGCTGGCAGAAGGCCAACTAGTACGTCAGAGCCTATGACGCACGGACGTATGACGTCAGACGGCTGGCCGGAGGTCAACTAGTACGTCAGAGCCTATGACGCACGAGCGTATGACGTCAGATGGCTGGCTGGCTAGGTGATCGGGCTTTAATAAGCCTCTGGAATTCCGCGCCTTCATTTTGCATTCATTTACATCTTCACGTTGAAAAATCCTTCATCTTGTCGCTAATTTTATTTTACACGCCATTTGTTCTATTTTAGAAATATCAAATTGTAATTTGTTGGCCAAAGTAAACTCTACACGAGTTCATATATATCGTAATTGCGTACCTATATTATGTTATGTATTACCTACACAAAAAATGAATTAGGTACATAAACATAAAAAGTTCAAATTTGCACAAAAAAACTGTCTTGGTGTCTTTTAGCAGTGAATTCTGGATGGTCTGAAATGGACTTGGTATGAAAACTTTTTATAAGCAATTTTCACGTACAACTTGGTAGGGGCATGGAACTCATTCACAGACCTGGCTATCTCCAGAGTGGTCGTACAAAAGACGCGAGTACCAAGGACACTCAGCAAACCATCACACTTTTCACAAGCTGTTTTCATCGTCCATAAATCGTTCAGCATTCGTTGGAAAGCTCTCATTTTACTGAAGATTGGTAACTTAACATGTACCATTGTACTCTAACGGGAGCTGAATTATGCCCATGACATTACCGGTCAAGCGCATGACAAAAACACTTTTGGCTTTTCAGGATGGTCTGGACCGGATTTTGGTACGAAAAGTTTTCGGGAATTCGAGTTTTAAAAATTTCAAACGGAGACCATTAGCTCCATTTCTTTGAAAAGTCGCTAATACAAGGGGTCCATCATCGAGTAAATAAACTGCCTCTATATCCATCAACATAATAGATGATTCGAGGAAATAGGTAAGATGATCTGTACACTTGTGCTAGAAATCGTGTGTAGATGGATAATTAGAGCACCAATATTATTATAATTATTGCCAACCAGGGAAATACTCTGATTTTGTTTGGTCTGAAGTTCTATAACCGTATCAAATAATTGGAGCTCTGAAGTACACATCATACAGAAACTTGATGGTTCTCTCTGAGATAGACAACAAATTACAAGACACAAGACAACATTACAAGACAACAAATTACAAGAAACTCTTGACACGTCCATAACACACACCGCTTTTTGCGTGATGCGCAGACTTTCATTTGCGGTCGGATAACATCACTGTTCATAATATGAGAGGGTTCTGAAAAGATTCCCCCCACAATGGCTCCCCGGCACTCGTAAACTCCATTGCTTTTGACGTCAATAATAGTAAAAACTCGAAACGTTCGTTCTTTACGCGATGAGAGGGGCACGACCACAAAAGACTTGAGCAACTCGATTCTCCTTTCAACCCCCCCCCCCCCCCCCCAACACTGTTTTCAGTAAATCACACTAAATACAGTCTGCACGAGCTAAGGCCAAAGTATTTTCTACTGGAAATCCGAATTGGATATTTTCATCCACCAGCCTGAATACTAAACAGTATGAAAACATTTTCTGGGGAATCACCTAAATTTATTACAAGTCGTATTTGTATTAATTTGCCTCTAATGCTTTTTTATGCAACAAGGGTCCAAGCGACATACGTCTGACCATATGGCGATGTGAACACGTGGTCACCCCAATTGTGACTGTGGCACAATCAATTTTTTGTGACCAGCAGGGAAACGCAACAAAATAAAATAATTACCTACCAGTAGATGGAAACAAATTTGAAAATGAATCTTCCAGATTCCACTGGCTAAGGTGAGTTTTGAACCACACGCTTGGTACATACACCCAAACTGAATTCAAAAGGGCTCGAGCCTGAGAGAAAATTAACTTTGAAGCCAACTTTTCGATTTTCACACTGAACAGGAGGAGCAGCTCTAGTAGAGCAATTATAAATACAGTGGCAGCCAATATTATGAAAGAACCTAAAAGCCAACCGAGAGACGAATTCCTCTCCGAAGTGACGACACAACCGTTCAAAAACCAGCAAAAAACTACACGCTCCGATTTTTGCCATATTTTCTTGATTGAAATCCACGAAACGACGCCACACACCTGCCCGATCACCTCTGTCGATCTACAAGGCCGTTACGTGACGAGGAAAAAAAAACCCCGTTCGAAGAGTTTGAAATAGTTTATTTGAAAGGCGAAAAATAGACTGAACAGTGTCTATCCCCGAAAATAGACAAATGTTATTCATAACTTCAACCTCTGCCCCATCGCGACACGTTCCACTTGATCCTTTCAGAAATAACAATGTTCGAATTCGAAAATAATCTTTCGGAAAAGCTTCATTAAAATGATGGAAAAGAGGATTCTAAAGATACTCTTGAGCTTGTCATTTGAAAAATTGGAGACTGACACAACGATCGTTTTCGGTGTTCCTTTCATCTCAAGCCCACCAATTTTTATTGTTCAAAGATGTTTATTTGAAGATTCATTCTTTTCAAATATATTATGCTGTATAATTGAACCAATTATCAAGGAATTGATGTTGGAAAAAGTTGGAAAAAAATTATCCGAATATCTTGTAGCGATATTTTCCACATTCTATTTCAAACAGCTGAGTAGAAGTGCTCTTGAAATGGAGTTTTCCGTTAGAACATCGGAGGAATGAGTGGAAGTATACAATGCTACTCGAAGGTCAAACAAAATAAGTCAGTTCATCTTTAATATAAAATTTGGTAAAAGAAACGTGATAGATTTTTGATATAGGTACAGTTAAATATTTATAGAGCATAGCAATGTATTGGTAATAAAGTCAGTGGGGTTGCTTAGTGAAATTCCAAGGGGGGGGGAGAGAGAGAAACCTCATTTTCCCCCTTACCCCCCCCCCTCAATAAATTACATAATTATATTTAATATATAACTTAATATATTAAATTTAAAGATATATTTAATATAATATATTAAATATTATAACATATTATCTTACTGAAATGTCAGCCCTACTACATGTAACTTTTCCGTGAGCTGATATTATCTGTACAAAAATGCCTTTTCTCATCACAACACTGATACATGAATGTATAATAATATTATACATTCATGTACCAGTGTCCCATGTTAATAATATTATATTAACACTGGTACATGAATGTATAATATTATTATATTATTATTATATATATTATTATTATATATTATTATATTGTTATAATATTATTATACATTCATGTATCAGTGTTGTGATGAGTTGTCACGAAAGGCATTTTTGTACAGATAATATCAGCTCACGGAAAAGTTACATGTCGTAGGGCTGACATTTCAGTCAGATTCCATCGGGTCTAAATTTTCTTAATTGCAGAAAAGCATTATCGCAATATCGTAAATATGGATTCCAAACGTCATGCATGTATCAAATGCAATGAGTGATGAGTAATTCAAGTGAAATAATCCAAAGCGGAGTACCAATAGGAGTAATTAGTAGATTCAATTTGAATCTCTTTATCTTAGCTACACTGAATTGGCTGGCTGCTGGTTCGAAGAGAATCAAAGAACTGTGGTGCCCAATTAAATTTTGGCCTCTGGACGGTGTCCACGTCCCGTTTTCGTCGTAAATCGCGTAAGTTATAGTTGTCGAGCGAGCGACTGCAATTACTCGTCCACAAGGTGCATTTGTTTGAGACGAACGTTCTCGGAGAACGCTACGTCGGCAAGGGAAGTCAGTCAATAAGAGAATGAGCGCTTCGGGAACGCACTGGATCTAAGGACTTTGTCATTTAAGTCATTCTGCCAGTTCATGGTTATGATTTCCCTGCATAACAATTACGTTTTCCAATGATTTTTGTCCAAGAATTGCTCGAAGATAGGCAGCTAAAATAATGGTGTTTAAAAGTACCTTCATAGAATCACACTGGAGACTGGAGCCGATCCCTTGCACGTTCACATACTGGTGCTGTGAACACCAGGAAAGCGTTGCACGACTGGCGGACCGCCGATATCCACGGTTGGTGGCGGAGGAGATCATGGCCTCATAATTTGGAGCGCTGCTGCACTGCTCGCCATACCCTTTGAGACCCCGCCGATTGACCCGACTTTCTGGAGGGCCCTGACGGATGCACTACTGGATAGTCTTCGGTCGTCGTGGTGAGAGGAAATAGAGATGAGGATGTACCGGATTTACAGGGAGCTCAATTTCTCGGGGAGGCCTGCTGACATTGCTTGTCTTCGCCGGCGCGTGAGGTGAGTACTGATATGAGGTTCACAGGGGCTTTAATTGCCCTGACCTGCAGGCTCTACGATCGGGACGAAGGCTCTATGTAACATGGGGGTACCCTGCCCTGTGCTGGTGGAATTCAGGATGGGGTTCTTCGGATGTGCAAGGCTGGATGGCAGGAGGATTAGGCATGGCTAATACGGTTATTTCTTGGTAATAGGTTATGGAGAAACAGCGACCGTCTGGTAATAGGTTGCGGTATTAGGGAAACCCAGTCCGCGTTGGCGCTGGAAAGGTTACCATAATAAACCTATTACCTATTACCATAATAACCTAATACCATAACCTTTTACCAGACGGTCGTTGTTACTCGAAACTAACTCAATACTCACTCAAATAACTTGTCGACAGTTATGATCGCACACCTTTCACGCATTCGTTGTCCGTAACATAATACCTGGTATTACCTAGAATAGTCCTAGCCAACCTATTATCACGGAAACCCGAATGGCCGGCGGCAAAGAGGCCCTCAATGGCCTTTCCCCCAAGTTCTCAAAACATTTATTCCAGTAATAGGGTTTTTTCTGGTAAGATGTTATCTGGTATTAGGTTACTGGACAGTATTAGGTTATTTGAAGCGGTTACGTTAAATATTCCCCACCCCTAGGCAGGATCATCAGCATGCTGGACGTTGGTGACTGGTTCGCCATGACTAGTTATGATGCTGTGGCTCTTTGCTATCGTAGAGAGCTTGTGTCCGAGTTCAACTGGTAGTGGCGTTGGATTGCCTCCCCATCAGTTATTTGTTGACTATTCATATTATTTTGAATCAACCGTTAATAAACTTATTTTCTTCTCCTTCTTTTTCGTAGAATTTATTTTTAAAGACACCATAATATGGTGTCGCTAATTGTATCATCATCATATTACGAGATATCGTATGATGATGATACAATTAGCGATACAGGGTTAAATTCTATCCCCCTCACTGTTGGAGGTGAAATAGTTAACCCTCCTTTCATTTGATTGAACTCTGTAAATCAAAGTCAACGATGATAAACAGGAAACCCACGACGGCGGAGGTGGTCTTCCTTCGATATTACCGACGGAAAAGAACCGTTCCACTCCCCTGGAACCGTTCAGTTAATAATTCATGAACTCCGCGGAAGAACGGGCGAAAAAAAGGCAGAACCAAAGGGGCCTCCTCACGTTCGAGGGTGCGGTGAGTGGCGCAGTTGATTTTTTTCACACTTCAGCAAGATGCGTCATTTACGCCCTTTTCTCGCTAGAGAAGAGACGGTGCAAGGGATTTCCATGGGTATTTGAAAGGGTACAAATTCAAGTCAGAAGCCACTGAATAACGAAAATCCACAGTGATGCAGCATGGCTGTAAGAGCAAATTTTCGAATAAATAAATGGTTTTATGTCAAATGTCTCCATTTTACACCTCAGTTTTTCAACGATGAACACGTTATCTTACTTCGCTATCACATTAGAGCAGATGAACCTTGAAGAACATCTGAAGTAACAACCACGTTTCTTCATCCTCAAAGTGTTCCAGTTTGAGAACGGAATGAGATACCGCAATTCTGAATTCACCACCGTGTTCGGCGTTAAACAATCTATAAAATGAGGTGCCACTTGTCAGGCATTTCTATTTTGTGAGCATCATTTGTGCTTGCAATCGATCCAATGGGAATCCATCCAAGCTGCAACTCAGCAATGAATATAAAGAGTGGCGCTATGTGTGCATCAGGATGGAGGCCACTTTGAATAGTTATTATGGTGGATATCTGATTACGCACACTGCGCACGAGCGCAAAAGTGCACACACATAATTTTTTGAATCCTTGTCAAAAATCGTTGGACAGGGATTTTTTTTATTTTCAAATAAGATTTTCTTATACTGTTTCTATTGAAAATAAAAGGGGTGTTCACGTTAAATGGAACACCCTGTATATAGCTACTAGGAGTCAACAATGTTTGAAATTTATGCTCGTTGTTTACACAAAACCTTACACGACATTTGTAATAATATTACACGGAATAACAAGTGGTGATACAGCAGGATCATTGAAGTTCAGTGTCAGTCATTCCCAATGCTTAAACATGTACATTGTACAAGTTGTTGTTACTCAATGTTCATTAAAAACATGGATGAATTAGTGGGAACCTACTGCCCATGAGTAGACGTAATTTGTAATGAATTCCTAACAAAATAAAAGAACGTTACACGAAGGAGCCCCTTTAATTAAAATGGTGTTGCATTCAAGGGAACAAATTAAAACTGCAATACGTCCTTTTCCCGTGAGAGTGGAAGGGAGTGTTTGCGGACATTCAAATGGGCGACAATTTGTTAAAGGCTCTGACTGCTAGATCTTAATTGAACGTTAATATTGTTTTTCCAAAAGACAGAAAACGTCGAAAATTTGCCACAATTCGGGTGAAACCTCGCAACACCTGCTCTTTATTGCTAATGAATGATCCATGCAGCATGAAGCAGGAAGCAAAAACTGACATTTTCTCTCGAATCCTGGGAGTAGGTACCTACCTATCATTTACAATTAATAAAACAAAATATCATTCAAAGGTTATTATGTATCATGTTCAAGGGACAGATTATTTTGGATGTAGAAATGACTGTCGTTTGTTTGGTTGAACTGGTTTTAATTCATTTAGTTCCGTTTGAGAAGTATCTCATTAATGTCGTTTAATTTCTACTAGTAGACCTAATACAATTAAATAAAATGTAATTGGCCGGAGGTGAATTAGGTACGTTGTATTGGAAATCGGGCAACGGACGGCTTAATATTAGATTAAACGTAAACATCAACAGAAACGATGTTGGGGCTAACAAATGAAACCGGTTAGTACGAGTGGGTTGACTCATCATAATTTATCACGCGGAGGACCCGTCTTCGTAATAAGAAATACGGCCAAAAAGCCTTAAATCAAAAAACAATTAATTGAAAAAAATAATAAAAAATACGAGGAGTTATTACGTTTGATGAGTAGAGCGGCCTTGGCAGGTTCTCTTGGTAAACAGCTATAGCTACGGCACCAATCCCGCTAATGCCTTTTCCTTTCAGTACAAGTGGGAAAGCTCAAGGAACAAGGGATGCGAAAAAAAGTGTCAACAAAAGGTTTAACTCGACGCCAAATTGAGGGCTTTTCTCTGTACGAGTAGACCAAATGGTTTTTCTGGACCGGAGCTTGGGCCTCGCATCCTCCCCGTAACTACCCAAATAGTACAAATCGGTGGTCGTAATTCCTAGATCCTAGATAGGGAAAATAAAGAGGTTATTTTTCTTTTTTATTGACTTCAGATTTTATTATCCCTACTTGTTTCTCCCATTCCGATTCTTTTACCACATTCTGCAGAGATCAGTAATACCACCAGCAGTTTGGAGATTAGCCGTTTGTAAACCACAATCTAGCATAGCAGCCGACTACTAGAGGCTTGTTATCCCTCATGGTACTCGTATTTTTGTAGGTGCCTACTGTTTTTCTTCATTCAAACTTTAATTTCTCCATGAAATCGATGAGGAATCGTTGACCATACCATTAGAAAGCTGATTAAATGTTCACGTTTTCCTAAGATTTGACAGCTCCCGGCACGTTTTTTGGAAATGCAGTTAACGTACAAGTATTTTCGAAAATTGAGTTGGTTATCTGGAGAAAAAAACTTTAAAAAATCATATAGGTATGATCTTGGGAACTGATTGAGATAGAAAGGTGCGGCTGGCAGCGTTGAACTCCATTTTCAGTCTAGTCTTACCCTATTTTTTCTTTTACACCAAGTGGCGAACACCCTGTATATTGAGTT
Source organism: Stenodema calcarata (assembly GCA_963920205.1). NCBI lineage: Eukaryota > Metazoa > Arthropoda > Insecta > Hemiptera > Miridae > Stenodema > Stenodema calcarata. Next base: position 20,628,831 of record OY986061.1, on the reverse strand, counting down.
CCAGTATTGACTAAACAACATAGATCCACTTCCAGCCTGTTACGTATTTAAATTAACTCACTAGGAGGTTTTAATAAATAAGGAGTTTAGGGAGCTCGTACCTACCGTACGGCGAAACGGACCAGTCGTACGGGTGTTTGGCGAGGATGGCGTCACATAACCGCAATACTCCGTTTACCTCGGCGAGTTCTTTCTCATTGTCTGTCTTAGTCAGCCTTCCCACTTCACCTGAAATCACGAAATGAATAGTTGCATAACTAAGAAGTTTGTCAAGTTACTGTCTGTTGGTCCATACATACAATAATATTGTGTAGTTACGAGTAGATCAACTCGGACCAGAACTCCTCAAAACAGGGGACATAGAATTACATATTTCATACATAACTAAAACCTGAAGAAGGTAACTGCCAACTATTGAGCACTGTTTAACTTCCGCCCAAGTGAGGTAATGGAATTGATATTTCGCTATCTGCGCCAATTCTTGAATTGCTTCGAGTGCTGTATCACTTTGGAACAAACTAAAAGTCACAATTACTGCCATTTATCAACGATCGAGGAGAAAGAATATGATGGTTATCCCGTAGTTTTCTTTATAGTTCGGTTTCGTTTCTGTCTGTCCGGGTGGAATTTTGCAATCAAGTTTGAGGTGTCACTGGTCAGACTGATTCAGTTTAGGAATTTAAGGGTAATTTTTCCCCCTCTAAAACTCCCCAAAACCCCTCTCTGCCCGATATTGCCCATCTACAAACTTAGCCTTTTGGTAGCCAAGAAAGATTTTTTGTGCGAATTTGAATTTCGTATCTATTCTATCGAGAGTTATCGTCTGGAGTGGCACTTACATAGCATCTGAAACGAACTTTGGTAAGTAAGTATACAAATTTTTAGGGAATTTGAGTCTTAAAAATGTTGGGCCTTTTTCCTCTGAAAATCCGATAAAAACATTGTTTTATTTCATTTATTATTAAATCGCATTCCCACAGCTTTACTGGTTGTAACATCCGCCTGCAAGCCTCCCAAATCTTGCCTCAAGAGCCTGCTGTCCCACCCCATACTAGTTGGCCCGGCGTATAAATTATTCCCCATATGCGGATGGCATCACGCTATCCACCATCTGGGGAGGAACCCGATGGGCTATAACTTTCAACTCCGTTAGAAAACTACTTCTAAACAACCCTAATAGAGCACTTTCACTACAATGAAAACTAGTATTCTAATTAGTGGGTCTTCTAAAGGTACATTTGACCCCAAAGAAACCACTCGACAAAAAACCTCCCCACGGTATTTTTCCAGTTTGCGACTCCATTATTCATGCAAAGCCCGTCCTATCAGCACAAACACAGAGAAGGGTTGAGGACTTTCTTTTATTTCCGCTGTCAATTAACCGGCTTTAAACTTCTCACCAAGTCTCCATTTCACCCCATTCCCGTTCCCTGACCTCTATTTTCGTTTCACTTTTTTATCTCCTCGGAAATGTACTCAGGGAGCGTGATAGGGTGGGGAGCAAAAAAAAGTTATTTTTATGGTTCCAGACGGAATACTGAAGCAGATGAAAATGCACTGACTGCTAAGATTTTGAGAAGGACTTGTAGCTTTGGAGACCGTGGCCTAGGCCCGTTTTATATGTCGCCGTAGATTGTTCTTGAATAGTAACGAGGATGCTACCTAAAAAAATTCCTTTCCTCGAGGTTGTGTGGCGAGGCGTTTCTCGTCTATCTCTTCTGCGTGTTGGCAAGACCTCGTTGTTAACGCCATTCCTTCTGTGTGTCACCCCTTTTCCACCCTTTCACGTTCGTCCTTTGAGCTCTCAGAACCCCAATGATTCAGAAAAGAGAGCACGGTGAACAAAGGGAGCTATTTTTCTTTGTTTCGCCGTTTAATATAGTGTAAACATTATTAAGCCATATAGAAAATGTTTTTCTCTCTCTCGAAGGTTTCCACTTTTGGATGTCCCAAATAGAATAAACAACTTCTGAACATCGTGACTTCTGTGTTTCGTGAACCAGTAAATATTATCACGTCATCGTTATGAGAACAGTTGGAATTGGGAGGGTGATCAGATAACTTGGATATCACCTTTTACAAAACCCTAAAGGCACCCATCATACAAGGCACACACAATGTTAAATAAATATGGTTCACTTTGAGGCATAACATGGGCCCCATAAATATACATTTCGTCAAATTCCTACAGTAACTTTTATCTGAGCATGACCAAACGTAAAATCACTATATCGCACATATTTGTTCGGTTCAGTTCCACCGATTTTGAATATAATTCAATTTACTATGCATGTTACATCCCACTTGATTCACTATAGTTGTGTCTGCAGATACACTTGTACCTACTATAGTATTCTTTAGGAAGATAATATCTTCATATTATGAAGTATTTTCAGTTGTACTGTACAACTTGTACAGTATACTGACTCACAAGTCCTGAGTGGCTCCTACAGCTAATTTCTACGCTATTAACACTATGAAGCTGTAATTTGGTATGTAGCCTCCTTAGGACTTACACTTCAAGGAGAATAGGCCTAGGATCAGCTGATTGGCTCCTAAAGCTAGGTTCTATTCTATTCACACTATGAAGCTGTAATTTGGTATGTAGCCTCCTTAGGACACACTTCAAGGAGAATAGGCCCAGGATCAGCTGTTTGGCTCCTAAAGCTAGTTTCTATTCTATTCACACTATGAAGCTGTAATTTGGTATGTAGCCTCCTTAGGACTTACACTTCAAGGAGAATAGGCCCAGGATCAGCTGATTGGCTCCTAAAGCTAGTTTCTATTCTATTCACACTATGAAGCTGTAATTTGGTATGTAGCCTCCTTAGGACTTACACTTCAAGGAGAATAGGCCAAGGATCAGCTGTTTGGCTCCTAAAGCTAGTTTCTATTCTATTCACACTATGCAGCTGTAATTTGGTATGTAGCCTTCTTCGGAGAATAGGCCCAGGATCAGCTGATTGGCTCCTAAAGCTAATTTCTATTCTATTCACACTATGAAGCTGTAATTTGGTATGAAGCCTCCTAAGGACTTACAATTTAAGGAGAAAATGCCCAGGATCAGCTTAGCGGCTCCTAAAGCTTATTTCTATGCTATTCACTCTATGAAGCTGCAATTTGGTATCGAGCATCCTTAGGAGAATATACCCAGGATCTGCTGAATGGCTCCTAAATCTAATTTCTATGCTATTCACTCTATGAAGCTGCAATTTGGTATCGAGCATCCTTAGGAGAATATACCCAGGATCTGCTGAATGGCTCCTAAATCTAATTTCTATGCTATACACTTTATGAAGCTGTAATTTGGTATGGAGCCTCCTTAGGACTTACACTTCAAGGAGAATAGGCCCAGGATCAGCTGATTGGCTCCTAAAGCTAGTTTCTATTCTATTCACACTATGAAGCTGTAATTTGGTATGTAGCCTCCTTAGGACTTACACTTCAAGGAGAATAGGCCAAGGATCAGCTGTTTGGCTCCTAAAGCTAGTTTCTATTCTATTCACACTATGCAGCTGTAATTTGGTATGTAGCCTTCTTCGGAGAATAGGCCCAGGATCAGCTGATTGGCTCCTAAAGCTAATTTCTATTCTATTCACACTATGAAGCTGTAATTTGGTATGAAGCCTCCTAAGGACTTACAATTTAAGGAGAAAATGCCCAGGATCAGCTTAGCGGCTCCTAAAGCTTATTTCTATGCTATTCACTCTATGAAGCTGCAATTTGGTATCGAGCATCCTTAGGAGAATATACCCAGGATCTGCTGAATGGCTCCTAAATCTAATTTCTATGCTATTCACTCTATGAAGCTGCAATTTGGTATCGAGCATCCTTAGGAGAATATACCCAGGATCTGCTGAATGGCTCCTAAATCTAATTTCTATGCTATACACTTTATGAAGCTGTAATTTGGTATGGAGCCTCCTTAGGACTTACAGTGTAAGCAGAATAGGCCCAGGATCAACTTAGTGGCTCCTAAAGTTAATTTCTATGCTATTCACTCTATGAAGCTGTAATTTGGTATGCTGCTCCCTTAGGACTTTCTTCATGCTTATCCATTCTACTTACTTGCTTATGCTCTTTGAAAACCTGATGTATTCCAATACCGATTAATCAGTAACAGTAATCGATTAATTTAAAATAATCGCTAGCTATACATGGTTTAAAAATATCGATTTGTATCCCTAGTTCCATCGAAACATGAAAACCCTTCAATGACCTTCATCACCTCAGTGATTGTACCAAAACTTCTCGCATCCCCTCACTCTCTCTCGCCTTAAAAAAACCACAAAGCACTGAAAAAGACTCTTCCTCGTTCCGTCACTCCATTATTCATAAGGACGAGGACCGGGTTGCTTCACGAAAAAAAGAGACACGATTTTTTTTGTTCAAACTTATTTCCGTTGTCAATTATACAGCTTAAGCGGCACCTTCGTCCTCCGCCCCACGTCAGTAGGGAGCTGCCTCCGCCTTTTTTTGCCGGCTAGTAAAACAAGATTGGTCCACCCTTGTGAGGGTTTTTCTTCTTTTTTTTTTTTTCATCAAGCCGTAGGTCGAGCTCGAGGTTTTTCACGGACCGCACGATCCCCTGGTGGGTCGTGGTGTGGATTTAGACGGTCCTTGACGAAGATAAAGGAATTAAGGGGATTTGAGTTTATAAATGACCGGCAAATAACCCAAATAAGAACATTCGGTCTTCCAAACACTTAGTTCTTGTTCTTTTTCGTGTTATTCGAGGAACGGGAGTGAAGTCCTATAATTAAATGGGTGGCGGGAAAAACATAGAATGTCCCAGATACCGACATTTTCAGGAGCTCTTAACATTGACATTCATTACTTTCGTTCCATCTGAGTACACAGCCGAAGCAACGTACCGGAGAAATTGACTGATTGATTTGTTTATCGATGTGACACAATTAGGACCATTGCTCCTCTCTTACATCATATTACAATACGCTACACTATCAAATATATACTAGTGTCAGACTTCCAAATTATAGATAATATTAAATGTTTTTAGAAGTGTAGGAAATGCAAAAAAAGGGCTTAAAGTTAAAAAAAAAAAAAAAAAACATTTGTACAAATCATGCAAATAAAATAATGAAAATAAACGCCTTGTGATCTATGCACCAAAATAATATATAATTTTACAAAAATCAATTGTCCTGTTTTGATGAACCGTAATGTGAACATTCGATTCCTCGTAATATTTTACTTATAAATCGATGCTAAACTCAATTTTTGCGGTTTTGGCGCTTGTACCGCTTAGCAAATCAGCGCCTCAATTGTGTTTGAAGTAGGATGAGTGGGCGAAACAATAACGGAACGTTTGGAACTGGACTTGAAAATGTTGTTGTTACAAATGAATCAATTGGCATGAACGGAGAGATGCCGCCGAACCCTCTGCCCACAGCGGCTGGCGAATTGGCAAGCGTTTTTTAAATCGGTTCGCGGAGTCGAAAACCTCTCGAGACGAGTCTTTTAGGTCTATTACCGACCGCAAGGCTACGAGGGCGGTGGGAGCGAACGGAATGCCCGATCGTCTGTCAAATCGACCGTCTTCACCCGATCACGTCTCTCGAAGTGTGTTCTCACCTGAAACATTGATGCCTTCAAGCTCGTAAAGTACACACGTCCATCAACCCCACCCCCAGTACGATAACCCAGTAACTGTACCATCAGCGGGGCCGAACTAACACGGCGTACGTGGCTGGATCCGAGGTCTGCACGTATTCGACTAAACTAAACGCAGAGTTCACAACGTTTGAGATGCCCAATACAATTTCTCCACGAGACTCGATCGTTACAGATATATCATTCCGTTTTTGATCATTCAGATGGAAAACGTAGTATGTTGATGACCTATTCAGGTGTATTGGGTTAGGATCGCTTCCAACCAGTGTCGTCTATCACAAAAACCAAATGGGCAAACTCGAAAATTCGCCACGTTTCGCATCACATTCGGTCCCTTGTAACGCGTGAACAGGAAATATTCACACCTAAGACCTGTTAAAATGTGAGAGTCAGGTCCCGACATTGATAAACTAACATTGTGCGTTGGTAATGGTGTTTACCTCCGGAAATCGAGAACTCCTGACGAATCAGGTGGATAAAGGGCTCTCACAGAGAAATATTGTGCAAAAAGAGGGCGTTCAACATTTTGTAGGTGGAGAGTGCGGTGTGAGGGGTTCCATTGTAAGTTGAATCGGAACTGAAATATTTGTGCAATATTTTGGTGGAGTCAGGGCTCCCCTTAATTATTTTGCACGATATGAACATTTTTTTTGCCAGTGTGAGGGGCCCCTTAGCATCAAAGGTGTTCTTGTGTTTGGTTATGGAATATCTAAAGTATCGAGTGACGCCATTCCTTAATTGAAAGACTCTTGAAACGATTCGCTGTTGATTAAAAGCGATAGTGACTGATGACTTCCACTGAACCATGATTGGGACGTATAACGACTGATGAGAGAGAAAACTGAAAGGACTAGACCAGGGACTCCCAACCTTTGACTAGCACCCCACACAAAATATGCAAAAATGTACATGAACCAACCGGCCAAACGCCACAATCGTACGAAGATGATGTATTCTACATGAAAAGCTTTCACATATTTCCACTTGGCAGTGAGATACGTAAATTGGTGGATATAACATTACAATTATTGTAATGTTCCTCATTCAACTTGTAAATTTGCGGGAACTTTGAGTTGAATTCTCTATTGTAATTACTTGACGATTACCTGAAAAAGGGTTCCTCGCACTGTCTAAACTCTACACAACTCTCAGAAGTCCACTCAGACGAAATAAGAAATAAATAAAATATCACCGTCGCTCTGAAAAAGAACATCTCGTAACCGGTTCATTTGAAATAACTAATTCACGTCTATGCCTTTCCTCTAGTCCTTTTCAATCTTTATTTCGGGTTCGTTTTCCTCCCACTTCTCTCCTCGACTACCTCGCCCATTCTCCTTTGGGATTGCCCTTCTCCGTATCCCCGTAACCTTTTTTTTTTTTTTTTTTTTCATTTTGACGCTAATTAAGAGGGATTGACTGCGCCAACTTGAAAAATCTATCGGAGCCAGTTTCGGCGTTATCTCGTTAAAACGGCTCGCAATTAATTTGGCTCCGTTTTGAAAATTATGGGGTTTTCTCCTTTCTTCTGGGAGACGTCCAAATCGCGGTTATTGCCGAAGTTGATTGAACGGATTTAGAGTGCAGTTTGAAAATGAAGTATTCTTTATGCTGTGATATTAACATTTGTAGGGATTCCAACAGAGGCATTTGGAAGTGATCATTAGGAATTCCTTTTGTTTTCAAATTCATTCGTCATCATTCACCCCTTATCTCCAGTATAAAACACTTCATTCAAATATTGTAATGAATCAGCATAACTTTTTCATCTCTAACTTGGAACTTATCTACTTGTGAAACATAATTAATATTCGACGCTTATTTCACCTTACAGGGTTCCCAATCATGGCCGTACAGGTCATGTTGTACAGCACCATTTGAGCTAGGCCTTGTTGCCACTTCACCCTCGATTATATTTATAATTGTCTTCACAGGAACAAATGCGATTAATATCTCCTAGTTTTTCTGAGGTTAGAAAAGATAGTTAACTCTGCAAATGTTTGACACAACGGTTTATTATCTTCTTTGAACAGATCACCCTTCTGACTTGATCACTAGGTCTAAATGTCTAGATCCTAAATGTTAGATTAATTATTATTATGAATTATCACTAATTAGTAATGATTTTATCAAGTACCTAGTAATTCATTTATTATTACTGAGTTTGTAAAATGTTATGTTATCTAGCGTTCAGCTCATCAAGACAATTTTACTGCGTACTTTCCTTTCCACGCGTCCTGCTCAGTGGAACTTCTTTTGCCGCACAAAGACCAAACGAACCCGACCTTATTCGTTTAAAAGCCCTTAAGCACCATCTCAGAAGGGTAAAAAGGATAGAAATGGCGAAGAAACCTCGCGATAGATGCAAAGGCTTCTTTTTGTGTCTTCGTTCCGTTATTTTGAATTGAAAGATACAGAGCACCAAAGAAGAAAATATCTCAAGTATGATATAAAGTCTGAGCATAAATTGCTTCTAAACTCAACCTTGTTAACCCTGAGCGATGTCAGACGGTTTACTTATGAAAGTGAAACATTACTATTCAGGGTCTTCGCTGAGTAATTGGTGCTGTTGCCGCTGAGCCATGACTGTAGTAATGAAAAAAATACTACCTCAGTGAATATTTCTACTCAGCTTATGTAGATATGAAAAACTGTAGAGGCATGTTAAGTGCGATCATATTTGAAACTTTTGTTGAAAAAGACAGTTTCTTCGGTACTTTTTCCACCGCATCTAATTGTCCATTTGCAAGAGTTGAGCAAAACCTATTCACCACAGAATCTTAAGGCTTAAATCAGTTGGGAATGACATAAAACCTAAATCTCTGCAAATAAAGTCGTCAGGGAACGAGGCTAAGAAATAAACGAATCACAATAGCGCGTGTCAACTTCAATCGTGTTTGTTTGATATTGAACCAGAGGAGTGGCACGAGTATGAATACAGGGTGTATCGTAAGTAGATGGCAATAAGCAAGATGGACAAACTTGACCAAAAATGTAGTTAAACGCCGATGAGCGTTTTCAATATTCCTTTGGTTCGGATATCTTTGCCGATTGGGGAACATACTGCGATATTCTGCAATGTGCCTCTTGGAGCACGAAGATCAGCAAGGATATCCAAACCGAAGAAATATTGAAAACGCTTATCGCATCACGAAGATTTGCACTATACTGACGAAGAATGAGAGAGATAAGGTAAAAAACCTGTAATGCGAACATAGTCCATATAAGTAAACAAAAACTTCATCAACAAAATCATGCCAGACGTTCCTCAAGTTCTTTTAGGTTTCAATCACCTCCCTAGTAGATATCTTCGTAATTTACACGAAAAATAAATTAAATTTATTGAAAATAAGATCCAACAAAATAAGCATGATCAGTTTTTTTCACCTTCCCATTCCAATTGCATTCCGAAATTGGGAGGTAACTGCAGTTTTGAGTACACCGTTGGAGAGGTAATTAAATTTCACAACTTTTGTGAGATTTGGCAGCATGCAGGATTTTCTTTGTAAGATTAGTGATCCTAGAAACTTTGTCGCTAACTACGCTTTTTTTAAATGTTCATTTCTTGATCTGTTATCGCGGTTTAAAAAGAAATTTGGGAACATTGAAAGTGCATTAGACTTAAAGAAAATTTAATGCTGATTTCAAAACTGTGATGGAACGTTGAAAAAAATCTGGGAAATCTGGGATATATCAATTGTAGTATGTATCAATTGTAGTATGTAAAGAAAACAAAGAGCATTTAGCTTCTTGATTTCCGTGACTTTACAATTAAGGTTAATGAGCTGTTCGGAACGCACTTTCAGTAATAATTTCGTTACAATCTGATTTGCATGTTTTTGTTTACCGACAAATCTTGAATCCAAACTTTTGTACAACCAAAAAACCTCAGACTGCAGTGATGCCGATTGAAACAAAAACGCCTTATCTCCAATGTTGACAAAAATGAGATTTTTACGTACCCCCATTATTTTTGATATGCTCTTTTCGATGGTGAAGTCCAAATTTCCATTTAGAAGTGGGGGTAATTCCTAACCTCGAAATCGTTGAATGTAGAAATCATTTGAAGGGGGGTCTTATCTAACTGGTTTTTAGGGTGAAACGCCTTAACTGTTCAAAAACGCCTCAAACTAATGTTGATTCGTGATTATTTTGGATGGTGAAACGTCAGCTAAAATCGGGATAAGGCGTTTTACCATAGAAAATATTCACGAATCAACATTAGTTTGAGGCGTTTGAACTGAGTTAAGGCGTTTCACCTTAAAAACTTTAAGGTTTATGTCAAATGCCTCCATTGAAGAACATCTCAAGATCAACCACGTCTCTTCCAGTGCTCCAGTATTATGTTCGTTCTGCCATTAACATAATTTTATTATATATTTAATATTATTTGTGACGTTCCTAACAACCGTCGGTTTGAATTCAAAGTCACTTTGGTCAACATCATATTTTATTGCGATGATTTTCCAATTTGGCATTTTGGTGGGCTACCCTGATTATCTACCGAGGCCTCAATAAACAAAATTATTGAAATAGTTGCATTGCACTTTTGCCTTTAATTGTTCGAGCAGCTGCAATGTTTAGGTTGCATAATATTATTCGTCATGTCAGTCGTGGATGACTCGAGATGAGATTGTAGGAATGCAACCAGACCACCTCCACGTCTAAAGTAACCGTGCGAAGTGTAAGGCGTTTTACAATGACTCCCCTTTTTAGTGGCTCCACCCCCATCCTCCACCTGACATGACGCCAGACCGCTTAATTTGGAATGATCGTCAGTGGCAGAGTCCACCCTCACACCCGTCACCTCCCCCCTCTATAATATTCCTTCCAATGCCGCATCACTCCATTTGGAAAGATGGTCAGTGGCAGAGATGGAATGATCGTCAGTGGCAGAGATGGAATGATCGTGAGTGGCAGAGTTGAAATGATCGTCAGTGGCTGAGATGGAATGATCTACAGCGGCGTGCCTCTCCATTTGGAATGATCGTCATTGGCAGAGTCACAGACAACCCCGCCGACGACACCCTCACACCCATCACGTCCTACTGCCCCCCCCCCCCCCCCCCCACCATTCATCCCAATGACGCGCAGTGGAAAATACTTGGAAATACATCGTGAAAACGAAAAAAAGTTGACTTCACATCGACTCGAGGTGTTTATTTGAGTTCGAATGGACCTTCAAGAAGAGCAATTGTCGACTCAAATACATCGTGAAAACGAAAAAAAGTTGACTTCACATCGACTCGAGGTGTTTATTTGAGTTCGAATGGACCTTCAAGAAGAGCAATTGTCGACTCAAATACTTCGTGAAAACGAAAAAAAGTTGACTTCATATCGACTCGAGGGGTTTATTTGAGTTCGAATGGACCTTCAAGAAGAGCAACTGTCGACTCAAATACTTCGAGAAAACGAAAAAAGTTGACTTCATATCGACTCGAGGGGTTTATTTGAGTTCGAATGGACCTTCAAGAAGAGCAACTGTCGACTCAAATACTTCGTGAAAACGAAAAAAAGTTGACTTCATATCGACTCGAGGGGTTTATTTGAGTTCGAATGGACCTTCAAGAAGAGCAATTGTCGACTCAAATACTTCGTGAAAACGAAAAAAAGTTGACTTCATATCGACTCGAGGGGTTTATTTGAGTTCGAATGGACCTTCAAGAAGAGCAATTGTCGACTCAAATTCATCGAGAAAACGAAAAAAAGTTGACTTCATATCGACTCGAGGGGTTCATTTGAGTTAGAATGGACCTTCAAGAAGAGCAATTGTCGACTCAAATACTTCGTGAAAACGAAAAAAAGTTGACTTCATATCGACTCGAGGGGTTTATTTGAGTTCGAATGGACCTTCAAGAAGAGCAATTGTCGACTCAAATACTTCGTGAAAACGAAAAAAAGTTGACTTCATATCGACTTGAGGGGTTTATTTGAGTTCGAATGGACCATCAAGAAGAGCAACTGTCGACTCAAATACTTCGTGAAAACGAAAAAAAGTTGACTTCATATCGACTTGAGGTGTTTATTTGAGTTCGAATGGACCTTCAAGAACAGCAATTGTCGACTCAAATACTTCGAGAAAACGAAAAAAAGTTGACTTCATATCGACTCGAGGGGTTTATTTGAGTTCGAATGGACCTTCAAGAAGAGCAATTGTCGACTCAAATTCATCGAGAAAACGAAAAAAAGTTGACTTCATATCGACTCGAGGGGTTTATTTGAGTTCGAATGGACCTTCAAGAAGAGCAACTGTCGACTCAAATACTTCGTGAAAACGAAAAAAAGTTGACTTCATATCGACTTGAGGTGTTTATTTGAGTTCGAATGGACCTTCAAGAAGAGCAATTGTCGACTCAAATACTTCGTGAAAACGAAAAAAAGTTGACTTCATATCGATTCGAGGGGTTTATTTGAGTTCGAATGGACCTTCAAGAAGAGCAATTGTCGACTCAAATACTTCGTGAAAACGAAAAAAAGTTGACTTCATATCGACTCGAGGGGTTTATTTGAGTTCGAATGGACCTTCAAGAAGAGCAATTGTCGACTCAAATACTTCGTGAAAACGAAAAAAAGTTGACTTCATATCGACTCGAGGGGTTTATTTGAGTTCGAATGGACCTTCAAGAAGAGCAATTGTCGACTCAAATTCATCGAGAAAACGAAAAAAAGTTGACTTCATATCGACTCGAGGGGTTTATTTGAGTTAGAATGGACCTTCAAGAAGAGCAATTGTCGACTCAAATACTTCGTGAAAACGAAAAAAAGTTGACTTCATATCGACTCGAGGGGTTTATTTGAGTTCGAATGGACCTTCAAGAAGAGCAATTGTCGACTCAAATACTTCGTGAAAACGAAAAAAAGTTGACTTCATATCGACTTGAGGGGTTTATTTGAGTTCGAATGGACCATCAAGAAGAGCAACTGTCGACTCAAATACTTCGTGAAAACGAAAAAAATTTGACTTCATATCGACTCGAGGGGTTTATTTGAGTTAGAATGGACCTTCAAGAAGAGCAATTGTCGACTCAAATACTTCGTGAAAACGAAAAAAAGTTGACTTCATATCGACTCGAGGGGTTTATTTGAGTTCGAATGGACCTTCAAGAAGAGCAATTGTCGACTCAAATACTTCGTGAAAACGAAAAAAAGTTGACTTCATATCGACTTGAGGGGTTTATTTGAGTTCGAATGGACCATCAAGAAGAGCAACTGTCGACTCAAATACTTCGTGAAAACGAAAAAAAGTTGACTTCATATCGACTTGAGGTGTTTATTTGAGTTCGAATGGACCTTCAAGAAGAGCAATTGTCGACTCAAATACTTCGAGAAAACGAAAAAAAGTTGACTTCATATCGACTCGAGGGGTTTATTTGAGTTCGAATGGACCTTCAAGAAGAGCAATTGTCGACTCAAATTCATCGAGAAAACGAAAAAAAGTTGACTTCATATCGACTCGAGGGGTTTATTTGAGTTCGAATGGACCTTCAAGAAGAGCAACTGTCGACTCAAATACTTCGTGAAAACGAAAAAAAGTTGACTTCATATCGACTTGAGGTGTTTATTTGAGTTCGAATGGACCTTCAAGAAGAGCAATTGTCGACTCAAATACTTCGAGAAAACGAAAAAAAGTTGACTTCATATCGACTCGAGGGGTTTATTTGAGTTCGAATGGACCTTCGAGAAGAGCAACTGTCGACTCAAATACTTCGTGAAAACGAAAAAAAGTTGACTTCATATCGACTCGAGGGGTTTATTTGAGTTCGAATGGACCTTCAAGAAGAGCAACTGTCGACTCAAATACTTCGTGAAAACGAAAAAAAGTTGACTTCATATCGACTTGAGGTGTTTATTTGAGTTCGAATGGACCTTCAAGAAGAGCAACTGTCGACTCAAATACTTCGTGAAAAAGAAAAAAAGTTGACTTCATATCGACTCGAGGGGTTTATTTGAGTTCGAATGGACCTTCAAGAAGAGCAACTGTCGACTCAAATACTTCGAGAAAACGAAAAAAAGTTGACTTCATATCGACTCGAGGTGTTTATTTGAGTTCGAATGGACCTTCAAGAAGAGCAATTGTCGACTCAAATACTTCGTGAAAACGAGAAAAAGTTGACTTCATATCGACTCGAGGTGTTTATTTGAGTTCGAATGGACCTTCAAGAAGAGCAATTGTCGACTCAAATTCATCGAGAAAACGAAAAAAAAGTTGACTTCATATCGACTCGAGGGGTTTATTTGAGTTAGAATGGACCTTCAAGAAGAGCAATTGTCGACTCAAATACTTCGTGAAAACGAAAAAAAGTTGACTTCATATCGACTCGAGGGGTTTATTTGAGTTCGAATGGACCTTCAAGAAGAGCAATTGTCGACTCAAATACTTCGTGAAAACGAAAAAAAGTTGACTTCATATCGACTCGAGGGGTTTATTTGAGTTCGAATGGACCTTCAAGAAGAGCAACTGTCGACTCAAATACTTCGTGAAAACGAAAAACAGTTGACTTCATATCGACTTGAGGTGTTTATTTGAGTTCGAATGGACCTTCAAGAAGAGCAATTGTCGACTCAAATACTTCGAGAAAACGAAAAAAAGTTGACTTCATATCGACTCGAGGGGTTTATTTGAGTTCGAATGGACCTTCAAGAAGAGCAATTGTCGACTCAAATTCATCGAGAAAACGAAAAAAAGTTGACTTCATATCGACTCGAGGGGTTTATTTGAGTTCGAATGGACCTTCAAGAAGAGCAACTGTCGACTCAAATACTTCGTGAAAACGAAAAAAAGTTGACTTCATATCGACTTGAGGTGTTTATTTGAGTTCGAATGGACCTTCAAGAAGAGCAATTGTCGACTCAAATACTTCGTGAAAACGAAAAAAAGTTGACTTCATATCGATTCGAGGGGTTTATTTGAGTTCGAATGGACCTTCAAGAAGAGCAACTGTCGACTCAAATTCATCGAGAAAACGAAAAAAAGTTGACTTCATATCGACTCGAGGGGTTTATTTGAGTTCGAATGGACCTTCAAGAAGAGCAATTGTCGACTCAAATACTTCGTGAAAACGAAAAAAAGTTGACTTCATATCGACTCGAGGGGTTTATTTGAGTTCGAATGGACCTTCAAGAAGAGCAACTGTCGACTCAAATACTTCGTGAAAACGAAAAAAAGTTGACTTCATATCGACTCGAGGGGTTTATTTGAGTTCGAATGGACCTTCAAGAAGAGCAACTGTCGACTCAAATACTTCGTGAAAACGAAAAAAAGTTGACTTCATATCGACTCGATGTGTTTATTTGAGTTCGAATGGACCTTCAAGAAGAGCAATTGTCGACTCAAATACATCTTGAAGACGAAAAAAAGTTGACTTTATGTTGACTCGAGGTGTTTATTTGAGTTGGAATGGACCTTCAAGAAGAGCAAGTGTCGACTCAAATACTTACTTCGTGAAAACGAAAAAAAAGTTGACTTCATATCGACTCGAGGGGTTTATTTGAGTTCGAATGGACCTTCAAGAAGAGCAATTGTCGACTCAAATACTTCGTGAAAGCGAAAAAAAGTTGACTTCATGTCGACTCGAGGTGTTTATTTGAGTTCGAATGGACCTTCAAGAAGAGCAATTTTCGACTCAAATACATCTTGAAGACGAAAATAATAAATGTTCATCCACGAGGAATGTGTAGTCGACTTCCACCATACCACAGGCGGGTGGATACGGAAAGGGAATGATGAAGAAGAAGAAACACGACAAAAAATGCTTGCATACGAGTCTGCAGCACATTGGGACATTTTATGTCTTTGCAGAAACTTATATGAAGCTTGCATTCGTGTTGACAATATCAATTATTGAGAATGATCACCTGTGTGTAAACAATCATTTAAACAATCACGCTCATACCGCAGCTTGTCGGCCACGCACTCCGCAGTGGTAAATCGAGAGCTATCCATCGAGTGGTGAACGATTTTTGTACGTTGATAACTGGCGAAGATAAAGTTCCGTAGCAACGAATCGGTTGTAAGCGAAAATCATCAGAAATTTTCGTGACGATTTCGTGTGACGCTTTTTTTTGTGTAACGTTTTTCGAGTTATGTGCCAGAGTAAAGACATAAAATGTCAAAAATCTGAGAATAGGACAGCAAATGGGAAAGAAATGAAGATTATCTTTCAATCTCTACAAATACAACGATCATACCCACGGCTGACTGAACGTATCGAAAATACGGTTTTTGATGAACGAGCTTGCTTTTAGCGTGAGCTGAAACTTCACCTCAACATTCCCTTTCAAAAGGCAAAAACGACCCCTGAACATTGTGTTTTCCGCGTTGAAAAAAAAACCTCCGAAACCCGTATCAGTTCTATTTTTGTTCGATCTCTTTCTGAAAAAAAAGTTGTATTCTTTACTGTTTCATGAAGGTTTTTTTCCCCCAGTGAGTTCCGTCGACGCGATCAAGGTGTAATCGAAGAAGGGCGTAGTTTCAAACAGGACCTAGTGTATGTGGAAAAGAACGAAAAAAACTCTGCAAATTCTTGACACAACGGTTCATTATCTTCTGTGCAGATCACATATCTGAGTAGAACACCGTTCCCTATACATGTATTCTGCAGAATTCTTGGGAGTCCTTTAACTATACGAAATAATTGGAGGAAGGCGCAAAATATTGTTAGAATTTGTACAGAAAACTATACCATTCCATTAGAAATTTTTTAGATATGGAGTGTTCACATTTGACGTAGGGTTATGAGTGAGGTTTTACGTTTCAAGATAACTAGATTCACAAATTCGAATTAAAAAATCTGCAAACTCTCAACAAAAATGTTAATTATCTTCGTTTTACCTAATTATCTACGTTTTACCCTTCTGTCTTGATCTCTAAATGACAGATTAATTATTATTATTATTATGCATTATCATTAATTATTAATTATTATTATTAAGTAGTGTAAACTATTATTAATTATTGTTAATGACGAATAATTATTGTTGACATGATTCGCTCTCATGTTGACGACTTTTGATCAGCTCCAACTTTGAGCCGTCATTGTGAACGAACGGCTGGTCGTACAAAGCTGTTGGTGGTCTTAAAAAATTCTAAAAAATAAACTACCTATATCTAAATATGAAATGAAAAACACACCGTTCCACTTAAATTTTTCGAGTTTTGAAATTTTCAAATTTTCAAAATTTGTTTTGAACCCCTTCCCATTGGCTTAGGGGTCATTGTTGGGTTGGTCCAAACCCGTAAACCAAATTTTGTAATTTTGCGGTGTAATCATGCGGCAGCTTATCGGATCAAGGTTCATACTGGCCCAGCTGATTCGAATAGCACAATTTCATTGGTGTTGAGACATCAAGTTAATAAATAACTATAATTAATAATAGGTATTTAATAGTAGGTAACTAATAAAAATAAATAATACCTAATAAATAATAATCATTTTTAACAATACGTAATTATTATTATTAATACTGTTGAGTAATTAATAATAATTAATCATTAGATTATTGACGAATTAGGTAGGTCGAAATAGAAACCCCAGAATCCTATTGGTACACATTATTTGTAATTAATTCATAAAGGTTTCATCTATCATTTCGTGATTTTTCACAGAAGGGTGATATGTAGGTACAAGGAACATAATAAACCGTTGTGTCAAGAATTTGCAGAGTTCCTTTTAGTACGACTCCAATGGTTCATTATCAAAGCTAATAATCCAAAAGGCGAGTTCGGAGAGAATATCGTGAGCTTAGATTGGAGTTGTCTGGACTTGGTGGCAGGTTGTAGGGGTGACGATAGAGAGACTTTCTACCCGTATTATTACGTTCCGCAGGAGGTCGTGGTCGAAATTCATAAGCAACTTCCACCGGTATTATGAGGGAACAATGAATGTTTGGACCGACGACGGGGGTTAAATGGGAAAATCCTTTTGCGGGCCGGACGGCGAAATTTCCTACCAGAAGTTGACCTGTACAGCTGAGAAAATGAGGTGGGGGAATGAGATTTTGTGATGTCCGAGACCTTCGTGTGACCCTGCTGGTATAAATGTACACGTAGGTATGTACACGTAGTACGTAGCCCCAAGGAGAAAGGAGCAGTTGGTTATAATTACGAAAATAATGTTTCGAGGATCATTGTGGGGCTGGTCCGAACTTGTAAACCAAATTCCGTCATTTAGCACATCGCTAACTGCGCAAAGTGCTAAAGGACGGATGGATACATTGAAGATACATGGGCACATTGAAGATAATAAACCAATATATATATTGGTTTATTATCTTCAATGCTATCTTCGTTGTGCTAAAATGACGAAATTTAGTTAACGGATTCGGACCAACTCCACGATGATCCTCGAAACTTTTCATAGCCCTAGGTCAAAGGGAAGGGGTTCAAAACGAATTTTGAAATTTCGAAAAATGTACATCTCGAAAAATTCAAACCGAACGGTATAGTTTTTAGTTCACATTTAGTTAGTTTATTTTTTAGAATTTTTTGAGACCAAAAACTTGAAAACTGCAAATTACTTAACTCGAAACTAGGGATGAGCTGTTTTGTAAACAGATTTTGACTCAATGACATCCAGCTGTGATATGCAGTTTTCCAAAAAACGATGCTTCAGAAATGGTCAGTGTTTGGAGGCAAAACAGCTCAAGTGGTTTTGCCTTCAAACTGAGTGCTTGAGTTTACATTATCAAAGGTGAAGAACTTAAATACGATTAATCGAAGCGAATAGATGTTTTCGATATTTAATCGATATCATCATGATCGATAGGACCGAACTGGCGTCGAGCGTCAATACGGATTCGTAACTCTAAACTGGAGTCGAGCAATGAAAGTGCCAGCTGAAAACGCTAGAGGCATTTTTTGGGCGTCGAAATTTTTGCAGATAAGTGGTTTTTCCTTGAAACGGCCGAATAGCTTTTTGCGCTTGGCTCACACTTACCTAATATATAAGTATTTTTGAAAAAGTGTAATGGTTTGCTGAGTTTCCTTGCTTCCCGAGTTTTTGATTCCACCGCTTAGAGGGTGGCCGGCTGGGTGGTCATAATTGCCTAACCTCCCCGGGAATACACCATACATTACAATAGTGTCCCAAGAAAATTAGTTTACACGGTTCTGGTGTTATTGGATAAAAACTGATTTTCCCATTTCGTCCAATCCCGTTAAATTCATTACCCTCTTTTAGTGACACTATCTAGGTACTGTTTCTTGGCGGACCTCCAACCCTCCCGTTTGAGCTAAACGAAAGTTCAAACGCGTAATGAAACATCATGATTCAACGAACGTCCCCGCAACTTTAATCCCCCTTCGCCGCCCTCACTTTCATTCAACTTTGAGCATGAAAAGGGAAGGTCGCCCCTTCAACTCACATAACGAGGTTGAAAAGTCGAACTGTTCAACTTTAGTGAACAGTTTCTTCATCTGAGCCTCTCCCTCCCTCTATATCATTGTCTCGGTGAAATGTTCAAGAGAACTGGATCGGGATTCCTCTCTTTGCACACACCAAGTTTCTCGAGGTTCTAAGCTTCCTGCCAATTGATCCTCTGTAGTTAAGTAGCACTTCTCCTGCCTTTTGAACGAAGTTATCAAGTTAAGGAGCGATCAGATTACCGGCATTCGCTGTTGTTTCGCGGGTGAATTGTTCCCCGTGTCACAGCCCAACAAACTTGAGAGATTGGAATAAACATAATGTTATCAAATGGAGAATAGCGACTCTTGAATGCCGAATTTTCATTTACACAGAACATTTCACAACACCTCAACAACCTCAAATGTGACAATATGTTGTTTTGGTTCATTATAATCAATAATGAACCATTGGAATCGCCCAAGAAAAAAAATTAACCCCCCATTGTACAGAGCGATTTGCTCAATTCGATGTGGCGGCTGACGTTCAAACAACTTATAAGGCCATTAGTAAACATAGGTTGAAATGAACTCTCCGCGATCGAGATAAACAAGCTGAGCGGCGGATCAATCCTTATGTTTGCGCTACCAAACAGTATTTCGTGAACAGACTGGATGGCGGTGGGGAGTATCATCAATAAAGATCAACTCGAGGCAGTTATCGCTCGAGGCGGGAGTGACAAACTAATCTTATCCAGATTGACAAAGACAAACCGGCTGAAGTTGGATGGGACACCACGTCGCAGTAATTGCCTCCGACCCCTATAACTTCTCTGTGTACCAATTCAGTTTCGAACTTTGTTTCCTGAAGTGGAGGGAGTTCTTTAAACCGCTTCCGTTGATTATGAAGGTGAAGAGAAAGCGTCAAACTCGGAAAATTGGGTTGGATAATTGGACGAAAAATAAACCGAAAGATAATAAACCAAAAAGCTGCCGCATTATACCTAAGAGTATACCTAAGGTGTCTCAACTTAAATCCGAAGGACTTCAGGGACCAATTTAACAACAAATTTGCAACAAAAATAGTCTCATAGTCTCTTTAATCCACTCTAAATGCCACTTTTTTCATTTTTAAGAGTTTTTTCGTGGTTTCCACCTCAAGTCATTAAAATGGCCATAACTTCCTCAATCTGTAGAATAGATTTAAACGTAATTATGAGGTAGAAAAGACCGTCAAATTTTCCATCATTATGATGCACAATTAACATTTTTTGAGCGGGTTAGATGCGTACAAAACGAGACCAATGTGCAAATTTGAAGTTATCCGAAAATTTGACGTATTTCTATCGGTTGTTTTTCTTTTAGTAATTTTATTTCGGTGAGTCGTCTATGGGAAAAACTTGCTTGAAATCTGGCCTTTCCAACGGTGTGCTCAAAATAAATTGGCGATTGAGTTTAATGGAGAAAATGAGGTTTCAATGCGAAAAACGGGAGCTTTTTCAGGATAAAAAGTGGCTTTTCAGGACTTTACTTTGTGTCACTTTGAGCAATTGTTGCATTGTAAAATCAGGGAGATGGGAAATTTGACGCTATTTTCCACGTCATGTTGACATTTGAATTTATTTGACGGACATTTGAATGTATAAGGTCGAAACCACAACAAAAATCTTCAAAATTGGAAAAATTGGCATTTAGAGTGGATAAAAAGTCTAGGAAACTCTTTGTTGTAAATTAGTTGTAGAATTGATACCTGAGGTATACATTGTGGAATAAATTGATTGATTGATTGTTACCTGAAGTCCTTCGGACCTGTATATAAGACAAAATTTTGGCGCACAAATGACTGAATCTATCGGCTATGAAAACTTCTGTCATCATGAGCGACTGGAAGAACAAAATTCGTTATTGAAAATAATAAACCAAAAGCGCTCGAATTAAGAACACCCCCAAAGGAACCAATAAACAACCAACAAACGATCAAGCCAACAACAAGTTTCTGGAAAACAAACTTGCGTTAGTACGTTAACAAAGTGCAATTGAGATGTTCAGGAGCGTTACTGTCCCCACTAGGACAGTTAATTTAGTAATTAGTGAACACACTGAACCCGAAAATGATGCTGCCCCTGTCACTAATGAGTTTAGGCCAATGAGCCCTCGAGTGTGGTACGTGCAATAATTATTGTACTTTGTTGATCAGTTTTTAATTCGTACGTCTCATCAATTCAGGACTGATGGTGTTCAGAACCAAAATAGAACAAAATAGAAACCCCACACGCTCTCACCAATCAATTACGAGGTGCACAGATGAGTGAGTAGTTTTATCCCTCCATCAAGACTGGAAGATCTTGCCGGTTGTTGTATCTCAAAAGAACCACAGTTCACGAACACATCGAAAAACACTCGTATAGGTATTTTCGCTCATCAAAATTCTATCAATGATACAAACAACAGTCTATCACTAAGAAACATAATGTTAGAACAAATACGAATTATCAGGTGATCGGGGATGATGCTTATTCATTGGTAGGTAGCACTTATAATTTGAAGTCACCACACCGGTCATTGCCTATTTCTGAGTATTGTAGGCTCATACGTACAGCCAAATGACCATTGCGACCAATTTTGATTGTCGTTCAAAATGTAATGTTCTGTAATGTAATGTTCTATATTTTCGTAAACATTGGAATTGAGGCGTTTTAACAGGGCATATTGGACCTCGTAACGACTCATTAAAGTGGAGTGACGTGTAGTAGATATAGGTAGTGATCTGTAGACCACAAAAACGCTCTAATGTATTAGAAAACGTTGCTAAAAACAACAACAAAAATTATGACTACTGGTGCCAAAAAATGCAAGTGCCGAAAATGTAATCTATTCATGACGCCCTCTGTTTTTTAGTCCTATCGAGTGAGGAATTACATGTAGTCCTGGGTATCATATCGGAAATGACCCACCAATCCAATGATCGACCTCTGATCCGAGATGATGTTGACGTTCGATGGTCCAGTGACAGTGTTATGCATTCAAATATTGACTCAACGGATTCAATTAGTTAGCGATGATGGATCTCAATCATACCTGAAACGCCATCAAACGCCTCTCGAACAGGATGATATACAATCAGTCAATTTACACTGATCAGCGAACCCTTGGTAGTGAAGGGAGTAACATCTCCGGATTGATTTGACCCTTGCTGAAAGCTGCAGTAATGCAATACCGTGGTAAGTTTCATAATTATACGAAATAAAGTGAGTAATGAGGTAAAATATTGTGTTCGTTCTATTAGGCGACCAGATGGTCCTCTCCGAGTGGGGGTTTGTCGTTCACATGCCCAATAGAACATGGCCATGAGTCAGTTCCACTTACTACTACTGCTATCCGGTAAATAATTAACCAACATCACCACTCCGAAACTGACCAGCGTTCACAGCCAATAGAACAATTTATTTCAACTTATTACCAACAAATACTTTAGAAATCTTGTTCTTTTTATCCGATAAAACTTTTAATGGCGCCCACCAAGCTCCCTCATAACTCCACTGTGTTGTTTTGCTCGAAGATTGAAATAATTGAAAATTAAAAAGGCCCTAGACCTTCTCCCTTCTCTAAACTCCTCCCAAGAAGAACGTTTCTGAAAGTTTACCTTCTTTCCTTTCAACGGTCTCAATGTTTACGTAAAAGTTGATACTTTGTTGAGAGTTGGAAACCCCCGACAGATTTG
Organism: Stenodema calcarata; assembly: GCA_963920205.1. Classification (NCBI taxonomy): domain Eukaryota; kingdom Metazoa; phylum Arthropoda; class Insecta; order Hemiptera; family Miridae; genus Stenodema; species Stenodema calcarata. Next base: position 20,606,140 of record OY986061.1, on the reverse strand, counting down.
ATCTCCCTACCTAAGAACACGGGTCGCCGACTTGCGCATGAGGCGAAGTTTTAAATTTAATTTTGTGGCTAATTTTGAGGTTAATTGGCAAAGTTGTGTTCATGACGGTAAGTCGCTTAGTGTTTATATGAGAACAAGATCAATTTAATTATCAAATAGCTCAAATCCACAATCAAAATCAGTTACTTATTCGATTCGACAAATTTTCAGCTTCCTTGTCTTTTACCCCCTTTGTTGTGTTCAAATTTGGGTATTAGCATCTGTATGACGAGAAATGGTTCTGCTTATTTTCAGGTACCTTTTTCTCGGGTGCTGTCAGTGCTATCTCGTTCAAATTTTACAGCAGGTCGGATAGTTTTATTACGGTTTAAAAAAATTATTGTTTTGATACCAAATAGTGGCTTTCTTGACCCCCATTCTCTTGTATTCATGAAGTCGTACCACATAAGCCAAGCCTTATTTCACCCAACTATCCGACTTGTTTGAAGCTATTTCATTCCTCTATCAGGCAAAAATCAGATCACCACGTTGCAACGAACCGTTTCCGAGATACCATAATACCATAATTGGTGGACGCGGTAGACTTACTGAGACTTACTCATCATTGCCTCGTTCCCTTTCTGGTCGTGTTAAGGTCATGCTGCATCGTGAATGACGAGAGTAGGTATACTTGTATTGCAATATACGTAAATACATAGAAATTATAAATATGTAGTGTATCATTTATGTGGTTATTTTATTCGAAATTTATATTAATAAATTATCAGGTCAGCTCGGAATTACATGAAAAACTGAAGAGACCCGCAGGTTTTTTTTTTTAAAAAGACATGTGGCATAAAGCGGTATAATTGTCTCTCACTGTTTACCCAAACGTTACACGTTGTTCGTTTTATCAATAATTCAGAGCGATTTCAACGAGCACAAAGGCGTACGAAATACGTCCCACTCGTCCCATCAATTTCATTCCAATCCTCCACGAAGACGGCGATAATCCCTCGCCAACGCGGTATCAACTCAAATTATCAACGGGAAAACTTCTCATTCGCTGCTTTTTTTTAATGTTTCGGGAATAAAATGTGGGCGGAGGTAAACTGTTGGGATTAGCCGAGGGATTAGCTTTGAAAGAAACGAGCGGAATTTTATGTTGGGTTCAACTCTCGGATTATTTGCTCAGAGCACAGATAAATGCGTTGGGCCCAATGACGTCGACGAAAAATTTTCTTCTGTTCATTTGGAAAACTCTTTAGAACACTAGGGTGTTATTTACGAAGTTTTATTTATCTTTGTCTCAAATTCGAAGGTATTTCGTTCCAATTCGGACGTTCAAACAAATGAAATACCGAACCTCTCGAATGTTTGAGATAATCAAAGAATTCAATCGCAGCAATTTGAATTCTTCATACCTACGACGAAACCCCTGGTGATACGTTGTGGAAATATTTTACATATTCCTCTTTCTCGTTTGCATTACGTTCCAACAATGTTGAAGCCACTTTGATAAAATACTCTTAGAAAAGTCGTCAATTTTGCACAATCCTTAACAACTAGTGGACAAAACCAACGTTGATAATTATTGTATTCCTACTACGTTTGTAGTATTACAATAATAGTGATTAATTATTATTGATTTCAAAATATTGCCCATACAGGTTGTGCAAGTATCTGAATAAGAGCACCTTGCTCCGCACTTTTCGTTGTAATTAAGTGGTTTTTCCGTAGCCTTTGGACTTGAAATTTGGCACAGTGATTGTTTAAGTACCGCTGAACGTTTCCAGTGCTGAAAATCGCGAAGAGGACGCTTTCATAAGTGATTAATGGACACAGTTCTTAATGACATTGTTTTCTCCAATCGACTGTTAAACGCTTGCAAGACTCATCCAACAATGGACACCCAACGGGAAAGCTCGGGGAGTGAAGACGAGTTTGAGCTAGTTTTTAACAGGAAAAGGGCTCATAAGTCCAGCGACAACCCAAACCCAAAGTTTTTGAAAATTGACAATTTACCAGTTACTATAGACGTTCCTCACAACATAATCTTGCCAACACAATCACAACCACCCACACAACTTGGAGACATGGACACAATAATACCTCCCACCCGCACAAATACACAAATTCCCACAAGTAATAGGTTTGCACCATTAGCGGAGCTGTCACAGGAGGAAGCTCGTGCACCAGATACGCAACCTCCTAGGCCTCCTCCGCTATTTTTATCTGCTTCCACAAACTTTTCCGAACTTTTAGGCCATTTGATTAGCGAAATTGGACGAGAAAAATTCAAATACACCTCAACACTGAAATACATTAAAGTATTGTGTTCTGATGTTGAGGCTTATCGAAGAATGTCGGTGCTGTTGAAACGAAAGGACATTGAGTTCCACTCTTATCAGTTAGCCGAAAAACGTGCACTAAGGGTTGTAGTCAGGAATTTGCACTCATCAACAGAACCCGAATTGATCAAGGCGGATTTGGAAGGCAAGGGATTCAAAGTTAGACAGGTAGTGAACGTGCTTGCACGTAACAAGAATCCACTACCACTCTTCTATGTAGATCTAGAGCCAGAGAAAAGCAACGAGAGCATTTACAGTATAACGGGGATCATGAACTGTATAGTAAGAGTAGAACCGTTTAGGCCTAGAAACCGAATCCCGCAGTGCACCAACTGTCAGGATTATAACCATACTAGCGCATACTGCCTTCATAAGCCTCGGTGTGTCCGTTGTAGAGGTGACCATAGGTATGAGGACTGCCCCGTTCCACGGGAGCTGCCTCCTGAGTGTGTGAACTGTGGAGGTAACCATACAGCTAACTATCGAGGTTGTGAGGTACATATGCATTTGATGAAGAAAAGAGCCCCTCGCGCAGTGCCACCTCAATCCTCCATAACAAGAAACTCCCCACAGTTTCCACAATCCTCTCGGTTGCCGCGGCATGATCAATTGCAACGTCATGAACCGCCGCAGGGTCCCCTCGCAACCGCACACTTTCCGCCACTTAAGCCATCTCGCTTGTCACAACATGCTGAGCGGCAGAATCATGAACCCCGTCAGGCTCATAGTCGGCAATCGTACTCTGGTGCCGTGGCAAACAGTGGTAATCCTTCAGAATGGGTAACTCTGATATCTACCACTATGAACACCCTATTACAGCCTCTTCTACAGTTGATAACCCAAATTTCGAACACAATGAGTCAAATTCAATCCTTCCTGATGCGGGATGGTAAATAACTCTGTTCTCCAAAACCTAAGAATTATCACATGGAATAGTAACGGCCTTTTGCAACGACGGCTGGAGCTTTCACTTTTTCTACACAAGTACAATATTGACATTGCTTTGGTGACTGAAACGCATGTACGTGATGAACATCGTAACATATTGTTCCCAGGATATGCGGTGTACCACACTATTTGTCATGCAGCTGGGCGAGCTAAAGGTGGATCAGCAGTCATTGTAAAGCGGAGCATCCAGCATAATTTGCTCCCAGCAATATCTCACGAGGATGTCCAAGCCACTTTTTTGTCAATAGAAGTTGGGGGGAGTTTGCTAACGGTTGGTAGCTGCTACTGCACGCCATCAAAGCGCCTTTCCCAGGAGCATTGGTTGGAAGTTCTTCAAGGTATTGGTCCAAAAGGTCTGTTGGGGGGTGACCTGAATGCCAAGGCAGTGGAGTGGGGCTGTCGCGCCACAAATTGCCGAGGCAGAATGGTCCTTCAGCATATTGATCATCAAGGTTTATTTGTGAAGGCTCCTGACTCCCCCACATATTGGCCAACCTCACCAAGATTGCTCCCAGATGTGTTGGATGTATTCCTGATTAAGGGGCTGCCTACCAGGCTGGCAGCTGAGGCAATCCATGAACTGAGCTCAGATCATGATCCAGTACTGCTCACTGGGTTAGATGCCCATGTAAGAGTAATTAAGCATCCACCCAGACTGTCTTGTGGCTCTGTAAATTGGGAGCTCTTCAGTCAGGAATTTTCGGAACTGATTGATCTGACTCAGCCCATGTCCACAGCAGAGGATATTGATGCATCCATAGACCACCTGGTGCAGACCATTCACACCAGCATTTGGAGTAGTAGTGTGCCCAGTCCACCAAAGACTCACAGGAATCACACCCCCAGTCACATTAAATTGTTGATCAGACAGCAGAACAGGGCTAGAAGGAGTTGGCAAGCCTCACGGCAGCCACAGCAGCGGAGGTACTACAATTGGAAATGCCGTAGGGTCAGATTGGCACTTGAATCATTGAGGAATGCCCGCTTCTCTACCCATCTGCAAAGCATGAATGGACCAAATTTTGGAGGGATGTGGAAACTCTCTAAGCATTTTCGGAACCCTAACAGTAAAAGCTCTCCACCGCTGAAAGATGGTCAAGGGAGATGGGTAGTAGAGGACGCAACCAAAGCCAATCTGTTGGCAAATCACTTTGCCGATGTTTTCAAGCCTAATCCAAGCCCAAGAGGCTTTGAAGAAATTTTGGCTCAGGTGGAGGGATCAATTGATGTCCCACTGCAAATGTCCCCCCCACCAGCACCAATCACTCCACAAGAGTTACAATTGGCCCTAAAGAAAATGAAAAATAAGAAAGCTCCAGGGTATGATTTGGTGACTCTTGGAATGGTAACGAGGCTCCCAAGGAAAGGGAGAGCTTTTCTACTCAGTCTCTATAATTCCCTACTTCGGCTTGGGTACTATCCAGGGGTATGGAAGCATGCAGTGGTGATTGTTATCCCAAAGCCAGGGAAGCCCTTACAACATCCTGCATCCTACCGTCCCATCAGTTTGCTACCAGTGCTTGGTAAGGTATTTGACAAGATCATCCTGGCAAGAATCAATAATGTACTTCACGTCTCCCCCCAAATTCCAAATTTTCAGTTTGGCTTTCGAAGCTCTCATTCTACTGTGCAGCAAGTTCATCGGGTGGTGGACTACATAGCTAAAGGGTTTGAGGAGAAAAAGTATACGGGAGCAGTTTTCCTAGATGTCCAGGCAGCATTTGACAAGGTCTGGCATGAAGGTCTGCTATTTAAGTTGAGAGAATTCCTGCCCAACTCTCTATTCCTCTTAATGCGATCGTTCCTCAGTGGTCGAACGTTCAGAGTCAAGATTGCGCAGGAATTCTCAGAATTCAAATCTGCGTCAGCAGGAGTCCCGCAAGGTTCCCCATTGTCTCCCTTACTCTATAGCATATACACGAATGACTTCCCCACCGATACTAGCACATTAACTGCACAATTTGCTGATGACACTGGAATTCTGTCTATGGGCGGGACGCTAACAGAAGTTGAGCATCACCTGCAAACGCACCTCAATGAAGTAGACCAATGGTGTAACAGATGGAAAGTGAGGGTGAACCCCTCAAAGTCATCTCTTACAACGTTCACCTTAAGACGAGGGTCAGTCTCTAACATCCGTCTAGCAGGCGACGTTATCCCCCATAGGTCTGAGGTGCGCTACTTGGGTTTGATCCTGGATAGGAGACTCACATGGAGACCCCACATCCGTCGCACTGTGAATGAGATGAAGCGACGCGTCTACCAGCTATGGCCAATGATCAACCCCAAAGCAAAGTTGGATCTAAGCAACAAGAGGCTCCTGTACGCTCTCATGATTAAGCCCGTGTGGACATATGGATGTGAAGTGTGGGGTTCTGCATGCGTGAGCTCTATCCAAAAGATTCAGACTATGCAAAACAAAATCTTGCGCCAGATCTGCGGTGCACCTTGGTTTGTCTGTAATGAGACGTTGCACCGCGATCTTAAATTAGAATCGGTGCAAGACCGTATTTTTGCAGCGTACAGCGCCTTGCGGACAAGAGCATCAGGACACGGCAACCCGGAAGTGGAGGCGATCGCGGGACCAGCGCCATATGAAAGAAAACGCCTCAAGAGAAGAGCGCTGAGGAGTAACGTCCGAGACGATTCAGAAGTGGACGCCACTTGACCAGCTCCTCTCCTACACCATCACGCACACACACCCAAGTAGAACACCTTACACGCTTGCACCATAGTCGCCTGATGGGCAATATTATGTCAATAAAACATTGGAAATCGATTTTCAATGTAATTATCGTGTTTTTGGTGGTTAGGTGAGTTAGGTTGGCGTTGTTTGACCTAATTCGATAGGAAAATTCGCACAAAAATACCATTTACTCCGTTCGTGTGTTACAAAACGGAGAATTTCGGAATATCTGGCAACAGAACTCAAGATCCTCTCACATCATAATTTTACAATTCTCAATTTGACAATATATTTCTCCACTTCATGGAAAAACATCGATTCATGTATATGTTTTTGGGCACAGTATTTTCATATCCAAATTACAATGTTTTTCATGGAGTGGAGAAATGATATAAATTGTGAATCTCATTATTGATAAACAAACTGCAATAGGTACTTGATAAAATTTATTGTACAGAAATTGGGTTTAATCATGTTTTAAACAGGCAACTAAGGTTGTAGTATTGTCGGTAACTAGATTCGTACATCTCCAAAAGATAATTTGTTTATCGGTTGTTAAGTTGCAATTTTTGGTGTCTTAAATTTTAGAATGACCCCCAGCCCAAAAACATATCCATGTTAAAATTGTACCTAACTCAGCTATCCGTTGCTTTGACACTACATTTTCATGAGAGAGTGAGATTAATTGATATGTCGACTTTTCTACCGTATTCGGCACGTATTCATGATATCCATAATTCAGTAGGTTAGCTCGTTCACATTTTTTAACCACCTCTACCGCGTTTGAATTCGTTTCCCAGCTCCAAGGAATCACATCTTGCCGCCTCAAATCTCTCCCAATCACGCTCTGAGCGTTTTGGCGACGAGCAACAGCGAGTCCTCAAAACGGTAGTAATCACTAGAGCCGGGATTAACATGGGAAAATTTGACGCCAAACATGCACTTACAAAACCCGATCATGCACTAAATTCATGCAAAAATATTTTTCTTGAGTGACTTACCTGAACAAAATACCTTGCGAAACATCTTGTGTGGAACCTCACACTGATTTTCTTATTCTTATAAACCCGAAAAATGAATATTTTTGGATTTTTGTTGTTGTTAATATTACGGCCCTTACAGAGTATTATTCTGAGGGATATTGGGTACTTGAACGAGTTGGTAATTGCTACCAGCCGTTGTTGAAAACATACACACAAAAAGCTAAAAACGAAGTTTTTTTTTGCCTAGTAGGTATTTTCTCCTATTATTTGATGCAATACGAAATTATTTTCTCCTTTTAGCGCATTTTTGTAGGAAATTTAGCTATTACAATGGGTGCAAAATTTGCTCACAATCCCAAAAGTTTTATCAAAAATCGCTAATAACCAAAAAATGTCACGATGGGACTTTTCTTAAATTTAATCTTTTTTTTTTTCAAATAGGGTTGTGAGGGGAATAAAGAGAGAACAGGTTTCTTTTAATTGTAGTAATGTTTTAGTCTTAAAGGTACATACCGCCATAAAATGAGTTTACTTAAATGAATAAAAAATTATGGCGACTAAAACACACGAGGAATATATTTTTAGAAGATAAATAAATTTGAGATTATACATCGAGACGGACATCTTCAGACTCATTGAAATTACAATTAATTATCAATATTTTTGGAAGGTTCCCAACTTTGAAACCTCGTCTCTTGTCACTCAACGTTTTTCAGTGATGAAAACGATCTTTTCACATCACATGAGACTATGGGTACGAACCGGTTACATGCTATGTCCTGTGGTACTATCGGCTCACATTCTTCCAAAACCACTCCATTCAAAATCTTCAATACATTTCCAACAATTTTTCATACCCGATTCCTTTTCAATACCGCATCCAGCTTATTCCTCATATTTCGATTCTACTAATGATTACTACTCACTACGACATGAAAGTAGAATCGAATGAGTACAGAACTAAATAAACCAAAATTTGGTTATGTGTCGTTCCGTAACGACCCTCCTCTTCCACCTCTTCAATTGTGATTATTCCGTGAGAGTGACGTTTGGGGTTCATTCAATTTTGCCCAGCCTCGCCTCTCGAGTGAATATAATTCCACTAGCCAAACACCAGGCCTGAGGCCAGAACTATTATGGGAGCGGGCATTTATTGATTCTAAACGCTCTATTTAACGCGGATGTCCGATCGAGCCCTTGATGTCCAACCTAGGGACGACTGAGGGTCACTTCATTAGGCAAAGGCCGACAGGGCAGGGACGTAAGCTGGAAAAGCGGGAATAGAACCGTCCAGAGCGCCCACTCGATTTAGGGAGTGTGATGAGTCAAATAATCGTAGCCATGATTTAATCGTGTATAGTTATCACAGTTCTGGTCAGTGATCTGAGATAATTTTTGTGTTTCAACCGTTAAATTAGATTTGTCACCCCATAACGTAGTAGGTACTAGAAAGTGGAAAATCAAACCAATCATCAACAAAAACCATCACAGAAATAATGTACTTAATAAGTTACTTCAGAATTTCAAAAGGTGAAAATCCTTTTACTTTATACAGTTTGATGGTAAACAAAGATGGCAATACTACAGAACCCCTTGAAATGTGATGTTTAAGCTGACTCAAACCTAAATAAGGCATAAAGTGACTTTCGGTTTATACACCGTTGTTTAAACATTTGCAGTGTGTCTTTCTCGGGACATCATGTTCTTCTCCATTTTTATAGTGAATTTCCCCGATTCTCCATATCGTCGGGTTGGAGGTAAAAGTGATCAAGTGCATTTTTCGACATTTTACACGAGAACCTGCCAAAGTTTTAAATCAGCTTCACTACTCGGAAAGTGTGGATTGCTAACCTAATATTTGTTCAAACATGTATGGACTAGTGATGGAAATAGTGATGATTCGAAAATCAACCAACCTCATTTTGTGAAAAAAGTGCACTTTATCACATTTACCACCATCCCGACGATATGCTCCCTGCAAACAAACCAAATTGCGACAAATTATAAACCTATTCTTCACAATTGGAACAGACCAAAATTGGTTACATGTACGATAAGATCAACGCCAGGTCAACAGTGATGTAAATAGGGTTGTCCCTCTACGTTTTCTAAAGTATGCTTATTTCACACAAATAAAAACTCGGCGAATTCTCCCTTCCGTCCGAATTAATTACAAATAATTTGTACCAATATGATTCTGAGGTTTAATTTCCATACCTACTTTGGCAATCGTTCATCAATCATTGCTCATCATCATCACATTACAATCATCATATTATCAATTATTATTACTTATTAACTCGACATCTCAACACCAATGTATCAGCTTGGCCATTATTACCGAAGATAATAAACCGAAGCAGACAAGGCAGAAAGCTGAAGAACTGAAGAAGGCACTTACAATCTCGATGTCAATAAACAATGATAGGGCACTGATTAGGTACAAACCTTGTGGCAGTTTTCAACAGTGTATAATATCATACCAATTGTCTTCTTTAGAGCCTAAAACCGATAATCGTGTAAATGATGATATATTTTATGGGTTCAAATTTTGGTTTATTTATTTATTTAATTCCTCTATCGTTCAGAAAGTAGGCCGGCCCTTGAATGAATGGCGGCCGGGATGCTCCGGTAGGACACGGACCCTTCCACCCTGGCGTCTCCGGTCTGCCCAATTCGAACTGGCAGTCTTATGAATCTCAAAACTCATAATAAAAGAGCCTCCAACCGAAGACCGTGGTAAATCAAAGTGAAAATGTCCTTATTGCTGTCCTGTTACCACCCGACGAGGAACGACAGTGAAAATAAATGACCACTTGTTGAGTATAATAAGCCGGCCGAACTTGGAAAAGTCAACTTTCCTCCAACAAATTACTGTTGAGCGATCTGGACCTATAATTTGAAAAAAAGAATTTAATATTGTCGGTATGTTGAGGCTTTTAAAATCCCAATACTGTCAATATAACCCTCGTTTTTATCCCTTCTAATATCCCCCTACCAATAACGGATCCGCCTACCATCACATTTGATATGAATGCCTCCTTCTCCTCCTACTTTTATATTACTTCCTCAAATCTCTGCCAGCTAAGTGGAAATTTTCCTTGTGCACATGAAAATATTTCTACTCTCGTACCCGTATATCCGTTATAGGCGCTATTTTCCGTCCTGCCTTACGGCTGAAATTACATCCCGGTGTATACCTTCTTACAGTATATTATCAAGAGTTCGTATAGTGAGGATTTTACAAAGTAGAGCTGTCAGTGTTACGCCCAACTGCCTTCCAAGATCACGTCAATTGCTCACCGTAAGAGTGATGTCAGCAAAGGTGACCAATGACTCGGCAGCTGTGGATCTTCATCAGGTCCGGACATCGGTCACTGTCGGACCTTGGAACTTTGGTCCTTATTTCCTATCTGATGTCACAACTCACAAAGTATCTGAAAGAAGTCGTAATCAGGGGCCGAAGAAGGGTTTGAGGAATGGAAATAGAGGTCACCACCATCTATTTTCGCAATATTTCTCAATGAAACTCGATGAATTCTGTCTGAAATAATCCTGGTAATCATTAAACAAATTTTCTCCAAGTAAAAGATTATACTCCATATAGGAGTTTTCAAATTGGCTATGAGAGCCTCATTTTTCCAACATTTATTAATTCCCTCCGCAATGATAAAGCGTAAATTGGTCCTAACAGCTTTTGGCGAATGGCCATCGGATTGTTGTTAGTAATCGGCTCTGATGGCGGGGGAAGACCCTCATTCGTCTTTTTGGACGCCTGCTTGTGCTTTTGGCGGAGGTCACTTTTAAAAGGGTAGGAGAAAATTGAGTGGTGGGGGGAAAAGCACTTAGTTAACACGGTTTATTGAGAGCGACCAACCATAAATCCCGAGGAATTAATATTCTCGTCCCGCCAAAACAATTTTTGGGAAGCGGGAGTCGCACGACTATCCAACTCATACCGGATTGAGCGAGGGGGTGGGGATGTGAAATATTGACAAGCAGACGGTCTTTTTTCTGTATTGAAGGCTTCTTATAGCAGGGGATGGGAGGGTTTTATTACTCCGGGGATATTAGCCGGCGGTGAATGTCGGGAGATCGAGAAGGAGGAAAAGTTGTTACAGAGGCTTACTGACTGAGGGTCAGCTTCTTGTGGGTATACTTTCTTATATAGCGTGATGTCACTGGTCAAGTATTGCTACAACCTTCTGAGCACGGATAACCACAAAATATTGAACCTCAGAGAAGTTGGGGATGGACAGAGGCTTGAGAGGATTCTGGATAAGCCGATTCGACGTACAAGCCGCCTGAAGAGTGGATGGGCAGGTTGATCGATTGAAATAGCTACTCAATATATAGAATCATACCGAGCTACTCAGCACGCAATAACAAAATTCTGGTTTAATTCATTTTATTCACAATATTGCCTGGGGAGGGAGTGGTGTTTGTGTCAGTAATATTTTTGTGTCAGTCAGTATGGGGAATGTTCGTCATAACAAAATTCAATCAATTTCTCACTTCCCTTGGCTCGTTTGTGAGGGTTGTTGCATACAAAAGGCCAACAAATAAACAAAAACATATCCATGAGTCAATATTGAAAACAAAAGCAATTCACAGGCGAAGTAGTTTTGGATGTGCGGTCGGCTTTTGACAAAGTTTGGCATGTCGGGCTGCTGTACAAGCTAAAATCATTGATTGATTGATTTCTGCCTAATGCTGACCATCCGAATCCGGAAGTTGCGCTCATTGCTGGGCCAGCGCCACCTCATGGTGAACGTAGGTTAAGGAGAAGAGTCATGAGGGACAACGCACCCACTCTGCTGGACTAGGACTAAATCCCCCACAGTACCCTGATCAAGACCATACTTCCCTTTGATCCCCACAACCCGCCCTTGAGGTATATATTGTGAAATAAGTGGATTGATTGATTGATTTACCTGCTCCTGAAATTCTTTCTCAGTGATCGAACTTTTTTTCGCGTCAAAGTGGGTGAAGCACTTTCCTGCATTAAACGAGTGAGTGCTGGTATTCTTCAAGGCTCTTCATTGTATCCCCTTCTGTACAGCCTCTACTGTAGCGACTTCCCTGACTTAGAAGGAGTGCTAGTGTCCCAGTTTGCTGATGATACGGGTATATTTTCAGCTGGAGATAAAGGTAAACTTCAGTGCATATTAGTCTAAACTGAGGAGTGGTGAAGCAAGTGGAAGGTTAGGATAAATCCAACTGAATCCTCACAGATAACATTCACATTGGATCATCCCCAAGTTTAGTCACATCTACGGTGTCTGCAGGACTGAGGTGGGAAAGCCATGCTTTACCGAGTGATGAGCACTTCCACATTGGACCGTCCCCTAGGTTAGCCAAGGGCTTCTTCACATCCCCTAGATTCCAAACATTCCCCATTCTTGGCGTTTTAGCTAACGATAACCCAACGATAACAGAAGTTGAGCATCACCTGCAAACGCACCTCAATGAAGTAGACCAATGGTGTAACAGATGGAAAGTGAGGGTTAACCCCTCAAAGCCATCTTTTACAACGTTCACCTTAAGACGAGGGTCAGTCCTTGCGGACAAGAGCATCAGGACACGGCAACCCGGAAGTGGAGGCAATCAATCAATCAATTTATTTCACAATATATACCTCAAGGGCTGGTTGCGGGGATCAAGGGGAAGTATGGTCAACTGTAATTTTTTATGGGTCGCTTCGTCTTGATCAGGGTACTGTGGGGGATTTAGTCTTAGTCCAGCAGAGTGGGTGCGTTGTCCCTCAGGACTCTTCTCCTCATTGGCCCTTCTTTGAATGATGGTGGTGATGACTCGATATTGTCCACACTAGCCCATAGTGTGGGTTGAACATCTCATTGGGCTCAATCTAATGATACTTCACCAATTCCCCAATAATAAAATGGTCACCAATGATATTTTGAGACATTTCTAACCACTGACAGACTAATCTTTAGATATTTTTGCTCCCAGTGAAGTTGAAGAAGTTCATAATAGCGGGTTTTCCTCTTTTATTGCAGTTCGTAGCAATATTTCCGAGGAAAAGGGCCGTCATAAAAGCGGCAGAGCGTTATTGTCCCCGAGCCGAATGGAGGCTTTGGTATTGAACTGTAACTCAGACTTCACCTTTTTGTAACAAGATATTTTCAACGGGCGTTCTGTAGAGGAAAGTGCGACAAAAGTGATATCTATTGAGATACTTCCGCCAGTTTAGCGAATCACGACGGGCTCTTTGAAAAGTCAACTGCGTGTCCCTTGTTTGTACGTGTGACCTTTCCCGCCTCTGTACACCTGTTCCCTCTGACATTCCCGTTATAACGTTCGGGGAATTTCCACAAAAACACCACCCGAAGTAATTGACCTATAAAACGGAACATTCCAGACTATTTGTAACGCAATTTATAAACTATGCAATTATAGGTCAACTGACGTGATGGCTGGATGTATACAGGTCGTCGTCAGCTACCAATTGTGATGATACAACGGATGTCAATACCAATATTTAATCTTGGTATTGGTCATAATATGACCTTACCAATATTTAATATTGGATGTTGGACATGTTTTCTCCGTTGTATTGGTATCTGGCTGAAAACCCCACAAATTTTGTTTTTTTTACCCCAATTTTCATATATTAAGTTCATATAATTAATTATCCAATTAATTAATTAACCCTCACAGCGATCTCGGGCCCTCCACCAACCGAAAGTCGCAGGCTCAAGAGAAGATAGCTGAGGGACAACAACTCTACTCCCAAGTCGTTGTAGAGCACATCGTTCCGTACAAACCAAGGGGCGCCACAAATTAGCTGAAATATCTTGTTTTATTGGATTTTTGGTTTATTATCTTCGATAATGAACCATTGGAATCGCCCAAAGAAAAAATTTTTTTAACCCCCCCTCAAAATTTGTTGGTTTACGTTTCAAGATACGTAGATTCAGAAAATCGAATAAAGAAAAACTCTGCAAATTCTTGACACAACGGTTCATTATCTTCTTTGTACAGATCACCCTTCTGTCTAGATCACTAGGTCTGAATGTCTATATCCTAAATGTTAGATTAATTATTATTATCAATTATCACTAATTATTAACAATTTTATCAAGTACCTAGTGAAAATGATTATAATTTATTGTTAGGTATTAATAAGTCGTATTTATTATTAATAATAATTGTTATTAATTATGATTAATTAATTCGATATAATTCTGGGGTTTTTAATACTACGTCGGTAATAATTTTTCTATAAAAGAAGTACCTACCAACAAACATTCGAAATTACCTTCATTTCCGTAGCACGAAACGCACCTCAGAACAACAAACTCGACATCACTTAAGCCATATGATGTTCCAAAGAGCTTGTTAGTATGAAAATGGACCTGTATTTCAACAGTTTGATACACGATCGTGTTGTGAGGCACAATCTTTGAGCCCTCATTGTGAACGAACGGCTGGTCGTAAAAAGCTGCGGATGGTCTTAAAAAATTCTACGGAACAAACTCTATCTAAATATGAAATAAAAAACATACCGTTCTATATGAATTTTTCGAGATATGAGATTTTCAAATTTTCAAAATTCGTTTTGAACCCCTTCCCCTTGACCTAGGGTAATGAAAAGTTTCGAGGACCATTGTGGGGTTGGTCGAAACCCATAAAAAAAATTTCGTAATTTTAACTCAACGCTAACTGGGCAAAGTGGCGCGGACGGCGTACGCCGTACGCCGTCCGCGCCACTTTGCCCAGTTAGCGTTGAGTTAAAATTACGAAATTTTTTTTATGGGTTTCTACCAACCCCACAATGGTCCTCGAAACTTTTCATAACCCTAGGTCAAAGGGAAGGGGTTCAAAACGAATTTTGAAAATTTGAAAATCTCATATCTCGAAAAATTCATATAGAACGGTATGTTTTTTATTTCATATTTAGATAGAGTTTGTTCCGTAGAATTTTTTAAGACCATCCGCAGCTTTGTACGACCAGCCGTTCGTTCACAATGAGGGCTCAAAGATTGTGCCTCACAACACGATCGTGTATCAAACTGTTGAAATACAGGTCCATTTTCATACTAACAAGCTCTTTGGTAGGTACATCATATGGCTTAAGTGATGTCGAGTTTGTTGTTCTGAGGTGCGTTTCGTGCTACGGAAATGAAGGTAATTTCGATTGTTTGTTGGTAGGTACTTCTTTTATAGAAAAATTATTACCGACGTAGTATTAAAAACCCCAGAATTATATCGTATTAATTAATCATAATTAATAATAATTATTATTAATAATAATTACGAATTATTTATACCTAACAATAAATTATAATAATTTTCACTAGGTACTTGATAAAATTGTTAATAATAATTATTAACAATTTTATCAAGTACCTAGTGAAAATTATTATAATTTATTGTTAGGTATAAATAATTCGTAATTATTATTAATAATAATTATTATTAATTATGATTAATTAATACGATATAATTCTGGGGTTATTATCTAATTATCTAATTATCAATTATCACTAATTATTAGTGATAATTGATAATTATAATTAATCTAACATTTAGGATCTAGACATTTAGACCTAGTGATCTAGACAGAAGGGTGATCTGTACAAAGAAGATAATGAACCGTTGTGTCAAGAATTTGCAGAGTTTTTTTGTAACATAAATCAATCAATGTTTTATTATTTACATAATATTGCCCATCAGTCGACTATGGTGCAAGCGTGTAAGGTGTGTGATGTGTTGGGTGTTTGTGCGTGATGGTGTAGGAGAGGAGCTGGTCAAGTGGCGTCCACATCTGAATCGTCTCGGACGTTACTCCTCAGCGCTCTTCTCTTGAGGCGTTTTCTTTCATATGGCGCTGGTCCCGCGATCGCCTCCACTTCCGGGTTACCGTGTCCTGATGCTCTTGTCCGCAAGGCGCTGTACGCTGCAAAAATACGGTCTTGCACCGATTCTAATTTAAGATCGCGGTGCAACGTCTCATTACAGACAAACCAAGGTGCACCGCAGATTTGGCGCAAGATTTTGTTTTGCATAGTCTGCATCTTTTGGATAGAGCTCATGCATGCAGAACCCCACACAGCACATCCATATGTCCACACGGGCTTAATCATGAGAGCGTACAGGAGCCTCTTGTTGCTTAGATCCAACTTTGCTTTGGGGTTGATCATTGGCTATAGCTGGTAGACGCGTCGCTTCATCTCATTCACAGTGCGACGGAATGTGAGTCTCCTATCCAGGATCAAACCCAAGTAGCGCAGCTCAGACCTATGGGGGATAACGTCGCCTGCTAGACGGATGTTAGAGACTGACCCTCGTCTTAAGGTGAACGTTGTAAGAGATCACTTTGAGGGGTTAACCCTCACTTTCCATCTGTTACACCATTGGTCTACTTCATTGAGGTGCGTTTGCAGGCGATGCTCAACTTCTGTTAGCGTCCCGCCCATAGATTTGAATTTTGATTTGGATTTGAATTTTGAATTTGATTTGAGATTTGAATTTTGAATTTTGTCAATCAATCAAAGCAGCATATAACTGACACAAACACATCTCGCTCCACACAGTAGCCTACCCCAGGCAATATTGTGAATAAACTGATTGATTGAATATTTACCTGAAGGGCGGGTTGTGGGGATCAGGGAGAAATTATAATATAGCTGTTTCTGTAGATCTTGGCATGTTCAGTGTTGGTATGGTGAGGCCGTTTAGGTTGTGTGTGGGGTTTTAGGTTAGAATGGTATCCCTCATTCTTCAATTCTTCAATTCCATTGAGGTGGGACAGCCGTGTTCTACCGAGCGACGGTTGGATCATCCCCAAGATGATGAACATGGATGAGTGGTGAGCCTTGAGGTACTTCGGCCTGCACTGCCTTGAATGAGAAAAACTCTTGCTTGACTTTAACCCTATAGGAGCGGTTACTGAGGAATAACTGGATGAGGAGGAACAGAGAATTGGTCAAGAATTCTTTAAGCTTCAGCAGCAGCCCATCGTGTCACACTTTGTCAAACGCAGCTTTGACTTCTTGAAATCAATCAATCAATTTATTCCACAATACTTCTTGAAATACTGCTCCTGTAAACATTTTTCCTAGTGACCATTGGCAAGTTCACTACCCTGTGAACTTTCTGCGTTTTGAATGCTGATCTTTCAGTATTAAATACTGAATTTTGACATATTTTATAAATATTATATTAAATAATATTATCCAAATAATATTATATTAAATAATATATCCAAAAATATATTTTTTATATTAATAATATTATTATTAATATAAAAAATATATTTTTGGATTTACAGAGGCAAAATCGTGAAAATTGATTAATTTGATACTCCCTCCTGAACTGTGGAGGATTTTAAAGGGCTTTAGTCCTAAAACATGCTTTTTAGCGCTGTCCCCAAAGTCCACCACATCCTTAAGGAAATCTATTGTCTCAAGTCCAGTTCTGAAATGTAAGAGCAAATGAAGTGCCTTAATGGTCCAAATAACTCACCCCCTCCCCACCACCATTCACTTTGACCGTCTCTCCGCTCGAGTAGAGTCCACTTAAATCATTTCGAATCCCCAAGAAGGGTATCAAATTGGATGGGCAGAGCGCAAACCCTTCAAACGCCCCCTTTTCCGTCGTTTGAAAGCTGATACGATCTGAAGATCAAGGATTTTCAGGCCTTGCGGTCCTTTGCAAACCCGCAAGGGAGTCTGTAATGGTGGAAATGTTTCGGATTCCTAAAGAGTGGACGCCCTCTGGTTATTCGCTACCTTCATCTTTCAGGGCGAAAACGGGGTCACTACCTTCTTGTGCCGCCCCTCGCCTCGTGCTGTGTAAGTGCAAATTTACGTCAGTCAGTCCAATTTACCTGATCGGATTTGGTTGTTGGTTGATTATTTTCTATAATCAACCATTGGAATCGACCAAAACGAGAGATGGCATGCAATTGATCTTGAAATATGTAGAAATGTGCAGATGTAAAGGAATATCTGAAAATAAGTGAAAACAACATGGTGTCCATTGACCCAGAATTTTTATCTCATTTGGGTAACTTTTTTTTTTTTCTTAACTGGTGGTAGGTAGTTAGTTTAAACAAAACCGTTCCCTATTTGTAAGTAGTTGGTTAAAATGACCAGTTTCAAAAATAACTACGTAAAATCCTCCTAAAAGTCCTTTGAAGATTGATTGAACTAATGAAGTTCAGATCGAGTTGTAATATTAGGCTTATTATTGTTTTAGCGCATTTCCGCAGAAAAGGAAGCTATTCTGATCTGTCAAAGAAAAACGCCTTAAATCTTAAATCTTAAATAATCTTGATGTTGGGAAAAACGCCTCAACAGCGTGTTTGTTCAGTAGAAACACCTCTACGCTTCGCCTAAACACCTTAACTAGCATGCTTCAATGTTATTTGTTTAGGAAAAAACCCTCAACTAGCTGAAAACAGAGTTGAGGCGGTTTACTGTTATCGTTGGCTTCATATGATGGGTTGAGGTGTTTCAAATGGCGCCTGACAGGCGTTTTATGTATGCAATAATAAAAGCCTATAGGTTATTTCAGTATGTTGATGACCAGTTGTGGTGTTTTTCATCAATATCGATATGAAGTCGATTTCTTTCGTTTTTCTCGATGAATTTGAGTTGACAATTGCTCTTCTTCAAGGTCCATTCGATCTCAATTAACCACCTCGATTCGATATGAAGTCAACTTCTTTCGTTTTGGTTTATTATCTTCGATAATGAACCATTGGAATCGCCCAAAGAAAAAAATTTTTTAACCCCCCCTCAAAATTTGTTGGTTTACGTTTCAAGATACGTAGATTCAGAAAATCGAATAAAAAAAAATCCGTCCGTCCGCCGTCCGCCGTACGCCGTCCGCCGTCCGCGCCACTTTGCCCAGTTAACGTTGAGCTAAAATTACGAAATTTGGTTTCTGGGTTTGGACCAGCCCCACAATGATCCTCGAAACTTTTCATAACCCTAGGTCAAGGGGAAGGGGTTCAAAACGAATTTTGAAATTTTGAAAATCTCATATCTCGAAAAATTCATGTAGAACGGTATGTTTTTTATTTCATATTTAGATAGAGTTTGTTCCGTAGAAGTTTTTAAGACCATCCGCAGCTTTGTACGACCAGCCGTTCGTTCACAATGACGGCTCAAAGATTGTGCCTCACAACACGATCTTGACTCAAACTGTTGAAATACAGGTCCATTTTCATACTAACAAGCTCTTTGGAACATCATATGGCTTAAGTGATGTCGAGTTTGTTGTTCTGAGGTGCGTTTCGTGCTACGGAAATGAAGGTAATTTCGAATGTTTGTTGGTAGGTACTTCTTTTATAGAAAAATTATTACCGACGTAGTATTAAAACCCCCAGAATTATATCGTATTAATTATTCATAATTATTAATAATAAATACGAATTATTAATACCTAACAATAAATTATAATAATCTTCACTAGGTACTTGATAAAATTGTTAATAATTAGTGATAATTTATAATAATAATTACTCTAACATTTAGACCTAGTGATCTAGACAGAAGGGTGATCTGTACAAAGAAGATAATGAACCGTTGTTTCTCGATGTATTCGAGGTGACAATTGCTTTTCTTGAAGGTCCATTCGATCTCAATCAACCACCTCGATTCGATATGAAGTCAACTTCTTTCGTTTTGGTTTATTATCTTTGATAATGAACCATTGGAATCGCCCAAAGAAAAAATTTTTTTAACCCCCCCTCAAAATTTGTTGGTTTACGTTTCAAGATACGTAGATTCAGAAAATCGAATTAAAAAAAATCCGTCCGTCCGCCGTACGCCGTACGCCGTACGCCGTCCGCCGTCCGCCGTACGCCGTCCGCCGTCCGCCGTCCGCCGTACGCCGTCCGCCGTCCGCCGTACGCCGTCCGCGCCACTTTGCCCAGTTAGCGTTGAGTTAAAATTACGAAATTTTTTTTTATGGGTTTCGACCAACCCCACAATGGTCCTCGAAACTTTTCATAACCCTAGGTCAAGGGGAAGGGGTTCAAAACGAATTTTGAAATTTTGAAAATTTCATATCTCGAAAAATTCATATGGAACGGTATGTTTTTTATTTCACATTTAGATAGAGTTTGTTCCGTAGAATTTTTTAAGACCATCCGCAGCTTTGTACGACCAGCCGTTCGTTCACAATGACGGCTCAAAGATTGTGCCTCACAACACGATCGTGACTCAAACTGTTGAAATACAGGTCCATTTTCATACTAACAAGCTCTTTGGAACATCATATGGCTTATGTGATGTCGAGTTTGTTGTTATGAGATGCGTTTCGTGCTACGGAAATGAAGGTAATTTCGAATGTTTGTTGGTAGGTACTTCTTTTATAGAAAAAATATTACCGACGTAGTATTAAAAACCCCAGAATTATATCGTATTAATTAATCATAATTAATAATAATAATTATTAATAATAAATATGAATTATTAATACCTAACAATAAATTATAATATTTTTCACTAGGTACTTGATAAAATTGTTAATAATTAGTGATAATTTATAATAATAATAATTATTAATAATGATTAATAATTAATTATTAATCTAACATTTAGGATCTAGACATTTAGACCTAGTGATCTAGACAGAAGGGTGATCTGTACAAAGAAGATAATGAACCGTTGTGTCAAGAATTTGCAGAGTTTTTCTCGATGTATTCGAGGTGACAATTGCTCTTCTTGAAGGTCCATTCGATCTCTATTTCGGTGTCTTTCGGCAGTGGATTCAAGATGGTCTGAAACGGATTTGGGCATGAAAATCTTTCGAAAGTTAGAGTTTTAAAAATTTTGGACCAAGAACAATAGGGAACAATTTTCTTCAAAAATTCGCTAAAACCAGTTATTTCTTCTAAAATTCGCTCTTATAGCCATGACTTGATTTTTTTTCCTTTTGAAATCACCATCCTGAATGTGTTTCCTACCTCCCAATAGGGATGATTTCACGAAACTAAACTCGAATCTGTCATTCCAAGCGCACTGTGAACCTCGTATTGGGTGATGACAATCATCTACCTCACAGCAGCCTGATTCTTCTTCACTAAAAATCAACGAATCCTGCAAGGATGGCGTAAAGTGCCTCCAAAGAAGAATCGCCGATGAAGGTCCGCGCCTAGCGGTCGTCTGAATATTCAACGCTGCACGCGACGTTTCCGCCGTCTTTTGATTTATTCCAAGTCCGTAAGCCACGAATACCTTCATTCGGAATCGCGAATTCCTCCTTTTGTGTTTGCTCAGTGTCTGAATCACCCGGAAGGTGCCACAAACTGGAGAAGAAAAAATTCCCTCGAACCGCTATTTCGACATGAACAATAAATGAGAGAAAGGCGGAAGTAACTGAATAATAATTCATTTTGAAGTTTGTTAAACGCTACATTCTTCGTCCTGCTTTGCACGTGATCACAATTTGTTCCTCAGGATGTGTAAATTTTACCCATTTCAATTACCAAAATAGGTATGCTTCAGTCGAGATTTACCAGTCCGAAAACGTGGGAGTGCGCCAGTTCTGCGCAAAGCGGGGAAACTGCATATAATATTATTAACCCAAGATTGCTAAGAATGTGTTATTCTTACGCAGACCCATCTTCAAGATCGCCGTACGGCCGCTAGTGGCACTGCTGCAGCATACCCGGTTCAACTAGCTTTATGATTTCAGTTGTCAACAAGTTGCCATCGCTGCCGAACCTGGGCCTGCGTCTGTTGGTGAGTAGTACCTACCTACTCTTTCTCGTAAAAGAATATATAGGAGTATATGGACAACAGGACGATGAAGTTTGAGACAAGACGATGGAATCATTGAAGATATAGTTCCAGAGCCCTTAGACATCGATGAGGCAATTCAAAGCGTTGTAAATGAAGCTATTCTCAATGCAGCCTATGAACCTGAAGTTGGTCCAAGTACAAGTACAGCGCCTTCTTCTATTACAAACCCCCGACAAAAAACTTGGAAGAAAGGCCCAAAACCTAATGCTGAACCTATATCGAGGGTCTCACGGCAACTTCCCACATCGTCATTTGGGAGACTTTTCAGCAGAGCCAAAAAACCATATTGTAATTCAAGAATATTGTCATTTCATTTACTGATCCCTACACAAGGTAATAAAAACACTGTAACTAGTAAAGTTGGAAATAGTGGTTATATTGTAGCTTGACTTACACTGATACTCAGGAAGTGCTGAAAACAGAGAAGTGCTCTTATTGGTTTCATTAAAGATTGATGTTTAATTATTGAACTCCTACTGTTTTATCAATTTTACCAACCCTAATAAATCAAAACGATCAGTATTCCTGAGGCCTGCATTCAAATTGCGCACTGTTGGTATTACCGCAAGTTCTTATGACGTTAGTAATGTAGGGTTAAAGTAGATAATAAATTACAGTACATAATATGTACATAATATGTAGATCATATTATGATCTACTTTAACCGTTAATTCATATTTAGATAGAGTTTGTTCCGTAGAATTTTTTAAGACCATCCGCAGCTTTGTACGACCAGCCGTTCGTTCACAATGAGGGCTCAAAGATTGTGCCTCACAACACGATCGTGTATCAAACTGTTGAAATACAGGTCCATTTTCATACTAACAAGCTCTTTGGAACATCATATGGCTTAAGTGATGTCGAGTTTGTTGTTCTGAGGTGCGTTTCGTGCTACGGAAATGAAGGTAATTTCGAATGTTTGTTGGTAGGTACTTCTTTTATAGAAAAATTATTACCGACGTAGTATTAAAAACCCCAGAATTATATCGTATTAATTGATCATAATTAATAATAATTATTATTAATAATAAATACGAATTATTAATACCTAACAATAAATTATAATAATTTTCACTAGGTACTTACTTGATAAAATTGTTAATAATTAGTGATAATTGATAATAATAATTAATCTAACATTTAGGATCTAGACATTTAGACCTAGTGATCTAGACAGAAGGGTGATCTGTACAAAGAAGATAATGAACCGTTGTGTCAAGAATTTGCAGAGTTTTGTTCTTTGGTCTTAACTCGGAATTGTCACAGTAATTTCATCAATAATATTAATGAGGGTGTTCATATTATAAACACCCTCTGGGTGTGAGAAATCCGGCGAAAACAACTGAATTACCGACTGATAATAATGAAGAGACATTAACAGCAATGTCGACTGTGTTGTACTCGTTAATTATCACTACGAACCAGTTCAAAGTTTGTTCATTGACAACAATAAAAAGTTTATTCTCGTTTTTGTATTAAATCCGAAGTTTTCTCGTTCCTTATGATTTGAACAGCTTGAAACGCGAACGTCCCACGGTTTTCAATATGATAAGAGAAATAACGAAGAAAACAGCGTAAAGCTGGCGGAAGTTTGGAACTTGGATTCTGTACGTTTATAAGTTCGTTGAATGACAGTTGAATATCATCACAAAAACGATTATCACCGAGAGAAATGATAATTTTCTCGTCGGAATCTGCTAACGATTTTGCGACAATTAAATTCCTTCCTCGTCTCAAGGAACAAGAAAATCTCACAGATGACCAAACCGTTGAAAGGCTTATGGGATGAAGAAGTTATCATGAGATTTGCCAGTTTGCAGGATTTGTTTTGGAAGAGTAGCAACGTTCTAAAGCCTCCTTAGGACTTACTGTTTATTTGGTTTTACTTGAGACACAAAACCTATTTTACAGGTGGAGCAGAACAAGATCTTGAGGATTCTCACTGACGCTCCCTGGTTCGTGAGAAACGACACCCTCCACTCTGACCTGTGCTTGGAGACAGTACAAGACACCATCAGGAGCTGTTATAGAAGACTGCGCACCCTCACCACGGAACACGAAAATCCAGAGGTGGCTGCAACAGCTGGACCAGCTCCCTACGATGGTCGTAGGTTGAAGAAGCGAGTTCTACGAAACAATATGGCATGATTGAACTACGCAGCACGTGACGCTAGACCAGCGTACTGTTGGTCAATGCTCCACTCCACTCGTGGTCTGCAGGACTGAGGTGGGACAGCCGTGTTCTACCGAGCGACGAATTCCACATTGGATCATCCCCAAGATGATGAACATTCCCCATACTGACTCACACAAACACCACTCCCTCCCCACATTAGCCTACCAGGCAATATTGTGAATAAAATGATTGATTGATCCGGTCAAATTTGCGACAACAAACAATGCAACGCAACTACTGATAAACAAATTTTCTCTGGGAGATGTACCTACGATCTAGTACCGACAATACTATACTTTAGTTGCCTGGGTATTTGTAAATTATAAAACCCCACGTGTCAAAATGAATTTTATATCTGTTACGTTCCAGTGTTATAATATATTTTATGTAATTTAATATGCAGGGTGTGTCCCGTTAAGGACCGCAAAACTCCGGGAGTCGTTTCTACAACTAATTTAAGTAAGAAAGTGTCCCATAACACTTTGTTTACTCCACTATAAATACGAATTTTTTTCACTTTTAAGATTTTGGACATTTTATGTCTTTACTTTGCTACATAAACTCGAAAATGTAACGCGAGAAGCGTCACGAAAATATTTCTGATGATTTTCGCTTACAACCGATTCGTCGCTACGGAACTTTAACTTCGCCAGTTATCGTACTTTTGACGAACCTAAGTAGCCTTCAAGCTCACCGTGCATTGGCGCCGTTTTGCGGACGATCACGTCAAAATTAAACGGCGTCGTCGGTTGTCGAGAGGCGCCGCGAGGTGGAGGATAAACGAGCGAATACAAGTACAAGGGAGCTTCAAAGATACGATCGTGAGTGAGGAACGTTGTGTGGGGGGGGGGGGGGGTGGAGGTAAGATTTCAAAGAAGGTTAACGGCCGATTCAGGTAACCCGTGGGTGGTTGATAGATGGAGGGGGGGGGGGGGGGCTGATTGTTTCTGAAACGGGCGTTTAGAATGACGCCCCCCCCCCCCTTAAACCGCTCGTTTGCCCTTCTGCTCTAAAAATAGATGATAAACGAAGGGTAGATTCACCCCCCTCCCCCTGTTCACCATCATCTAACCATCTTTTCAATTTGAAACTGAAACACTCTTCGATCCCTTTAAACTTTCTTTCCAACCTTTAGACCCCCCCCCCCCCCTTCACCACTACTAACCACATCCCATAAACCAGACCTCGCGCTATTTTATTACAACCCCCCCTCCCCGCCACTCTATATCTCACCACCTCTTCGAGGGGACTCATCAGAGATAAAATCACTTAGCTCACCGGATTTTTCTCACCCTCCCCCCCCCCCCATGACACTTCTTCACCCTTCGATACCGTCATAACCAATTAGCGGGACGCCGTTTTAACCCTCAAAATCTCCGTTTTCCTTTCGCTCCCCCCCCACCCGCGTTTTCCTTCTCCCCTCCCCGTTTTCCTTTCCCCCTCACGCCGCTGTCAATTAATTCACCTCATCGCCTTTGTTGAAGACGCCGAATCTCCAGTTTCGACAATGTCCCCGTTCGCGTCATCAAATCGAATTAACGAGATTTTGAACTACTTGGACTCAGAACAAACTACTTAAAATATCAAAATCTCCTGAAATGTGTTTTTGGAATCAGGGAACCAAAAAGTAACACGATTTCGATCAAAAATTTACCAAAATTACCAAACCAATAAGGTCAGATGTCCAAATTGTAAAAAGTGTACTTACTGTAAAAAGTGTACGATTGTACTAATATTTAGAAGTGGAGTCTATTGGAATCGAATAAAGAAAACACATTTTCACCCCCCCCCCCCCTCAAAATGTTTACGTTTCAAGATACTTAGATTCAGAAAATCGAATAAAAAAGCTCTGCAAATGTTTGACACACAGGTTTATTATCTTCTTTGTGCAGAAACTAAATGATAGAGATGACGAATTAATTACAAATAAATTGTACCGATATAATTCGGGGGGTTGTAATTCCACCTACCTCCGTGGGCAATTTTCAACCGTAAAGACGGACGGATTTCTTTTTATTCGATTTTCTGAATGTGGCAGTTTGAATAATAATTATTATTATTGTTTTCACGAGGAAACACTATGGCAACTGCATCATATTCATAGTCGCGTCATCAGTTGGCAATTATTATCCTTTACGCTCACCATCGCAACTCGAACACACTTGACTCATTAATTAGTGTCTTTACGTTGCGTCTATCGTTCCTACAAAAACTTTATCGCTTGTGTTATATTGTTCTTTTGGATTCAGTGATTTAAATAAAACCAATATTAGTAGAGAGTCGGATGATACCGGAAGTTACCACTTAACCCGTTAAATTGTTGACCCCGACGTGATGAGTGCGTTTTTCATCAGTGGAATGTACTTAGCCAAGTAGGTATAGGTACTCTCATCATTCGCGCCTTTTGTTAACATCTACGTTATTCTCTCTCATTATGTCAAAGGACGACAGTGGAGCAATTGAGGAGGCTACCGGTAGTGGTTTTTCAAATTACAAGGACTCCATGGAGTTAACGCTACCGGTTGGAGCTATCCACACCGTCTCAGGACGACTACCAAAATTTTGGAAACAAGATCTGGAAATGTGGTTCATTCAAGCCAACGCTATTTTCGCTTCGGCACGCATCTCCTCATCCAAGCGTAAGTTTGAAGACACTATTTCAAAACTAGATTATGAGATTTTGAGGCAAGTGGCCGATTTAGTAACGAATCCCTCTGGCACGCACTGTGAGGACTTACAAAAAAGATTGACTGAAAACTATGCTGAGACTGAAAGTGAAAGAATTAAGCGCCCAATTTCTTCGTGAAATGCAACTCCTGGCTGGGCAAAGGGTTTCTTACTAACTCTTTGGATTCAGCGATTTGAATAAAACCAATAGGTATTAGTAGATAGTCGGCTGATTCCTGAAGTTACCATTTAACCCGTTGAAGTAAGTATCTTGAATCGTAAACCCATAAATTTTGAGGGGGAGTTAAAAAGTTTAATTTTTGGTCGATTCCAATGGTTCATTATCGCAGAAAATAAACCAAAAATAATCCAAAGTCATGCAGCGTAGCTATAAGAGCCAATTTCCATATAAATAACTGGTTTTAAGTACCAATGAAATGTCTTCATGTTACTGATTTTATAACAAATTCGTTTCTCAATGTTTTGCCGAGTAAATCTTCAGTTTATAGAATTTTCAACACTGAACACGACGGTGAAGTCAGAATTGCGATATCTCATTCCGTTAACTGATTAGAGCAGATGAACCGTGAAGAACAACTTGAGTATCAACCACTTCATCTTCAAAGTGCTCCAGTTTTAGCACGGAATACGATATCGCAATTCTGACTTCATTATCGTAAAAAACCTTTGAAATGAGGGGTCACTTGTCAGAATGTTTCATTTTCGAAATTTGTGGGTAATTCCCCCCCCCCCCCCTTGAAGTCGTCCGATTCTGCCGATTCTGCCCTCTACCAACTTAACCTTTAAATTGCCAAGATGGATTTTTTGTGCGAATTTGAACTTCAACTCAATTCTAAGAAAATGGAATGACACATACAGGGGTCCAAAGCACAAAGGGTATAGGTAAGTGACGTTTTTACAAAATCTAGAAAATCGATGTCATAGTTCGATAGCCATGGCGATTCAACTGTAATGTTTTGTAATATTTTATGATTTGGCCATGTTATAACTTCAATCCATACCAATAATTAGGTTCATAATACACTTTCAAATACATAAGGTGTTCATTTCTACCTTTAACTCGATTTACACAAAAATGTAACTTATACCCTTTGTGCTCTGTACCCCTCATATGATTTTTGGTGTCTTTTGGCAGTAGGTACACAATATTTCCGGAAATTGTAGTTTTGAACATTTGGACCGAGAACAACAGCTTCCATTTCTTTGAAAATCCGCTGAAAACGCGAAAAATATTTAAAAAAAAAGAAAAATATTTCAATCGAATCGACAAGAACCGACGTTTAACAAAACCAATGTTTGACTCGAAATTTGTGTTTGTATAGTGATCATTATTTAAGACAGAAGCAATCTCAGTTATGGTAGGTACCTACTGTGAATTTGTTCTTCAAAAATGTATAAATGAAAGTGCATAAATTTATAATTCCACACTTTCTTAGTTGAAACGGAAATATATAGCATTAATGTTCTCCATTGTGATGAAAACCCTTTTTTTCCTCCTTCAAACTTCGTGCTTATGAAACGAGTCAAGTCCGTTTTTCGATGTTTCATTTAAAAAGAAAAGCCTTGAATTCATCACGACTGTCAGTGTTTATTCATTTGAATTGTCTCTCAATTCAATAGACATTTGACATATTCGTCGTCGGGAACTGACGACTCGCTGATGAGCACCGCTCTCCATAAATGAATGTAATTAAGATCCGTTCAACCCAAAGGCGTTGAGGGGGATCGTTAATTAAAACCGTCATTTGGACCGGCGGATGAGCGTTGGTCCTAATCACCTTTTGGCCAGAACCGCCCCGTATTGCTCCGATCTTTAGAGTGTAATAATATTACATAATTATTGATATGTATTTATAAGTCTCAAGGGATCCATCTCTCCTGTTGGATCCGCCCCGGATTACACGGTACCCGACATATGTGACGTGAATACCTCGATCCACCACCAGCAATTCCACACAAGTGGGTGAAACGTATGAATACAGTACAACCTCGTTTAACCGGACTAATTGGGACCGGAAGTGAGCCTGTTAATCCAGATAATCCGGAATCATAGAAATGTAAATAAAACACCATTTAAAATGATAAATTACCAATTAATCTCCTTTGGTCATGGAAAAAAAACAATATTTACACAATACAGCACAGTACTTAATGAAGGTGATTTGAGCCTTGAAAGGAAATCAGGATCAGGGCGTGATTCAGTGGTCAACCAGGACGCTGTGCGCACTGCTATTGAAGCCGATCCAACGAAAAGCCCTCGTGAGTTGTCAGCTGAAATTGGCTACTCACAATCTACTGTGACACGACTGCTGTGAGAGTTAGGAAAAGTAAACGGGCAAGCAGAGAGGTTCTCATTATGCAAGCCCAACGTCGTGTTGAAATTCGCGAGTTGCTACTGCAAAATCCGACTACTAATCGTTTCATTAAAAGAATAGTCACATGTGATGAAAAGTGGGTGTATTGGCGTAATCCTAAAACAACAGGTCAATGGCTTGACCAAGGTCAGGTAGCTCAACCCGTTGCCAAGCATGGGCAAATCGAAAAAAAGACGATGCTCTCTGTATTTTGGAACTACGAAGGAGTCAAACCTAGAGGCCGGTCTATAAATTCAGAGCTCTATTCAGAACAACTGCAGAGAATGTACGATGTTTTGGTTCAGCGGTATCCATGTTTAGTCAACAGGAAGCATGTCTTGTTCCAACAAGATCATGCCAGACCCCACACGTCTCGCCTTAAAAAAGAAAAACTAGCTGATTTGGGTGGAATCGAGCTTTTCCTTCACCCGGCATAATATCACCTGTTCGGATCAATGGCTCACTTCCTTCGTGGGAAAACATACAACAACGTAAATGAAGTTGAAAATGGGGTTCGTGAGTTCTTCGATTCAAACCCCAAAGAGTGGTACCACCAGGGATTTCGACAGCTGGCATCCAGATGGCGTCAAACCATAGAGAACAATGGTTTATATAAATACAATTATTCTCCATATACCATATACCATTGTTCTCTATGGTTTGACGCCATCTGGATGCCAGCTGTCGAAATCCCTGGTGGTACCACTCTTTGGGGTTTGAATCGAAGAACTCACGAACCCCATTTTCAACTTCATTTACGTTGTTGTATGTTTTCCCACGAAGGAAGTTTTGATTATTAAAAACCATGTAAGAAGAAGAAAACATAAATTTTGATTTTTACCTATAAAACGGTCAGTTTTCCTGACTCATCTCATTATTACATTATTATTATTGTGCTATTATCGTGGCTCGATTAGAAATGTCTACTCGCCCTACGTCACATTGTCGGGCCATATCGAGTTCTAAAACCGTGTCAAAACCCTCGTTTTACCCTCGTCGTGAGAACCGCCAGAGGCACAGCCGCTGAGCCCGAATTCAAACAGGAATTCAATCTCCAGCGATAGGACCCGCAGCCGAGATAGTCTCAAAGCGAGATGAACTGAGACGGGGGTCGAATAGTTAGTTGTTCCCAACGGTTTACCGCGTTTCCTCCCCTTCAACTTCTCCGACAAACTTCTGTTACTTCGGAGGTGGTAAACTACATAAGGTCGAAACTACGAGCAGAGTTATAACTGGTATGTTCAATAGTGGTAAGTTATGTGTAGCGAAACACTAAGCTCGAAAGAGAAGAGATCAAAGGAATTGAAACCATTCGCCGCTTATTAACCACGATTTGCTTTAAATCACTTTAAATCAAATCAGTTAACAGCAGGTCGAAATAGTTCATTCAACTGGTGGTCAAGTCTGATTGAAACAAACTGAATAGACTTGACTGATTTCACTACGGCAACTACAGCTTCCAAGTTGCAAATTTGCACACAGATATTCTGGGATTTGGTTGAAACGAATGAATAAGCGCGTTTTAGTTCACTTTAGCTTATTCTCTCGGAATCGAACTAGTTGAAGAGCATTTCAACGGAGCATACATCCACAATTACCTCGAATGATTTCCTTGAGGATAATGAAAATTTTACCATCTCATCAAAGACCTTTAGTCTCAACTGTTGCTGCGACCAACAAGACTGGTGTCCATTCCTGAAAGAGAAGACAAGAAGACGACCAAATACTCATGTAAGATGTGTTGTAAGCACCTGAGCCTGGAACATTGTGTATTTGTTGGTCCAGACGGCCGTACATGAAGTGATACTGCTAACGGTGAGGTCTGAAAAAATCGTTACCTGCAATAATTCAATACGCTACTTCTAATGATTTCGTTACTAACCTTAGGTATATCTTTTGCAAGATTTTCAGTGTCTATAATATATTATTTTGTACAATTACTTTTGATACCTATGTATAGGAAATTTTATATTTTTCTCTTAATTTTGATAGGTATGTAACCCTAAATTGGATGGATACAACTGTCTGTGTGAAATGTTACTAGTTCACTATAGTGTTTAATGTTACTAGTCAACATGAGGGTGATTCAGTCAACATGAGGCTGCAGCTTGTCTGGTCTATGTTCGGGTCAATGGTTTCCAGTTGTCGAATTAACCCAAAATATTTATTAATAATTAATTATGATTACTAATAATTAATTATAATTGTAATTAATAATTTTTAGGTATTATTTATATTTATTTATAATTACCAATGATTATTAATTATTAGTCATATTAAATTACACTACTTCATGCTAGTTATTAATAATTAATGAAAATTCGTGATCTACCATTTACTGATTTAGGGGTTCCTAAAGCTAAATTCGATGCTATTTACTCTATGAAGCTGTAATTTGGTGTTCAGCTATAAGAAGAGCTATAAGAATCACCAGACGTTTTTCCCTGTAAGGGAGAACTAATGTTTGATTGTAGTGTGCCTTGTTTCAGGTGTTCAGCTCGAACGCGTGACAGCCTGTCAGAACCATACGCCAGTGAGAGCTCCGAGGTAAATGATTTCTCCTAATTGAAATTTTTACCTCGCTCAAGTATTTTTCTATATTGAAGAAGTTTTAATTTGTTAAGCCTAAGAAAGACTTCCTTACTAAAGTGTGATAAAGAGAACTTTTGTTGATTGAATAAATAAAAACGCCAATACTGTCAGTTTATAGAAGTCTCGAACGACATGAATTACACTGTAACGCCGATGGCTCCGAACAGAAAATCAATCGCATCCATTTCCTTGTAGATTCCTACCAGAGGGCCGTGTGTACTTGTATGGTTAAGCCGATATTCAGTTGCAAGCGATACATCCCGTTATGAACGATTCCAGTGCATTTACTTGTACTCTTTATCGGAGAGACCACAGCAGACGACGTTCGGTTGAAGTGCAACCGACCGTTTGGTAACGATTTTATAATAAACGACGGTCACTGTGTATTTGGCAGTATCGCTGTGTATTTGAGCCAAAATATGAAATACCGGTGACACTGTAACATTGTATTACAATGAATTGTATAAACAATGGATGTTAAAATGAGCTTAAGGTGAGGTCTTGATTATACAAGCGGCATTAGGACTTGTAATATAATTTAACACAGTTGGCAGTGTTTTCAGTGGAATTATGCTAATTCATAATCGTATGAATCATTCATTATCTTCCATTCGGGGGCTGCTAAGTTGCCTGGTAAAGCTTGCGCCTTGTGGTTGTACAGAGTAGAATGCGGAAACGCGGGAGAGAGAGAGTTTTCATTAAAATGCAAAAGAACCGAATGATAAAAAAAGATGAAAAAGGAGGGACCGGGCCGGAGAAGACCGGTATACTAAGTGCGGGTTGAAGTTTTGAGCATTACGACGCATAAAAGATAGAATAGAGGAGGAATCTCTTGCAGGGGAAGAAGATGATGGAAAGGCTTCAGGTTTAAGTGAAACGAGGAGGAATCTAGCGAATGATGCGGAAAAGAAAATCTCTCGTGGTGGTGGTGGGCAGGATTGCGGTTGGAGAGGGGGATGGAAGGTTTTGACGTGAAGGGAGGGAAAAGACGGTTATAAACCTCCGCGGAGAAGATATCGCCGCAGATATTTGCACATGGAAGCAACGGGGAATTGTGGACGAGCGTTTTCAAGCCACGTCGTTTTTCCGGAGAAAGAAGGAGCTTTCTCACGGCGGGTTATTTCTTTTTTTTTTTTTTTTTTTTCATTTGATGAAAGTTCCACATTGTAGTGAAACATTTAATGAATCTGAATTTTCTCAAGCTGCAAACTCGTTTCACGGAAGTGTACAGGTGAATGGTGACGGTAATTGAAAAACGTTCCAGTCATGCATTGTGACTATAAGAGCGAATTTACGAAGAAAATCCTGATCAGTCACTGGTTTTAAGTAAAATTTCTCCATTAAAGAACATGATGTCCATGGAGAACATCCCATGTATCAACCACGTTTCTTCATCTTCAAAGTACTCCAGTTTGAGAACTTTAAAATGAAGTGTCACTTGTCGGGCCGTTTCATTTTTTGAATGTATGGGTAAACCTTGAAATGAATGGAATGCTGAGTTTCCCACGTTCCAGAGGAGGTTAGGCAATTACGCCCACCCAGAGGGATGTGCTGGTCTGCTTTCACAGACTTGGCCATCTCGAGTGTGGTGGAATTGAAAACACGGGAAGGAAGCAAACTCAGCAAACCATTACAACCCCCCCCCCCCCTCCCCAAATAACTCCCGAAAAACCCCCTCAGCTTTTGGACATTTCAACGTTGAACATGACGGTGAAGTCTGAATTGCGCTATCTCATTTCGTTATCCGATTAGAGCAGACTTAACACGAAGAACATCTCAAGTATCAACACTTTTCTTCATCTTCATAGCGCTCCAGTTTGAGAACGGCATAAGATATCGCAGTTCAGACTTCACCATCGTATTTAGCGTGTAAAAACCTGCAAAATGAAGTGTCAGTTATCGGACAGTTTCATTTTTGGAATTTATTGGTAAACCTGGAAATGAATGGTTTGCTGAGTTTCCCAAGTTCTAGAGGAGGTTAGGCAATTACGCCCACCCAGATGGATGTGCTGGTCTGCTTTCACAGACTTGGCCATCTCGAGTGTGGTGGAATCGAAAACGCGGGAAGGAAGCAAACTCAGCAAACCATTACAACCCCCCCCCCCCCCTCCGCCCAAATAACTTCCCAAAAACCCCCTCAGCTTTTGGACATTTCAACGGTGAAGTCAGAATTGCGCTATCTCATTCCGTTATTAGATTAGAACAGACTTAACACGAAGAACATCTCAAGTATCAACCACTTTTCTTCATCTTCATAGTGCTCCAGTTTGAGAACGGGATAAGATATAGCAATTCTGATTTCACCATCGTTTTCAGCATAAAACAACCTTTAAGATGAGGTGTCCGCTCAGAAGTTTTCATATTTTGTATTCAGAAAACATATCATGCGAAGTGGTGGTTTTGAGTTAGGACGACATAATTGAATTTGACTCCTTGCACGGAAAGCAATATGTGCGGTCGATGATACTCAGAGTTACACGAAGGACTATCAACTCAGAACGCTGGTTTCACCGTAAGGAGTTGATATTTGGTTCGCCCAATAAGTTCCGCTCCTGAAAGAGGCGGTTGCCAAGAACCCTTCGCAATATTGTACCCTTTATCGCCTTTGGCTCGGGACGACCCTTTACCTACTTCCATAACCTACTGCTTCCATAACCTAGTTTACCTACACCTTGATAAAAAACAAAAAAAAAATACAGAAAAAAAACCACCCGAGAACCTAAACCTACAAGGACCCTTCCCGTGTAACGCTTTATTAAATCTAACGAAAAAGAACATCAAGAGAGGGAAAATAAAAGGCCGGGAAGGCGCCTGCAATGCGAAATTTGCATCAACGAAGCTTCTCTTGGGTTTATTAGACACCTTTATCTGAAGATGTTTCTCCCCTCGCTTCGCCTCCTTCCGACAATTCCCTTTTCTCAAGGCCCCTCGAAGGGTTTTCCTCGGGGGAAGAGGAGGTTGAAAACTCCCGGTTTCCACCGTGAAAAATGGGACAGTGAAAAATGGTGTAACACTTTTCCCTTCAGCACCGCCCCCGGGGGCACAACGGTTACGATACGGACCCCCTCCGGACCGCCTCCGGTACATTATATCGATGCCTTGTCACACTACAACCCCCTGCCCCCGCCACCATTCGCGTTATGTTCATTGTAACACGTCGGCTTCCCGGGAATATTTATTACTCCGTTTCCCGGAGGTCAACTACCGTCGAATTCTCGGGGATCGGCTCGATGAGTTCTTGTGAATTCTCTACAGGTTTTACAAGAACGAACGCATTGATGTATTGAGCTAGACGCTACGAGGAATTGCCGAATTGATAATAATATAATAATATTATTAATTGGCACCATCATGTCCGTATGTCCATTACAGACCGCCTGATGGTCTCCTTTGAACTTTAACTTGACGCGGCCAGACCTAGGATCAGCTGCGTGGCCGTTAAAGCTAATTCTTTGCTATTCACACTATGAAGCTGTAATTTGGTATGTAGCCACTTTAGGGCCGCAGCATAGGGCCGGGATTAGCTGAGTCGCTCCTAAAGCTTATTTCTGATATTCACTCTAAGAAGCTGTAATATGGAATGTAACCTCCTTAGGACTTTAACTTGACGCTGCCCAGACCCCGGATCGGCTGAGTGGCTCCCCGAGCTAATTTCTATGCTATTCACACTATGAAGCTGTAGTTTGGTATGTAGCCTCCTGAGGGCTTACACTTTGAGCAGCATAGGGCCAGGATCAGCTGAGTGGCTCCTAAAGCTAATTTATATGCTATTTACTCTATGAAACAGTAATTTGGTATGTAGCCACTTTAGGGCTTACTCTTCAAGCAGCATATGGCCGGGATCAGCTGAGTCGCTCCTAAAGCTTATTTCTAATATTCACTCTATGAAGCTGTAATTTGGTATGTAGCCACCTTAGGGCTTACACTTTAAGCAGCATAAGCCCAGGATCAGCTGAGTGGCTCCTAAAGCTAATTTATGATATTCACTCCATGAAGCATTAATTTGAAGTGTAGCCTCTTAAGGACTTACTTGACGCTGCCCATGGGCAGCGTCTGCTGATTCAAAGCCTGCAGGCTTTGAATCAGCAGAGCGGCTTCTAAAGCTAATTTCTATGCTATTCACTCTATGAAGCTGTAATTTGGTCTATGCGTTGTCAAGGTATTATTATTAACTTGACAACGCATAGACTAAATAAATTTTATCAATGCTCTGAGTTATTTACACACCCCGACCGGGGCCACGCCGGGGTAATTTCTTGGGAATAATTCTAGATTAGAGCGGTTCTTGGGGATTCAAACCTCAGAATTCTGATGTGCTCTTGAGTGTTGGTAAATGGTTCATTATTTTTGGTCTAGATCTCTGTAAGCTGTCTGTTAAGAAACCATTGAGTTTTCGTATAAGAAAGTGACCTGGTCATCTCAAATCTATGAACAATCCACGTGCGTTTGGTCGATATAGCTCAATAGTCACATGACCTCCGTTCGATTCAATGACCACCTCGTAATAGTATTTACGAGGCTTTCGTTCGACCGCTGATGCACTCGCAATAATCCCACCGGCTCTGAATAACTCTAAAAACCGCCCGAACGTCACACCACCCCTAAATATGCTGATCAGAATGTCCGATACGAACCCGATATTTCGATAACCACTATTGGAATCGTCGGTGACCGGTTCAAATCAGCCGTTCATAATGCAAAGCCGCGATAACGGAGCCGCGGAAATGATAAAATGGGTCAAACATAATCCTGCCGCGATGAGCGGTGAAAAGGCACTAAAAACTTGAAACTTTCCATCCCGCTACCATCAACATCGTTGCGATTGCACAATCGACCCCCCTCTGAATAATTTCCTTTTCCTCCCTTCACTTCACAAATCTCATAACGGGGGAGCTTTATAATCTTCTAAATTTCTCGTAAACTCATCGGCAAGCTCTTACTTTATGAATTACAATAAGCCTTCCGAAACTTTCCGCGCCGACAGCCGCTTTTCAAGATTCAAACCGTTCATTCGAAATTCTTTTTCCTTCTTCGCTTTCCCTCATAAAACTACCGTAGAATTAGGAATTAGGAATTTATACTTCCTTATCTAACTTCCTGAAAACTGAAAACTTCCTTTGAAATACTCAGTTTCGTCTATCATACCAAACGAAATCTATTTAAATAATTTGTTTCGCATCATTTCAACTCGGTCCTGAGATTCGATCAACATTTTCATAATACGCCGGATCATCCTCATACGCAAACCTTGAAGTACTCGTAAACTACTTGCAGACATAGGCTCTGACGTGCTCGTTGGCCTCCGGCCAGCCGTCTGACGTCATACGCTCGTGCGTCATAGGTGCGTCTGACGTAGTGGCCCGCCTGTCGCTTGTGTTCTGACGTGATCTGAGGGAAAGGGTGAATCAAGGAAACAAATTTTTCTCGTTTCAGTTTATGTGCCAAAGCAAAGACATGAAAATGTCAAAAGAATGTCAACTCCATCCTGTTGTTGATACAGTCGAGAATTAAATGCTTGCATACGAGTCTGCAACACATTGGGACATTTTATGTCTTTAAAGAAGTGATTCAAGAACCTTCGAACAATGCTACATCACCTACCCCAGTAGCGATTGATCATCTGTGTGTAAACAATTATTTAAACAATCACGCTCATACCGCAGCTTGTCGGCCACGCACTCCGCAGTGGTTAACGTAATATGGTTAGGTAAATCGAGAGCTATCCAACGAGTGGTGAACGATTTTTGTACGATGATAACTGGCGAAGATAAAGTTCCGTAGCAACGAATCGGTTGTAAGCGAAAATCATCAGAAATTTTCGTGACGATTTCGTGTAACGCTTTTGTGTAAAGTTTTTCGAGTTATGTGCCAGAGTAAAGACATAAAATGTCAATAATCCAAAATGTCACAAGGATAAAAAATAACGATTGAATCAGTAACGTAGCCAGGAATTTCGTTCGGGGGCGTCCTTTTTAGAAAACAGGGTACTAAATATAGGGTTTTAAACAGATTTTAACACTTCATAATTGGAAAAACTTCAAAGAAATCGTTTTTAAATGCGTGATTTTTCAATATTTTTCTAATATGTCTCAATATTTCGGACCCCTCCTGGCTACGTCACTGGATAAAACGAGACTACGAATAAATCTAGTGACTTAACAAAACAGACTATAGTTGTATACGAATGAAGTAAACCTACAGGGTGTGGCAGCATAACGCCCTTATTTCGTAACGCAGTAAAACAAGAAGTACTCAGTATATGTGTATATATTTTGTTTTAGGTTTAGCAAATTTCATAAATTTTTACATCATAAGATGTTGAAAATCATATTGGCCAAGTGCTGCCCTCCGTTTTCGATACACTTGGTGAACCGAATTCGGGTGTTTCTTATCACCCCCGCCAACATAACGACCGGTATGTTGGACAATTCAAGACGACTGTTGGCATTCAGGGCTTCAAAGGTCCAGTGGACGTTTATTGAAAATCAGGGACTTCAGATGACAAGCATGTTGACATAACAGTCTATATTGATGGTAACCGACCTCCCGTCATCTTCAATGAAACAACGGCCCAATAATCCCTACTAAGGATATCGCGCACCAAACTGTAAGAGTAAACCGAATCATCCCCCCAATGTTTTCTCTCCCTCCTTCTAACAAGAACTATTGCCCGAGTTTATTAAGCCCACACCCCAATTTAAGAGTTTCAAAATCCCGTGGGAGGTGCGAGTTTTCCGTTACCTCATTAATTATTCGCCCATCCGCTCTCCTTCCTTTCTCGCCAGACAATCCATTTCCACCTTCATTAGACGCGCTAAAAGCTCGGCCGAAAAAGAAAAAAAAGCGAAAAATAACTTTACGTTTCTTTGTAATATCCGAAACTTTTTGTTCATCCAAAATTTACTCTTCTGTAGTCTCGGACGTGTCAAGTTAATTACAGAGTTGCTAATTATCATCAAACCATCGAGCGAGGTCCGTCGCAATACCACGATTCCAACCTTCCGTAAATAAATAAGAGTCTCAGTTGATTAAATTCGTTTAATTTTTATCTACCTCCATTTATTCAGCTGCCTGAACTCATTTCTATCAGGTGTCTTTATCAACCGGATTTCGACTTACAGTTTAGACTTATAACCATCTGAATGTTTGTTGTTTCTTGAAAATTATTCCGAGTATCGAGGAAGTTGAAAAGACCGAACGGTACCGAGTGTATGTTTACCAGACGTCACGAAAACCTCGGCTACGATTTGACCGATCAATTTGAAATTGGTGAGGATATTTCACATGTGGATAATAGAAAGCCCTAAAAGTTTCAAGTCGCTAGGTCTAAAGGGACCCGAGTTATATAACTTCAACACCCGGTTTTTCGCCCTTACCATGTTCTTCTTCTCCATTTCCTCCTTCTTATTCTGACAGTCAAGGCTGTAGCTTCTCCACCTTCACCGATTGACTTGAAATTTTGCACAGACCTTTATAACATGTCCCAGTGCGATTTGAAATATTTAAGTCATTATCACGACCCAAGAAAATTTTAGGAACACAAAAACTGTGACTTAGGCTAATTTAGGCTCATTTTGGCCATAATGACGTGTCCACGGCCGATCAACTTGGAATTTAGTGGGGATCTTCTTGGTGTGGATAAATTTAAAAAAACCCTAACAGTTTCAAGTCGCTAGGTCTAAAGGGAGCCGAGTTATATAAGGTCAAAAACCAATTATCTACTATGTTTTTCTTCTTATTCAGATAGCCAAGTATACATCCTCTCCACCTTCACCGATTGATTTGAAATTTTACCCAGAGCTTCGTTTCTACTTTAGCCTTTCAAAAGTTGCACTCCTAGTCGCTAGATCCAGCCTCTCCTTTATTCTTGCTTAATTTATTTATCTTATTCATTAAATGAAAAGTTTATTTTATTCATTAAAGTTATAAATGTTATAACTTTATTATTGCATTAATTAATAATTTATAAATTTTTAAATGAATAATTAATTTATCATTTTATTGATTTGTTTAATTTATTCTTGCATAATATGCAAGAATAGCTAATAGCTAATATTATTGCCTCCACAGGTCTTTTCAACTTCAACAACAAGTGATGTGATATCCCCCCAAGAAGCAATCCGTGTAATAAGCACCCGGCCTCGCAAATATCATTTCTACACTAAGTGTAGAACGATTTCTACACTAAGTGACCACGATTTCTATTTTCAGTGTAATAACAAGTCATGTTATTACACTGAAAATAGAAATCGTGGTCAATTCTACCTGTGAATGTAATAGACAATCTTTTTCACGTCCGAGTGGTATCCAACGAAAATGAAATACGAGGAAATGGAAATTAATCGATCTCTGTATGTTTCCAAGAATACCAAGATCGGCATTTCGTATTAGAAACAACTTCAGACCAGTAAAGCTGCGGGTTAAAGGAGGATCTCCCTTCAAAATGTTTCCAGTACACTTCAGAGTTCCAGACTCTGCGAGGAGTATCCTCTCAGTCCACCGACTTCGCCACGGAAATTAGGGCGGATCGACGGAGTACCAAGAAGAACAAGTGGAAGTGGTAATCATCAACAACTTTCAAAACTTGGTTCGGAAGAAGGGAATTTTACAAGACTCATCCAACGCACGGTGGTAGCTTCAAAAGGACTCCCCCCAAAAAACACCCTGCCTCGCAAATATCATTCTACAGCAGCCGGAAAAAGTTATGATATCCCCGCTTGCCTGGATAGGTACACATCTAATACATGTGTGGGTGATCATAAAATTTTCCAGCCACGGCCAATGGCAGATTTCGAAACGGGTAAGGTGCTTGTGAAGTGGTTAAAACATCTCTATAGTTGGAAGGAAAAAGCGGGCGCAAGTAAAGACGTGATAAGCTCCAAGTAAGGAATTGATAAAATCATTGATCTCAAATACACATAAGGACATCCCTGAAGGAAACTCGGCACTGAAGGGACATCCTAAAAATCCAAGATACATAATTTGGTCCCTGACAACCCCGCTATTTTTTTTGCGCGTTTCCGTCCATAAGGGTCGTCGTCAAGCTCGTACGCTCCTTAGAAAGTGAGACGACTCGAATGAAACCGAAGGTTCCGGGATTGGAGTGCAAAGAAACAACTGCTGTCGTTTAATTAGAGCGACGACCGTTAGCGGGATGAGATGAGATTTGTTCTTTTGGCTCCAGGAATCACTGGGACACTCGAGCCACTCCCTCGGGCTGTTCTTCTCGTTATGAGGAAATGTACCGCAAGGAAAATGTTCCGGATGAGGTCAAGAGGACGGACGGTTGTTCCAAGCAGCAAACGCCTTCTACTCGCATTTAAGTGACGCTCTTTGCCGGTCCATTTGACTTAAAATAGGGCTGTTTTTTCAGGACATAAATATATAAATAAGGGTTTGTACTATGGAAAAGAGACAGTGAGCAGAAGGGTCTACATTTAAATGAAATTCCAATTATTAGTCACATAATACACAAAATAATCATCATGTGATCATAGTCACATATACACAAAATAATCATCATGATCCCTTCAATTTCGGTGGTATTCACTGCCTGCACTCAATTTTAGTTATTGGTTATTAATTGTTTTATTATTCCGTTATTTGTTTATTATTGGTTATCATGCCTAACAACAAATAAAGTCACTAAATCCAATAGTACCTACATCTGTTAAAGTAGTAAGTCAGAGCGAAAATTCTCTTTTACGGGAAAAGTGAATTCATGTCACTATCTTTCGGGATTTTCTCCCTACATGATTCTACCTTCACAGTCAAGATACACCGGGACC
This sequence comes from Stenodema calcarata, assembly GCA_963920205.1. Classification (NCBI taxonomy): domain Eukaryota; kingdom Metazoa; phylum Arthropoda; class Insecta; order Hemiptera; family Miridae; genus Stenodema; species Stenodema calcarata. Next base: position 20,564,812 of record OY986061.1, on the reverse strand, counting down.
GCGTGTTATTTTCCATGTCTTCTCAATGTTCGTTGGCTCGGAAAACCTTCCGTACGACGTGGTCTTTCTCAATTATTCTGCTTCCTTCGAACTAAATGTAGCAAAAGACCGCCCACAAGATTTGTCCCGCGAACCGATCGACTGACGTTCTTCTATACCTAGGAATCGGGAGCGTTTGAATATCGCATCCTCAATGACCTACTTTCGTTCTGAACAAAAAATTGAGTTTCGTTATTGTCACTAGAGTCGGTCAATTTTTAATTTAACAACAGTTGAAATAACGGTACCCTGAAGTGCCATGAAGGTTCTTGAATGTTCAGTTTTGCTTCAAGTTAAGGTTGCGATACGTTTTCAATTCCACTAGGTGGCAATGCCGTAAATGCTGCAGTGAAATCGAACCAGAAGGGTAACCGCTGAACGAGATAATGTTCGTCTGTTTCCATTGTATAGTCGAGCAATCAACAGTGAAATGTCTCTGGGAACCTCACAGCGTCTCCACCGTTTCAGTATTAAATGGGTTGGAATCGCTTTAGCTCTTCTCCTATTGCCCCGCTTGGAGTCTCGACGTATTTGGGTGATTCTCAATTTAAGGAACAATCGAAGGTTTAGAACTTCAATATTTTTTTTTTTTTTTGCTCTCCTAAAATGCCAAATTTGTTTAGTATGTTTTTAGGAATCATTCTAAAGGTACTGTGATGACCCATCACGCATGAATTTATTTTCTATACTCAAAAATGAGCTTTTAGCATTTCGTGGACCACAAAAATCTCTTCTTTTCCGCTTCTGTCATTTTTTTCCGAGCCACTTTTTTTCTGTAATGAAAGAGGCAGTATCACTTTATTTTTCGTTTTCAAAATCAATGCAGCAGTACTACTCTTAATTATTTGCAGAACGTTGGACGTTGGAACCTGGGGAGGTTTGGTATCAATTGCGAAATTTCTTTCCACTTTATCTTTCCCTATTCCTACTTCTACCAGAGAAAATCTAGTAGGGAAAGTGCAGGGGGGCACGAAGTTCTTTCGACCAGCGGTAATGCTCTTCCAAGTCCTAGTCCAGCAGAGTGCAGGGTGCTTTTTCCCTCAAGACACTTCTTTTTAACCTTCGCTCACCATCAGGCGGTGGCCCACCAATGAGCGCAATTTCTGGCTTATGGGGTACAATTTCGCCTGACATACGGACATTAGCGCAGGAGCCTCGCCTAAGGGTGAAGGTCACTAATGTCGATTTTGTAGGGTTAATTCCTACTCTCCATTTTTGGCACCCCTGGTCGACTGTATCAAGATGTTCTTGTAGGCACTGTTCCGCTTCTGCAATTTTTTTACCTGCCGCAAGTATACCCGTGTCGTCCGCAAACTGTGCAGTCATCGTCGCTGTGGAAAGTCGTCGCAGTATGGACAGTACAGCAGAGGGGATAGTGGCGAGCCTTGAGGTAATCCGGCCTGCACTGCCTTGAATGAGGAAAACTCTTGCCCGACTTTAACCCTAAAGGTCAGTCACTGAGGAATGACCGGATGAAGAGAAAAAGAGAATCGGTCAAGAATTCTTTAAGCTGCAGCAGCAGCCCACCGTGCCACACTTTGCCGAACTCAGCTTGGATATCTAGAAACACCGCTCCTGTAAACATCTTTTCCTCGTGACCTCTTTTCTAAAAGATTCATTCTAATGAACAACATTTTCCGGCTTTGCCATCATTAAGGGAGGTAAAGGTTAAATTAACGTCCAAACGTTGAACTGGGGACAGGCCACGACAATGAGATTATGAGGTGTATACGGATCAATTATAGGCATTTAAAACAAAAACCCAACATAAATTATTGCGAGTAGGCCCGGTAACCACACCGCAAAAAGAAATGTTAGGAAAAGTTGGACAGCCACGTTTTATTAACCCTCACAACCGAAAGATGGGGACTGAATGAATGCATGAAGTTCATTAATCTTCCTCTCTCTAACCACCCAATCGATGTTGTATATCTTTAAGGAAGGGCCCTTAATATACTCATAAATTTGGCGACGAAATCTTTCCGAGCCAATTAATCCATGGATTCACAAGACCAGATGTTTCATGCTGTGTACTGAATGTATGCAAAGGATCCCCATAACGGGTCGTCATTAGGGACTTAAACCAGAAAATGGGCGCTACAAATCACTTGTGACCTTTCTAGCGCAGTTTCTTGCCAAAAAAAAAAAAAGAACGTTAAAAATCAATAAAGCCCTCCGGCTATTATCCTCTAATGGAAGGCATTTTCCTCTCGAAATTTTTATTTTATCTCCTCAAGATTCATTTTTATCGCCTATCGAGCAAGCTCCTAAAGGCCTTTATTTTCTTAAAAGGAAACTCTTCATTAATATAAGAAACGGGAACGATTGTTACGGATTTCTTCTGAACAAGCGGGTGTTTGGGCTGCGAGCCAAAGACCCGTCGTCTGGCACAGTCGGAGCTTTCGCTTCATGGCCGCGATTCGTCTGGTCCGATTTATTTTATTAAACGAAACCACCGATCCGAGTAGTTGGTGTTTACAAAGTCAAGCTGCACTCAGTGTGTCCCTGACAAGAAGATATTGTCATTAGTACTACCCATATCCACTATTCTATTGGGCTGTCACGAGATGTTCCGTGGACATTTCCCGTGCAAGTCGAGTATAATTTTAAACCAGTTCCTGTCTCACGCTTTTGTCTCATCAAAGGCGTCCTCAACGCGCTGCATTTAATAAATGGGGTAGTCTAGATGGGGTAGATAACGAGTTACAAACGATATTTCACCACATGCCTCAAATTATTTCTCCAGTATCTGTTACAAGGATATTGTATACAGATTTGTCCTGGAATCGCTGGAAAATAGGTGCTTCTTGATTTGCACGATTTACCATACATCTCTAAGCGTTAATCTCGTCCATTTTCCATAAACTTCCACTTCGATCGATTTCATCCTTTCCGAGAGCTTTAACCGAATCTCCATTTGCAGTCATTACTGAACAATCAGAAGAAAATGGTGTGAAGGACCTCAACAAATCTCTTCTATGTGTGCTATGATTTGTCGCACCATTATCCACGTACCACGTATCAGCATCAGGGTGTACTTCAGAGTTAATGAGTGTAAAATGGGCACTTGACTTTTCCTCTTCACATTGGGTTGACGTAGACTTTGATGGTCTACCATTAGCCTTCCACTTCGTACATTGGCGTACTCTATGACCACGATTCGTGCAGTACTTGCAGAAAGGTTCATACTTTTTCCCTAGGACTAGGATTGCGACCTACTGCCAGTGCTTCTTGGTTCGTTTCAACGCCGTCTTTTTGAGCCAATGCGCGTTCATAGGCACACAGTTGAGTTGTGAGACTTTAGTTTTCAGGACGTGTTCCCAGAATTTTACAGATAAGAAAAAGCTCTGGCATTTCGCATTTTCCTTGTTCATCCTTATTTATTTCGAGTTTGTCCAACATATGTCCAACAATGTCATCAGAAGGACACCTTTGATCATTGGAAAACTGTATGTAAAGGTCGTAAGCTTTGTCCTCTGAGACACCTTCGTAAAACTTATGAAGCTCAAGCCAAACTTGGTGTGCAGTTGTAAACCTCACGACTTTTTGAAGAGTTTCCTCAGTTATGTTGGTGGTTAGCGCAATCAACTCTTCACTATCGACTTTTGTGTAATTTTTCCAGGTCAGCATTGTATCTTGTAGTCTGTTCAGCATCACTAGTCCAATCCATTGGCGATCCCCCTTAGCACAGCACAGGCTTTATATTTCCAGGTAGACCAGTTAGATTTCCCTTCAAGGTGTGCAAATCGAAATCGATAGGTATCAATTTCTAGTTTTTTCAGAAATCTTTTCATCGCTGTCTTCTACACTGAAATTTAGCTGTTCAACACACATGGGAGCGTACTGGGACCGTAACCTAATGAATTTTTAAGGAAAGCCAAATTCAATTTTAATATTATAGAAATAATCAGTCGGACTTTTTAAAGCATGAACTCAGGATTGTATTTTTCATATGACTTTGTGAATACAAAAGCTCAACATGTGATAACCGGAAACAATAACAATATTGCAGTCACCATAAACCTTCGTAAACCTATTGATGCACTTCAATAAATTCCAAAAATTATTTCAAATTATTTCTGCAGTATCTGTTACAAGGATATTTTATACAGATTTGTCATTCCCTGTGTATACAGAGATGTGAGAGTTGTGGAAACTGGATGGACGAGTTTTGTGAAGTAACAATACCTTACGGTTTAGAAATTGTGGTCGGATTGGTTTTGTTTACATTTCTTTTACAATTAGCGAGCCCAATACCGGGAAACCTTTCGTGGCCAGCTAAATTCAAAACTGTTACACCCCACTCTTTGCTTTTGTCCGGTATTGTTCCAACCACGAATGAATAAAGGAACCATGTTCATCTCTGCACTCTCTGCACAATGGATTCGCTCTGAAGAGTTTAATGAAAACGCCGTATTTACTAACGGTATAGCGTTCCCCCAAAAGCTCCACCAGCTCCATTTTCCAGTAGGGGCCTCGATAATAATTTCCGTGTCACGAGGTTTTCATAACACATAAGCTTCCCCTCTCAACTATTCACTGTCCGTTGGAGGATCAGTGGAGGTGGTTTACTGCACCCTCGAGACCGAAAGGATCTCCCAACTGCTAAATATCTCCCCTAAAACATGATCGGGCTTTTGTTTGGCTCTGAGTTAGCAGAGGATCGGCGTTCGGTGGTGTAAGTTTCAGAACGGGATTCGACGCAGGGCTGATAAACTGTGTTCAGAATCAAATTACCTTTTACCTCAGGGACCTCCATTCCTTCATTCGAATGGTAGAAACCCAAACACACTGGCGTTTTAGCACTGGGGGGTTCCATCCAGGGTTTCCTTATAATCAATCATCACCGAAATACATCATAATAACTCACGGAATGTTTCAGCAGTTGGTGATATACGGAAGAATACGTCGTCACTACGAAGCCAAGAACTGGGGTTTCTACGCCAACTCAACAGTACATAAAAGTTTTCAATCGTCCATAACGATTAATCCTTGTGAATATTCCAGACGTTGGCGATGGCGGAGGTCGTAAACGAATAAAAAGACGTGCTGTTCCCTGACATCCGTGACCCGTTTCCAAGCCTGGAATCGTCGGATTATATCTATTAAGTGGAGGGAGTGTTCGATGATGGGAAGGATTATCCGTGAGTAACGAGGATTAAGTAGAGAGGTGACGTTTTAGAGAGGGTCGGATGATGGATTCTCCCTTCATCCCTCCACTAATCAAAACCTCCGTATTCAAGTTGGAGCCGTTTCACGGTGAGCTTCTCGGGTTTCTGGTTGATTCCATTTTAAATGAATCGACCTTGGATACACCAATTAAAATTATCACGAACGCCCGCTCATTTTTAACTGGCGTATTTTGCTTCTGTTCAACCGAAAGTTAGTATTAATTTCAAAGGGTATGAAATGTGCAGAACTCACCGTTATCCACCTCGTACTCACTTAAAGACATCTCAGTATGAAAAGAGAACACCGTTTGTACTGAACAATATAGATTTTTAATGTCACACACTTTTCACAACACATATGCAATTCACAAGTAAGTTCGCTCGCCTGAAGGGCTCGCTAGAGGTCAACAATGCTACCAACATGCGCACATAATTAATTACCTAGGCACTTCATATTAATTATGTGGATCATAAAATGTCTTTGGATGTGTTCACTTAATTGTTCACTTTATGTGTTCACTTAGTTGTTGTTGTGTGTTCACTTAACTAGAGTTTATCATGGGGGACTAATTCTGCGGGATCTTGAATTAGGGACTGTTCATCGATGTCTTCCAAAGTGATGTCAGCTCTCTCTGTGTTGATGAAGTGAAACTTCCTGACCCGTCAAAAGCACCTTAGGAGAGTTAAGAGGATATTTTCCTTCGTCACTCCCTCCTCCTCGCATCAACTCTCCGTCTCACCCATTTGACTAAGTTGATTCAATTTACCCCTTTGGTAAAGAGTCACACCATTAAAACTCACGAGGCGTTACTGACACCATGTTAGCAACAAGGCTGCGTGCTTACTGTACCCTTGACCAGCTGGGGAAATATTCACCTTTTATGGTACTTAACATCTTAGTACCCTTGACCCCAAGTCTTACTAATACACTTAATGTTATCACTTACAGTTAGATCCGAGTGGGTCACCTGCTTGTTGACAGCTGTAAGTACCGATTTTCTGCGTTATGCTGTATTCTCCATGACATCTTCTTTGAAACACAGTTCTGCGCTGTAGTGGATAATATTTCTCTCAGCTGCGCTCCCTTGAGAACTGGATATGTCACCTCCTTTTCGTTCCATCTGTTCACCTTTACTGCCAAATTTCTAAAATTCAAGAGAAATGACACCTGTTAGTTTTTCACAGTACTTATATTACATATATTACAACAAAAATAAGACAGTTTTACCACATGTTTGAGAACTCTAGATTCATCGGTCTTTGCAAGTGCACTGGCCGGTTTGCAATCACAAAACAAAACAGGTATCATATCCACCTTTGTAAAAAATCCATGAGTGTAGCGTACACTTATAAGCTCTTTGACAGCTGAACTCTTTGATTCAGGGATTCTGATTCTGCACTTGACAATGAAACGTGAGATTGCTTGGCACTTTTGTAAGCAATTGCGTCACCAAACACCTTGATCATATAGCCCGTGGTTGACTTCCCGTTCACGTCATTTGTACCAAGCGACGCATCAGCAAAGCACTTAATCCCTTCACCTTCTCCTGAGAACAGTAGACCCAATGTTTGTGTACCATTAAGGTACTGCAACACTTTTTGCACACATTCTCAGTCATATGCGGTATAACCAACCTGCTTCCTGCTCAGGAAATTTACAGCAAACGCTATATCTGGTCTTGTACAGTTTTGTAGGTATAATAATGATCCGATCACTTCACGGTATGGCACGGGTGGGGACACCTCATTATGCTCGTCAAGCTGAGCAGTTAATGTATTCGTCTTGGGCAACATTGGAAGATTACTTGTCGCATGCTTATCGATCAAGTAATTGTCTAACAGCTCTCTGACAAATGTCTCCTGATTAATAAAAATCGTCTGACGCTTCCAATCTCTCGTAATCTCCATTCCCAGAAACTTTGACGGAGCACCAAGATTATTTATGTCCAACTTTTCACCGATACACCTTATAATCTCCTGCAGCTTCCCAGGGCAGTTGGACGCTGCAATGCAATCGTCAACATATATAAGAAACATTATAAACATTTCACCCTCCTGCCAATAGAAAATACACTTTTGATGGTCATATTTCTTGAAGTTTAATTCTTCAGGCACTGAACTAAACTTTTTGTACCACAGATTCCGGGAGACTTTTAGACCATAGAGCGACCTTATCAGTTTGCACACATGGGTGCTTCCCGTCCCTTTTGGGTACTGAGGTCAGCTCTTCCACACCTTCAGGTACCTTCATGTACACCGGCTTTTCCAGCTCACCATGTAAGAACGCTGTTTTCACGTCTAGCTGTACAAGCTCCAAACGGAATTCGTTGGCCACTGAGAGAATAAGCCTGGCATTGTTTTACGCTTGTGGACCCACCTTGTTTTAATAATTTTCGTTCTGGCAGAGAGCTCATCCTTAGGAACATAATCCCAAGTTCCGTTCTCACTTTACAAACTCAGCTCGTCCAGAATAGCTTCTTCCCACAGGTCTTTCTCTTTGCTGTTCATAGCTTCTTTGTATGAGCAGGGTTCAGTGAACATTGCACTATGGAGCCCCGGGCCCTTAGACTCCACTTCTGTACTATTGAGCTCACTGCTTTCACATTCACCGACTTCCAAAGCTCAGAGGTCTTGGATGATCCTTAATCTTGTCCCCATAGACTTGATTTTCAAGGCACCTTACATCACATGACCTTACTAGAGCTTTATGTTGTTCATCCATCAGGACATACCCTGTATCCTCACACTCAAGTATATAGGCGCGACGTGCATTTGGAGCAAACTTGGGCTTTTTCTTATGATCAACGATCATGGCCAGACATCCGAACCGCCTTATATATTTCATGGATGGCTCCTTTCCATAGAAAGCTTCGTAAGGACTCACAAAGTCATTTGCTGCGTTAGGTATCCTATTTCTCACGTGAAGCACGTACCGCAGTGCATGAGCCCAGAACGAGTACGGCATTTTTGCTGATAGAAGATTTACCTTTATCTTCTGAATCAGCTCATAGTTCAGCCTTTCAGCAGACCCGTTCAGCTGTGGTGTGTGGGGGGTACATCCTAGCAACTTGATGCTCTCCTTTTGCAGTAGCTCTTTCATATATAACGTTTGGTACTCAAGGCCTGAGTCTGACTTAATAGTATGAACAGTACCGCGTTCATTCGTCATGCGAGTTATTTCCTCTAAGCACGACCTCAGGGCCACATGAACTTGAGTTTTGTCTTTCAGAGGGTATGCAAAAGCATACCTAGTACAGTCACACATGAAAGTGACAATGTACCTCTCTTGACCTCTGAAGTTAGCCGGACTTATTGGACCCATTAAATCACTGTGAAGCACAGCAAACGGCTTCTCGGCTCTCCTTCTCACTTCTGTGTGTGGCTTTCTCACCGTTTTCGCCTGAGCACACTCCTCACAATCTACTATCCTGTTTGTGACCTTCAAGTTTTTCAATTCAAGAATACATTTGGCTGCCATTTCCAAACATCTCTTTGACGCTTGATTCAACCTGACGTGCCAAAGGAGATCCAAGTTGTCCCGTAAACTTTCCTTGAATTTACTTCCCAAGCCCTTCAAATCAACTTCCGCCAGCTCCTGATAAAGCTGATCAGGCTTTTCAGAAGCAGCAGACGGTCCAGCTTTGACCCTCCCTCCCTCATTTCCACTAACTCCAGGGTTCCCTTGACTCCCTCCCAATCCAGCATCTCTTGCAGCTAGCACCTTGGTGGGATTTCGAGAAATGAAATTTTGAGAGAAGAATTTTGAAGGATTTTTATGGGATTTTTCTTGTTGTTTATGCATATCACCTTGACTCTGACTGGGATTACTGTCTATCCTCCCTCCCGCCAAACCATCCCTTGGTGAGGCGTCTCCAAAGGAATCCCTTGTTTTCCCATCTGATGATCCAGACTTGCTGAAACAAATACATATCTCCAGGGGCAGGTATGAGCTACTATCTGACGTTTTTTTTTTTTTTTTTTTTTTTTTTTTTTTTTTTAGATTGGGGCTTGATCAAATTCTACCCACCAAAAATTATTACTAAACTCGGCAGTCTCAATGACCTTTCTCGTGGCGGGGGCGGCAAATATAGTACAATCCTTATTAAACTTCACCGTCATACCTTAGCCTGTAGATTTCCTGAGAGAGAATAGATTACCAGCCAAATCCTGGGAGTATAACACATTGCGCAACCGAGACACCACTCCATTATTTGCAATTGCAATATCACCATAATATTTACAAACTAGATCAGCTTCTAACTCCTTATTAGCGCACGTAAGGCGCCTCGGTTGATCATATTCTTTCAAAAATTCGAAATATTCCTTACAATTCGCTATATGTTCAGAGACCCAGTATCAATAATTGCCCTAAAAGAGAACACTTGTTTACGTTCGTGAACAGCCATTGCAGCTTGACTGATGCATTCCCTACTGTAGTTCAGCATTGTGATCTTGAGGGGGAATCCATTATCACTTGTGGCCTCCCTTTGATAGGTCCTCGTGTTCCGGATGGCGCCAACAAATGTTTGCTTGACCAGTGCCTCGTTCATGGTTTCTGCAATCAGCTGGCGCAACTTGATCACATGTTATCAAGTCGGTTGAGGAAATCCAGAGGGGATTCCGACAAGGGTCGAACGCTGAATGCGTGAACTGCACCATAAGGTTGTTCATAAAAACCCGACTTGTATGCTCGCAATAACGTCGAAGCGCGTCCAGCATCTCCTTGGGACTTGACATGTTTGTTATAACACCTTGATAATACATGTTAAGCTGCTGCATATTGAAGATTTTTATCTTCAATACCGCCTGAGTACGGTCTCTGTCACTTACAACTGTATCATCAGTCGGAGCCTCGCCCATGGCTAGGAAGGCACAGTTTTGAGACACCAATGTGTCCATGATGGCTCGGATCAACATCCCAAAGTCCAACTGACCGTCCCGTTCCAGCTTCTGATCCAGCCTAGGGAATTCGGTATTGGCTGCAGAGAACAGTCTGCGACTGCCTGGCACTTCGTTCTTCACGCAGCCTATCCATCCGGTCTTGTGTTGGAATCTTGCTCATCGCCTTGAGAGACACTGCCCTTGTTGTCTTCGAGTGGCACGGCTCTGCTGGGTAGGGTTGGAGATACCCTTAGATGAACCAACACGAGATCTCATGCCTTCTCTTGACGTAATGGGAACCTCCTTATTTGTCCCAAGATCCGCCGTATTTGTCGTCTGCTTGTGTGACAAATCAGCCACCTGTGCCTTCAGTTTTGCTATTTCGTCGAGAAAAGACGAATGCATTTGCTGCATCTGGGTAGCCCAGTCGATGTGGTTACGTGATTCCCGTTCGTCAGCCGCTTCAACCTGATGAAAGGGAGGCGTAAGCAACGCCTCTTGACGCAGTCCTGCCTCTTCTTCCTGACTTTCCCCTTCTTTGGAGAGAGGAACCCCTTTTTCTCCATTCAGAAGAGCGTCCTCCATCTCCTCATTTACTTCCATCGCTCCTATAACATTCAACATTATATTAAAATAATTTACAATAAACATTTTTTTTTTTTTTTTTTTTTTAATTAAATGTTTTTTTTTTTTTTAATTAAATTTTTTTTTTTTTTTTTTTTTTTTAATAAATAATTAATTGGTTCGGTACCACCTTGGACCGACATAGGACTCGTCAGTCAGATTCACCTTTCTTCATCAATAACCACATATTATTATTTCTTTTTTTTTTTTTTTTTTTTTTAATCTGAATTTCTCCATAATATTTTCAAGATCAAAAAAAAAAATCAGAAAACGTTCTGGTTTAAAGATTTTGTAGCTACATCTCAAAATTTTCAAACCTCGCCTTGTGACTTTGATAACTTATTCAACCATAACTTGTATATTATTCTCCTTTAAACTCAAAGTCTCACTTTTAGAGAGAGAACTACTTTACACCATGAGTGGTTTGTTTCACCATATTCCCTCATGACCATTACTCAGCATATCGTAAGGCCTAATCTATTTAATCCAGTTCAACTCCTTAGGTTGTCAAACTTAAACCTTTAACTTTTTAAACTTTAAACCTTTTTATTATGCGCATATTCTCCGTTATAAATATTTCATCTTGTTCCTGGTTTCACCTTTTCCCAGACCCCTTAATAATCTCAGGCACACACTCCTGGATAACTGAGATGTCATTTCAACTTTACACACTTTATTTATTTTAGCGACCCATCGGGTTCTTTGCGACGTACAACTATGTATAACCTGCTGGTTCCTATCAACACGATCCGTTGAATTTTGAATTTTGAAATTACTTCAAAAATTCTACCATAACTGGAGAGTGTCTGAGAACCTATGCCTCGGGGTGTCAATATGGACCTGTATGAGCAATCCGTAGACAACACCTTCTCCGCCTAGTTGCAAGCTGGATTTACGCTCGGTTTCTAATGACCCCAGTGAAGCCCCATGGAAACCACCCTTTAGGTTTCCCTGCCTTGAAACAGGTTAAAGTTGCCCCGAAAACACCTTACAGGAATTCCTTGTAGGGATCTGCCTTGCTTCACCTTGAGTTTTGTCTATCTTATTATCACCTTGACGCGCTGCCAACCTGACGCTTTATTTTGCCCGAAGTCGTCGGTCGTCGGTTACTGCCCATTAATCCACTTTGATTGCCGTACCCATACGGCGGGTATGCGACCGTATGTCCTCGAACAATGGTGTGTGAAAGACATGGCCATGTTTTACTCCCCTTGAGCTCTAGTTCGAGTCGCACCGATAAGGCTCCTTTTCCCCCATTCTCTTATCGTCGAGTAACCTTGGCATAGGAGAGCCCGTTCGGGTCGGGCTTCAAATCCAAGTTAGCTTACACCATACACTAACTACGCAACAGACTGGTAAATCTGAACACAACTTACAGTTTACCGGACGAACCCCTTCATTCGCCCCTTGCCAGTACGCCACATTTTTCGGCACTTTGAGTTTACTGGCGCTAACCAAAGCGAAAACGAAACAACAGGAACCTAATTTCGTCATATCAAATCAACCAAAGAAGTTTGGAGAGAAATCTACGAAGTTGATAGATGAACTCGTCTCCGAAATGAACTCGTCTCCGAAATGGACTCGTCCAAAAACAAAAACGATCTGCGACGCCATTCCTCGATGAGAACGCCGACTCGAAACGCCAATTCGTCCGAACAGAAATATTATCGTAATCTACGTCCGTCAGTTCTAATCTATCCTTTCGTCAATTCTATTCCATCCTATCGTCATAAGAAAAGAAACATTCTACTTAACAAGGCAGTATCCCACATCCTGACATCGCTACATATCATCTTGAGGGGTTATATCATCTTGTCCGTATTTCATCCCCGAAATACCCAATGGTTTCGAATTCGTATTAATTTCAAAGGGTATGAAATGTGCAGAACTCACCGTTATCCACCTCGTACTCACTTAAAGACATCTCAGTATGAAAAGAGAACACCGTTTGTACTGAACAATATAGATTTTTAATGTCACACACTTTTCACAACACATATGCAATTCACAAGTAAGTTCGCTCGCCTGAAGGGCTCGCTAGAGGTCAACAATGCTACCAACATGCGCACATAATTAATTACCTAGGCACTTCATATTAATTATGTGGATCATAAAATGTCTTTGGATGTGTTCACTTAATTGTTCACTTTATGTGTTCACTTAGTTGTTGTTGTGTGTTCACTTAACTAGAGTTTATCATGGGGGACTAATTCTGCGGGATCTTGAATTAGGGACTGTTCATCGATGTCTTCCAAAGTGATGTCAGCTCTCTCTGTGTTGATGAAGTGAAACTTCCTGACCCGTCAAAAGCACCTTAGGAGAGTTAAGAGGATATTTTCCTTCGTCAGTTAGATTGTCTGGTCCAACTACCAGTCTAAAAAACAGATGATTTTGACCAAATCCACTTTTCAGGCTCCATTTTCACTCCTCAGTTCCACCTTAAAAAAACATTATTAGGCATTAAACAGGCAGGAGATTCAACGCTCTATCCAATCGTATCCTCAAATTTGAATTTTATTGCGAATTGAGGTAGTAATCGCAGGTTAGTGAAGTAAGGTCGAAAACAAGAAAAAATCTTAAAATTGGATTTTGAATGGATTTGAAAAAAGTCTACAAGACGCTTTTTAAATGATTTAAATGTAGAGATATCGGACACCACTCTCGTTACATGGATATGTTATATGTATATGGAGGAAGTATTCCAAACTGTATATGACCGTATATGACCCGTAATAATAACTAATAATGTTGGTGAACACTTGAGTCGAATTCCAACTGCAGCAGGTTGCCTCAGGGCTCCTGAATATGATACCTTCACTCTATTGAGGCTTCGACTATTATAACGTTGTTGGGTGTACCTTCCAAGTAATTTATGGGCCGTTTAAATCTCAGTGCTACAATACAAGGTACTGTATGCATCACCTACCAATGAACTATACACTATTCAAACTACGAATATGAATTGACCACCGGATGAATAGCGCCTCCGCGCATCGATGCCCGGCCGTAAATTCGAAGTTTAATGGAAACGTTTGAAATTCAATCATCGCTTTCCTCCGTTACGGATGCGGTCAGCGGGCCGCTCAATTAGCAGAAATGCACTAAAGGTAAACTACGGCGTTGGAACGTCGCTGAAACGCACTAAAGAGATCACCCTGAGGATGTTTTGCATTGAAATCCCATTCAGAGGGACTGGTTTATGGGCGGACTCCCGGCCGTTTGCAGGTAATGGAAAGCCTCAGTGCTTTCATATTTCCCCGGTCTGAACTGATAAGCTGGAATCACATGAAACGAACGGAAACAGGTAAAGGCGGGCTACAACAGGTTTTGGGGAACATCGCGAATAATACCTAGAAACTTCTAGTTCGACGGATACCAGACTGCACAATCCATGCGATTACAATCGTATGCTGCATGTCTGAATAATGATATCTGTGAGGACCTGTTTCTGTGATGCATTATGGTTCCTCACTATTTAAACTCTCCCTTCCAAGGAGGAAGGTACTAGCTAAATTTTTGTTTCAGTAAACTGGAGGAAGGTTTTGAAATAGCATGAAGGAAGATCTGCGGTAGGTACCGAGTGTATTAGGCCCCCGCTCCAAATCTGAGGTAAAGGTGATATGCATCAAGTGTTACCAGAGCTCTTTCTGCACGCCTTGTTACATAGAGGAAGAAGGTAATGAGAAGATGGTGAAAAGAATGATCTGTGTTACCGGAGGTGGTCACCTCCGCACTCCAGGCAGTAGGAAAAGGTCCTATATAACAAGTGTTACCAGATGTGGATGTCTGCACACATTTGTATATAGAGGAGAGGTAAAGAGAGAGGATGCAAAATACGTTGGCGGTCGTTACCAGATACTTGTGTCTGCACCCTCAATTCGTATGAAAGGAAAGACTGACGAAAAACTGACCAAATTTAAAGAAAGCTGAATTTGATAAACTAGGGTAACTTTGAGGAAGGTTTTTGGGGTGAATGAGAAGGCTTGATAAAGGTTGTATTAAGAGCTTCTACCAGAATTTAATAGTTGCTTATGACTGGTCGATGTTATATATGGACTCCCTCTCCCTACCATCCTCCCATACAAAGGGGATGACTGTGTGGAGGGGTAGTTGACCTGTCTTGAGAAAACCCCGGTAGATATTTATTGTGATAATTCTATATCAAATATAGTGGCTCAGTGGCTACAGTCAATATTTAAAATTATGATCGAGTAGATATTTGTAACCCTGTTGAATCCAATACAATGAATAAATAATGGGAAGAGTGGATTTCGACATACTTCCCGCTGATTTAGAAGATGGTGAATCAGAGTGAGCTGAGGCCCCAGTACATCAGGCTGTCACCCGGAATGAACGCTTCCCATCAAGAACCGGAGAGGTAATCTAAACTCCCAAACAACCTCTCCGACTCATCCTCCATCCGCAAGGCCACGGATCTTACAGTTAAATCAAACTTGTACTTGGAAAACGTTCCAACCAACGAACTATGCGACCAATAAAACCGCCGAGAAGTCTCGCACGGTTTCGCCACGGTTGCCGCCCTTTTCCTTCCAAGACTTGAGTAATATGTCAGGTCCCCCCCGAACTATTTCTCTGAAGGATTGCCGCAATTACATGCCCCAGGTACCGGAGAGACCAGATAAATATTCCTTCCTTCTGGTTTCGGAACGTGTATAAAACGAGACGGGGTTTAGGTATTCCCGACTGAATCGTCCCTAGTGTGTTTCCACGTAGAAACGGAACATAAATCTTGCCATCACATTTCACTAACAACAGGCCTACAACAACCAACCCCTCAAACACCATTATAACTTTGGGATGAGGGATGGTTCCATAATCAACTGTGTGTACGGAAGCGTAATAGAGTAAATCCCAAGCGTCCATCAAGGAAATTACCTTCACTCGGGCAAAGTAAATTTCGAATCCCCATTTCAAAAGTACTCAAACCAAACGGACGTCCATCTGATTTCATATTACTTTTAATATGTGTAATTACAGCAAACACTTGGATATAATTATTTTATCGTATTTGATAAATTTACTTAGTATATCATGATCTGCAGGTTTGCTTTCTTTTAGCGAATTTCGTATAGCCATGCTGCATTACTATGGATTTATTTTCCATATGAAAACGTTGTTATTTAGGAAACATTACATTTCTACACAAAATTGAATGCTTAGTATTGCAGGACATAGAGAAACGTCCTAATTCACGTAGGTCATGCATTGAGCTGTAGTCCTACTGACTACGTAGTCCCACCATCAGCTTTGAGTCAGTCACTTTAGATAGAGTTGAATTGATTGGGATGGATATGGGACAGGGATGTTCTACGTCGTCTCGTATGCGTCTTTGATCACCGTTGTCACCGTTGGGATATTCGATTCTGTGCGGCATTCAGTGGCTTAGGGCGAACGCATTACTTCAAAATAAACCAAAAATCAAACTACCAAAACTGCCCAACTAAAATCACTCCTTGACAACCCCAACATACTGAAAAATTATTCGTCCCACCTGTGGAACATCAAACAGCGGCAACATTTAATGCCATCACCAATGCACTCACCGGCTTACATCAGAAACGACGACTTCAAAAGTCTTACACCCAATATACTGCTCTTCAAACGCACCAGCACCTTTATCATTGTCACTACCCCCATCAATGAATCAACTGAGTCGCCCTCGCCACATATTCTGCAACAACACAGACACCTTCCAATCATCTACTTCCATATTCAACTATTTTGTTATAAATTTTCATGTTCATGAAGTAGTTAATCAAGTCCAACATAAATAAAACGTAAAAACAAATGTAGACATAATCTAGTATTTTATAGAAATAAATAAAAGGTAAAAACAAATGTATAGTAGTGGCTGCTCCCCATATAATGTACATGTAAGTCCTTATTGGCCATACGAGCGTGAGATGAAATGTTCTATTTGTTAAAATGAAGAGTGTCTTTTGACTAGTTGGCGAGTTCTCAGTCGTATGTACACACCCAGTAGTCAAAAACCAAAGCGACCTATTCACTTTCGTGTTACAAACCAATTCGTTACAACATCGAAAATCTCCATATTTCTGACATTTGTAGAAATGTCAATTCGTAAAGGAGTTTTATAGGAGAGTGAACATCCAAGTATTCAAGGGGAAAGACGCCTTTCAATATCTGGTTCTAACATTCCAATGTTAATATTGTCCAACCTTTTACAATCTATTTGGAAGGTCACGAAGAGTTTACTGTCGTCTCGTCGAAACCATTTGCTTGATCCACCCCCTTTTTCACGATTTCTTTCACACCAGCCTAATCACATTGCTTCTGCTCTCTTTCACACCTCTCACTACCTCAATAGATTCCAACTTCTCTTTTCAATCAATAAGACCAAACTCGGGATGGATATAAGTCTCCCTCGGATTAAGGAGCTTTTAGTTATGAGCTCTAATCCCATCGGGTCTGGCATTTATACATCGTAGTGGAGTACGGGTAAAAAGGGGTATCTGGCACAGAGGCTAATAATGAAGATAACCACCCAACACGGGGCAGGGAATACCAACCGTGTTAGCCGAATATGTCAGGATAGATCTTCATGTTCACTGTAATTTCAAATAGAATTGTCTCAATCTCATTTGAGTCAAGTTTTGTGTATATTGAATGAATTATTGTTTTTGGTTTATTACCTTCAATAATGAACCATTGGAATCTACCAAAAAAAACTTTTTTGGGCATGGGAAGGTATTATTGGAATTTGGAAACATGTCTTTTGTGAGCAAGAGTACCTTCATAGTAAGAGAAGGTTCTAGGTAGGTATTGAAAACACTTTTGGGATTGAACGATTGAACATAAGACAGGGAAGAGCGCTCCATCGTCTTCCTCGCGCAGCCAACCATCTCCTTAGTGTGTGCCCAGATTTTGATTTAATATCGGACTCTCTTTTCAAACTTAAGTTGGTATGTGCCAGTATTTAATTATTTCTTCCCAGCTACATTTGTCAGTTTTGTTCAAAGCGTTTGAAGTGTATAATTTTCTTTCCTATTTTATTTTTATTCTTTTTAAGTCTTCTGTTCTGTGTGCTGACTCAATATTGTAACTCTGTGTAATTGGGCTTGCCCGTGATACATAAATAAATAAATAAATAAATAAATAGGGGAAGTAATTCTGAGAAGCTTCTAGAAGCTTCTCAAACAGCCTGGTTCCTGGTAGAAACAATTCTTCTAGGAATCGCTCGGAGTCGTACTGGAAAGTTTGAGAACCTCAGGTTTTTTGGCGGGTCAGTTTTTACAACAGTTTACAATAGTTTTTTGGGGGATAATGATAAAGCGACGCATTCACCCATCGAAAATCCATGATTACCCTTTTGAGAAGAACAATATTCACGGCTTGACGACCTGAGCATTTCTGAATTAATTTTGATAGCAACGTTGACAATAGTAAGATTTACAGCGACAATTGTTCAGATACGTTGCAACATTTCAAGTGTCTTCAAGAAACTCCGAGTCCCCCATTTCGGGAGTCTCCAAGTCCGTAAAATATTCGCCCCGTTCACGGCGTCCTCAGCTCCTTAGCTCAACTCTCGCGCGAAATCACTTTGTAGCTTTCCGACATCTCATATGCATAAATTTGCAAACTCCTCGCAAATTCGAGTCTCTCCAACATCGGCGTTAGAATTAAGACTTCCATCGCGTCGGGCGCTTTCGTGAAGAGGGGTTGATGAATGCAAATCCTATTGAATCGTTAATATCCAGTCGGAACTTGGTACCGTCGTCTGAGTGAATAGTTTAATCACTCTTCAGCGTTGGAGCGGGATGAAGGGGAGAGGGCTGTTTTGAAGGGTTGAAACAAGGGAATCATCCTGAGATTTGTGCCAAGTGCCGTTGAAACGGGACTAAGCTATTCAATCTGTTCTACACCAGTACTGTAATTAACATTGGAACTCAACCGTTAATAATTGCTGAACATTTAAAATGGATAAAAGTTTCAATATTTATACCCTCTGAATACGTAGCATTACAAGTTGTACAGATTAGTCCATCAAAGATGCAGGCATTAGGTAAAAATAGCGTCTCTTCTAGGTAGTTTTATTATGTAAAGTGTACATACACCAAATTTCCAGTATTGTAATGAAATGGTGATATATTCATCGCAGTTAGTAATACAAATTACTCCAATTCCATTTAGATTCTACTTACTATCATTTTCAGCATAGATTGTCAAGTTTTGTAGTTATTTCATACCTACTCTTTAGATCACACTACGCTATTGCAATCCCATCAAATTTATTTACTCGAGGTTAGTACTCAATGTTTTATGACTGGTGTATTGTTAAGTTGCTGACGATGGTTTAATCACCGAAATCGGTCTAACTGTGTAGGTACTCATATTTCAGTGGAAATATATTTTTTTCAAGTACTCTTGTTTTCCTTAGATTAGTATCCCCCCTAATTGATGTGAAACATGATGTGGGGTTGCATCCCATTAACTGGCCTCTGGAAGAATTTGAAATGTTGTTTGACCACTTTAGAGCATCAGACCAAAGCATGTTTCACAAGTAACACGATGTGGGTGTGTATTTGCATACGGTGTCGTCGATCAACCTGTGAACTCGACTTTAACACTGCGATATCATTTTAATGATCTGGTAGCTATTTTGGATACCCAAACTAGTCAGAAGTAATGTCGAAGAGCCACGATCTCGACAGTGAACCAAATAAACTGATGACATACTGCGATTATTCTAGGGGGAAAATCCACAGCCGTGCAGCATGGCTGTAAGAGCGAATTTTTGAAGAAACAGTTGGTTTTATGTAGAATGTATCTATTTTACTGGTTTTATAATAAAAATTTATGAAATTACGATAGTGAAATCATAATTGCGATATCACATTCCGTTCTTAAACAACATTAAATTACGAGTATGATTTCACTATCGTAGTCAGCTGTTTCATTTTTAGAATTTATAGGCGATCCCCCCCCCCCTTAGAGTAGACCGATTCTGCCCATCAACGAACTTTCGATTGCCAATACGGACGAAATTGCATTCATTCGAAGCAGTTAATAGTTATGGAATCCAGGAGGCTTGTTCTAATGAAATTCGATGGCAGACTCTCTAGATTCGACGTTTTAAGATCACATACCTAATATTACATTTTAAAGGAATCTCTGAATTCAATAAATCAATTGTTATGTTGATAATTAGTGTATTTTACACTGGTACAAGAGCAATAAGTTCCAATGGTTTCAATTTTTTTGTGTTTATCATCCCGCGAAAAATCACTGACCTCGTGTTGTTATTGAATGATTCCAGTTGTTATTTCCGCTCGGTCCGATTATATTGTTTTCCTGTCTCCGTCTATCCCTACAAAGCCCGTTATCTTCCTAAAATAAAGGAAGATGAGGAGGAAAACTTTCCCAACTTCTGATCCACACCCCACCACGATGTCCCTATTCCAGAGAAAGTCGCCATACCGAAGGGATGAAGGCTCATGTATCAACTTTCGGAAGGTTTGATAGCGGAGGAAGGGCAGGCCCTCCTTGCTACCACCCCGGAGTAATGGATTGGCCCCAAGTTGTACCCAACATGTCGGATGAGATGGGATGAGAGGAATTGCCATGTTCGGAAAATACCTCAGTCGGCAACACGAGTGACGACCGCCGGAGCCACCACCTGTTTTCTAGGTTTTTTCAATAGAGTGTATGCGGTTCATTTACAGCCAATCAGTCTAATACGGTCCTGGAGCGAAGAAAACGGTGTTATTACCTTTCAACTGTCAATTTTCCCACTATAAGTGAATCTTAGAACAAAACAAGCCACTGCAATTGCTTCAAAATTCATCAATATTATTTTGGTGTATTATGATGGATGATTATTACTAATAGCATTGACTACTCCATAGTGGGACGAAACAAACTGTCAAGGTTCAACAGTAAAACTTATACATCAAAATGCAGTTTGTGTTATTTCCATCAGTAGACCATACCATTTGAATTAACATAACTGTTATGCAAGATGACGGTCAAACGATATTTAACCATAATTTAGAGATACCTGGCACAGCTTTTGATTTGTGATTCGGACTTCTCATCAAAATTAGTGTAGAGCTTCCGTTTGAACTTCTTTTCGAGAAATCGCTCCTGCTGATGAGGAGGTACATGAGGTACGAGTATAATACATGAACTGGTCAATGCTATTATTAATTATCATTAATTGAAGAGTCCAGGAGAGAAAGGGGTGATATCCATCTTTTCTGATTTCGAGATTAACAAATTGGAAAGCTTGAAACATTAGCAAAATTAGTATGATGTCTTGCATGTCTGCTGAATGGTCCAATGGGTTCCTAAACTAGTATTTAATGCATACGAATCATCAGGAATTAAAATCGATTAAAGCCTTTTATTCAACCAAAACTCACAAAAATAAAACTTGACTTGATGACCATTCTTGTTTATATTGCTGATTGCTTTTTTTCTCCTTCTTATTATTATTCTTTGTTTTTACTCGTTCTTTCTTCTTTCTTGTTATGTGAAGTAGTCCCTCGTGATACTCCCTTGCCTTCATTGAGCTACAAAACTGTTTAAGGTGATCGAGGTCTTTATACTTCTCTTTTTGTACAATTTTGATGGCAATATGAACTGATTGAAAGGTGTGAACACGTACGATCCACCGACATAGCCCCTTTCTCCCTAGTATATGATAATTTCAAAAAATAATTTGTCTGTGTGATACCATCTTTCTTCCCTGTTTTGGTAGGTCATGTGAAACTACTCTTTGAGGGCTATATAATATATAGCCCTCAAAGAGTAGTTTCACATGACCTACCAAAAACATATTATGTTGCCAACTCAAAACCGAAAAAATGGATACCATCGCTTTCTCCCCTGGACTCTTCAATTGTATTCTATTGTTGACTACTAAAACGAAACAAACTGTCAACGCTCATTATAATGAGCAGGCTGTCCATTGGGTTCATTTATTCATAGCTGTAGAGTTGTCTGACTGATGTATTATTACCGTGAAATAGCACTGTACATGAAATAAACACACGAATGAGAAGGCTGAAATGAGTCCATGGACCCTTGGAAGCCCCCTCAGTTTCGCCATTCAGGTGAATCCGTCTTTCACGTTTCAAATCAACGGGCGGCGGAGGTGGCTGGACATTGTAAAGTCAAATAAGATCCCGTCATCAATTAGGGAAATCAACAAATCAGTGGCCCCTCGCACACTCGCCAGCGACTTCGACGGTCATCTTCAGATGTAAACCACGCAACCATGCAACCCCGCATTCACAAAATGGAACCACCGCGACGAAACACCCGTTTATGTTTGATCGAACATCGTACCAACGTTCTAAAATCAACATTCTGAAAAACACACAACACGTCAGACAGTATTTTATTCAGCCCGTGTTATCTCAATCGGAAATGTTCGGGCTGTGTCAGTTCGAAAGCAAATACGTCCCTTTTAAATCCGCACAATGAAAACTTGGTTTCATGGTGTGGAAAATATGTATACATCCACTCAAGAAACGACATTGTTCCAAGTTTTCGATTAAAGTTGTGCTAGAAAAGGAATTCAATTCCTATAGATCAAAGCCACTCAATCTCCTGAAATATGTAAAAGAACATTCCTCCAAAGCTCCACCCTCCTATTGTGTTTTTATTGAAGTAATTGAACATTCATAGCAGAGCGTTACCACCCGACGTATACACATTATTCATCCAGGCAAAATTTCTATTTGAACGAACAAGTTATGTAAGTAATGTGTTTGAACAGTACCAGGCTGAAATTCCTTGAGTGAGGTTTAAGGCAAGGTTTTAATGAGGTTCAAGTCCCACACAACCTGTTTCCTCATCCTACAAAAAAATTAAGAAATGATAATAATAATAGTTAAATTAATAAACAAACAATCCACAGTCATAAGAGCGAATTTTCGAAGGAGCAACTGGATTAACTGGATTTTGTCTCCTTTTTTGTAACACCTCAGTTTATAGATTTTTCAATGCTGATTCAGCATTGCTGAACACGATGGTGAAGTCAGAATTGCGATATCTCATTCCAATATCAGATCGAAGCAGATAAACCGTGAAGAACATCTCAAGTAACAACCACGTTTCTTCATCTTCGAAGTGCTTCAGTTTGAGAACGGAATATGATATCGCAATTCTGACTTCACCATCGTGTTCAGCGCTAAAAAAATCACATGTCAGACTGTTTAAATTACGGAATTTATGGGTAATTTCCCCCCCTTAAAATTCCCCAAATTCCCCCATCCGATTCTGCCCGCGCGAATTTGATCTTTTTCATCAATTCAATATAATATATTGAATTGATGAAAAAGTTCATATATTATATGATTTTTGTGTCTTTTGACAGTGAACTCAGGATGGTTTGGAACGGGATTCGGTTTTAAAAGTTTTCGGAAATTCGAGTTTTCAATATTTTGGACCGAAAACAGTAGCTTCCTTTTCTTCGAAAATTCGCTAAAATATATTGTAGTTATTGTGTTGAGTGTGGTAGGGGTTGATGTAATCTGACTCCAACAGATTTTATTATTTACCTGTACACGAACATAAATTAATAATAAACACAATTCACCATCAGAAGTGTAAATCCTCATAACTAAATCAATTGCTTGCATACGAGTCTGCAACACATTGGGACATTTTATGTCTTTAAAGAAGGGATTCAAGGGCCTTCGAACTATACTACATCACCTACCTCAGTAGCGTAGTTGTTATACTTAATTGAAAGGTTCATCATAAATTATGAAGCTTGCATTCGTCTTGAAAATATAAATTATTGAGAATGATCACCTGTGTGTAAACAATTATTTAAACAATCACGCTCATACCGCAGCTTGTCGGCCACGCACTCCGCAGTGGTTAACGTAATATGGTTAGGTAAATCGAGAGCTATCCAACGAGTGGTGAACGATTTTCATGGGTTGGAAAATGAGGAAGTTAGTTTTCGTCAACAGTTGTCGTCAACAATTTTCGTGACGATTTTTTTGTTTGTGTGCCATAGCAAAGACATAAAATGTCAAAACTGTATACTTGGTTTGTTTCAAGATTGGAAGAACTTTTTGAGGAGAAATTCGGAATCGACGAAAAATTGTAAACACACTGAACTTATTTTTGGTAACATAGGACCGAAAGAAAAATTTTATCACCAAAAATAAACTGTAGTAATTGTATATGATCACATGTACTCGTAAATTGGACAATAAAGTTTATTATCATAGTAAACGCTTTAGTCACTGACGTGATGAGGATCAGGATTTTGTTTATCTATATACGACCTTTTCAATCAATTATCCTCGAGTTCATAACGTCAATGCATAGAAATATAAAGGAGTAAAATCTGAACAAAAAACGCTGTTATTGGAAATTTAATGTAATGTATGTTGATGTATGTTTGGGTAACTGGTGTACGCTGTTATTGTGCTTTGCAGTTTCATGGATTCCATACATGCATATTGATTCTGTGTCACCGACACACATTTCTAAATACTGTGCATACGACTCCTTTGTAATGTCTGTGAGCTGACGGGACGGCGAGATAATGAGTATTTCAATTTATTGGTTCGATAGAGAATGCATTGCACTAAAGACCTGACTTTATCGTTGGAAATGAGCCTTCTGTTACGTACCGCAATTAGAAATGTATACCCTTTCACGTACAACCCTTGACGTGTAATGCTTCATCCACAAGCTCAAAGTGGATAAGCGCTTTTGACTCTGGATTAGCGCGAAACGAATTAGACTAAATCACAAAATCTCGAAGTTTGAAGTTTGATTAAGGGGTGGAGGACAGTGGTGTTTCAGTTGACACAATGAGCCGTTTAATGGAACCCCGCACGTACAGTCTTCACCCGAAAGTGCGATGTAGTTTAATTTAATGTTTCTCATTAGCTTGGCATCTCATCAGTTTGGCCTCATTGAAGTGATGGGAAGGGGGTATTTAAATTACTGAAGGCGTGATGCTGAAAGCAGCCAAGTCTCGCTTGGATGGGAGGTATATGGAGGTTGGTATGTCTCATGACTAATTATTAGTTACTTGTCTATTATAGACAAGTACATATCTGTATCATGAACACACGAGTCACCAACAAGTATTGAAATCCCAACAAATATGAGGCACCTGAGAAATAAAGAAATCCAAATAAAAGAAAATTACTGAACCCAAACCTGAATATCTGGGTGTAGAAACTAGATATAGAGTGCATGCGGTTCATTTACCGCCAATACGGTCCTGGAGTATAGAAAACGGTGTAATTACCTTTCAACTCTCAACTGCCATCCGAATACTCCAAGATATGCCAACATACAATTAAAACATTAATTGATAGGTACTGGCAAAGAAAGAACGTACCAGCCCTTTGTGACAGCTTCCTCCGAGTAAAAGAGTTTACCAATTGGTTAGAAACATCTCCAAAACCAAACAAATATAATATATATAATATATCCAATATATTATATTGGATTCCTCTTCATTGATACAACCACCCTCAGTAACCCTAAACTTCAACCCAAACTAAATATGAGGATGTGCAATGTACCAGCTCTGCGAGCTCAATCCAAACTTTTCATATTCCCACGTCAATAAGAAGGGGTTTAAAATAAACACTGACATTGTCAAAACGTCATATCCCGAAAAGTACAAATAAAATGGTATACTTTTCTGTACGAATGTGAATAGAGTTTAATTCCGAGAATTGTTCAAGTCCATCTTTATCTTCATACGGCCAGCCGTTAGTTCACAATGAGGGCTCAAAGGTGGAGCCGATGAAAAATTTCATTACCTGATCTTTTGATTATTTTATTTTTCCAGTCAGTAGTCTTCAACCATTATCAGTTCATCAAGTTTCGCCTTGATTATCCTGGTCTGTGAATTTTACTCCGTTAAGTATTTTAATGCCCGAAACTATCTTCAAATCTACTAATTCTAGTTGGTGTCAGGATTAACTGGTTAAGACACTTCATGACTCCCAACTTAACCCCTCGGTATGCTGGCTTAATAGTTTCCCCTCGATGTTAGGTCATTAAGCCCATTACGGAGGAGGAAAGGGGTTGAACTGGTTTCTCGACTGCCAATAATGTTAATCCTTCCCGTTTTAATCCTAAAGGCCTATTAGTTGGTTAGCGATGAGGGGAGGGTGGAATAATCGCCATTCTGTTCCTTTGGAGGTATCAGCTCTCAGTCCTGCCACTAATCCGTCTGAAGAGAACGAGGAAGAAGATAATCCGTGGTCTTACGACGGAAAATGGTTTTAAATAGATAACTTCCCGTCAAATTTGGGTTTGTGGAGTTTTTCAATTGATGCTAAGAGCCGGCGAATTCTCAAGTTAACAAGGAAGACATATAAAAATTGAGTTGTTGAAGCGAACGGATCAGCACGAACCAATCTGCTAAATTTCCAAAAAGAAACCAATACCCGAAAGAAAATCTATTGCCCAGACAACAGCGATACATCTACGAATACTTGTTCAATGAGAAGAGACTGATTTTGACAATAGTCACACAGATTTTAGTATTTTACATATTTTGAATACAATTTAGTTCAGGGCTACTAGTGTTTGAGGATAATTTTCATGTTCTTCGGGTTACGTGTATACAGGGTGTGCTTGCGTGAAGAGTTCAATGTTTTATCACTGCCGGCCAACCTAGTTATTAGATTATCACCGTCCCGAGTCATAAAGTCTCCGACAAAATAAACTGCAGGATGCGAGACCACGTATTCTGCAAAGGACCAAGCTAGAGGAAACGATCATTTTCCCGAGGATCGTCAAAGTTGATTATCAAGTCCCTTGCAAGTTAAACGAAGTCCCTCTTCGCGTCGTATAAGGGAAAACTAGATAGTAGCCTGATACAATGGGATTTGCATTCATCAGCCGCCGCGTGAGAAGCCTGGCCGCACAGGCAACTTAATTAGTGACTCGTATGTGCCGTGGGCCTTGCGTTCGTGCACTTCCCTCCGAGGAATGACGGCAGGGGGTAGGTTGGTTCTCTAAGACGAGGTAAATACTTTGTTACATGCTCCGTATATTGATGGACATTTGCCAACTAGCCCGTGTAAAGTTGCGGGGAGCGGCGTCAGCGCGTTTCACCTTGTGTATACCCTAAATGAGACTCCGTGGGTTTATACTGTTTTCATCAACTTTCTGTACTCGTGTAATAAACGGAGAAGTCCCAAGTCTTGTGCCGTTCGGCCATAGGATGCGTCAGACGCCTGAGAAGAACGAGTATTCTGCATTCACTTCGTAAATTAAAACGTTTTATCACGTAAGTTTTATATACCTCCTCCTCCCCCAACCATCACTGCCCTCAAACGAACCAGAATAGAGGCAATTTTTGACATTTTATGTCTTTACTCTAACTTGGAACTTGGAGTTTAATCAAATTGATGAATCGTTCATTGCAGGGCTTCCCAAACGTTTTAGCCTCTCAGAGAAAACAGGTCCACAAACTCCAGGACTGTATACTCCAGGAGTCTAAACTCCGGACTCCAAGACTTGAAGTTTGTAGTGAATCGGTCATTGATTATTAGGTGGTGGACAACTATGAAGTCGAAAATAACTTAATCAATAAGTAAGTAGAATGCAAGGTAGTACGAGAACTCGTAAGAGATCAAAATTCAAAATTGATCATTTGAATAGGGTGTTTTTAAATGGCACACTTTTGAAATGTTGGGTGTCATTTTGGTGACTGGGGACGGATTATTATTATTTTTGACATTTTATGTCTTAACTCTGGCACATAACTCGAAAAGCGTCACACGAAATCGTCACGAAAATTTCTGATGATTTTCGCTTACAACCGATTCGTTGCTACGGAACTTTATCTTCGCCAGTTATCATCGTACAAAAATCGTTCACCACTCGTTGGATAGCTCTCGATTTACCTAACCATATTACGTTAACCACTGCGGAGTGCGTGGCCGACAAGCTGCGGTATGAGCGTGATTGTTTAAATAATTGTTTACACACAGGTGATCATTCTCAATAATTTATATTGTCAACACGAATGCAAGCTTCATATAAGTTTCTGATGGGAGGGGGCGCAAAGACATAAAATGTTCCTCGTGGTTGCGTACTTGTACGAACGCTGTACCCACCGTTTGTGTTTAATTTATCCGATTTTCTGAATCTACCTTGAAACGTAAACCAACAAATTGTGAGGGGGGTTTAATTGAATTTTTCATGTTTTCGACCTTCCTTTACAAACATAGCCATCTCTTATATCTTTATGTCTTTACTTTGCTACATAAACTCGAAAATGTAACGCGGGACATGCAACGGAGAAGCGTCACTTTCTCCAAATGTCTTCTTTTTGACATTTTCTTTGGTCGATTCCAATCGTTCATTGTCGAAGATGATAAACCAAAATCCGTCTGTCCGCTGTCCGCTGCACTTTGCCCAGTTGGAGTGGAGCGAAAACTAAGTGGAGTGGACCCTAAGTGGAGTGGACCCTAAGTGAGTGGAGCGAAAACTACGAAATCTTCAAGATGACGTTGGATTCGTTACATTCGCGGAACTGCGGTGTGAGTGGCGACATGAGGAGGGGGGCGGAGTCGTGGAGGTCTCTTACTACCCCACCCACAACTTACCATCCACAACTTACCACGTCAACTTACCACCCACAACTTACCACCCACAACTTACCACCCACAACTTACCACCCACAATTTAAATGTAGGTACGGATGGGTGGTGGTGTAACGAATACACACCCCTCCCCCGCCACCCACTTTTCAACAACCACCTCCTCCTGCCCGCTTTCCTCATTCTGAACCACCTCTACGTCGACCCACAATTCGAATTTTATGTACGGGTGGTTGGGGCCTCCAGATTGATTGAATGTTTTTATTTATCCACCAGGGGAATATTAGGGCCTAAAGGTCTCTCTTCCACATTCCCTGGAAATAACAATTACAAAAACTCTTCTTACAATCGTAAATCAATAATAAACACATTTGCATTAGATTCCTCTATACCAGTTTTACAATAATTGAAATAAAAAATAAAAATACATTTAAAATTAAAATTAAAATTGCACCTCTTTATCATGATTTCCTACAAGTAAATAAATAATTGTCTACATTTTCTCGTTCTGAAAAAAAAATAAATAAATAAAATCAAGTTCTACATTTCATTTGTTCATCATCATAAAAATCAAAAACTCTGCAAATTCTTGACACAACGGTTTATTATCTTCCTTGTGCAGATCACCCTTCTGTCTATACCAGACTGTATTGCAAATCGGCACCATACCATATTCTCACCGTACTCATACCATACCATACGAATTTCTTTCCTATCATACCATACTGTATTATACCAAATCATACATACAATAATATACCATACCATACTCATACCATGTCATACAAACCGAGTGAATAATGAAATGTCATCCATTTCAGACCTATATTTAAAATTTCAAGTATCTAGCTCATCATCAACATTTAATTTGTTTAAACAAATAGGTATTATTTAAACAATTTTACAGACAAGAAACCGAGTGAATATTGCATTGTTATCCAGTTCTAACCTATTTTTAAAATTTCAAGTCAATAGCTCATCATCAAAATTTAATTTGTATTATTACAAAAAGGTATTATTTAAACAATTTTACAGATGAGAAACCGAGTAAATATTGCAATGTGGTCTATCCCCGACTCACGGTTAAAATTTCTAGACTGTAGTTTACCGGGAAGATGAAAAAAGGTAGTTTTATTCTGGGCGTCTGGGGGTTAACGGCCGTTTTCGACGCGAAAGTTTAGTGTTTTTCCTAAACCTTTGCGCGCTCACTGTGAACGAACAGCTGGTCGCACAAAAATCCAATTGGTCTTAAAAGATTCGTAATTTTTCAGGTCATTCAAAAGTGAACTAAACATTACACGGTTCAGTTAAATATTTGGAGATATGACATTGTCGAAATTTTAAATTTCGTTTTGAACCCCTTCCCCTTGACCTAGGTTTATGAAAAGTTTCGAGGATCATTGTGGGGCTGGTCCAAACCCAGAAACCAAATTTCGTAATTTTAGCTCAACGCTAACTGGGCAAAACGGCGTGGACGGCGGACGGCGGACGGGGGACGGCGTACGGCGTACGGCGTACGGCGTACGGTGTACGGCGTACGGCGTACGGCGGACGGACGGATTTTTTTTTATTCGATTTTCTGAATCTACGTGTCTTGAAACGTAAACCAACAAATTTTGAGGGGGGGTTAAAAATTTTTTTTCTTTGGGCGATTCCAATGGTTCATTATCGAAGATAATAAACCAAAAAGTAAATGAGTAATATTAATATAAGATAAAAGCAATTATTTGTAGTACATGTCTAAAAGCTACATGTCTAAAAGCCCAGAGGTGGGCAGATGCGTATTCGTAAATAAATCCGAATCCGATTCACAGCACGATAACGTGTCAATCCGAATACGAATACATTCACAAGTGTGAATTCAAATAGATTCATATTTGCAAGTGTGAATCCGAATCCGAAATTGGGATTCACGCCTGTGAATCCGAATCTACAGGTGGAGTTTTGAGTGTTAGCGAATTTTCGGATGTATATTTATTGGGAAAGCAGGTTTCCGTCGTGTGAACTTACTAACTTACTTACTAACTTTACCATCGTGGTTAACTTACTAACCCCCCTCACTATAACTTACTATAACCTTTTCGAATAGTCTTTGAAGAAGGTGTACCTACTAGTTGAGCAAGCAAAATCAACGAGGGAATGGATTTTTACGATCATTTCTGGCAATGTCGCAAGATGACACTCATCTTAAACTTCTATCAACGCATCTGCTGATAAAATTGACTCTTCACTCAATTCGTTCAAAATTGGTTCATCACAACTCATTTTACGTATAAATAAGGGAGCACGGTAGTGATGGCCATAATCAGTAAGAAAACAACTGGCAATCGAAAGGCTAAGTCCGTAGATGGGCAGAATTAGGCCACTCTAAGGGGGAGTTTTAGGGGGGAGTTTTAGGGGGGGAGTTTTAGGGGGGGAGGAAAAATTACCCATAAATTCGAAAAATGAAACAGTCCGACAAGTGACACATCATTTTAAGGATTTTTTACGCTGAACACGATGGTGAAATCAGAATTGCGATATCCTAATCCGTCCTCAAACTGGAGCACTTTGAAGATGAAGAAACTTGGTTGATTGATGTTCTCCATGGACATCAAGTCCTTCAATTGAAACTTTACATAAAACCAGTTATTTCTTCGAAAATTCGCTCTTATAGACTGGATTTTTTCCAATTATTTTGCATAGTTACGGGACTGTAGAGGTGGTAAAGTGACGTGAGCGTGTGGGAGACAAGGTATAACACAAGTAGGTACCGCTTAATGATTAAGTACTCCAGTTCACGTAACAGCTACTAGTCAAAGGAAATAAAGGGAACCGGCCTAATTCATATTACTCAAGCGCCGTTGGGTTCACTTAATATGAAGACGAAGCACTTTGAAACGGGGCTGAAGATGTAACAATGGGGTTTGAAATGCGGAAAACAAGTGGAGGTTGCTGTTGTGCAACTAACATCAACGCGAGAGTAGAAGGGAAGAGATAATGTCGAAAGATGATATTAAAGGGAGGTCGCCCTCAGGGCCTAAACCCTGTTGGGACATTGAGACTTGCGTGTGACACTTGTAAAGGCAAACCCAACACGTAGGGCCACACACATAAAACCTTCTGCACCGTGACGTAAACAGCAAACGAACACAGTGCCCTCAAGCCACAGGATTTTTCTCTCTCTTGAACCGTATCACCGTTTGTGAATGTGGACCTGTGGCGGTGTCGTAGTTGATACAACGAGAAAATTATTTACCCTTTTTTTCAGTACGGAAAAAAATTTATAGTGAATTTACGAATAGGGTCACGTTTGAGGGTTAGCAAGCGGGGGCGGTACCGCGTAAGGGGTCGTGAAAGACTACGTCGTAGGAGGGACCACAAGATTGCTCACGTTTTATCAGAGGCAATTTAGGTTGCAGTTTATGAACTAAAAGCTACATAAAGTACGATCGGATGATAAATTTCAACATTAGCAAAATGTGTGGAGGTTTGTTAGTCCATAAAAGGCACGTAGAGAACTCAACTTTCAGCTCAAGTTTTAGTCAGAACCAGAATTTATGATTTTAGCGCAACCCATTACACAATTTTATTGCTTAGCGTGGTTTCCTACTGGAAATTATTGAAGACTTCCTTTAAAGGTCATTTAACAATTTTGTGAACCAACTCCTCAATTTTTGGAAAATCGCTGTTCTAATTGTATCAAGTCCTTCACTAACATTCCCACCCATTGGCAACGAGAAACCATTGGAAAACCGGTCAAATCCGTGCGTTTTAAGGTTAAAATACTCCAATGTGCTGCAAAATCGGCTACATCCACTCGCCAGTGTTTTTCAAAACCGGTCATTCCCAAATCCACCCGGTAGCTGTAGTGTTCCTGCCTTCTATATCAAGTCTTGACGATAGTGTTGTTTACATCGAAGTAAAGGAAGTGCGTGTGGTAATTTTATCCCTATATAGAGAAATTTGTTTATATAAAGCCTGCAAATCAAGCAATTCGCCCCGACGAAGAGATTTTGGTTTATTATCTTCGATAATGAACCGTTGGAATCGACCAAAGAAAAACATTTTTTAACCCTCCCTCGTTTCCCTCGTCCCTGGTTTCAAGATACGTAGATTCAGAAAATCGAATTTAAAAAAACATCCGTCAGTCCGCCGTCCGCGGACCTTTGCCGTTGTGCTAAAATTACGAAATTTGGTTTACAGGTTCGGACCAGCCCCACAATGATCCTCGAAGCTTTCCGTAACCCTAGGAAATCATTGAAGACTTCTTACAAAGGTCATTTAACTATTGAAAATGATTGCAAGAATTAGTTATGAAAGAGTGCTGAATTAGGTGTGACCTAAAATGTCTACGAAATGAAACTGTTTTAGGAGGACGTATCGGAAGTGAATGGTATTGAAGGGTTGTTTTAGGTGGTTGAGGGCACCGTGAAGGGGCGGTCTTGTCCATACTAATTAGTGCAACGGAGCTGTGCCCTAGACAATTCCTACGAGCAAACTACCTGAGAGAGATGTAGCAGGATAGCACAGACAAGGTTAATCGCCCCTCCCACTGATATAAAGGCTCACTTCGCTGACAATTCCGCTTTCCCAGCCTCACGGTCCATCAGTCCTTAATAGCTTGAAATTCCCTGAGGCCCTTTTATGCGCAGTAGGTATGTGCTTTAAGGCCGCCAATCTAAAATTTACTTACATGAAGTTTCTCTTCATCAAAATAAGTAGGTAACTCGATGTCAAATTTGCAGAAGGTAGGGGAGGTTGGGGCATGAAAACCACAACTCCCCTCGTGGGACTTTCAACATGGAACAGGTTTTTTACGGGTTTTGAACAGTGGTTTTGGCGGTTTTTTTTCGGTTTCATAACTCGAAAAATTCATATAGAATGGTGTAGTTTTTAGTTCACATTTAGTTAGAGTTTATTTTTTAGAATTTTTTAAGACCATCCACAGCTTTGTACGACCAGCCGTTCGTTCACAATCATGGTTCAAACTAGGAGCAGATCGAAAATCGTCAACATGAGAGTGAATCCGAGAGGCAGCCTGTCGGGTCCATTTTCAAACTGGCTCAGCTGATTCAAACAGCACATGTTTTTCAAATATCGAGTTAATAAATAATATTTAATAATAATTATGAATAATGAAGCATACAAATTATTAATAACCAACAATAAACATTAATAATTTACACTACTTGATAATATTAAATATTATATAAATTTTAATAATAATTAATGACGATTCATAATAAGAATTAATCTATCCTTCAGTTTTCGATTTTCTGAATCTACTATGAGTCTCTTGAAACGTAAACCAACAAATTTTGAGGGGGGGGGGGGGTTAAAAAATTATTTCTTTGGTCGATTCCAATGGTTCATTATCGAAGATAATAAACCAAAAATGAGTCATAGGACATTTTTAGACACAAATTAGTTGTAGAATTCACCCCCGTACGGGATGACCGGCCTGTGTATGTCCCCGTCTTTATGAGACGCGATTCATACGGAGGTACCGAGTTTGACCAGAACTCCTCTTATACTCCGTATGGGCGCGGCCGACATATCAGAACGCTCAGATCAAACGCGGCCGACAAATCAGACGCTCTGATCACACGTGGCCGACATATCAGGACGTTCAGATCAGACGCGGCCGACAAATCAGACGCTCCCCTTTCGGAAAGATACGGTGCCTCCCTCTAAGAGGGATTCGGTTCTCCAAAGTGTTTGGTGTTTGAAGGATTTGGTGTTCGTCGCCACCCGCCGCCTTCGGTGTCCCCCCCCCTCCCCGGCCTTGATGTTCGAAGTTTTTGACCCCTCAAACGATTCTGCGTCCCTACCCCCTCCATCCCGGTTTTGACCCGTCAGAAGGATTCTGCGTTCCCCCCCTCCCATAGGCAACGGTATTTGACCCGTCATTTTATGTTACTAACCTCCTATAAACCTCCTACAACCCCACAAGTAAACAAGTAACCGCTGGCCAGATAAGCCAAGGAGGAATGGACAAAACGTTAACCAGTTTTATCCAATTCTGTACACAATATCCTTGTGAGTCCCAAATTTGAACAAAATAGATGTTGTCGTGAGCTGGAAAAACCCGCTGATAATTTTTCCGCAAAGGTTCTGCGCTGATCAAACGTCTGTTTACATCAAGACTGATGTGAACAGAACACTGATTAAACAGGACGTTGATCAGAAGTGAAGTATGAGTTTCAAAACGAAAAAGTTCATTTCCATGAAAATAAATAAAATACTCTGTTGACTGGTATCGGCTGTTACACCATCATTAGTACAACTCAGAATGTCTGGGTATCTGGCTAAGAACCATGTGCAAGGTTACTTACGAGGAGCTTGACAAGTACCTAACTGCTTGTTTGGTACTTGTTGGATCGGGGAATGAACGAAAAACTCTGCAAATTCTTGACACAACGGTTCATTATCTTCTTTGTACAGATCACCCTTCTGTTTAGAATCTAAACTTTAGATCACTAGGTCTAAATGTCTAGATCCTAAATGTTAGATTAATTATTATTATGAATTATCACTAATTATTAATAATTTTATCAAGTACCCAGTGAAATTATTATAATTTATTGTTAGGTATTAATCATTTGTATTTATTATTAATAATTATTATTATTAATTATGATTAATTAATACTTCATAATTCTGAGGTTTTTAATACTATGTCGGTAATAATTTTTCTATAAAAGAAGTATTAACAATTAAAGTATTAACCTACCAACAAACATTCGAAATTACCTTCATTTCCGTAGCACGAAACGCACCTCAGAACAACAAACTCGACATCACTTAAGCCATATGATGTACCAAAGAGCTTGTTAGTATGAAAATGGACCTGTATTTCAACAGTTTGATACACGATCGTGTTGTGAGGCACAATCTTTGAGCCCTCATTGTGAACGAACGGCTGGTCGTACAAAGCTGCGGATGGTCTTAAAAAATTCTACGGAACAAACTCTATCTAAATATGAAATAAAAAACATACCGTTCTATATGAATTTTTCGAGATATGAGATTTTCAAATTTTCAAAATTCGTTTTGAACCCCTTCCCCTTGACCTAGGGTTCTGAAAAGTTTCGAGGACCATTGTGGGGTTGGTCGAAACCCATAAAAAAAATTTCGTAATTTTAACTCAACGCTAACTGGGCAAAGTGGCGCGGACGGACGGATTTTTTTTTATTCGATTTTCTGAATCTACGTATCTTGAAACGTAAACCAACAAATTTTGAGGGGGGGTTAAAAAATTTTTTTCTTTGGGCGATTCCAATGGTTCATTATCGAAGATAATAAACCTAAAATTCAACGAAAAGACTCGAAGAAAAGACTCGAATGTGTGAAAATATAGGTACAGTCCATTTAGAAGATAGTAGTGGGCTATAAGTATTGAAAGGTGATTGTGGGATGAAATGTGCAGGATAGACAGTAGGAAGCTCAAGGTTAAGATGAGGAAACATAGGGATGATCATAGGCTTATAAGAGGGAGACAGGCATTTAAGGATCATATATTTGGAGAAGACCACAGAATCAATTACGGAGCACATATGATTTGAGAAAAACCAATCAGTTGTAAGGGCGCAAAAATTTAAATCAGAGGATTCACCATTTGGGCTTCTTTGTCAATGATATAAGTAAAATTAGGCATTTCCCCCTTGAACTGATTCATAGCCAATCAGGAGCCCCCTTTCACTTTTCACTTTCACTCACTCCATCCTCAATTTATGTTGTACTGATGATGGAGTACAATGTTGTATTAAATACAACAGTGAATTTTACTATCGTGGAAATAGACTTTCTCGCTTTGAAACTCGTCTTTATTTCTAACGATGGAATTCCACTAGTTCCCCACCCACCTTACGTTATCTTAGAGCATTTGGTTTTACGGTCGTGTTCAGTGAGTTTTATGTGGATAATTCCAATATTACTAGAAAGACATCATCATTGACTGTATAAATACTGATTGTTCTCTTACTTCCGCAATTTCCACTCATATTACCCCTCTTCCCCAACAATATTATTCCACACCACACCCGAACCCATATCCCAAAACCCCAGCCACGTATCTAATAGCCTCCCTAGAGGAGAACCAAAGGGCGATCCCGGTAATAAAAACACTGCTCCAGTACTCTCTATTTCTTTTTTCTTCTTTTTTTTCTTTCTTCGTTTCTTTTCTCTCCCTCCAATCTTCATGATTTTCCGAGATTTCCTCCGGCACTTTTGTGGTAACCCAGCCCCGCCCATGTTCCCCTGAAACCGTTGTTTTTCCTTCTCCGAATGAAGTGGACTTTTCCTCCCACATTTACGGTAATTTAAAAGGATTGAATTAAAGGAAAAACGTGTATACGAACAGAGGTTTTGTTGTTTCCTTTTGTTTTCTCTCCGCAATATTTTCTTTGTCTCTCCATTCATTTTACTTTAAACGACCAATACAGACCTCTGTGATGAAAAGTAAAACGGGTTCTAAATGACAAAGTATCCACCGTAGTATAAAACAGCTTTGGAAATACTTGGAATCATAATTGCACTCTACGGTTTCCTACCAAGTCCCACAGGTGCTTCGACTTCTAGTTTCATCGTGGTTGAGGAGGGAGAGAAGATGAGTCAGTTTTAGAGACTCAATCAGCTGATTGGGGCTGCACTTGAATTTCTCATTATATTCAGCGTAAACTTCATCACTGCAGAGGGATAATGATTCCTAAGTATCTAATTTGATCGATAAAATCTAATTGGACAATTCTACAAACCCCGTTTCAGTGTCAATGGATTCGACGCTTCAAGTTCTCTGTAGTTAATTTCATTATTCAAATTAAACTGGTAGTACACGTCCCTCGAACAAAACCACACCTGGTGATTATATCTATAAAATCGAATGTCTGTCTGTCTGTCCTCATAGACGATTGAACCGCTGAACCAATTTTGACAGGGATTGCTCCATTGTGATGAGAGTTCCCGGAATGGTTATAGGCTATGGTAGAATCTCCGAAACTTATTTTTCGACGTGAACGGGCCTTTCCTTCGCGTCGTCGCCCGGGTAAGCGATTTCGTAACTACAAACGTCTTAGAAACGTTTGCAGACGGTACAAATTTCCGTGAAACAAAGATTGTGACGGTTTTTTGCGCAATTCCCGTGGTGGTAGAGACTTGAAATTTGTCATGAAATTACTTAAAAATTTGATCAGCTGAGTGGCTCCTACAGGTTATTGCTATGCTATTCACCCTATGAAGCTGTAATTTGGCAAGTAGCCTCCTTGGTACTCGACTTTAAAAATTTTGGACCGAGAACAATGGAAATTTCGAAAATTCGCTAAAATCTCAAGAAGTTACTTTGAAGATTTGATACATTCATGATTTTGAATTTATAAATAAATTCAAAATGATCAAATTTGATCATTTGACCAAATCCCAGTAACACAGAAACATTGATTTACCTGATCTGTGAGTCAGTCTGTACGCAGGCGAACTCTTTGTTTTTATGGCGAGAAAACTCTAAAACTAACGTCCTCAATCGGTTCGGCGAGAAATTTGATATGTACGTCCACCTCTAACTAAATTTGGACAATAAATGAGTTACGTCATGTTGCCCCTCGGTTTTGCCCCTTTGTTATTGGGAAAAAGATTTCGAATTAACCACGAATGGCAAGTAACTTGCAACAGTAATTTGCAGCCGTAACTCTTTGGTGAGAATACAGATTTTTTAAGTAGCATTATGGATTTAAACATGGCTATAAGAGCGAATTTTCGAAGAAATAATTGGCTTTGTGTAAAATGTCTCCACTAAAGAACATGATGTTCATAAAGAACATCTCAAGTATCAACCACGTTTCTTCATCTTCAAAGTGCTCCAGTTTGAGAACGGATTAGGATAATATATTATGGGGATTCACAAGTCGATTTCCTTAGTACGGCGTCAGCTCTCAAGTTGAGTTAAGGTCGAACGAGCCGAGTTAACAAGACGTTAGAGGTGATAACCTGCCAACAGACTTTGAGAAAAGTTGGTTTCACTGAGATCCGATCAGAGGCAACGCCAAGTTCTACCGCGAGTCCCTCGATTCAAGTAGTTTAAAGAGAGGCGGCGTGAATAAACACCCCGATCCTCGTACGAAACACTTGAGGAATTCAAAACACCAACTTGAAGACGAGTTGTTTTTCTTAAGAACCAAAACGGTGGCGGGTTACGAACCAATTAGGTATTACAGGAACCAACTGTTACGAGGCGTCAAAACTAAAACTAAAAGAGCCCTAATTTTCAGAGCAATTTTTCGACCAAAACGTCCAAAATATGTTTATACATTTTTTGTTTTTTTTATCGATTCTGATTCATCAACATTCGTTCTTTTCGGTTACCAATTGATTAAAATATCGAAAAACCGAAAAACCCGAGACAACTTTGAACCAAGAAAAGGGCCTTTAACTTTCTACTTCCCCCTCGTTCTGACAGACGTGGAATAAGTTAAGGGCCCTATTTCGAATATCCGTGTTTCTCGTCAGTTAAAGTTTGTTTTCCCGCCAGCTTTTGTAAATAAATACTACTGAAAGTTGTACTTTATTTCCATATTGTTCGTATAACTTGGAGAAAAAAAAAATTGAACCAAAATCACTAGAAAAACGTGAACTACACACGTTTGGATATTCCCAAACTTTGAACGTTATTTACTCGAAATATTACTATTCCGGAAACCACTTTTCTCCAGCGTAAAACATCTATAACTCTTCGAGGAAAAATCGTTAAAACATTCTGTAAAATCCAGCGTTTTCAGAATGGTTTTAGCTTTCAGAAAATATTAGCATCTTAGTTTTGACGGAATATAAGTCAAGTAAATAATGTTTCCGTGTAAGGCCACTTTACAAATCCGCCAATCCCTTAGTGTACAAAAAAATCATATTGCCAAAGTTTACATTCACAACGGAACGGTTCACATTTCTGTCTAGTCCTTTAAATATACAAAACTAGCCATATTACCGGGCGTTGCCCCGATCGGGGTGCGTAAATAACTCAGTGTATTGATAAATCATCTTGACAACTGATAAACCACACAATACGCCCTTTCCTAGTTACGCAATTGTTTACGCATGAAATTAGCTTTGTGAGCCACTCAGATGATCCCTATGCTGCTTAATGCTAGAATTTCGGTAAAATCGTCATACCAAATACCTACCAACCTGAATTCACTGCCAAAGACACCAACAAGCATTCCAGACGATTATTCTTGATAGAATTGAGATGAGACGTTCAAATTTGCACAAAAAATCTGTCTTGGCAATCGAAAGGCTAAGTTCTTGAATGGGCAGAATACACTCTTAAAGAATACACTTTAAGGGGTATCTTAAGGGGGAAAAATTACCCATAAATTCCCAAAACGAAATAGTCTGACAAGCGACACCTTATTTTAAATTTTTTTCTACGCTTAACACGATGGTGGAGTCAAGATCGGAGGAAAAATCAAATATTATTGAATTGGAAAAAATATCGAATACCTACCTTACTACTCACTAGATAATAATAATAATGATAATGATTTATTGGTACAA
Source organism: Stenodema calcarata (assembly GCA_963920205.1). Taxonomy (NCBI): domain Eukaryota; kingdom Metazoa; phylum Arthropoda; class Insecta; order Hemiptera; family Miridae; genus Stenodema; species Stenodema calcarata. The sequence goes on along the minus strand of OY986061.1, from coordinate 20,524,983 downwards.
AGGACAGTTTTAATTACACCTCGCATACCAATCTACAATGAAACGTTTTATACGTTTATACGTTTTATTGTAGATTATCTATATACGTTTTATGTATACGTTTTGTTGTAGATTATCTATATACGTTTTATGTATACGTTTTGTTGTAGATTATCTATATACGTTTTATGTATACGTTTTATTGTAGACATTATCTTGTGTGTACAGAAGATAATAACTAAAAATAGCAAGAGTCTGAAGGGCGTAAAAGAAAGCCTGGTGGGCACGAGAAGAGCCTGGAGGGCATCAGAGAGTTCCTGAAGGGCGAAAATTCAATTACTGACACAATAACATGAAGTGGGAGTAAACTAAGATATAAAACATGACGAAAATACAGGATATGAAAAGAGGAAAAAATATGACGGAAAAGATGAGGGAAAGAGGAAGATTAAAGAAGAAAGTTGAAAGAGTACCGGATATCGACGGAAATGTTCTATTCGGATACCTATGTTCTAATTTTAGGTCATTCCCGTTTGAATACTTTATCCGATAAGGCAGAAAGTAGGTACGCAATACCTGTATATTATGGATGTACGAATTATGACATCGAGCAATGACGTCACAGCGTATATGGTGAAGGGGGTGGTTATGACCATGCGGGGAGTGGAAGGAATGGCAAGAGGTGAAGTGGATGACGTCAGGGGGTGGTCGGGTGGTACGTTTCAGCAAATGAGTGAGCGGGGTTCGGGAATGGTGCTGAATTTGGATGACGTCATTGGACCACCCGACCCCCCTGACGTCATCCACTTCACCACTCGCCTTTCCTTCCACTCCCCGCATGGTCGTAACCACCGTTCACCATTCACGCTGTGACGTCATTGCTCCAGTATCATAGAAATCACACTACTCTGGTATCGAAAGAAATACTCGATACCAAAATTACTCGGTATCGAAAGAAAATATTGATAGATATTCGTATCAATAGATATCGCACGTCACTAGATTTGCATGGGCATGTAAGCTGGCCTTTAGGGTATCACATCGTTAGTAATCGCATATCCCTCCCACGTATTTCGGTCACTATTTAAAAATTTCATTAGTTTGAAGGTTTGATACGTTTTTGACTTGGAATTTATTTGAATGTTTGACAAAATCCCAGTGATATAGAAATATTTATTTACCTGATCTGTGGGTCAGTCTGCAGGCAGACGAACTTGAAATATACATGAAAGCTGAACCCACAATGTAACATAACTTGTTGGACGTCCACGAACAACTAAATTACGCACTCTACATATTTTTTCAATCATATCATCGCCCCGCTATAAAATGGATGAAAAAACTGCCAATGATGAAGTATGGAAGTCCACCGGTGCAGAAGGAAAGGGGGTTCTTTTTAAAAAGTATAATGATTGAATTGAAAACAGAATATTTATGTAGGGCCCGAAACCCGAGAACGGGAACATTCAATAGCGTCCTACGCCCTCAGGATTTCATTCCTCGTTCGGGACGAAAAAAAGAAGGCAGAATTGTTTTTTGTAAGCCGCCAAAAACTTGACGTTTCCGCGTTTCAAATTGATTTATCGTTCAAAAAACACATAATGAAGACCAAAATACGCTCCGACTTTATGTTCATTCATCAAGTACGCTTTTCCTCGGTCAATATTTCTAAAAGCGTGTTGTAAACACAGAGGGAAGTTGGGCATTAGCTCACGGATGGTCTCATAGGTTTCGTAGCAGAATTCCAGGGAGGCCCATGTAATTATCTTCTTTACGTGGACACAATAAGTACTTATTCATTCATATAAGTGCTCAGTTTTCATATGGGTCATTCTCCCGGAAACCGACATTTTCAAATCTCAATACTAAAAAAAAAAATAAAAATGTTTCAAACCTTTTGGAATACGGGTGGGGGTTTATAGAGAAGCCGAATAAAAAAAATCTCTCCTTCATGATTCAACGATCGGTGAGGACAAGATAGTGAATCATATCTAAAACTAAATACTTGCATACGAGTCTGCAACACATTGGGACATTTTATGTCAATATTAATAATATCCAATCTTAATAAACCGTTCATTAACAAATTTATTTTTTATCACATTGATATGGTCGTGTCAGTTAGAACAAATGTCACCTACGTCTGTGCTCTGTACGCTGATTTCATCGAGAGCAGTTGCGTCCGCGTGTTGATGCGAATGATAGGACGGTGCTCCGACCTATGTAGTACATATTATTTTAATGAAAACAGAAATGTAGGTAACCTCAACCTCAAGCAATTGATCACAAAACAAGCGGCAGTGTTCACTATATCTATTTATAACATAAAAATATATAATATTCTGACATAATATTATTATAAGTCTGACATAAATACCAAGAACAAAATTTGCGTATTTAATTCGCAAGAAAATTTCTTGCGTATTAAATACGCAAATTTTGTTCTTGGTTCGCATTTAATGCGTTATAATTCGAGAGCGTTCGATCGAATGGAGAAAAATTTTGTCCGATGAAAACTACAGAAGTTTCATTTCCCTAGCAACGGCTTGGTTGTAAGTGAAAAACTAAATGCTTGCATACGAGTCTGTATGTACGTCTGCATACGATTTTTGTCTCCATCATCAGGGAAGTAGTTGAATAGTGTACAAGGTGGAGTTGGACTCCAACGTGGGAAGCTATTGCCTCCAGATCACAGATACTAGTTAGTAGAGCGAACTCTACTGGATAGTAGAGTGAACTCTACTCTTCTGAACATGAACGTATAGGAGGAGGGTGTATTGCTTACACTCTACCACTCTACTCTACCTGTTACTGAAATAGTGTAATTTAGCCTTTAGAGCTACTCAGACGTCGTTTTGACGTACATAGATCAGACGCTACTCACACTAAGTGTGAGTAGCTCTGAGCGTCTAATCAATGTACGTCTAACCTAGTGCGTCAAATCGACGTGTGAGCGCCTGATCTATGTACGTCAAACCTTGTGCGTCAAATCGACGTGTGAGCGCCTGATCTATGTACGTCAAACCTAGTGCGTCAAATTGACGCGTGAGCGCCTGATCTATGTACGTCAAACCTAGTGCGTCAAATCGAAGCGTGAGCGCCTGATCTATGTACCTCAAACCTAGTGCGTCAAATCGACGTGTGAGCGCCTGATCTATGTACGTCAAACCTAGTGCGTCAAATAGACGCGTGAGCGCCTGATCTATGTACGTCAAACCTAGTGCGTCAAATCGAAGTGTGAGCGCCTGATCTATGTATGTCAAACCTAGTGCGTCAAATCGACGCGTGAGCGCCTGATCTACGTACGTCAAATTGCTGTTTTTACAGTTACTGTTGGTGCCAAATTTCGTTTTAGCGTTGTTTTCCCTTTGTTAATCGGTTCGACGTTCATCTCGTCGTTCGCTCCATTGGTACGTTTGAATTGTTCATACTTTTTGCGACGAGAAAGGAGTATCGACAACAAATTTTTCGAACTCTTCCAATTCCATATCATCAAATAAAATCACAACACTATTGGTTAGTAATTAATCACTTTAAAACCAATTACACAAATACACAAATAAAATATGTAAGATTCGGAGCACACATGTATTCACACTGATGGCTAAATCAAAACTAACAATAACAAAACAACGAATTCCAGTTTCCTACACGACCAACTTTGTTTGGATGTAGTATTATTTTAATGAAAACAGAAATGTAGGTAACCTCAACCTCAAGCAATTGATCACAAAACAAGCGGCAGTGTTCACTATATCTATTTATAACATAAAAATATATATAAGTCTGACATAAATACCAAGAACAAATACGCAAGAAATGCGGTATAATTCGAGAGCTTTCGATCGAATGGAGAACGATTTTCGTCTGATGAAGTTTCATTTCCCTAGCAACGGCTTGGTTGTAAGTGAAAATTATCGTAAAATGTAGGTAACGCTTTTCGAGGACACTTTTTCGTGACAGTTTTGGTTTATCTTCGATTTTATTTTAATGTGCCAAAGCAAAGACATAAAATGTCAAAAAGTAGGTAGGTACTTACACTCAGGTAACCATAGGTAATGATTATTCATACCTATCCACTCACGAATACGAGTACTAATTATTTTGAAGGAAAAAAATAAAAATGAAAGGTAGGTAACATAACGCGGCTCGGAAAACGCTCCGGACATCAAAATGTCGCTTTCCCATATTGTCATGTTATCATATCTTCATATTATACCAGTTCATAGTACACTGGCATGAATTTGGTGTAGAGAGGCTTTATGTTTGTTTTCTTCATTATATAAATTGAATGGAAATCACAATGCTCTTGACGATTTATCTCCCTGCCACGGGCTGTGTCCATATTGGGGGAATTAATTTCTATGTAGAGGAAACTGTGGCCTGTATTTATTTTGCACATGTATACATTCATTTCACTTCATTCCAATTCAATTAGAATCAGCCGTTTGCTACATCTGAAAATCAGGCGGACATTTTGACTCAACTTTTCTCTTTTCTCAATCAATCTAAATGAACCCAAACGAAATTCGCCCATACAGTTCATCGACTTATTCTTGCACTGGGAAAGTTTCGTCGGACAATTTAAATTTTCATCATATCCCCTAATTTCCCGCTATGCTTCCAAGCAGCATTGGTTTTGAAGGCCTATTTTCAATTGTAAAGTAAGGACTATGTAAGTATGGGCTATGTTGTGGCGTCACATTTATTAGCTCTCCCTGAGAAGATTGGCATCATTTGCGGTTATCATAACATTAATGATAACGATAAAAGTATGTATAATAAAACGTGGAGTGGATCATCTTCGGCGACTCATCATGGCTGAACACAAATTTGTAATAAGTTTTTATTCTTTATTTCATCCATTATTACTGTTTTAGAGTACATTACATCTCTATCTATGAGGAAAACATGAGATATATATTTTCCTCCAAGAAAATATATAAATATAGGTCGTTTTAGAGGGTTTGATGCTTCAGAGCAACCTTGGGCATTTATGGTAAACAACATTTCTTACTTATAAGCATATAATCAACACGTTTCCAGGCGACTTTTAGCTAAAACATTTTTATCAAATCTCTGTTTTTTAAGGAAATTCTAATAATTACGTATATAACTGTTATTCGTTTTGCTCTTTATAGAGGAAGATATTCAGAAGTCGAGGGGAACGCATCCTCTCTCTAGTCCCTGTACCGAACGCTCAAAGTGAAGAGAATGACCAATTTTCGATTTTACAAACAACAATAATTGTTTTGATGATGACCAACTACCTAATGAAGTAATTATTGAATATTACGAGTCATTATTCAATATATTTGTACCATTAAACCATTTACTTCATAATTTTTTATAATACCTCATTACAATTGACTGAGAAAAACAATTGCTTCTCGAAATTCGTTGGTATTGCGTTTCGTTTTGGTTTATTCCAATGTTCTCATTAAAAATAACAAATCACAACGTTCGTACCGGGGCCTTGCACCTTTAAAATTGACCGGGAACAATGAGAATTGGCAAGCGAGTTCGGATGAGGCCGATGATGATTCTTTGAACTATTCATAAACCGAGGTCAATAGGAAAGGGGTGAAAAATGGGGGTTGAATTGTTCACAATTCCATTTGTGGAATATTGTAAATTGAACGGTATCATTTTGGTTTTTTAATACAAATTTGATTGAGTATTGTGTCAAGACCGCCCGAAGGGCTTTGTATCGAGAGACAAAGGAACAACATGAGGGTATATCGAGTGGTAAAACGATCGATGTTCACAATTTATACGTTGCTCTCCTCTGTTCACTATTTGATTTATTGATTTTATAAGTTTTTAAACTCTCACACTCCTTTGGCTGCAAAGATATCTGCTCTGGTATTGACACTTAGGGGTTTGTTTACAACGATTACCTCTGTGAGAAATTATAATTCTTCCCCCATAGTGAAGCGAGTTACCTCCCATTCAGCAATAACAGTGTATAATTATTTATTATTAGATTCAAGAATTCCGGTTTTTTGCGACTTGGTAATTCTCTACCAGACGCTCCTGCACGCTGCCAATAAGGTTTTGCTCATTTGACCAAAATTGTGGTTTGACCATTTCTTCTCACTTCATCCAATTTTAGTCATTAGTTAGGCTTAACTTCAAGTTATTTTTAGCAAATTTTCGAAGAAAAGGTTTTTCCATAATTTTTGAAACCCAGATTTTCGAGAAAATTTTTTTTTTTTTATACCAAAATCCGTTTCAGACGATCCTGAAACCGAAAGACACTAAATATTAGTGTATAGATACTAAATATATTATAAATACCTATATGTGTGTGTGTCATTAGAATTGAGATGAAAATTCCCAAATTTGCGCAAAAAATATGTCTTGGCAATCGAAAGGCTAGGTTCGTAGATGGGCATAATCGAGGGAAATTTTAAGGAAGGAAAAATTACCCGTAAATTCCAAAAATGTAACAGTCTGACAAGTGACACATCATTCCAAAGATTTTTTAACGCTGAACTCGATGGTGAGGTCAGAATTGCGATATCTTGTTGCGTTCTCAAACTTGAGCATTTTGAAGATGGAGAAACGTGGTTGTTACTTGAGATGTTCTTTAAGGTTCATTTCCTCTAATCTGATAACGGAATGAGATATCGCAATTATAACTTTACCATCGGGTTCAGCGTTGAGTAATCTTTAGACTGATGTGTTACTCGGCAAAAAATGGAGACAAAATTGGTCTTAAACCAGTAAACTTTTACATAAAACTAGCTATTTCTTTGAAAATTCGCTCTTACAGCCGTGCTGCATGACTGTAGATTTTTATGAACGAGTTCATGGCACACATGCAGCTCTAAGCCAAACCCTGTGCTCCTACCTTGTGTTTATATATCTTTATAGGAGGACGGGAAATTCTGAACAATAAGACAGACTCGACAATCCCGACCCGGTGAATGCCCGTTGAAGTTGTATGGAAAAATCTCCTAATCCTCCGTTTCCTCGACGTATGCAGATTATTTCGACCACTGAGCGGATTCAGCCCAACACCCTCCGGACCTACGTTTTGAAACAATATGCTCGTTTTCAAGGGAGCTTATACCGCACGCGGCCGAGGGCAAAAACTCGTTTTTCATTTTAGTCGGATATCACAAACATTGAGTACCGAGGGAAGAATTGTTCCCCTCACAGATGGATATCCCTTAAATTCCCACAAGTAGAATTAATTAGGAAACAATTTTTTCTCATTGTATTTTTTTTTAGTAAGGGCTTAAATAATCGAAAATGGCTTAAGTTTGCACAATTTCAGTTTGCAGCAGAAATTGGAGGGATATTGCTTGGAAGGCACGCTAGGCATTCCCGTTACACAAAAAGAACCCTGTACTAATAAGGCATTCCCGGTATACAAAAAGAACCCAGTACTAATAAGGCATAATTTTTTACTTTGGCCATTTTTTTCAAGTATTGTCTTAAAAAATCAGATTTTATATCAGAGGTTGCAAATTTAACGTTGTTTCTAACGGTATCCTCAACTTTTATTTTACATATTAATTTGAGGGTGTTTAAGCCGTTTTACTGAGACAAGGTCAAAAACACGAAAAAATCTTAAATGTGAAAAAAGTTTGTTTTTCAGTTGAGTAATGAACAAATTTTGGTAAGTAAACCAAAATAAATTTTTGTAAACTCTATTTTCTGTACTAACCTTTGACAATTAGTGTTCCGAATATGAGGTTTGGGTCGACGAGGTCCGGACTTTTCTGGTAGTAGTGAAGGAACGAAGTGATCGAGTCGAGGAGCGGACCGTGATCGGGGGCTGAAGACGCGACGGCGAAGAGAGCGACGAGAGGCGGCAGTGCGGAGGCGGCGAGATGCATCGCGGGCGGTGGAGGCGGCACAACTGACGAACACAACTGACGACCGGTGGTGGTGGCGGTGGTGGGAAGGTGGTGGTCCGCGGATGTTGCGGCCGAACTCCCCCCCCCCCCCCCCACAGGACAACACCACCGCTAGCCCATGCCAAGGGCCGCCACAGGTGGACCGCGAACCCCCTCACCCTCCCCCTCATCCACCCTCTCATTACCTGCCTGTGGTGGACTTGTAGGTGGGCCGTCTCTTGGTCTTTTGGGAGCTCGTACCAACGACTACCTTCAACGCGGAGATAACAACACGTACGGAATAAAGTTCACTTCATGAACTGAAACGAGGTTAACTCAACCTTCAGGTGTAGAATTTCTCAAACTATTACTGTAGCGAACTGTTACTGTTACTATTACTATGCCGGAAACGTACGGTATGAGAACTTGATGAATAACAGTAACTTCGAAGAATCAACACATCCTACAACAATGCTAACCATTTCAACAATTTCCAACCAGAACCAATGTATCAATAACAACAGCCAACAACAAAAACCCAGTCATGCAGCAAGGCTATAAGAGCGAATTTTCGAAGAAATAACTACTTTTATGTACGATTTGGTGTTTGGAACACCTCATTCTCAATCATTATTTGCCAAGTAACACAGTTTATAGATTTTTCAACGCTGAACACTATGATGAAGTCAGAATTGCGGTATCTCATCAACACAACGGTCACTCGTCAGACTGTATCATGTTTGGTATTTATGGGTAAAATCTCCCCTCTAAAACTCACCAAAACCCGCTTAGAGTGGCCCGATAGTGCCCTTCTACGATCTTAGCCTCATAATTTCCTAGACAGATTGTTAGTGCAAATTTGATCCATTTATGTATTTCTTGAATCTAAATAATAAACGTAATTATATTAATATTAATATATTTTCGGAAGAGAATTCAGGATGGCCTGGAATGGATTTTGGTACACCTACAATAATTATTTTTTCAGAAATTCGAGTTTCAAACATTTTGTACCGAGAACAATTATTATAGCTTCCGCTTCTTCAAAAATTCGCTAAAAGCAGATTGGCATTTTGGCATGCAGGTAACGATACATGAGCTTCAATTCTGCCAAATTCGCTCTATATACAAAATTCACAGTCATGCAGCATGGCTGTAAGAGCGAATTTTTGAAGAAATAAACGGTTCTATGTAAAGCGTCTCCATTTTACTGGTTTTATAACCAATTTTGTCTCCATTTTTTTGCCAAATAACACATCAGTTTGTAGGTTTTTCCACGCTGAACACAATGTTGAAGTCAAAATTGCGATATCTCATTCCGTTATCAGAATGAAGCAGATGAAAAGAACATCTGAAGTAAAAACCACGTTTCTTCACGTTAAAATGAGGTGTCACTTGTCCGACTTTCACTTTATGGGAATTTATGGGTAATTTTCCCCCCTTAGAAGTCCCCTTGATCCCCTTAGCCTTAGCCTTGAGTGGCCCTTAGCCTTAACGTACTTAGCCTTAACTAAGCCTTAACTTAGCCTTAACGAACTTAGCCTTTTGATTGCCAAGGCAGATTTTTTGTGCAAATTTGAACTTTTTATCTCAGTTCTATCGAGACTTTTCGTCTGGAATGACACATAAATATAACTATATTTATAACTAAATTTAGAGACGATTTTTGTGTTCCTTGGGTATTTTTGAAAAATTTCACAGGTACCAGAGGTAGATGGACACACCCCGAGTTCTGCCCGTCAGTGACGGGCCCGACAGCTAGTTTTCAATAACGAACCATTTGAATCGTTCGAAATAAACCAGAGCATTCCAACCCACCTCATGATACGTAAAATCATAATATCAAATTGAAGAAAACAGCGTGATATTCCTTCCTAAGAGTCGACAACTGACTTAGAGACTTAGATAAATACTGAAATGTGAACTTAGATATGATAAGTTCACTTGAATTTGTAAATCGTACTTGACTCGAGCTGTCATCAAGTACCAAGATCTGTGCCCTTTTGGTTCTATGGTAGGTAGTATAGTATTGAAATGATAGTTTTTCTCACTGCAATTATCATTTTTAAACAGATGTAGGTCAATTTTTATTGAAAATGACTCCATTTATTTGGTAACATCTTTATTAAAAGTACATTCAGTCATATCAAAGGACAGGACGTTATATTAGGGGTGGCTAAGAGTTCAGCGAGCGAAGAGACAATCCGTGTGGAATGGGTGGATGTAGGAACCAGCCACACATCCTTCGACCCCTTTCCCGAGTTTCGTACACTTTCCGTTGATGCGCTTCGTCTGAAAAAGATTTAAACGTAAAATTACCCGAAAAGCAGAACATTTTAGTTACAACCACGACTCCATCTTATTCATTGGTATCAACGCTGAGGTTGCCGAATTTCAAGTCATTTTGAAATTTTCGTGAGTCCTGGCGTGTGTTAAGGGCACCCAAGAAAAAGAATGACTTTTTGGACAAATAATGTGAATTTGAACAGAAATGTGGAAATGAGATCCTCCAACGGGCATCTTGACATCAGGAAAAACTGCTGGTTAATTCAATCAATCAATCAATGGGGTTTTTTAAGAATAGTGGAATGCACAGTACGGAGTGCATAGTAATTAGTTGCAAAGTTGATCCCTATAGTCCTTGGGATTCAAGTTGATACACCTTGAATACTTGAGGACTCCACAAGGTACTACATACTCCACAGGTCAGGCAGTTTGCTAGGAAAGAGGCCAATCTAAGAAAAAATGAGAGCGCAAAAACGAAGCATTCAGCAGTAGAGCCCAAAAACCCCCATTCCAGCAACGGTACTGGGCATGGGTACGTTCGAAGTGAGACCCCAAATTGTTTCCAACGAAGGAGGCAGCAGTGTGGGGGTAACCCCACAGAACACCTGTTGAATTAATTGTTGACTTAGAAAAGTTGTTGTTAAGTTGAATTGTTCTGAAATAGATCGGTCTTGTTATTCTTGTGACTACGGGTCGTTTTATTACAATATTACCATGTTTAGGAATTCAAAGTACGAGTAGTTGGGTTCAACATAAAATCAATACAACGGAAAATAGGTGTATGTGAAATACCGGGAAGGGGTTTATTTCGAATTTACGACTGGGGGGGCACCCTTGGCCGGGGCCTGCAATATTTTGATTCGCATTGCAATAAGACAGATGTCGCGTTGGACACCCGTCAGCGGGCAAGAGCAAAAAACAAATCAAAATGGAAGATTGATGAGGACGGATTTAGAGCACGGTTGTCAACTGAAACTGAGTTACGAGTGTGGGAGAGAGTTGGGTAAGGGATGAGTCGTATACAGGCCGAAATCCCGTGCACATAATACTGTCCGAGCCAAAATACGCTGATAGCAATAACCGGGTTGTACATTAAAGCGCGATGGGGCGAATCAAGGCCCAAGTAGTGGTCAAGTCAAGGCTGAAAATAACTTTTGCTACACGTGCGGTGAGATTCAACTGTGTGGTGTGTGTACGTAACGTGTAAGTCCGGAGGCTAAGTTACCATATATTTGCATGCAAACTGTTGGAATGGTTGGTTTTGTGGGCTTTTACTTAATGAGGTAAATTAATTTAAATTTAACTTAAATTTAGTTTTATAGGCCCGTTCATGTATTTCCCCAAACTGTAAGAGTCAAGTTGTGGTCCCATTCAGGATTTTAGGGTGAATTTAATGATACTGAATCTTTGTATGCGAAACGTCCGTTAGACAAGTAGATAACATCAAGCCGTCATATTGTTGGTCTCCTCCCGAGTGAGCTGCCAAAATGAATCCCGTCTTCCCACCAACGCCGCGGTTTGATTTCATTTCTTCTATTATTAGAAATACGGGGAGGGAAGAATTGTTGTTCAAAAGGGTCAGACGTGGTCTGAACGGCCCCGAGCGGACCGAAAGTGCAATGTGACTAACGGCTGACTAACGACCGGCAAACTTTATATTTGAATAATAGAAGGCACAGGTAGGGAATGCCATTCTTTAAATGGGACGTTGAGAGGAAGCCACGAGAAATCTTCCGAATTTTAGACGATCCGTCAAAATCTCGGCTGCGGAATTATTTGGCGAGTGGTTTCTTACACTTCGTTTTACTGCTAGAAGCCAAAATGTTCGGATATCATGTCCTCGTTGGAGGTTTCCAACAATCATTGGCCGCTTAGTGACGGCTGTTGGACGTTTTCAGTCTGTAATTTTCACCACCGTCCTTAAAACAGGTCGGTGGACCAGTTTCAGAACCGCTAAGTGAACTGATACTGAGGCTGTTTGAAGTTTCTGGTCGGTAATTTTCACTGGTACACTTTTGACAACAACCGAGGAAAATATTGGATATTTTGATAAATGGGTCGTTTCAAAATTATGGGTCACTTCCTGTCACACAGCTCTTGTGGCTACATTTTTTTTTTTTTTAATTTAATTTTATTTTATTTTTATGCTAGTACGGCCTTTAAATGAACAAACTCATTTGAGGTCAAAAAGTGTATTAGTTCCATAATTAAAATGAGTTAATTACCCCATTTTCTCTCTCCCTACTCATGTCACAAGGGGTAGGTAAGGAAGTTTCCAGATTTTTATGTTCCCACCAACCCATGTTTTATTAATGACCAAAACCTTTTTAGCTGCGGGATTTACAATAATATCTTAGGCAAAAATGGATATATCCATTTTATTATAGTATATATACTATTTTTATATTTATTTTTACCACTCCGAATTTGGGTTTATCATTTACATATCTATTAACGTATTTTCCAGGTTTTACGTCTGTCACACAGTTTTTCTCTCTCCCTACAATCTTTTGAAACCACCCCCCCCCCCCCCCAGAACCCCTAGAATAGGATATTTCGTGTTGTGAAAAATACAAGGCAATACTGCTTCAATATAGCTGCCAGAGCACCACGTGTCTTTTCATCCAAAGCCAGTAACTAGTAGCTTTAAAGAAGTCAACAAGTGAGGATTTCACAATCGAATTTCCATTGTTTTCTCTTTCCCTACAAACTTGAAATTTTCAAAATTCAATATTTCCCGAACTATCCAATAAAGTGTGTGCGCGATCAATACTGATAATTAGCTGACTATCCATGGATCCTTCAATTACATCCCTCTTATTACAATTGTGACTATTTTTTTTTAAATTGTTGATTTTCGTCGTTGATTAAGTCTGTAATCATATTATTTAAATTAATAGAACACAAGAAAATATACTATTTTTATATTTATTTTTACCACTCCGAATTTGGGGGTATAACTCAGCCACGGCGCAAATTTATTAAATTGATCATTGAATCTAATCTTCTCATTTTTTGACGAGTTTTGGGAATATGGTAGAAATGTAGCGGCAGGGGTTCACCGAACTCAGTAATTTTTAAAGTGGTCTTCGAGAAAAAACATTTTTTTGAGAACCTATGCGCTACTTTATTATTCTCCAAAATTATTCAAAATAACTTCTTACAATTCCAAGCATCATTATTAGTAAATCAAGTGTACAACACTGGCTCAAATCAGTAGCACAGCAAATTAATCATTAGGCTTCACCTGATTCACAAAAATCCAGTGCTCCTTTTACAAATAGCGGTGTGGTATTAGGTCATTGCCAAAAACCACCAACCTGTTATTGTTATTGTTTCACGACGTGCTTTTCATTCTTGTATGAGAGACTTTGTTCTCTAGAAACGAGAGTGTTGAATTGTAACCCTTTCCCGTACACAGCCAAATGCCATTTGTCACACCGCTCTTCTAAACCCTGGACATCCTGTTCTTCCGTTGATTGAAACGCGAATTGATTTTGATTGATTATTTCTCCCGTAGTACGCATGTTTTGTTACAATCGTATTTTTGAACAAACATCAAAATCTGACTTACGTATTGGATTTCCATAACACAGCCGCTTTCCCTCATCACGTCCATCGAGTTTGTTAAAATGTTTGCGATCGCGTTGGACTGTACCTGCGAAACAACAAACGTTCACCATTCAAATGATATAATATATTCAAATGATACACTACATTACAGTGTAATGAATAATTTAATAATTTAAAAAATGGCTCAAACGGTCAACATAAAATTTTATTTATTTTATTTTATGGCCAACTTTATTTTACCAGCGCTATTACAATATAGCTCTTGTGGATATTAAGAAAACTCTGCAAATTCTTGACACAACGATTTATTATAGATAATTATACCGTTGTGACAAGAATTTGCAGAGTTTTCTTAATATCCGCAAGAGCTGTAAAATAATAGCGCTGGTAAAATAAGGTTGGGAAAAGTGAGTCAGACCTTGTGGGAACAGACGATTTGTTGATATTTGGGGGTTGTAAAACATGGATTTTCTCGTACCTAAATGACTTATTTCAAACATTTATTGATGATCTCAGGCAATGCACCTTTCTAAGTTGATCTCCAACTATCAATGATTCCCGCACTGTATACAGCACTGGGTACAGCACTGCACCCTACAACCGACAAACGCATTCATCGCAAAGCTACATCCAAAGAAGCCAAGGCATGACGATAAACGAGAACTGAAAAAAAGTAATTTCGCTCGTAATATATCGCCGGGTTAGAGGTGGGTCTTGCTGAAAAAATAAGTTAGGCCCCCCTCCAAGATTCACACCCTCTTCGGGGGCTTATATGAGGAAAAGGACCTCTAACCAAGCATGACCTGTTTACGGAGTTGCGATAAAACTTTTTTTATTTGTTCTTGTTGGCTCTTGTACACCTTACCTGCCCCCACTCGTAATATAAATTTCCTCCTTTGGACAGGCGAGTTCAAAGTCGAGGGCAATAAATTCCATAATTTGTCTTAGGTCGGCTTCCGTCGGTTAATTTATGGGGTCTTGAAAATTAATAAGGAGTCGAAGGTGACGGCATATCCGAGTTATGAACACTTAGATGTGCACTTAGATGTCAGTTTTAAATATTGGAACCTCAGTCCACCAGAGTGTCTAAATGATCAAAATTCTACTTGTTTCTGCTCACCAGTGTGAGATTGCCCATAGATTCCACTATCTAGGCTTTTCCCATAACCCCGGAAACGATATCCCCCGATATCTAAAACGATACACCGTTACCACCACGCCAAAAGCGCCAATTTTTTTTTGTTCATTTTCGTTTTAGTGCACTTTTAGGTACCTACTCCTGAGTTATGGCTCATTTAATGAACTTAACGTGTGCAAAATCAATTTGTCAGTGGAAATGGACAAAATGAAAATTGGCGATAGAATTTGTGTAAAAAATAAACGAGTTACAGTAATCCTAGAGATCACTTTTGGAAGGTGAAACATTTTTGTTCCTCAAAATCTACTCCCTTGCGTTTAGCAGTGTGACAACACTATTTCCTCGCAGAATGCTGTCATATTCTCCCCGTTAAGATGGAAAAATGATCTAACTCCTTTACAAACTCGCTACGAGCAATTTGATCGTCCCGCCTGGCTCACCACAGCTGTCCACCTCCTCCCATTCAAAAACACACCTCCACTCTTCGTAGAATAATGATAATGGACTTCGTGCTCAATTACAACTACTACTCTACATCTACACATTTTTCACACTCGTTTAATTTTACACTGTAATACGGCCAAAGAGGATCAATATCCAACACGTCGTTTTCTCGTAGAGATCACTTCATCCGTGAAAACTAATTCATATTTGAGTGAGGATCAACAAAGCGTGGAATACGTAACGAAATGGACCATCTGGCTCAAGTTCACGCCCGTTCAAGAGGCTTATTTCCGTACTTTTTACACACTCTGAATATAATATATAACCACCCTATACAACTCCTGATGAATTTCACTCCTAGTTCGCATTGTCCATTAAATGTTTGAATTTCCGTGACAGCCACATCACTACACACAATCAGGCTCTAGACAGTGTAGTGATGTGGCCGTAGCGGAAATGCAAACATGGATTCAAACATTGGATGTTCAACCTACAGACGCAAATAGAAACACAGGTTGGTGAGGTGACGCAGCGCAGAAAACACTGCGCGCAGGTAGCGAGCGCAAACAGGAACGCAGGTTTTGCCTCAGAGTGAGTCAAATTCTATGTGTGCTTGTGTTCGTGATATTGCAATTGCACTTAATGCAATGCAATTATGAATAATGAAACTACAAAAAATTACTGCTGCTCAATGAGGTGAGCTCAGAAAGTGATTCGAATGATGCGCCTTAACTTGTTGTTGGCCATATCAAAAAATCAAATCGCCCACGAGCGGATATACTTGTAAAAGATAAGGTCGTCTCATGGGGAATTCGCCCCAACGATAGGAATAAAAATCGATTATTAACCACGATTTTCGATTACTTCATGATTATACGCGTCGATTAAAATCGAAAAATCTATTATTGGACCCCCAAAGCCTACAGCATTCATCTTGACAAAATAAATATGTCCGACATTGAAGGAAGGACGTCAAAGCTGAGACTGAGAGGATAACTTCTGATTCTCATCGTTCAGAATTTCTGAATCTGTCTGAAAGTTGAAGTGAACGTAGTTGTTAAATTCCCTCATCTTGCTCTTTTGTCCTTTTATTCCTGTTTCTTTATTTTTCATTCACTTTACTTTATATTCCTCCCTTTCTTGGTACAATCAATAATTATTATTCCAATTCGAGCACTAAGAATACGAATACCTATGGATTAAAATTAAGAATATTCCAACTGTTAGGTACGTAGATATTGGAACCTACTGTATTTTGTGTGGTCTCTTGTCTTGCTGTGTTGTCCTAGATGTTGTGAACATGTTGGTATCGCTATGTTCGCTCGATCTTGGTCAATGTCTTTTACGAAGTTTCCTACAGGACGATCTGTCTTTATTTGTTCTCTCAACTACTAACAGCTTTGTAAAGTAAAATTGAACGGTGCGGGAAAGTGCCGTCAGTTGAAAGTTTCGTTGTAAGACGAGAAAACGTACCGGAGATTCCCTCTATACTTTGAATGTTTCAGTCAGCCCGATTGGAAAACCTGGTCTAACGTAGAGAACGCCGATCAAACTGTTTAGGAACTGAACCAGTCAGAAGTTGTGCGGAAACGGATTAGGAACTCGGTCTGGGACGGCTAAAAGAAACATGATCCGTTCCGCTGACAGCCGAGTGTTTTTGTCAAAATACAGAAATAATACTTAACGTTCGGGATTTTCACCGAATCGAGGACCAAGAGGCCTGAGAAATGCGAGCTACTCAGTAATGACGACATGCAATTGTATTTGATTAATACGTTAAATTAATAATGTGTCCTTTTATTCACACGAATCCCCGTTGAAACTAAGATTGTTTTTGAACACTACGCATCATTTTCTTTCTTTCGGAGTTTTCAGAGTTTTTGCTTAGTGAGCGTTATAATTGGATTCACGTCTCTTCACAGAACTTCTTCAAGCACTTGTTTTACGATAGCAAATATGCCACAGAACAGGCATTTGCGCTTCTCTGCCACTAACTGAAAGGAAGGACATTCCAAGTGAACGTACAGAATTCTTTGTCGACAAGCCGTACCATTCATGCAGGAGTCCCGCAAGGGAGTGTTCTGGGACCGTATTAGTAAAAGTACATCTTCTGCTCATACAATGTATGTCATGTCCCTTCCATCGGGGATATCAAAGTTTTCAGGCTTATTCGCTGATGATTTGGTCTATGCACTTCGTCATTCCAACTCAGTCGAAGCGTTCCTAATCTTGCCACACCATAATAAGGAATTGGCGCAAAAGTGCACAAAGTGGATGGTTAAAGTAATAAAGTTAAACAGCTATAACACGAAGTTCACCGAAGCTCCGTTACAATACATAAATGACTTCATACCCAAGGCCCCGACCCATAAATACTTGAGTGTCATCCCTGAAGGAATACCCATAAACATAGCACACTCCCGTATAGCTTCACTGGCGTTTTGGTTTGTGAAACAATAAACATGCAACACGTCGGCATATTCATGAGTCGAAAAAATTGCCATGTTACAAGTGGATGTGTAGACAGGTCACGAACTGATCAATTAATGATGTTCGACCAACGATAGTGATGTTTAGCTTGGCTTGATTTTACACCATGGGTCCACTGTAATGTTTTGATCATACCGTTGGAAAGCTGGGGTTTTGGGCCAACTTTTAGGGTTACAGTATGAAATTTACTGACAGATTCAGTTGACATCTGGATCTCTTGAAGAAGTTTCATTTAGGACTAGGGAGATAGGGAATTTAACGCTCTTTCCAACGGTTTCCAACGGTATAATCACATTTGAGTCCTGTATTGGTGACATTATCGCTACTCTACATTTCCGTAGGTTCATTTGAATTTGAAATTAATGTGTTCTTCACCGCGATTGAAGGCACTTAGAAAGTAATTATTGTCAAAAAGGCAATTACTACATGTAATGGTCTTTAAATAACAATAAACAAAAAAAGTCTCTTTGAGCTGGATCCCTTGAAGACCTTTATAACAAAGTTTCTCTGTAATATACACCTACTGCTGGTAGTTATGCTTTGCCAAGGCCTATTTGGATCGTGACCGTTTTCATATAGGCAGTAGGTATATACATATTACAAATCGTATAAACTGTTGGCTTACGTCATTGGTGGAGTCATCTTTTTCGACCATCAGATCTGGTAGGGAAGACCGCATCGCTGCGATCCCCGTCAACAGAACCGTGACAACAGCGAGCATTTCCTTCCTCATTCTTACATGAAACGAAACAATACACAAAGGCATGGTTCATTATAATTGATATAGCAATATAAATTTTAGAATTAGAATAATATCCCTAAAGTATAGAAATTAATTGTGGATTTACACTTCCATATTTGTAATAAAGTGGTTTTGTTCAATATTAATAATGGGAACAGAATTGACAGCGACGAGGTTGTGGAAACCCATTTCAATAAAAAACGGAGGTATAGAGTGAGAGAGTCTATTAGGTCATCATCAGTAACAAACATGAACTGTTCATGTTTGTTACTGATGATGACCTAATCGTCGAAATCGATTTGACAATTGTACTCATTATTTTTCGTGGAAATAGACTCTCTCACTCTATACCTCCGTTTTTTACTAATTTGCAACAAAAACAGTCTTCTAGATTTTAATTATTCCACCGTGAATGCTCTATGCCACCTGAATTAAATATTGCTCTATAGTATCGTTTTGTACTCGATAAACCCTATCAAAAAATGTTGATTGTGCATCAGGGAGATTAGTTGATGGATTAAGGAAGTTATGGCCATTTTAATGACTTAAGGTCGAAACCACGAAAAAAATGTTAAAATTGGGAAAATTTGTTAAAAAAGTTTAGGAGACACTTTTTGTTGCAAATTAGTTGTAGAATTGATCCCTGAAGTCCTTCGGATTTAAGTTTAGACACCGAGGGGGGTGTCATGACACCCCCCCTCAGAGAGTCAAAAATCTACAATATTATAGTAGTTGTCTGGGGGTAGCCCAGCCTTATTACCCAATGGCCACAAACAAAGGTAATTCTTTCTATTGCATATTATGCAATAGAAAAAATTACCTTTGTCTTTTAAATTCAATCCATATGCCTATGGAACATGTTGAAAAATACTGAAACTCAAGCAGAACCGCTTGGAATTTCCTGGTAGAATGTATTAGAATCAAACACAGTCATTGATACGAGCACTAACATAAGAACTATACTGCCCTCTACCCAATCAAACTCTGGATCTGCCCCTGGTATTTAGATCCCACAATCACCTTTGCTGTAAAACGGTGAGTCAAATATTGACTGGTAGGTAAACCGGTAATTTTGTTAATGTACTATTTTATCGTGTTATTTAAAAAACTGTCGAAATGCGAAGTCCAGGAAATTATCGTTTGAAGAAAGGGGAGAGCGGCGAACGAAAGGAATAACGGACCCGGGAAACCAAATAAAGTCAGAACCAATATAAATATACGGAGAGGAAATTGGTGGGATTTTCTCGAAACGAATCAACTCGTGTTTGAGAGAGAGAGATTCGTGTATAAAAGTAGAGTGGTAGAGAGATGATTGTGTTGTAGAGTTAGGGGTTTAGAGTTGGAGAATTGGGGGAATCGAATAGAAATCGAGGGCTAACGATGAATAATGACTTAACGAGTTTTCTCGAGGAAAAGTCGTTTTTTATCATTGGCCATTGGAAGTGTTGGATGATTTCACCATTGTGCGGACTATTTGGAGGGCCGCAAGTGTTCCAATGTCTTCTTAAAACACTCAACGACTTGCTCTCGATTCACAAACTTTTATACAATCTATTCCACCCACGCAAAATCCGACATACTGAAATAGGATATTGAATTGCATGAAAAATCTGACTGAGTTTTAGTAATTAACCCTTCGTGGCCCACGTGGGGTCTGAGCGGACCCAAGATGCGCTTCCTTCCTTCCTCAGTGCTACCCTTCGCATCTAGACTCTGTACCATCTGGTACCTTCTTACTCAATAGTGCTCCAGACGTCGCACAGTGGTCCAGAATCGTCCAAAAGCAGAATGAGTCCCCAAGGTAAGCCAGGTAAGGTTTCTTGTTGAAAAGCTGGTTGGGGTACAAGTGGACCCCACTTGGGCTTTGTAACAAAAATCGGCAAATTCTTCCACAACGGTTTACTGCTCTGAATAAAATTACAATATGAGTCCTATAACTATACAAAGCAATTTGAGTAATTTTGGTTTATTATCTTCGATAATGAACCATTGGAATCGCCCAAAGAAAAAAAAATTTTAACCCCCCCTCAAAATTTGTTGGTTTACGTTTCAAGACACGTAGATTCAGAAAATCGAATAAAAAAAAATCCGTCCGTCCGCCGTACGCCGTCCGCGCCACTTTGCCCAGTTAGCGTTGAGTTAAAATTACGAAATTTGGTTTCTGGGTTTGGACCAGCCCCACAATGATCCTCGAAACTTTTCATAACCCATCAATTCAACATTCCCATCAATTCCCATCAAACGGTATGTTTTTTATTTCATATTTAGATAGAGTTTATTCCTAAGAATTTTTTAAGACCATCCGCAGCTTTGTACGACCAGCCGTTCGTTCACAATGAAGGCTCAAAGATTGTGCCTCACAACGCGATCGTGAATCAAACTGTTGAAATACAGGTCCATTTTCATACTAACAAGCTCTTTGGAACATCATATGGCTTAAGTGATGTCGAGTTTGTTGTTCTGAGGTGCGTTTCGTGCTACGGAAATGAAGGTAATATCGAATGTTTGTTGGTAGGTACTTCTTTTATAGAAAAATTATTACCGACGTAGTATTAAAAACCCCAGAATTATATCGTAATAATTAATATTAATTCTGGATGAATGGATGACATTTCAATATTCACTCGGTTTTTTTCTCATTGCAAACCTGTTCATTGTGTACCCAAGATCCTTCCCTAAAAGACCTGGCAGCGGGAAATATTATTCAACATGGTTTGAAAAGGGAAAAACAAGTTTTGTAAAAAATCCCAATGCTCTAGGTAGTAGTCGATACCAGTGACCAACATTTTCTTCAGTAGTCGACATGGTTTTGCACTAGTAGTCGACCTACATGTGTTAGAAGTCGACAGTATCACTTGAGTCAGTAGTCGACAGGTTTCGTCATTCCATCGTTTTCGAATTTTACGACATCTAAATAAAATACATTCAACTGTGAATCGGAACTTGAAAATAGATTAATAAGATGTAATAAAGTAGTTATCGGACTTTTTATTTGCAAACAGCTCATTATCAGTCTCAAATTGCAATAAGTACTTAAGTAAAAAGGTATGAAAACTATAGTCGAAAACTCATTGTCAGAAAATTGACATTACAGTTGGGCTTAGGTACCTATTTACATATTTTTTTTGACATTTTCATGTCTTTGCTTTGGCACATAAACTGAAACGGGAAAAATTTGTTCCCTTGATTCACCCTTTCCCTCAGATCACGTCAGAACACAAGCGACCGGCGGGCCATTACGTCAGAGCCTATGACGCACGAGCGTATGACGTAAGACGGCTGGCAGGAGACCAACAAGTACGTCAGAGCCTATGACGCACGAGCGTATGACGTAAGACGGCTGGCAGGAGGCCAACAAGTACGTCAGAGCCTATGACGCACGAGCGTATGACGTAAGACGGCTGGCAGGAGGCTAACTAGTGCGTCAGAGCCTATGACGCACGAGCGTATGACGTAAGACGGCTGGCCGGAGGCCAACAAGTACGTCAGAGCCTATGACGCACGAGCGTATGACGTAAGACGGCTGGCAGGAGGCCAACAAGTACGTCAGAGCCTATGACGCACGAGCGTATGACGTAATACGGCTGGCAGGAGGGCAACTAGTGCGTCATACGACGAGACCTTTTATGTCTCTGCGTCCCCTCCCACACCCACACCGCGTACCTCGTACTTCATTTTGGTTTATTATCTTCGATAATTTATTTATTTATTTATTACGGGCAAGCCCAATTACACAGCGTAACAATTACGAGTCAGCACAGAGATCAGAGACTTAAAAAAATAATAGTAATAATAAAATAGGAAAGAAAAATACACACTTCAATCGCTTTGAATAAACAGACAAATGTAGCTGGGAAAAAATAATGAAATACTGGCAAATACCAACATAAGTTTGGAAAGAGAGTCCGAAGGAAAAAAAAATCAAATCTGGGCAGACACTAAGGAGATGGTTGGCTGCGCGAGGCCGGTGGAATTGGTAAGTCGTTGGAGAAATTCTGATAATACGCTGAGAGTGTAACAGGCTTGTTCAATCGTTTTTTGAAGTTGGGCATAATGAACCATTGGAATCGCCCAAAGAAAAAAAAAAATTTAACCCCCCCTCAAAATTTGTTGGTTTACGTTTCAAGATACGTAGATTCAGGAAATCGAATAAAAAAAAATCCGTCCGTCCGCCGTACGCCAAACGCCGTCCGCGGCACTTTGCCCAGTTAGCGTTGAGTTAAAATTACGAAATTTTTTTTATGGGTTTCGACCAACCCCACAATGGTCCTCGAAACTTTTCATAACCCTAGGTCAAGGGGAAGGGGTTCAAAACGAATTTTGGTACGACATGGTATGAGTATGGTATGGTATATTATTGTATGTATGATTTAGTATAGTACAGTACGGTATGATAGGAAAGAAATGGTATGAGTACGGTGAGAATATGGTATGGTGCCGATTTGCAACACAGTCTGGTATAGACAGAAGGGTGATCTGCACAAGGAAGATGATAAACCGTTGTGTCAAGAATTTGCAGAGTTTTTAATTCTACCTACCACCAAATTTTCGAAATATCCTTCCCTCTGTAGGCACGAAACGTACCTACCCCGGAACGAGGAATATACCAAACACACACACAAAAAGTGTCTAGTAGTAGACAAGGTAGTAGTTGACATTTGATTGGCTCTACCTTTTCGCCCTCACTGCGAACGAACGGCTGGTCGTAGAAAGTTCCTAATAATTATTGTTCTTAAAAATTCTTTAAATTAAACTCTATCCAAATGTCAACTAAAAACTATACCGTTAAATCTGAAATTGTCGAGACCATGGGCTGGTCAGATCCCGTTACCTACAAGAATTTCATAATTCTAGGACAACACCTACTGGGGCCCCAGGAAAGTGGCGGACGGACGGATTTATTCAAATCCAATTTTCTGAATCTTGGTACTATCTTGAAACATAAACACCCAAATATTGAGGTTTTTTTGTTGATTCCAATGGTGAGGAGTGAATCAGAGTTGAGTTGGAGCGGCTAGTTTATTGCAGTTTTACAAATGTGAGAGAAATGAGGTTGCATTTTGATTTATTTGGGTGCCTTGATTATGGTTATATTGGAGTCTTATACTTTATAAAATATAATTTTTTATGGCCCCTTTCCCAGGACTAGTTATTTTATTCTGGTATTTTGTAGCTAAGTACTTGCCAGTTTCAAGCTTCGTTCGTCTTCTAAGCTGACTCAAATAGTGAGTACGAGGAATTTCTGAGCGAGAAGTCGTTTTCACGCCCTGTGGAGCCCGAGATCAATCAAAATATAATTCAACGCGGTTTATAAAGCCCTAGATGGGTTGTGTAACTACTGGTAGCTGCACAGCTGAGATTTTGCAGCGCGAGTAGCGCGTAAACGAGTGGGATCCGCCCGAACCACACGTGGGCAACGATTAAACTCTGTTTTACGTGGACCACGTGGGGTTAAGAATCATAATTGGATTTCTTGAAGATTGTCGCCAAGTCCCCAACAGTTACTGTTCAGTTAAAACGAACTTCAGAATAGGATTTGTCTCCAAGAATGCATTTCGCCCATTGAGAATAAACTGAGAATAATGAAACTCAACGTGTAAAGTCGGTTCTGGACGATGATGATGAAACATTTCGATTCAGCGTGTATCGTAGTTATATCGACAATATACCGGTCAATCATAATATAATTTATGAAGTCAGTAGCAAACTTCATGGCTGGGGGCGGTTATTGGGCTGTCTGATATGAGTAGTGTGCAGCTGAATGTCGGAAAGGGGTTTAGAAATGTGATGATATACATGGCAAAAGGTAGTACGAGTACATAGTATGTACTACATACTGATGGTAGTCAAGAGGTCGAGGTGGGGCGTATTATTGAGTTTTCCAGGATCACTTGCTGGTTGAGGGACAGGATGTGGGATGAGTGTTCCGAAATGAACCTTCCGAGCAGACCTCGGATTGCCGGAGAGGAGACGGGGGTTGCCAACGACGGATTAGCTCGTTATTTTCCACCCTCGACACGTCTCGTGGTTAATAAAGTTGCCCAGTTATCTAGCGAGTACGCTCGGCGAATTTTCAAAAGCAAATTAACTTGCAAAAGGATCGCATACTACTCGTTCTCAAAGATCATACGAGTACACCCCTTCTTGGTGTGGTTTTATCCCTCGTGTTTTACATTTCACTCAAACACATGGTGAGATGTTCGGGTAAACGTCAAAAAGACCCTTCAACACCCAGTGTGGCTACTATGCAGCCATAATAATATTATGGCCATAATATTACCAGACGTTCGCTGTTACTCGATAACCTATTACCGAAAAATAACCGTATTAGCCATGCCTAGTACGCGAAGCTCTGCCCTACAAACCAGTAACTGTTTATAAACTGTTTATGAACTCTGGGGCCAGTCAATAGTTCAAGGTTATTTATTGTCCTTACTAGTGAATTTTGGTGGGGGAAGTGGATGACAATGCAACATTCACTCAGTTTCTTGCCCGTAAAATTGTTTAAACAATACCTAATTGACTAAACAAATTAAATTTGGATGTTGAGCTAGAGTTTCATCTATTACTTCGTTAATTAGATTAGGGTGATCTGCTCAAAGAGGATGATAAACAGTTGTGTCAAGAATTTGCAGAGCTTTTTCAAATACTCTTGTTATTTTGACATGGGTTTCCACAATTTCGTTGCGAGTGATTTAGTTTGTTTCACCGTCGTGTTGAAAGATTTATAAACGGAGGTGTTACTCGGCAAGAAAAAAGGAGACAAAATTTGTTACAAGACCAGTAAAAAGGAGAAATTTTGCATAAAACCAGTTATTTCTTCAAAAATTTGCTCTTATAGCCATGCTGTATGTTGGATTTTTTTTGTAGACGATAGCTTGCTTTTTGTATTGAATAGTTTTAAACCTCTTGCATTTAATGGTTGTACTCACGACATGATTGTGTTGGTTGTATGGGCTGGCTAACTGTCACTCCACTAAAGACGTTCCTTCAAAGGAAATTGGACCGAGAGGCTCACCCGACCCAGCTTATATACACGACAAGAGGCAAAAGGGACAGTCCTAAAAGAATAAGGCCCTTTCCAAGTCTACCCCATCCCCTACCGACCTTCCGTTTCCACCCAACAGGAAATTGACCGGGGAAACCAATTAACCTAAAATCAATTAACTCAAAAACCTCATCCGAACCCTCCCCCCTGCCTCTGTGTGTGGAAACAATCAGAGCCGACGTTACTAGGGCTGCTCCTGTTTTTGAAGCGATTGTGCCCCGTCGACCGCTTTGACCTCGTGACGTTGATTTCAGAGTTTTCCCTATCAGGGAAGAACGAAAATTTTCAGTAACGAACGTAACTGTAATAATCTGACATATCAATTAAATTCATTATTGAGCTAAGCATAAATACAAGGTGTTTTTGGGTCACTAGTAATCACAGGGGGTATTTACATATATGTATATGGTATATATACCATCCATTATCCAGATTCCTTTGGATTGACATACGAATTTAATTTTGCTAGAACTGACCCTTAACCCACTAGTGCGCTGTTAGGAGTGTCACGTTTGTGGACGCTAGCGGTATTCTGTACCGCACGTCATTTCCTACCATATTCCTCACTATTTTTGGGTCTTAAAATTCCTAATGGGGTGGGTAGGAGAAGTTGATATATGAGCCTGTCAGATAATGAAGATAGCTAGAAAATATAAAAATTCAAATTAGTTAGTCACATCAGAAGACTGGGTCGGGATTCATGGCGCTTCTAGACCGAATGATTTTCTCAAAAACGGGAAACCAGTATTCTGGGCCCAACTGACTTGAAATGTGCACGGCGTCATGAAGAGGTTTTATATCACATCGGTATTTTATAGCCACTGACTTCACCGTCGTGTTCAGCGTTGAAATGTCCAGAAGCTGAGGGGGGTTTTGTGGAGTTTGGGGAGGGGGGTTCACCCTAAATATGAAGTCTGACCAAGTCTGACAAGTGACACCTCATTCTGAAGGTTTTTACACACTGAATACGATGGTCAGGTCGGAATTGCGCTATCTTATTCCGCTCTCAAAGTGGAGCACTTTGAAGATGAAGGAACGTGGTTGATACTTGAGATGTTCTTCATGGACATCATGTTCTTTAATGAAGACATTTTACATAAAACCAATTATTTCTTCGAAAATTCGCTCTTATAGCCATGCTGCATAACTGTGGATTTTTTTTTCCTCCAAACTCCTAGAACTTATGATATAGTCAACTGTCATTCTAATTGATTTGTTCATTATAATTTCCGTTGTTGTAAAAAAAAAAAAAAAAAAAAACTAGTAGTCAAACTGTTCTGTCTACGTGCAAAAACTCCATTAAAAGCACTCCCAACTAACTTTTTCTTCATTAAAATCCTTTAAGCCCTTTTGCCTCCGGCCAGCCTTGAATGGACTTGATCGCGGGTAAATCCCTTGAAAGGAGCCCCCCCCCCCCCCCCCCCCGAAACCATATCTTTCTGAACTTGGAAATAAGAGGCATTGAGGAAGAAAAGTGGACAACCCGAAAAAAGAGGAAACTAATAAAAACCCCTCCGCAAACCTTGAAAGAACAAAGAAATGAACAGAGCTCCACTAATAAAGTGGGTGGTGGTGGCTATGGTAGAAGAAATACAGAGGGGGTGGCTGGAGGCCATGTATTCTAATTTGCTGGAGTCGTCCAAGCCTCTCTGCAAAGCCGTAATACTGAAGCTCCTTCTAAATCGTTTTTCTGGAAGAGCGTTTTCCTGGGAACAATCAAGAGGGGGAAATAAATTATACTTGAAGTCGAGAATAGAACGAATGCTATGTATACTAAATATAGAAGGGGCGACATAAAAAGATGCTGACGACGTAAATGATCCAATGAGAGTGGGAGGGTTTTAAAGTTCCTTTAACTATAGATATGGAATTAGTAGGGTCTAACTAGGGGAGCGTGCATGGAATATTTATTATATTAGTGGTACTCCTTGCCACATCTGTTACCACTCAGCTGGACGGAGAAATGCCTTCATACAGTAAGTTCATGCCTCCCCTACGTTCATTTCGTGATGCAGACTAGGTGAACCGTGAACCCTAGGTGAGCAAAAATGAAATTTTCCAACGTTCCTTACTCCTGACTAGCCAACGCAGCTTGACATGAGATTAGTTGTCCTATTACTCTTAGATAAACCTACTGACAACGCTGTGTTCAAAAATAGGTAGGTGCTAAAAATTATCACATTTATAACTCGATGAAAGAAACTCGTAAATTTCAAACAGGGTGTTAAAAAAATTACCAGTCATGCAGCATGGCTATAAGAGCGAATTTTCCAAACAAAATAACAGGTTGCATGCAAAATGTGATGTTTGGAATATCTCATTCAAATATGGGCAATCATAAACTTATTTGGTACCTACCTACTAGGTATTCAAGTCATCTTCAAAGTGCTCCAGTTTGAGAACGGATATCGCAATTCGTTCGTGTTAAATGCTTGTGTTGAATGTTCGTGTTGAATGCTCGTGTTGAATGTTCGAGTTGAATGCTCGAGTTGAATGTTCGTGTTGAATGTTCGTGTTCATGTTCATGACCTAAGAAAGAAAAGTGCACACTTATTAAATATGCTCGTGCTCGTATTCATGTACATATTTATGTTTGAGCTCTTGTTCGTGTGTTCATGTTCGTGTTTCTGCTCGCGTTTATGTTTGTGGTCATGCTCTTGTTCGTTTTTGCGTTCGTGATTGTGCTCGTGTTCTTGCCCATGTTCATGTTCATGACCTAAGAAAGAAAAGTGTACACTTATTAAATACCTATTCGATAGACCATTCGTTTATTAATAAAAAGTAAAGAAAATTTGTGCTTCTGCTGTTGGCGAAATAAGCATGTACCTACCTACTTTGTTGTTTTTTTCTTTCTTTTTTTTAAATAAATCATTTCAAAACCAAAATGGTATTTTCCACTGATACCAAAACAAACCTCAATCTCTCTAATTTCGTGAAGAGTAGCACTTCGAAAATTTTCAGTTTGTTCCCTCCACTCTGTATTCCTGTAGTCATATCTAAATCGCTATTGAAACTGCTGAAACTAGGGATGGGATGTCGATATCGATATTATTGGAATATCGATATTTTGCATTTGATATCCGATATTTCAATATCGATATTTTTACCTTGATAATTTCGGAATATCGATATTTTTTCACCGATATCATCGGCCTTTTACTTATCATAAGCAAATAATGAATTAGATAGGTAAGTATTAAAAAACATGAGTGGATGAGTTGAAAAATCAATTATTTAGACTATTTTATTAGGCACTTGATTTAGGTTTATAAAGTACTTAGAGAATAAAGCAAACATCTTCGAAAAAACGACTCGTCTCCGACTGGACGGAGGAAAAGAAGTTTATTCAGGGATTCCCCTTCAACCCTCAATGTCCTGAAGTATACATAACCCCTTTAACCCTTAATTCTTTCGATATCCCATCCCTAGCTGAAACACACCATTTAAGTATTATTTATGACTAGGAACAGTTTCGTAACTTCTGAGGTTTGAAACACTATCAATTTAAAAAACTATAGTAAAAACACCAAACAACTAACAGCAAGAATATTAGTCTACTTCATGGTGTAGGCAATTGAAAAATAATAAAATCATTCATTTGTAATAAACGTTTTTATTCATTTTTCATGGTATAACTTGTTCAAATTAGGAAATTCGCCGCTAATAAATGCAGTACTTGATAAAAAGTTCGATAATACTTACATGCTATGTAAAACATAATGCCTTCCTTCTAAATAAGTACTTAAAAATTACAAGTTTCACTTGCGTGAATAAGTCGTGAATACTAACGACTCTAACTAAGTAGAAAATACAAATATTGCATCGAATGGCACGTCGAAAATGTTAAATCCTCGTATTGGAATGAGTGGAATTAAGGCAACGTATTCCAAAGTTAATGGTTAAACCTGACACGATAAGGCACAAATTGAGCAGACACGGTACTACACAACTAAATCATATTGTTTTCTCGCATACCTCCTGGAGACATAGCATCCGTTTTCTTAATCAAATTGTGTTCGAAGTAGCGGAAATACGACATAAATACAGCGACCGGTATAAAGAAAAAATGCCTCGATATAATCGAGTTACAATATAATTATTTTACAAGAAAAATCGAAGATAATACCTAAACCAAATGAGAATGAAAACATTTCAAATAGGTTCTTTACTTATATTTATATCATGAATGAACACGTAGGTATAATATAGGTCTTGATTCCCATCAAAAGGTCGAACAGTAACAATTAAATGTCACAAATACAGTGAAGTAAGTACTATTACAATTATTGTATTATCTACACTGGTTCGCAGGTAGGAGTTGGTACTGATTCGCGATTATGTTATGCCTCATATTGATGAGTGGATGAAAATGTCTATCGTGCTTAAAATCAATTGGGTTATTTTCTGTAATTTAATACTGTAATTTTTCTTTCGACAGAAGCAAAATAATAAGAGAGAGATCAGTGACATTCGATGGGGACCTCAAATTAGACCTTTTAAATTTTTTTTAGGCACAACACAAGTAGCACCATTTTTCAGAAGAAACCCCAATTGCACGGACATGTTTTCCACAAGTGGTCTGTGGAGCAACATCTTAAAACATTCGATAATTCTAATAATCATCAGTTCAATACATACCTACAATATCCTCCGAATTGCAGAGAGAGAAAAAAATCAGGACGATATTAAAGCTATTACGCTTAAAATATGTCAAGGCAGTAAAACTGATCCATATTGCAGTCGGACGGAGATTCAGTCACAGTTGATAGGAAACTTGAAGCTTCAGTGCTGCCCTTGTCTGATGGCGGAGAACTGCTTCACTATTTCCGCCATTGTATTTTGACGGGACTCCATATTGGCCACAAGGCTCTTCATTTGGTCGAAATCTTTTTTCTGTTGAGCAACGAGCTCCATTAGCGCAGTCTCTAGGCTTTCTCGCTGAAAACAAATCGTTACGGACAGGATTAAGGTTAGATTGAAAGGGAGGTTGGTCATTTAAAACAGCTGATTTCTTACCTTTTGCATCATAATTTTAAAAAATACCTATTAGCTGATCGTCCCTTAAGATCGCACAAGGTCTAACTCAGTTTTCCCCACTTTTCAGAATAGATAAAAACCGTATTTTCCAACGTACTGTAGTAATTGCCATGGTTATGGCGGCTTTCCTACGTTGAAGAAGCCTTTTCCTGCATTGTAATACAGGGCAAACCAATGAGCTAGATGGACCAAGAAGATTTCGCATAGGTAAGTATCCGTTCCTAACTCATGTTGCCAAAAAACTGAGTTAGACCTTGTGGGAGCTTAAGGGACGTGATATTATGCTTTTCACGCCAACATCAACTGGAGAACTATATTCAGCAAGGGACACCAAAATGGCGAATTTTGGGTCACTTAGAAACTCCGCATCAGGAAAACAAAAGTAGTAGCCCATATTTGGACCATCTCCTCTACAATCTGTAATGAATGGTTTGCTGAGTGCGCCCTAATCCCGGGGAGGTTAGGCAATCACGCCCACCCAGAGGAATATCCTGATCTGCTTTCACAGACCTGGCTATCTCCAGAGTGGTCTAACAAAAGACGCGAGAACCAAAGAGGCTCAGCAAACCATCACAAATCAGAGACCAACGAAAGCCTATAAAAGTTTGATACACGACATATCCCTTTTACCTCGTTATCGGTGCGAGTTATGGACAAATTCGAGGTGACTCCCCAAAAGTTTATCAACACTCACCCTTCACAAGATACTGAAGAGGTCTCAAGGCACCAAACA
This sequence comes from Stenodema calcarata, assembly GCA_963920205.1. Classification (NCBI taxonomy): domain Eukaryota; kingdom Metazoa; phylum Arthropoda; class Insecta; order Hemiptera; family Miridae; genus Stenodema; species Stenodema calcarata. The sequence goes on along the minus strand of OY986061.1, from coordinate 20,493,663 downwards.
TGCGCTTCGACGAATATTTGCTTGGCGAACACACGTATGCAGTTCCTCGACCAACTAGTTTGCTTCAGAATGACAAACATTCGCTCCAAGCGTTCGACGACTTGCTCATTCTCATCTGTGCCAGTACTTCAATCCAACCACACAGCCGAATGTGAGACCGGGGCATAGTCCGCCACGTTGATGTGGTCAAAATGTCGCCTCTAAGTGGGAATTCGTCACTTTAGGAGTAGACAAAATTTGTCTACTTCTCAAGTGACGAATTTATTACCCCGGTTCACAAAATTAGGGTTCCGGCGAGCAAGTGATGGCTGCTCAATGCCTCATGTGCGGCCCTAGTCTTACCTTTAGACTGAGGGCTCACCTCGGTGTTTGAGGCAACAAACAACTAAACAGAAAAATATCAAATGAGTACTATGTACTCAGTGCCGTATGGCTATCTGAATATTACACTTGAGTCATTCTCATATTATTTGACCATTTGATGTCTGCTCTCTTTAACATCGTTTTTTTACATGGGTTTTCAGCTTAAAAAAAAAAAGGGTTTTTGGTAATCATCAAATTTGTAGGTTTTTGATGGAGAGGAGTGCAGTGGTACCTATCGTTAAAAAGTACCTAGTACCTAGCAAAAAACGGACAACTGATGCTCAAATTGGTTATTCTGACCATCTATAGTAACATTCCAAATCAAATTTTATTCAAAAAGTTGCTTTATTTTTTTCCCCAACTTGTAGGGTCCAGAAAAGCCAAACGGTCACATTATATGAGAATGACCCACCTATCTATGAGTATGAGATCCAAATACAATTTTCAGAAAAACATTGATGCCTTAGTGATTGCAAAATAACATACAGGAGCTGAAAAACTAATGAAAGAGCTTAGTGACTATCCAAACTTACAGTAGCGTGTCGCAATTGCAAGTTGTAGAGGGCAGCTTCTCTTTCGAGTTTGCTAGGCTTAACGTCTAAATCATCTGATGTCATGGGGCGTTTAGTGGCTTTCCTCTCATTCGCGTCTTCAGCCTTCAGGTCTTTTTCCTGGCGATCTTTATCCCTTTTAGGACAGCTGCAGATCTTGACTGGGAGGACTTTCCTTCCATAAACTTGGCACCTGTAAGTTGAAAAGGAATCATGAAAGCTGGTTTGTACTCAAAGTAGGTGCAAATTTGTAGATGTTTGTAATAACAAACCTGTCATCTTCAAGGGTGAAGACGACCTGGACAGCTCGTCTTTGCATACCCTTAGGGCAACTGGTTTTGCAGGAGAATATATAATGGACGGCTTTGATGAAGTCAGACCCTGCCTGAGGAGTCCTCGGAACATCGACAACAACACTGTGTCTGTCGCTGTTCGGGTCGAACTGGTACTGAGCTCCTTCAGTCTGGCACCGAAGCACGTGACCCGCCAGGTTGTACTTGACACAGTCACAATACCGTGGAGATCTGTGAGCTGGAAGTTGGAAAGATCAAGGTTACATTTAAGGACTAAATACTGCCACGTTTTAGCAATCGATTGAATGGTCAGAAATACCATTATGGTGAACCAAGCGCAAACATGAAAAAGTAATGGCGGTCAAACACCCTGGAATTTCTGAAGCCACAACACACCCCACCTGAAGGGCCTGTGGTATGTAGTCATTTGCACAGGTGAGGGTTGTGGTGTGGTAATATTTGATTCTTTATAAAAATATGACGTTTCGATTGAGTGCACAATAAATATGACCTTCCAAAACCAACATAAATATTGAAATTCAATAGGTACCTAATTTGTAACACGATGAACCAGTGAGAGACAGAAAAATGATTTAGACGTCAAAAAGCTGGTAAGCCAAACGAATGATCTTACCAAGTTGCATTGTATCGTCGTCAATCCAATGTATTGAACACCTGTTGACCGCTTGGCTCATGAAATCGTTATTTTGATAGACGAGGAGTGCCCTGATGAAGAACCTATCACCATCCAGAGGTTTGTTCGTTCTGAATTGGACCATCAAGACGTTGTTCATCTTTATAAAGACTTGCTTCAATGTCTCGGAGTACTAAAGAACAAAATATCATATACATTCTTTCTACGAGTAGAAGGTTTGTTATCATGTTATCATGGAATGAGTTGACACAGAACACATAAGAGAACACATATAGCGAAGTATGAAGCATTAAGAGCTTAATCAAATTGATATATTTAATATAAGGAACCATACAAACATGGCCAACAAATAAACTATAACTACAAGCAAGACAATTAATTGCAGAGAAACAAATTGATGGAGAGGATAAACTGGAGACCACAATGGGGAGCATTAAAACTGAAATTCCTCATTGAAACATGTATCTGGGTCTTTCTCCGAGAATGTGTATTTTCTTCCCCTGTGTCAATATCTCACTGTTGTTATGCAATTTTTTAACTTTTTCTAATGTTTTATACAAGTTAGCAACTGAGTGATGTGATGAGTGGTAGTAAGTAGTGATCCATGAACCACAGTACGTTAACATTAACTAACGGAGTGAAGTATATACAGTTGTAACAATAAAGATCTAAAAGCTTTGAAATGTTACGAAAGTGATATAATAAAATGTTTCTTACATGTTTGCGTTGTTATATTATAATTTTTCCTCGCTAAAATGCAAGATTATTAACAATTATTCATTCATCTGGCAGGTCAACATTTTCTAAAATAGATTATGGTAGTTGATCTTACGATCCTGTGCTGCGGCTAACAGTGTTAACTGAGAAACTCAAGGAGAGCAATTTGAAAGAAAAAGGTGAGTTTCATCGTTTCAAATTCAGAAATTTTGTTCCTTGAAAATACACATCTTCGGAGAAACACCCACCTACAGCCTAATATTTGGTCCCTCGCAGTTAATTTTTGATTGCAAAAGAGACAGACGAAATTATACATACCGACCACGAATGTGAGGTGCCAGTGCCATTCAAAGCTTCTTCGCTTATAGAAAATCCGAAATCACCCTCGAAGTCTTCCAGGCAGGGATGAGTGCCAGTGGGGAGGGGATTGAGAGGCTCTGTCGAGTTAGGGACTTCGGATGGAGAATGATGTTGATTGTGGACGCCATGGTTGACGTAGTTCTCCTGCAAATAGAAAATTTGTGTGATGAAAGTTTGCTAGGTTTAATAAGGACCAGCAAAACAAGGCAAGAGCAGTTAGTTACAGTAATACTGGACAATGTACAAATGGGACGATGGAGCAAGGCTTTGAGTATATCCAACAGGAAAGGCTACTTCCAAAGATTTAAATATTGTTGTACTGTTCAAGCCAGATGTGCCATTACTCCGATGCCCCTCTTGAATGCTATACAGGGTGTTCGCCACTTGGTGTAAAAAAAAAAAAAAAAAAAATGGGTAAAACCAGACTGAACATTTTTCATTTAATGGCGTACAACGCAGCCAACTGCACCTTTCTATCCCAATCCGTTCCCTAGATATGATTTTTCTAAGGTTTTTTTTTCTTTTTTTTTTTTTTTTTTTTTTTTTTTAATAAAGACCGATGTTTCTTCACTTTCAAACAACCATTTTCCACTTTTGACCACATTTTCGGATTCAGCGTAATTTTCTACATACGCCTAATGCACATTCCTAATCAAAAACGAACTTCTAAGGACAGCAATTGCAGTTCGAACATTGACAATATTGAAAGAATTAAATTTTTGAAAATACTTGTACGTTAACTGCATTTCCAAAATCCACAGTCATGCAGCATGGCTATAATAGCGAATTTTCGAACAAATAAATGGTTTTTATGTCAAATGTCTCCATTGAAGAACATGATGTAGGTACTCGTACATGTAGAACATCTCAAGTATCAATCACGTTTCTTCATATACAAAGTGCGCCAGTTTAGAAATCGCGATTCTGATTTCACGGTCGTGATCAGCATAAAAAACCTTCAAAATTAGGTATCCCTAGTGAGAATGGTTCGATTTGAAATCAACTTTTTTCGAGTTTATCGATGTATTTGAGTTGACAATTTCTCTTCTTGTCCATTCGATCTCAATCAAATACCTCGATTCGATATGAAGTCGACTTCTTTCGTTTTTCTCGATTTGAGTTGACAATTGCTCATCTTGAAGGTCCATTCGATTCACGAGATTTGCCAGCTACCAGCACGTTATTTTTAAATGCAGTTAACGTACCTACAAGTATTTTCAAATTTTTTTTTAAAATTGTCAATGTTTGAACTGCAATTGCGGTCCTTAGGAGTTCGTTTTTTATTACGAATGTGCATTAAACGTATGTAGAAAATAACGCTGAATCCGAAAATTTGGTCAAAAGTAGAAAAAAGTTTTTTAAAGTGATGAAACATTGGTTTTATGGCCAAAAACGGGGTTTTCTGGAGAAAAAAAAAATCATTTATCTGGAACGGATTGAGATAGAAAGGTGCAGTTCGCGGCGTTCTACTCCATTTGAATCGATGATTTTTGAAACAACCTTTACGCCATTTACCAAATTTTACAGGAGAGCAAAAAAACTATTTTTTGTCTGTTGTTTCAAATGTTTTAGAAGTTTTACATTTTTTACTTGAAACTGAACTACTTAATAATACACAAAAATGGACTCCCCCTTTTGCGCAATTTTTTCATGAGTTTTGAATTTTTAAAATTGTTGGATTTTGGTTGTTTCAAACATCAACGATTTTTTAGTAGCAATAATTGAGTTAATGAAAAGAAAATGAAGAAATAGAAACATTTTACTGTCAAGGGAAACTTTATTGAATGAAAACTGCCAATATAAATTTTTGCAGAGTAAAGAAACAGTTTAATAGTTAATTAGGTAAATGACCTTTTACAGAAAAAAATTGTCACACGTTGGCCACTGCAGAATTTCTTTCCAGAAAGGGTTTTTCTCGAAACCAGGGACGTATTTAACAAATTTCTTGAGGTCTTCCATCTTCTTTCGGTTTAGTGGTACCTTTCCTCCAGGGTAAGCTGGGACGGTAGGAAAAACGAGAGGAGTGTCTTTCACTACTTTCCTCAGTCTGAATTTTTGACATGAGAGGCCATTAATGAACTCACTGACTGTATTTTGGTTGTATTTTGATATGGCAAATTTGATTTTTTCCGTGGCGTTTCTTCGGGAAACGGTTTCTATCGAAACGCTGGTTTTTTATAAAACAAGAGTCCACCAATCTTTAAAATTCAAGATTTCCGAACCTTGAACGACTGAAACGCTACTGATTTCCGAACCGTTGAAACGCTACTGAAGAACAAGGGATGACAAACTAAAAACGGATGACAGGAAAGTAAACAATGGTTCAAAGCACAAGGTTTGGCATTTCTCACTTGAGATTGTAGAAACAACCAATATCCAGCACGAAGGTTGTTTCAAACCTCATCGGGATTTTCAAAGCTCATTGTAACCAACTTCTAACACTCTACGGCGGTTGTTTCATATCTCGAAAGGGGAGTCTTGGCATGCACAATCGAAATCCGTGAAAAAGCTAAATTGCCAAAAAGTGGCGTATAGGTTGTTTCAAAAATCATCGATTCATTTTCAGTCTAGTCTTACCTTTTTTTTTCTTTTGTACCAAGTGGCGAACACCCTGTATTTCTGCGGTTAGGAAGTTCACGGGTGTAACTTACCACTATTATGTTGTTTGCCGCCTCAGGCCCCAAAGGATCATATTGGTCTTCGCTGTAAAAATATATACAGTATGTAGATGGTGTCACGATAGTCAAGTAGGTAGGGATTGTAAGAGTTCATTGCAATAAGAAAACCGACACTTGAAGCAGATAGGAAAACATCAATTCTCCACATCTAAACCCACAGCTCAACCCTCAACCTCAGTTCCAGGATCATACATACTGCGATGAAGATAGTTTTTTTTCTTGTTCTGAAATATAATTTCAAGTTCTAATTTCCATTGTTTTCTCTCCCCTTACAAACTTGAAATTTTCAAAGTTCAATATTTCCCAAACTATCCAATAAAATGTGATATGCTCTTTTCGATGGTGAAGTCCAAATTTTAAAATTTCATTCAGAAGTGGGGGTAATTCCTACCCTCGAAATCGAAAAATCGTTGAATTTGAAGGTAAAACCTTATCTAACTATTTGTTTAAAGGTGAAACGCCTTAACTCCGTTCAAAAACGCCTCAAACTAATGATTCGTGAATATTTTTGATGGTTTAACGCCTCAACTCAGCGAAAATCGGGATAAGGCGTTTTACCTTCAAAAGTTAACTTTTTTCTGACTTCAGATATAAGATCAGATGAATCTTCGAAAATTGCAAGGCTTTTCTCTTTCAAATGTTTACTCAGCTGGTTTAGCGACGAGGTCTTTTTCCACAAATTAGGTTATCCTGACTTGTAGAGTTGAGGTGTTTTACCTTAAAAAACAAGAGGTCGGTAACCCTCTTGCTTTTGAAGGTGAATGGCCTTACATGCAAGTTAAGGCGGTTCGCCTTCAAAAACATGGCAAAAAAAATCAATTCGATTTGTTTTCCCCGCCTTAAGTAGAGTTTTTGGTTTCAAAGTGCAAGCATGTACCACCAATTGTTCATCTAACTCTTCTGCAATTGATATCAAAATGGAATTAGCAGTGAGTAGAACTTGAAACCTTGATTTATATTCATTGCACTTGATCACTTCATGGATACCATTATACACAGACCAGATTGATTGTTTCTATACATCTGTAGATGTTCAACTTTTATCCTCATCGCTATATTTGGTTTCATCCTTATTCTCCTCCTTTATGTAGGTACTGTAAAAATATCATGAACCCTTACTCTAATTTATGACTAATTTGCTCTAATTCGTCACTCATCATTCTATTGCTTTAATTCTCTGGAAGATACTTTGAGGCCAATTACATGTATTTACACATTTCATTATTACATCTGAATTTCAGTTCCTGGTATTATTGAATCATCCCCATTGGTTAGACTGATCGAGATCAACGATACGGATTATAGCATGGAAGCTAAGTGGTTCTCACCCAAGGAACCTGGTGGCCCTATTGAGTATTAGATATGATGTCCGAGTAAAGTTGTCAGATGGAAGTTCCATTAAAAAAAAAACTCTTTACACAACTTCAAGTATGTATATGTATAGTATCCATTGTTCCGCTTGTGTGCTGAATTGATTATCCATTGTGTAGAGGAGGATACTTCCTAGAACTTCATTCCTATATTTTTTCCGAAAATAAGGTTTTGAGCTTGTGTACACGCTGATAGGGACAGAATGGATGTTTGTAGTAACCTGTGGTTAGTGATAGTATTTAAGCATTGTCGATGTGTCTAAAAAATGGGTTCGATAGCACAAACTGGAGGGGAACTACAGCCTGATTTCTATAGAAAACTTAAAAAGCGATTTCTGAAATACGTGGTTTTCGGAGATAAGGCGTTTTTGCTTCAAACGGCAGAATAACATGTACCTAGGTAATCGACGATTTTCGTCAGGTCTTAAACTATTGCATCTTCTTCATTCTCTGTGAATTGTACTGGTAGGGACTGTAGCTTTCTGTCAAGTCTAAGAAACCCACATAATGTAGTTCGTGCACCAAATAACGAGCAGTTTCGGGTTAAGGGTTAAGAAAAAACCCGAGATGTCACATTGCATTCTTGCGCTTTAGATCGAACCTAAAACACCAATCCGAAAATGCCATAAATCAGCTGACAATCAGTCGTTGAAACGTGGCACGATTTGTGGCTCTCAACAATTACTTATTATCCTAATTAGTTGGTAAATTACTTCAGATAACCGGCGAGTCCTGGATAGCTTTGCACAGCTTGAAGCAGCTCGGCAGTCTTGAGTTGATTCAGCTCAGCTGGATAGCCGCACTCGTCAATGAACACCTCCTCAATATGTTCGACAAGATCTGAGTTTGAATTATCCATAGTCCATAGAATCGCGGCTGAAAACCCAACGAAAAAACTACAATAAAATATACCCGACGAACAGTCAAGACTCAAGCGTAAAACGTTACAATCATTTTTTAATGTCGCGATAATGAGGTGAGTACTTACTTGACTCAGAGACTCGTGTCGATCAGAGTAATATTGGAAGAAAAACGAACGATTAACACGGAAAAGGTTGATTGATAAACAAGTACGATTTCATCCGAACGGGTCAACAGGTGAACACAACAAGCGTTTAACAAAACAGACAGTTGGGTTTTGTGAAGGGGGAGGTTCAAAATGGCAGGTACCTACTCTGTCGACAATACGACTTTCGAGAGTTTGATAACCTCAACCGTTCCGAGTTCCCAAAACCTACGATCGCTCCAAACTAATACGTGTAACAGAAAATATGCAATTAAAAATTATCTCGGAACCATCAAGAATACTGTTTGAAGACGGTAAAAGTATATAAAAGTTGAGAATCACCTTGAAAACATAACTTCTCAATGCTCATTGCTCCGTCCATCTAAACCTTCATTATGCTACCTTCGTTTGGCGCTAAACATCTAAACAGTAAATTGTCCTACTCGACTAATAAGTAACAGTAACATAATAACTAAACAGTAACATTTCCAGTAAATTGTCCTAATCGAGCTCAATGACTAGTTACTTAATTAATACGAGTATTTCAAGGATTAATTGACATTTTTGACAGCTCAATTTTGAGATTTTTGAGACTGTTTTTGTGATATTTTTGGAACTGCCAAAAATGTCTCTATACCTAGGCTCTCTGTATTTTTAAGCATGTAACTTATTGTAATTTTCTAATAATTTTGACTCATGTATTGTTTTTTACCTTCTATAATTATATTCCAATTTTACATTTTTATTGCGTGTATTTACTAGGGATGGGGTACGAAACTAGGTGATGTTTTAATGATAGAAATTAATTAATGAAAATAAAAATTAATAAAAATTAATTAATGTTTTAGTCAAGTATTGTGTTAAATCAATTATTGTTTGAAACAAAAAGGAAAATTTGAACTGATTAAACTTTAGCTTTTACTAGCAATAGGTAGAAAAATACTATAGAAGTTTCTACTAGAGAAGAAAAATACTAGGGAAGTTTCTTATTTTCATATTGATATGAAATTGTAGTTGATATGAATTTTTTCAAAAATTAGATGCAAAAATGTTTTTTAGTGTATATAGAGTTTTATTATTGAATGTTAGATTTATTTTTAGAAAAAATTGTTTAATTTATTATGTTGCCTAAGTAGTTTGTTATGGTTTAATTTACAAAAATTAATTGTTGCGTTTTTAAATTTTAGATTTTTATCATTCATGCATCTTCCTGTCTTGATGAGGCCTGGCAGTAGCAGACGAAAATGACGGAAAATAAATGGAAATAAAAAAACTTTTGAAGTATTTTTCTACCTATTTGCTAGTAAAAGCTAAAGTTCAGTTCAAATTATTCGTACCTAACCAACACAAACTTTTATTTTAAAGCGTTAAATAATAACACTGGCTAACAATAAAAGGTTTTTGGCACAGAGGAGATAAGGGTTGGTGTTGGGGTTTCTCGGTGTGCTGAATCCAAATCTGAAACCCGTTTTTCGCCATCAAGTCTAGTTTTTGAGTTATAGCTCACATACCTACCTGTTTTCTAATTACGAAATTTGGTTCACGGATTCGGACAATTCTCATGTTTCAAGATACGTAGATTCCGAAAATCGAATGAAAAAAAACTCTGCTAATTCTTGACAGAACCGTTTATTATCTACTTTGTACAGAACACCCTTCTGTCTAGATTTAGTTGGGAGCTTATGTCGCGACACTATCCCGCTCACCACTGTTAGTTGGGAACTTATGTCACTGGGAGCTTTTGTCGCGGGGAGCTTTTGTAGCTGTGTGCTTTTGTCGCGACACCATCCCTCCCACCGCTAGAGGGGGGGGGGGGGGTCATTTCTTGCCCCGGCTGAAATACGGCCTGGTTACGTCCCTAATGGACATCATCAGTTCAATTGACGGAACACTCCCAAACATCACATTTTACATAAAACTTAATTGTTACATAAAATTTTACAGTTATTTCTTCGAAAATTCACTCATATAGCCATGTATGAACGTTGGTTTTCCTCATAAGATCAGTCGAAGGATTGAGATGTGTTAAATTTGTCAAAAGTTGAATTGAATCTGTAAACGAACAAATTATGAGGGGGGGGGGGGGGTTGAAAATGTTTTTCTTTGGTCGATTCCTGTGGTTCATTATCGAAGATATTAAACGGAAAAAAAAAAGGACCCAATAGTGCCATTTTGATATTCCGACGAATTATATCAATATATCCCTAGTATAGAGCGTTTATGGGATAACTGAATTTCTACCTAACCCCTATTTGTACATGACCGAATCAACGTTTTTTTAGCGACTTTGTTTTTTGCATTTTTTTTTTTTTTTTTATATAAAACAGTTTACATGTTTGAACTCAGCCTTAGAAAATCGAGATAACCCGACACATTTGAGGCCATTGGGCAACAAGGCTACTCCTAGACAACTTCTACCATATTGCCGATTTTTGCCTCCCGAGGGGGTTCATGACACACACACACCCCCCCCCCCCCCCCCATGAATCAGCCAGTGGTTTTGATCATTCATCAACCGCGATGCACAACAAGAGATATTGAATACCTACACGAAGGAAATTTAAATGAAGTACTTATTCGATATGAGCCAAAGTGGTGATGAAATGGAACTTACTAATTTATTTGTTTTCTTCTCCGTGGAAAATACTCGTACATCTGAGCGGTTGGAAACGACGTTAAAATGAATAGCATAGCACGGAGCAACGTATAATCTAAACAACCATCGTAAATTACGGCCAATGAAACAAATGAACTAACATAAAACTTGGTTGATGACGAGGCGTTCATCTCTGAGGAAAATCCCTCGACCGACGTAATTTGCCTGCGCGAGCTTGAAAATCTACGTACTGTCGGTTCACGCGAGTGGCGACTGACAAATTATTTCTTGATTCCTCAGGACGACCGCGCGAGTCACAGCAGGATTTCACTGGAAATGCGACGGTTCATACCAAGATAGCTGTTATGAGGAATGTGAACAAATAATATCTACATCACATAGTTCATCTCGTCTGAACAGGGACAAAATCAGTAGTAAAAGAGCGAATTCAACGCCAGGAATAAACTGAAGCTGTTCTTAATTGAAAGGTGTGGGATTGTTGAAAAGTTTTGATTATGTAACCCCTACTTACATTTTTTCGTAATACCTAGGATTTGTTTGAATAGATTCCGAAAAACCCGTCGTCCTCAACTTTTGGCCAGTTAGATGATGGCTAAAGCATGTTCCATGCTAAAATTATAGGTACCTAACTTTGTTTTTGAATAATATTATGCAGTTAGACGTTGAAAATGTCAACTCCATCCTGTTGTTGATACAGTCGAGAATTAAATGCTTGCATACGAGTCTGCAACACATTGGGACATTTTATGTCTTTAAAGAAGTGATTCAAGAACCTTCGAACAATGCTACATCACCTACCCCAGTAGCGTAGTTGTTATACTTAATTGTAGTGTTCATCATAAATTATTGAGAATGATCACCTGTGTGTAAACAATTATTTAACCCTTAGTTACACGCTAGGCGGGGATTTGCCCGCATTTTCAGAAAAACAGAAATATAATCAGAACCGTTCAATGTTGACTAAACAGGGTCCTTTCCTCCTACCTTTTCCGGGTGAGAAAATGCCCCCACCAACGTTCTTTCGACGTGTCTTGTTATTCAATTAAACATTGAAGTGTGAACCTCGTCAAGTGCGGGTGTTTAGCCGCTAGCGTGTAAAAATGTAAGTATTATTGTTTTTATTATTGCATTATTGTTTTTTTTTGGAACCTTTCTTGTCACCTCTTACATTTTAGACTATTTCAGCTCAACCCTGTTATAGTTGCAACTACTACAATGAAATGACTAGCCAACAACGTTCAGCTAGGATTTATTGTTTCCCCAAATGTAGTACATTCAGTATGTGTTCGGTAATGTGGGGATCTCTCTCACTCATTGGCTTTATTTTATTCTCTCTTTCGTCATTCATCTAGAAGAGGAGAGAGCTTCTTCAACAACTACTGGATTTCAATACCAGGAACTAGCCTTTCTGATGACAGCAGTCTGATGACAATTTCTCTAACAACGATGAACGTGAGTCCATGGAATTTGACGTTTACTTCGGCCAAGGGAAACAGACACATACTGGCTAAGCTCAACAACATCACTTCCTACATCTAAAACAAACAATTATTAGAACATTGCTTGGCCTATTTCGAGATGGTAAAAATTCTTCTACAGACATTTAGGCTTTTGTAAAACTTTTCTCCCTCGACATAATTGATTCAACTGTCCCTTATACAAACTTATACATAGAATCTGGTCGTTATTCGAGAAAATGAGATAATAGACCTTATTGGAATTCTTTCTTCCAGATAACTCTTCCAGATAAATTCTTTCTTCCTTTAAGATCTTAGTTTTAATAAAACCTCAGTCCTAGAGACAAGCCAAGTGATGTATTTATGCTCATTCATGGTGTAATACATACGAGTGTAATGCATACATATTTTTATATTACTTATGTTATATTATTTTTATACTATGTTGGTTCCTGAAATTAGTTTGGTGTGATACTCGTTTTTATATTTTGATTACCTACCAGTTCTTGAAATAATAAAATATTATGTTGAAGCGTAAATCATCTGTGGTCCTTTTGCAACCAATCTAGAACATAATTAAATTGAAATTGTGTACAAAATAGTGAATAAAATATGAAAAAACTCTGCAAATTCTTGACACAACGGTTCATTATCTTCTTTGTACAGATCACCCTTCTGTCTAGATCACTAGGTCTGAATGTTAGATTAGATGTTAAATGTTAGATTAATTATTATTATCAATTATCACTAATTATTAACAATTTTATCAAGTACCTAGTGAAAATTATTATAATTTATTGTTAGGTAAATCGTATTTATTATTAATAATAATTATTATTAATTATGATCAATTAATACGATATAATTCTGGGGTTTTTAATAATACGTCGGTAATAATTTTTCTATAAAAGAAGTACCTACCAACAAACATTCGAAATTACCTTCATTTCAGTAGCACGAAACGCACCTCAGAACAACAAACTCGACATCACTTAAGCCATATGATGTTCCAAAGAGCTTGTTAGTATGAAAATGGACCTGTATTTCAACAGTTTGAGTCACGATCGTGGTGTGAGGCACAATCTTTGAGCCGTCATTGTGAACGAACGGCTGGTCCTACAAAGCTGCGGATGGTCTTAAAAAATTCTACGGAACAAACTCTATCTAAATATGAAATAAAAAACATACCGTTCTATATGAATTTTTCGAGATATGAGATTTTCAAATTTTCAAAATTCGTTTTGAACCCCTTCCCCTTGACCTAGGGTTCTGAAAAGTTTCGAGGACCATTGTGGGGTTGGTCGAAACCCATAAAAAAAAATTTCGTAATTTTAACTCAACGCTAACTGGGCAAAGTGGCGCGGACGGCGTACGGCGGACGGACGGATTTTTTTTATTCGATTTTCAGAATCTACGTATCTTGAAACGTAAACCAACAAATTTTGAGGGGGGGGGGGGGGTTAAAATTTTTTTTTCTTTGGGCGATTCCAATGGTTCATTATCGAAGATAATAAACCAAAATAAAACTGCGGGGATTTCCCCGCTAGCGTGTACCAACGTTAGTCCCCGCCTAGCGTGTAACTAAGGGTTAAACAATCACGCTCCTACCGCAGCTTGTCGGCCACGCACTCCGCAGTGGTTAACGTAATATGGTTAGGTAAATCGAGAGCTATCCAACGAGTGGTGAACGATTTTTGTACCATGATAACTGGCGAAGATAAAGTTCCGTAGCAACGAATCGGTTGTAAGCGAAAATCATCAGAAATTTTCGTGACGATTTCGTGTAACGCTTTTGTGTAACGTTTTTCGAGTTATGTGCCAGAGTAAAGACATAAAATGTCAAAAAGGTTAACTACAGTTTTTGATTTTTGGATGTCCATGTGATGAGCAATGCGTTTCCAAGCACTCTGGATGCTCGCTCGCCTCTCAAAAATAAATAAAAATCTTCCCCTAAACCACATCACATACACGAATACAGATTAGTTGGTTAGAGAGTATATGCCGAGTTCTCTCTGTCCATCTAATCTATTATAATATAATATTGTAACATTAATATTATTATAATATAATATTATGATAGATTACATGCATATTAAGCGGGGGGGGGGGGGGTGTAAGTGGGGGTTCGGGGGCCCTCCATCAAAAAGGTTTTGTGGAATTTAAGGGCCAAAATGGCATCATTTAGCCATTTTTATGACAAATACCATAGTAAAAAAATCTCCGCGGTCATGCAGCATGACTATAAGAGAGAATTTCCGAAGAAATAACGGGTTTCTTGTCAAATGTCTCCATTTTACTGAATTTTTAACAAATTTCGTCTCCTTTTGGTTTATTATCTTCGATAATGAACCATTGGAATCGCCCAAAGAAAAAAAAATTTTAACCCCCCCTCAAAATTTGTTGGTTTACGTTTCAAGATACGTAGATTCAGAAAATCGAATAAAAAAAAATCCGTCCGTCCGCCGTACGCCGTCCGCCGTCCGCCGTACGCCGTCCGCCGTCCGCGCCACTTTGCCCAGTTAGCGTTGAGTTAAAATTACGAAATTTTTTTTATAGGTTTCGACCAACCCCACAATGGTCCTCGAAACTTTTCATAACCCTAGGTCAAGGGGAAGGGGTTCAAAACGAATTTTGAAAATTTGAAAATCTCATATCTCGAAAAATTCATATAGAACGTGAAGGTTCACGGGGTTAATCCCCTGAAATAATCTTAACAAATACACTCACCGAATGATCCAAAGACTCCGTAAATTGGTAGTGAGGAATATAACTCCGCAGAATTAAATAGGCAGGCACCGATTATATTTTAGCAAAAGAGCACACAGTATAACAAGGTCGCAAGACACGGGAAGAAAGAGGAAACATTTAGAGTTCTCTAGTTGAGCAGTGATGACATGGCTGCCAACATGATAATACTAATTATAACAAGGTGTCGGATTGTTCGTCCTCCAACACCCCCCTTCAAGACGATACCGCACGAATTCTTCCATCTTAGGGTCTTCATGTTCTTAGTAGATATCTCTTCAGAGCTTCTTCAGAGGTTGGCTTGAGATTCGATGTATGTCGTGGAAGTTGTTCGCTCAGAAGATTTCTAGTGAAGTCTTCTTTTCTTGAGCGTTTGATTTCCACGTAGCTCTGAATTTCTCCGCATGTATTTCACCGCAACATTATCTTCATGTTCACCGTCGTAGTTCGCCGCATTTGTTCTCCGCAGTTATTCTCCGCAATTGTTCTCCGCAGTTGTTCTCCGCAGTCTCCGCAAATGTTCTCCGCAGTCTTTCTCCTTTTCGAGTCTCTTAGGAGATTTCACTGAACAGTGGTTCTGAAATCAACATATAAAACGTATCAGCATTCTTTTAGGAGAAAATCACGAAATTTTACAAATTTCGCACGTATTAGAGGTTTCGTGAGACTGTCTGCTATTTGATTCTCAGTGGAGATCCACTCAATCCTGATATTTCCTTGCTGAAATTCTCTCCGCACATATAGATAACTCAGCCTTACTAGGTGTTTCAGGGTTGAAGAATCATCCACTTCCGCTAATCTTATAGCAGGTCTAGAATCCTCATAAATGGTGGGAACCAGCCTTACTCCGGTGAACCAGTAACATAAGGTTCGGATTGAGGCTAATTCCCTGCAAGCTTGAGACATTGCAACAAATTCACTTTCAGCCGACGAAAGTGCTACGTGGTTCTGCCGCTTGGTTTTCCAAGTAACTGGATTACCAAAAACCCGAACCACGAAGCCCGTGGTTGAAAGGCCTTCCTCCGCAGACATTCCTAGTGATGCATCTACATAACAATCAATGGAATCGGACTTATCCGCAAATACCAACCCCAAATTGATTGTCCCCCGCAAGTAGCGCAACACCCTTATGATGGCCTTCCAATCCGCCCACGTAAAATTTGATTGCTTTCTACTAAGAACGTTCACCGCATATGAAATATCGGGTCTAGTCCCACTCTGTAGGTAAAGGAGAGACCCAACAGCTTGCCTATAAGGAATTTTATTTAAATCTCCTTCTTCCGCGTCATTTTCACCGCTTTCCCCATCTGATAGCATAGGGGTGGACGCCGTTTTATTCGAATTGGGGTCGAACTTCCTAAGCATATGCAAGATATGAGACTTTTGGGTAATTTCAATTATTCTTTCAGACCGTTTTCTATTAATTTCTAAACCCAAATATTTTTGTGGGTCACCTAGCACTGTTATCGAAAATTCACTTTTCAGCATGGTCGTTATTTGCTCTATCATGGGTTTGCTGTTAGAGGCCACCAGAATGTCATCCACATAGAGTAGCATGATTGCCACTGTGCCCCCAGATCTCCAAATGAACAAACAGGATTGAAAAGGGTAGGGCTTGAAGCCAATCTTATCCACCGCAGCCCTGAATCGTTCAAACCACCGCTTTGGAGAAACTTTTAAACCATAAAGTGCTCGGTGGACTTCACAAACTTTCCCCCGCTTCAAGTCCGGACCGCAACCAAGGTACTCCGCATATCCATCCGGAAGTTCTAAATAAACAAATTTTTCCAGATGCCCGTTCAGAAAAGCCGTCTTAACGTCATACTGAACAAGATCCAGATCAAATTTCACCGCCATAGCAAGGAGAAGTTTGACGTCCGGTAAACGTGCCACCGGTGCATAAATCTCCGCAAGTTCATAATTATGGTTGTCAGCAAAACCCCTAACGACCAACCTACTTCGGTACCTAATTGACCCATCAGCCTCAACCTTACGCCTATGTACCCACCGCGTTTTTAGAAGTTTGACCCCCTCTGGCACCGCGCTCCTGGATATGAGTTTCCAGGTTTCACAGCGTTCCAGAGCTTGAAATTCGGTTTTAATGGCATCTTGCCATTTTTCTGAATCAGCAGATTTAATTGCCTCCGCATATGTTTGAGGGTCTCCGCATACCCCCGTCGTGTCTCCGCTAAAGAAACATGCATGACCGCTGTCCTCGCTTGTTTCATAAAATTTACACTCATCATTTTCATCAATGAGTGTTTTATCTGCTGATTCATCGAAAAATTGAAATCGATCATTCTCATGAATGAGATTTTGCTTATGGTCGTTCCTAGATTGCGAAGTGTTAGGGTTCAAATCTCGCTCAATGTCGTCATTCATCTCAACATTCTCAGATTGCTCCCTTATAGACTCCGCCTGTGAAGAGCTATCTATTGCATGTGTGACATTTTCATCATGTACTTCCTCCAACCCAAAATCAATGTCCGGCTTCTCCGCAGTGTCTCTTGAATTCAAAGGAAGAGAGTCCGCATATGTTCTACTCTCTACAAAATCAACGTCTTTCGACCGAAACGCCGCAGAAATTTTAAGGAGGGTAGCCTACCTGTAGCCATTTCAAAAGGAGACTTAAAGCCGATTGATTTGTTAGGAGTCCTATTGTGTACATGGATCACATGTCTCATCGCATAGGCCCAAAAATGAGCAGGAATGCCAGACGACAACAGATTGACCCTAATTTTCTCAAGCATTTCACGATTCAGCCTTTCCGCAGTACCATTTAACTGAGGAGTATAAGGCTCACAGACTGCGAGAGAAATTCGTTCGCTTTCCAGTACTAGACGCATCCCTTCAGTTTTGAACTCCAGCCCCCCATCAACCCTTATCTCCGCAACTTTGGTGTGTTTCCCAGTAAGACTCCTAATTTCCGCCAAACACATTTTCAACGCCAAATGCACTTGTGTTTTATTGTTAATTTCATAGGCGAAAGCATACCGACTCATGTCGTCCGTAAACGTCACAATATACCGCGCTTGTGACCTAAGTGCTGAGGGTTTGATGGGTCCAAGCAAGTCACTATGAAGCCTTAAGAAAGCTTCCACTGCACGGGTTCTTTCAGAGTTGCATGGCTTGCTTCTGGCTTTCGACTGCAAACAGGCTGGACAGTCCAAAATATTCGACCCGAATTTCACCGCCTTTAATTCGGGAAGGGATCTCGCCGCATGTTCCAAATAGGTTTTCGAGGCATGGTTCAACCGCAAATGCCACAGTAAACCTTTATCATCTCTCAAATTAGTCGCAATTTTTGATATTTTTGGGGGAGGCACCGTATCATTTAATGCGAGCGTTCTTTTTAGAGAGATTGATTTTACACCGCTATTTCTTAACTCATTTGACTCCGCATTAAGAGTTATTTCCCCCGTTTCCGTTTGAGAATTATTTGGCAAAGGCCATGTTGACTCTGGTCTCACTTCTTCAATGTGAGAAGGGCCCGCCACATTTTGTCTAGCACCGAATGACAAATTTTCTAACTGGTTATCAGTCTGGGTGACCAAAGCTTTCCTACTCATCTTAGCCAGGAAATTCTCTACCACCTGCGCGTCCGCATTCAATAATGGGAGATGAAACGTCAACCACCAGAACTTGCCTTCAAAACGCCCAGTTTTCAAAGTCTGCCCCGTATTAGAGTCAACAATTCTCAGACGTTCTCTATCAAAGATGGCTTGAAAACCTTTCACCGTCTGCTTTCTGAGAGAAAACAGGTTTTCCCCCAACTGGGGGGCATATAGCACATCTTTAAGTACACCATAACGTTTAGTTTCTCCGCAGTAATAAACAATGTCACCCGCTTCCTGTATGATCAAGTCCGCATTTTGATCATCATTTGCACATGCAATTCTTACAGGGCTAGGGAGACATGTTAATTTAGCAAACACCGCACGATCATTTACCATGTGATCGGTTGCACCAGAATCAGCAATAAACTTCAGTTGTGGAAATTGCTTACCTCCCAAAAGCAGAGACTCTTGTGAGCTCGACAATAGAGCCCTTTCGTCGCTCCGATTGGGGGACCGCATTGGTTGAGAAGGCGCCGCAGTCCGCTTCTCGTTTTCCCCTCGATCGGCAGCTCTTTGGGCCAATTTGGCCTGGAACTCGGTCAACCTGCGTTGGGAGGGTTGGTCTGGTCGTCGAGTACCCAGTTCATTTCCACGGCCACCGGCACCACCGCGAGCAGACTTTCTTGAACCGCGTTTATTGCGCCTTTTCGGTTCAGAGGCTGGTCGTGTCCTGTTGTCACCGCTGGACTTGGGTCGACTGTCGCTACCCCGCTTTCTGTCGGACTGTCCCTTGTCTCCTCTAACCCTTGTGGACTCATTAGTCCAGGGTCTCCCGCACTCCCGGGACAAGTGTCCGCTGTCTCCGCAGTTGTAGCAGACCTTCTCCCCGGGACGATTGGGACAGAGACTCCTAGGATGTCCCAGCAGGCCGCAATTGTAGCACAGTCCAGGACCCTTTTTATTCGACCGTTCGAAGTCCGGACGCCATGAAGCCTTTCGCTTCTTTGACCTGCCCTCCGCTCGCCTGCCCCCGACAAGGGCCTTGCCAGGCTGAGCTGCCTCGGTTCTCCTCGAGTTTTCAGAGGACAAGTCGTGCCAGGCGTGCATTTTCTCGAAAATCCTCTCCGCTGTGAGAGACGGATCCTCGAGCGCATCAGCTGAAATCTTGGGACACTCCTCCGCAATGGCGTTCACCAAGTGCCTTCTAACAGCTTTTTCTGACAGATCAGCGTCCGGACATTTACGTATGTTCTCCACTAGAGATCTGAAGCGGTTTTGGAATTCAATCACAGATTCCCTCCGCGAATCAAACTTGATGTTAATAATCGCGATCTGGAGCCGATGTTCCTTGGCTAAGGACGGTGGATCAATGACGTTCTCTATCATGTCCAGAGCCTCGCAAGGTTCATCGATACTCTTGATCGCGTTCTCCAAGTCACCTCCGACATTGGACATCAAGTAGGCCATCACCGCAGCCTTGATTCGGGTAAGGTCCGACGCGTCGCAATCAGAGGGGGGCGCCCGAGATGGATCTATCAGAAAGTCGACTCCGCATGCTTTCAGATCCAATGTCACCCTCCGCCTCCACACAGGACAGGAATCCGAGGATAACCTATTCTGCGCGCGAGGAAGAGTGATGTCCGCGAAACGCCTTCGGGACTGAGTGACACTTTGGGGCTTAGCGTCCGACCTCCCCTCATCCAACGACGCGCCATTCCCCGAGCCACCGCAATCACCGCCAACCGCTCCAGTCTCCGCGAAGTCCATACGCTCTGGCGTGTGTCTCCGCATCGACACCAAGGCCTCAGCCCTCGCCAGTAACTCGTCACCGCGTTGAGTCAACTCCTCTATCGCCTCTTTAAGAAATCTGCTGTTTAGCTCGGTGACCTTGGCCATGAACCTCTCCTCAAAACGAGCCAGACTTTCCGCATCCATGTTTTTCTTTTTCGAATGATCGGAAAATTATTACTTCACCGTTTGATAATAACCATTCCACATATTATCACTGAATTCTGTGTTATTTCACTTATTTGTAGGTATGTAACGTTGAAAAGGAACTTAAGGGTATCTGGGGTATACGATCTCCACCCGCTTTCCCCCCTTTAACTTTTCAAACCGTTTACATGTACTCCACCTACATCGTTCATTTTCATCCGTTTTGTACACTCCACTTTACCCCGCATTGTACAAAACGTCTTACTCCGTTATCGTACATAACGTTTTACTCCATTTTGTACACTCCACTTTACCCCGCATTGTACAAAAGAACGTTTTCGCACAGAACCAACCTCCGATCTCCATATCGGGTTTCTGTGTGTACGAATTTTCCATTCGCAAACATGGAAAAACGCGAAAAACCATGGATAACGCTCGGCCGGGATTGCGCAAATTTCCCCCGTAGCCGTTAACCAGGAATGTCATACCGTACTGTCTACTTCCGGTACTGTTCCAGACTTAAAAAGAAACTGATACTGAACCGCCTGATCGTCCGGAACTGACGTTTTACATTCGCCGCATAATTTATATGAGCACTCTCCGCAATCAGCATGTATCCAGCACTAAAACAATAATGCACATGCTGAAAATCAGGCAGTCCAGTCGGGGCAGGTCATCGTCTCAGGCCGCATAAGGTTCGCTATTCCCAAATTGCCAGTAAGGTACTATATTTAGCGTAACCTCGTTTACCTTCTTCCCGTCTTTTGCCGCAAAACACCATTTACACGACCCTGTTTAATGACACCGTTATCATAACACCGTTTGATAAAACAGTGCTTAACACCGTAGCACTGTGATACCATGTAATGTTTGTTTACACCGCAACAACAAACATTCCCGAGACGATGGCAGTACCCCGAAACGTAAACCAATGGATTTTTACTATACGCTTTGTTTGCTATCTGAAAGATCGAGTCTCCGCGAGATCTGGATGGAAGATCTCCTCTCTGTCCTATACCGGTGATTAGTCTTCACCGCCTTCCTGCAGATACACACGGCTCCCTTTGACAGAGAAACGCAAAGTGTTATCAGCACAGAGCCTGATACTGTAAACAGAATGAATAACTGTATCGCCATCAGTTATCACTCAAATTATCACCGCACCGCAATCAGTTACTAAAATTACAGTAAACTTCGAACACGCATTTTCGCAGCGTTATCCGTCGTTCTTACCTCCAGTGACAAGGTTCATGAACATTGACTCCGACCTCCGCAAGAGTACGTTCAGTTAGGTCAAGCTAAACCCTCAGGCCGAATTTTATACTCGCCGCAAATCGCATAAAATCGCGCCACATAGGGTAACCCAGTCCCAAAAAGGCGTTTGTCAGGCTCCGTTATTTGCCGACAACTTGATTCATCCGCCTCAGAATCTTTTGCATATCGGGAAAATCGCCAACCAACAAATAAGCCCGGGGAAAAAATCATTTGGTTGGCCTATTTACGGAAGTCACAGGCAGCGCAACCCGTTGACTTCCCCGAACACCGTTTCCCCGTGGCTGGGTCCTTTTCATCAATAAAATCCACCCAATTTGGCCCTTTGCCGTTTTCGCGTCGTCGTCGGCATCGCAGAAACCATCCCATCCCGCAACGCCAAGGACGACAGCAGAAAACTAGCGGCCCACGTACTGACCCATAATTGACACCGCATCTTTGTCAATTAACTCCGTAAATTGGTTATTTCTTCATCTGAACCCCAGCCGCAAGCGCAAAAAAAATACAGGGTGGATATGTCGTGGGATTTACTTTGGGGCGCCCCTAGACTCCGCCACCGAACACCGATCGCTAAATTTTCCAACCACCCACTCGGCAGGTTAAATCAACTTCGTTCGTCAACGTAGTTCGCAATATTAACTCTGCCCGTATTGAAACACCGTTGTTCTAGTTGGAAAATTCCTAGGGTTCATTCCATGTAGTAAGTGCTCAGTACAACACAACGCAATAGATGAAGAAAAATAACCCCGACTACGATCTTTTATTCAGATAGCCCGAACACCGTAACAAAGCCAATCGATTCATTCCGTCCGCCATTAGGCTCCGACGATTTCGCGAACCCAACCATTGCTAGCATGAAGGTTCACGGGGTTAATCCCCTGAAATAATCTTAACAAATACACTCACCGAATGATCCAAAGACTCCGTAAATTGGTAGTGAGGAATATAACTCCGCAGAATTAAATAGGCAGGCACCGATTATATTTTAGCAAAAGAGCACACAGTATAACAAGGTCGCAAGACACGGGAAGAAAGAGGAAACATTTAAGCCTGATTTACACGAGTAGAGTAAACGGTAGAGTAGAGTCCTCTCCACTCTACCGACCACTCTACCTTCTACTCGACTCTACCGCGTCCTCACCTTGGGTCGTTCACACGTCAGTAGAGTGCGAGTCGCCGAGAGCTGCGTAGAGGTTGTTTTTTAAACTCAATTCTATCGTTATCTGGTCTTTGAAAGGAAAAATGGCGAACAGAAACAGGAACATTAGAAAAGTGAGGAAAAGTTTATTGAATGTGTCGGGTTTGTTGGTGGATGAGTTGGAAGAGATGTTGAGGGAGGAGGAAAGGAGAAAAAAAAGGGAGTGGGTGAGGAATTGGATCGGTCGGAGAGAAACCCACGGAGCATCAGCCACTCTGCTGAAAGAACTCTTGTTTGAAGACCCACAGGAGTACACTCTTGCAATGAGGATGCCTCCCCAGGCTTTCAAACAGCTGCTGGAACTTGTTTCGCCTTTGATCCGACGTCAGGACACTGTAATGAGGGATGCTGTTAACAGGAGAGTCCAATTTCTGGTGGTGGGGGAGATGGTAGAGTAGAGTCACTCTACCACAGTGGTAGAGTACTCTACTCTACCGTTTACTAGTCAGTAGAGTGAACTCTACTCTACTGAAAACATTTACACGAGTAGAGTGCAAGTAGGACACTCTACTCTACCACTCTACTCTACCGTTTACTCTACTCGTGTAAATCAGCCTTTAGAGTTCTCTAGTTGAGCAGTGATGACATGGCTGCCAACATGATAATACTAATTATAACAAGGTGTCGGATTGTTCGTCCTCCAACAGAACGGTATGTTTTTTATTTCATATTTAGATAGAGTTTGTTCCGTAGAATTTTTTAAGACCATCCGCAGCTTCGTACGACCAGCCGTTCGTTCACAATGAGGGCTCAAAGATTGTGCCTCACAACACGATCGTGTATCAAACTGTTGAAATACAGGTCCATTTTCATACTAACAAGCTCTTTGGAACATCATATGGCTTAAGTGATGTCGAGTTTGTTGTTCTGAGGTGCGTTTCGTGCTACGGAAATGAAGGTAATTTCGAATGTTTGTTGGTAGGTACTTCTTTTATAGAAAAATTATTACCGACGTAGTATTAAAAACCCCAGATTATATCGTATTAATTAATCATAATTAATAATAATTATTATTAATAATAAATACGAATTATTAATACCTAACAATAAATTATAATAATTTTCACTAGGTACCTACTTGATAAAATTGTTAATAATTAGTGATAATTGATAATAATAATTAATCTAACATTTAGGATCTAGACATTTAGACCTAGTGATCTAGACAGAAGGGTGATCTGTACAAAGAAGATAATGAACCGTTGTGTCAAGAATTTGCAGAGTTTTTTTGCCGATAACGCCTCGGTTTATAGATTTTCCAACGCTGAACTCGATGGTGAAGTCAGAACAGTTACTGCGATATCTCTTTTCGTTATCAGATTAGAGCAGATGAACCGTGAAGAACATCTCAAGTAACAACCACGTTTCTTCATCTTCAAAGTGCTCCAGTTTTAGAACGGAATAAGATATCGCAATTCTGACTTCACCATCGAGTTCAGCGTAAATAAACTTTTAAAATGAGGTGTCACTAGTCAGACTGTTTCATTTTGGGAATTTGTGGGTAATATTTGCCCCTAAAACTCCCCTAAAGCCCCCTTAGAGTGGCCCGATTCTGCCCATCTACGAATTTAGCCTTTTGATTGCTGAGGCACTTAAGTACCTATTTTGAAAATTTGGACAATTTCATATCACCAAAAATACACATGGAACGGTATAGTTTTTAGTTCAAATTTAGATAGTTTTTATTTTTTTAGAAATTTTTAAGACCAGCCGTTCGTTCACAATGAGGGCCTATAGTTGAAGTAAATGAAAAGCTGTCAGCATGAGGGTGAGTCAGCGAGCCTGTTGGGTCGCATGCCTCTAACTTTGACGGAGAGGTCGTTGCCATACGGCTTGCCTTGGTAGAGGTGGAGAAAAGAAGGTTGGAGCGGGTGGTGATATTTGTGGACTCCCAGGCCGCCATACTTGCACTTGGAACCTTGCAGCCCTCAATAAGATCGCAGGCATATTTCTTCTCTTCTCCCACGGTAAAAATGGGTTAAAAACAGAGAAAATCGTCAGAAACCCGCGTTACTGGCGTATACGTTTGATGCAATTGGTCATATCAATAGTATTATGGCCTGCTGAGCACGAATCCGCGACCAGAATTGAGCCATCACGTCCTGAATTTGTGCTAACCTCCAAAAATGCGTTAAAAACAGAGAAAATCGTCAGAAACCCGCGTTACTGGCGTATACGTTTGATGCAATTGGTCATATCCGTAGTATTTTGGCCTGCTGAGCACGAATCCACAACCGGAATTGAGCCATCACGTCCTGAATTTGTGCTAGACTCCAAAAATGGGTTAAATACAGAGAAAATCGTCAGAAACCCGCGTTACTGGCGTATACGTCTGATGCAATTGGTCATATCCGTAGTATTTTGGCCTGCTGAGCACGAATCCGCAATCAGAATTGAGCCATCACGTCCTGAATTTGTGCTAGACTCCAAAAATGGGTTAAAAACAGAGAAAATCGTCAGAAACCCGCGTTACTGGCGTATACGTTTGATGCAATTGCTCATATCCGTAGTATTTTGGCCTGCTGAGCACGAATCCGCAGCCAGAATTGAGCCATCACGTCCTGAATTTGTGCTAACCTCCAAAAATGGGTTAAAAACAGAGAAAATCGTCAGAAACCCGCGTTAATGGCGTATACGTCTGATGCAATTGGTCATATCCGTAGTATTTTGGCCTGCTGAGCACGAATCCGCAATCAGAATTGAGCCATCACGTCCTGAATTTGTGCTAGACTCCAAAAATGGGTTAAAAACAGAGAAAATCGTCAGAAACCCGCGTTACTGGCGTATACGTTTGATGCAATTGGTCATATCCGTAGTATTTTGGCCTGCTGAGCACGAATCCGTACCAGAATTGAGCCGTCACGTCCTGAATTTGTGCTAGACTCCAAAAATGGGTTAAAAACAGAGAAAATCGTCAGAAACCCGCGTTACTGGCGTATACGTTTGATGCAATTGGTCATATCCGTAGTATTTTGGCCTGATGAGCACGAATCCGCGACCAGAATTGAGCCATCACGTCCTGAATTTGTGCTAGACTCCAAAAATGGGTTAAAAACAGAGAAAATCGTCAGAAACCCGCGTTACTGGCGTATACGTTTGATGCAATTGGCCATATCCGTAGTATTTTGGCCTGCTGAGCACGAATCCGCAACCGGAATTGAGCCATCACGTCCTGAATTTGTGCTAGACTCCAAAAATGGGTTAAAAACAGAGAAAATCGTCAGAAACCCGCGTTACTGGCGTATACGTCTGATGCAATTGGTCATAGCCGTAGTATTTTGGCCTGCTGAGCACGAATCCGCAATCAGAATTGAGCCATCACGTCCTGAATTTGTGCTAGACTCCAAAAATGGGTTAAAAACAGTGAAAATCGTCAGAAACCCGCGTTACTGGCGTATACGTTTGATGCAATTGGTCATATCCGTAGTATTTTGGCCTGCTGAGCACGAATCCGCAACCAGAATTGAGCCATCACGTCCTGAATTTGTGCTAGACTCCAAAAATGGGTTAAGAACAGAGAAAATCGTCAGAAACCCGCGTAACTGGCGTATACGTTTGATGCAATTGGTCATATCCGTAGTATTTTGGCCTGCTGAGCACGAATCCGCAACCAGAATTGAGCCATCACGTCCTGAATTTGTGCTAGACTCCAAAAATGGGTTAAAAACAGAGAAAATCGTCAGAAACCCGCGTTACTGGCGTATACGTTTGATGCAATTGGTCATATCCGTAGTATTTTGGCCTGCTGAGCACGAATCCGCAACCAGAATTGAGCCATCACGTCCTGAATTTGTGCTAGACTCCAAAAATGGGTTAAAAACAGAGAAAATCGTCAGAAACCCGCGATACTGGCGTATACGTTTGATGCAATTGCTCATATCCGTAGTATTTTGGCCTGCTGAGCACGAATCCGCGACCAGAATTGAGCCATCACGTCCTGAATTTGTGCTAACCTCCAAAAATGGGTTCAAAACAGAGAAAATCGTCAGAAACCCGCGATACTGGCGTATACGTTTGATGCAAATGGTCATATCCGTAGTATTTTGGCCTGCTGAGCACGAATCCGCAACCAGAATTGAGCCATCACGTCCTGAATTTGTGCTAGACTCCAAAAATGGGTTAATAACAGAGAAAATCGTCAGAAACCCGCGTTACTGGCGTATACGTTTGATGCAATTGGTCATATCCGTAGTATTTTGGCCTGCTGAGCACGAATCCGCAACCAGAATTGAGCCATCACGTCCTGAATTTGTGCTAGACTCCAAAAATGGGTTAAAAACAGAGAAAATCGTCAGAAACCCGCGTAACTGGCGTATACGTTTGATGCAATTGGTCATATCCGTAGTATTTTGGCCTGCTGAGCACGAATCCGCAACCGGAATTGAGCCATCACGTCCTGAATTTGTGCTAGACTCCAAAAATGGGTTAAAAACAGAGAAAATCGTCAGAAACCCGCGTTACTGGCGTATACGTTTGATGCAATTGGTCATATCCGTAGTATTTTGGCCTGCTGAGCACGAATCCGCAACCAGAATTGAGCCATCAAGTCCTGAATTGGTCCTAGACTCCAAAAATGGGTTAAAAACAGAGAAAATCGTCAGAAACCCGCATTACTGGCGTATACGTCTGATGCAATTGGTCATATCCGTAGTATTTTGGCCTGCTGAGCACGAATCCGCAATCAGAATTGAGCCATCACGTCCTGAATTTGTGCTAGACTCCAAAAATGGGTTAAAAACAGAGAAAATCGTCAGAAACCCGCGTTACTGGCGTATACGTTTGATGCAATTGGTCATATCCGTAGTATTTTGGCCTGCTGAGCACGAATCCGCAACCGGAATTGAGCCATCACGTCCTGAATTTGTGCTAGACTCCAAAAATGGGTTAAAAACAGAGAAAATCGTCAGAAACCCGCGTTACTGGCGTATACGTTTGATGCAATTGGTCATATCCGTAGTATTTTGGCCTGCTGAGCACGAATCCGCAACCAGAATTGAGCCATCACGTCCTGAATTTGTGCTAGACTCCAAAAATGGGTTAAAAAGAGAGAAAATCGTCAGAAACCCGCGTTACTGGCGTATACGTTTGATGCAATTGGTCATATCCGTAGTATTTTGGCCTGCTGAGCACGAATCCGCAACCAGAATTGAGCCATCAAGTCCTGAATTTGTGCTAGACTCCAAAAATGGGTTAAAAACAGAGAAAATCGTCAGAAACCCGCATTACTGGCGTATACGTCTGATGCAATTGGTCATATCCGTAGTATTTTGGCCTGCTGAGCACGAATCCGCAATCAGAATTGAGCCATCACGTCCTGAATTTGTGCTAGACTCCAAAAATGGGTTAAAAACAGAGAAAATCGTCAGAAACCCGCGTTACTGGCGTATACGTTTGATGCAATTGGTCATATCCGTAGTATTTTGGCCTGCTGAGCACGAATCCGCAACCGGAATTGAGCCATCACGTCCTGAATTTGTGCTAGACTCCAAAAATGGGTTAAAAACAGAGAAAATCGTCAGAAACCCGCGTTACTGGCGTATACGTTTGATGCAATT
This sequence comes from Stenodema calcarata, assembly GCA_963920205.1. Taxonomy (NCBI): domain Eukaryota; kingdom Metazoa; phylum Arthropoda; class Insecta; order Hemiptera; family Miridae; genus Stenodema; species Stenodema calcarata. The sequence goes on along the minus strand of OY986061.1, from coordinate 20,465,334 downwards.
GGTCATATCCGTAGTATTTTGGCCTGCTGAGCACGAATCCGCAACCAGAATTGAGCCATCACGTCCTGAATTTGTGCTAGACTCCAAAAATGGGTTAAAAACAGAGAAAATCGTCAGAAACCCGCGTTACTGGCGTATACGTTTGATGCAATTGGTCATATCCGTAGTATTTTGGCCTGCTGAGCACGAATCCGCAACCAGAATTGAGCCATCAAGTCCTGAATTTGTGCTAGACTCCAAAAATGGGTTAAAAACAGAGAAAATCGTCAGAAACCCGCATTACTGGCGTATACGTCTGATGCAATTGGTCATATCCGTAGTATTTTGGCCTGCTGAGCACGAATCCGCAATCAGAATTGAGCCATCACGTCCTGAATTTGTGCTAGACTCCAAAAATGGGTTAAAAACAGAGAAAATCGTCAGAAACCCGCGTGACTGGCGTATACGTTTGATGCAATGGGTCATATCCGTAGTATTTTGGCCTGCTGAGCACGAATCCGCAACCGGAATTGAGCCATCACGTCCTGAATTTGTGCTAGACTCCAAAAATGGGTTAAAAACAGAGAAATCGTCAGAAACCCGCGTTACTGGCGTATACGTTTGATGCAATTGGTCATATCCGTAGTATTTTGGCCTGCTGAGCACGAATCCGCAACCAGAATTGAGCCATCACGTCCTGAATTTGTGCTAGACTCCAAAAATGGGTTAAAAACAGAGAAAATCGTCAGAAACCCGCGTTACTGGCGTATACGTTTGATGCAATTGGTCATATCCGTAGTATTTTGGCCTGCTGAGCACGAATCCGCGACCAGAATTGAGCCATCACGTCCTGAATTTGTGCTAGACTCCAAAAATGGGTTAAAAAGAGAGAAAATCGTCAGAAACCCGCGTTACTGGCGTATACGTTTGATGCAATTGGTCATATCCGTAGTATTTTGGCCTGCTGAGCACGAATCCGCTTCCAGAATTGAGCCATCACGTCCTGAATTTGTGCTAGACTCCAAAAATGGGTTAAAAACAGAGAAAATCGTCAGAAACCCGCGTTACTGGCGTATACGTTTGATGCAATTGGTCATATCCGTAGTATTTTGGCCTGCTGAGCACGAATCCGCAACCAGAATAGAGCCATCACGTCCTGCATTTGTGCTAGACTCCAAAAATGGGTTAAAAACAGAGAAAATCGTCAGAAACCCGCGATACTGGCGTATACGTTTGATGCAATTGGTCATATGAGTTCGAATGGACCTTCAAGAAGAGCAATTGTCGACTCAAATACTTCGAGGAAACGAAAAAAAGTTGACTTCATATCGACTCAAGGTGTTGATTTGAGTTCGAATGGACGTTCAAGAAGAGCAATCGTCGACTCAAATACTTCGTGAAAACGAAAAAAAGTTGACTTCATATCGACTCGAGGTGTTGATTTGAGTTTGAATGGACCTTCAAGAAGAGCAATTGTCGACTCAAATACTTCGTGAAAACGAAAAAAAGTTGACTTCATACCGACTCGAGGTGTTGATTTGAGTTCGAATGGACCTTCAAGAAGAGCAATCGTCGACTCAAATACTTCGTGAAAACGAAAAAAAGTTGACTTCATATCGACTCGAGGTGTTGATTTGAGTTCGAATGGACCTTCAAGAAGAGCAATTGTCGACTCAAATACTTCGTGAAAACGAAAAAAAGTTGACTTCATACCGACTCGAGGTGTTGATTTGAGTTCGAATGGACCTTCAAGAAGAGCAATTGTCGACTCAAATACTTCGTGAAAACGAAAAAAAGTCGACTTCATATCGACTCGAGGTGTTGATTTGAGTTCGAATGGACCTTCAAGAAGAGCAATTGTCGACTCAAACACTTCGCGAAAACGAAAAAAAGTTGACTTCATATCGACTCGAGGTGTTGATTTGAGTTCGAATGGACCTTCAAGAAGAGCAATCGTCGACTCGAACACTTCGAGAAAACGAAAAAAAGTTGACTCCATATCGACTTGAGGTGTTTACTTGAGTTCGAATGGACCTTCAAGAAGAGCAATTGTCGACTCAAACACTTCGAGAAATCGAAAAAAAGTTGACTTCATATCGACTCAAGGTGTTGATTTGAGTTCGAATGGACTTTCAAGAAGAGCAATCGTCGACTCAAAAACTTCGTGAAAACGAAAAAAAGTTGACTTCATATCGACTCGAGGTGTTGATTTGAGTTCGAATGGACCTTCAAGAAGAGCAATTGTCGACTCAAACACTTCGTGAAAACGAAAAAAAGTTGACTACATATCGACTCGAGGTGTTGATTTGAGTTCGAATGGACCTTCAAGAAGAGCAATCGTCGACTCAAACACTTCGAGAAAACGAAAAAAAGTTGACTTCATATCGACTAGAGGTGTTTGTTTGAGTTCGAATGGACCTTCAAGAAGAGCAATCGTCGACTCAAATATTTCGTGAAAACGAAAAAAAGTTGACTCCATATCGACTTGAGGTGTTTACTTGAGTTCGAATGGACCTTCAAGAAGAGCAATTGTCGACTCAAACACTTCGGGAAACCGAAAAAAAGTTGACTTCATATCGACTCGAGGTGTTGATTTGAGTTCGAATGGACCTTCAATAAGAGCAATTGTCGACTCAAATACTTCGTGAAAACGAAAAAAAGTCGACTTCATATCGACTCGAGGTGTTGATTTGAGTTCGTATGGACCTTCAACAAGACCAATTGTCGACTCAAACACTTCGAGAAAACGAAAAAAAGTTGACTTCATATCGACTCGAGGTGTTGATTTGAGTTCGAATGGACCTTCAAGAAGAGCAATTGTCGACTCAAACACTTCGTGAAAACGAAAAAAAGTTGACTTCATATCGACTAGAGGTGTTTGTTTGAGTACGAATGGACCTTCAAGAAGAGCAATCGTCGACTCAAATATTTCGTGAAAACGAAAAAAAGTTGACTCTATATCGACTTGAGGTGTTTACTTGAGTTCGAATGGACCTTCAAGAAGAGCAATTGTCGACTCAAACACTTCGGGAAACCGAAAAAAAGTTGACTTCATATCGACTCGAGGTGTTGATTTGAGTTCGAATGGACCTTCAATAAGAGCAATTGTCGACTCAAATACTTCGTGAAAACGAAAAAAAGTCGACTTCATATCGACTCGAGGTGTTGATTTGAGTTCGAATGGACCTTCAACAAGACCAATTGTCGACTCAAACACTTCGAGAAAACGAAAAAAAGTTGACTTCATATCGACTCGAGGTGTTGATTTGAGTTCGAATGGACCTTCAAGAAGAGCAATTGTCGACTCAAACACTTCGTGAAAACGAAAAAAAGTTGACTTCATATCGACTTGAGGTGTTGATTTGAGTTCGAATGGACCTTCAAGAAGAGCAATTGTCGACTCAAACACTTCGTGAAAACGAAAAAAAGTTGACTTCATATCGACTCGAGGTGTTGATTTGAGTTCGAATGGACCTTCAACAAGACCAATTGTCGACTCAAACACTTCGAGAAATCGAAAAAAAGTTGACTTCATATCGACTCAAGGTGTTGATTTGAGTTCGAATGGACTTTCAAGAAGAGCAATCGTCGACTCAAATACTTCGTGAAAACGAAAAAAAGTTGACTTCATATCGACTCGAGGTGTTGATTTGAGTTCGAATGGACCTTCAAGAAGAGCAATTGTTGACTCAAATACTTCGAGAAAACGAAAAAATACTACGGCTATGAGCAATTGCATCAAACGTATACGCCAGTAACGCGGGTTTCTGACGATTTTCTCTGTTTTTAACCCATTTTTGGAGACTAGCACAAATTCAGGACGTGATGGCTCAATTCTGGTTGCGGATTCGTGCTCAGCAGGCCAAAATACTACGGATATGACCAATTGCATCAAACGTATACGCCAGTAACTCGGGTTTCTGACGATATTCTCTCTTTTTAACCCATTTTTGGAGTCTAGCACAATTTCAGGACGTGATGGCTCAATTCTGGTTGCGGATTCGTGCTCAGCAGGCCAAAATACTACGGATATGACCAATTGCATCAAACGTATACGCCAGGAACGCGGGTTTCTGACGATTTTGTCTGTTTTTAACCCATTTCTGGAGTCTAGCACAAATTCAGGACGTGATGGCTCAATTCTGGTTGCGGATTCGTGCTCAGCAGGCCAAAATACTACGGATATGACCAATTGCATCAAACGTATACGCCAGTAACGCGGGTTTCTGACGATTTTCTCTGTTTTTAACCCATTTTTGGAGTCTAGCACAAATTCAGGACGTGATGGCTCAATTCTGGTTGCGGATTCGTGCTCAGCAGGCCAAAATACTACGGATATGACCAATTGCATCAGACGTATACGCCAGGAACGTGGGTTTCTGACGATTTTCTCTGTTTTTAACCCATTTTTGGAGTCTAGCACAAATTCAGGACGTGATGGCTCAATTCTGGTCGCGGATTCGTGCTCAGCAGGCCAAAATACTACGGATATGAGCAATTGCATCAAACGTATACGCCAGTAACGCGGGTTTCTGACGATTTTCTCTGTTTTTAACCCATTTTTGGAGTCTAGCACAAATTCAGGACGTGATGGCTCAATTCTGGTTACTTCTTCAAGAACTGTGTAGCGCAGGTTTTCACTACAAAGAGCAAGTTGGGGATCTAGTAAAGTGCTACAAATGCGGCGGTCAACTTGCCGAATGGGATTTGAATGACGATCCCCGGCAAGAACATGCAAGATTCTATCCAGATTGTTCTCATGTGATCAATGTTAAAGGTTCTAATTTCATTAAGAATGCGTTGGAATTGAATAAATGGCTTTAAGCTAACTTTTATATTGCATTCTTTATTTTCCCATAAACGGTGTCGATGTCTAGCATAGGCATGTTTATTGATGTAGAGGATAATATACATCACAATGGGTTTTACGAAATAAAACAAATTCATTTAGATTTAGCAATTTATTATTTTACATCGAAAAACTATTAAAAGTAAAATACAATAAATTATAGAAGCTGTGGAACTTCCCATACAGCAAGCTTTTGAGCAAACAACACAAGCTTTATTATTTTAAATAATAAAATAAAATTGGTCATTAAATTGAACATGTAAATTGAATAGGTATGAATGAATATCAGATGAAAGATGGTTCCATAGATAATGTGAAAGTTTCCGTTTTCCAGGGACGACGTTTTCGGTATACAGAGGGGATGTAGGAGGGTGGTGTACAGCAGATGAGGCCTAAATCATACCATATACTAAAACTATAAACTAATTATATGTGTAAGATTTTCACTCGAAATAATCACGCAGATTGCATCTGTAAACGTAGTTTATTTAACAATAAGTATAAAATGATAGAGAATACTTCTAGAATAGAAAATCATGAAAATTATAACCACACTTTAAATACGAAATGAAACATAGGTAGGTACCTGTAAACGAAGAAATCAAAAACACGTGATATTGATCGCGTGAAAACTTATTCAAATAACAACGTCCGTCCGAGTTCCGGTCCGGATATCAACTGCTGACTCATGTCGATAAGGTAGGAGAATCACAGAGATAAGAATCGTCGGCGGGGTGGGGTAGCTATCTAAAGTTTGACGATGGTCGAGCTTTACATCCCCCACCCCAGGCCGTTTTTTTTTTATTTTTTTTTTTATTTATTTATTTATTTTTTTTTCTTTACAGGTTCTACTTAATTTCTCCTTTACATATTTTCTAGCTTGAATTGTAGTCTGCATGATTCTTAGCCACTATCTGTAACCGGTCGTTTGTAGTAGTAAGGATACAGCTTTGAGACATGAAAAATGTTAGACTCTTTCTTTCGGTAACCTGAGTCAATCTTATAAATGGACTTAGAACATTTTTCCAGAATCTTAAATGGACCTGTTCGAATTTCATCTAATTTGTTACGATTCAGACTATTACCATGTGTTATGTAAACTGAGTCTCCCACTTCAAAAGTGGGTGGTTTTCGGTTTCTGTCGAATCTTTTTTTGTTGATTGCATGAACTTTTTGGGAATTTTCGAAAGCCTTCTTCCTATCTTCCTCTAAATTCCTCGGGACTTGGCAACCCAGTGGAACGATGTGTACATCTTCATTATTAAGTAAATAGTTGGGACTGAATTTTGTTGAAGAGTGAATGGTATTATTATATTCCTCTACGCATTGCTCAGCGATTCTCGGCCATGGACACTTGGCCCCTGATGGTTCGTTGTTGATCTTGCATCTAATGCGGTTAACCAAGGTTTGGTTTAATCGCTCGTTAAGGCCATTAGAGAAGGCACAGTCTACGGCAGTGAAGATTAAATTCACACGATGGTGTCTTAGAAAAACTTTGAACTCAGTTGAATTAATTCCACTGTACTGGTCAGTTAACAACGTGCCTATTTTGACGCCTTTCGACACTATGTTGGTTATAAGTGCGATGAAATCCGTTGCTTTTTGGTTCTTTGACGTGTGGATGTATGCAAATCTGGTAAAGTGGTCCACCGAGAGATGCAAGTAACGTTTTGGTGAGTGATTACCACCGAACCCACCAATGGTGTCCAAGGACATGTACTCATAAGGTTGGGTAGCTGGGCCCAATTGAGAAAGTTGACCATAAACTACCGGTGCTCTAGTTTTATTTTTAATGCATACACTGCACGATTGGCAAAATTTTGTTATTAGTTTTTTCATACCCTTGCAAAAATAAAAGGGGGTGATTTTCAGTTCAATTTGTTTAGCACCAATGTGGCCAAATTTAGTATGAACCTTCTCAATTAAGTTATTGCAAAAGTCGTTTGAAACAATTATTTTACTTTGAGTTTTATATTGGCTATACAGTAAGTCTCCTCGTTTAGTGATTCGTTTGGATGAAGATAATTCGTCTTGGAACGTGCTTTGATCTTTGATTATTTCCTCTAATTCGACAAGATTCACAATTTTCAATTCATCTTCAGAGTCGAAAGGTTCTAACACAGGGTTTCTAGATAGACAGTCGGCTTCAGAGTTAGTATTTCCTGGCACATACCTCACCTTGAAATTGTACTGCGACAAGCAAAACATTAGGTGGCCCAATTCATCATCAGTTCGAGAATTAACTCTCAGGTTTTCCAGTGGCTTGTGATCTGATTGGACCACAAACTCGATACCTAGTAACCAGTATTTCCAGTATGTTAAAGCTTCTTTGATTGCTAAACACTCTAAGAAAATCGCTTTTTTACGTTTCTGGTGTTCGTTTAATTTTTTTGAGAAATAGGCTACGGGTTTGAAGTTTCCATCGTCTTGTTTTTGTTTTAAGATTGCAGCAATACCGGTGAGACTTGCGTCAGTTTGAACTATGGTTTGTCGATGTGGGTTGAAAATAGCAAGGCAAGGGTCTGAGCACAGATAACTTTTTATTAAATTGAAACTCTTTTCGCATTCATTGTTCCAAGTAAAATTAACGTTTTTTCTCAATAAGTTATGGAATGGTTCTAGAATTTGTGTCGCTCTTGGGATGTAACTACGATAAAAATTTATTTTCCCCAAAAATTGTCTCACATTTTTTTTATTTTGAGGCGTTGGGAATTTTTTTATTGGCAAAACATTGTCGTTTATAGGTTTTGTTAAGTTATTTGCTATTATATGGCCTAGATATTTCACGCTGTTTGTAGCAAAATTGCATTTTGATAGCTTTAGTCTGAAACCTTCTTTTATGATTGCTTGCAATAATTTTTGTGTGTGTTCCAAATGTTCTCCAAATGTTTTTGAAAAAATCAAAATATCATCTATGTAATTTACACAGAATGAATCTAAGTCATTCCGGCGAATAATGTTTCTCAATATGCGCTGGAATATTGCAGGTGAAGTTTTTAGTCCAAACGGCAAACATTTCCAATTGTAGTGGCCACTCTGCGTGACGAACCCTGTTTTATAGTAGTCCTTGCTTCTGAGAGGAATTGACCAAAATGCACTATTTATATCTAGTACTGAAAACCACTTACAATCTCTTGTTTTGACAATTAGGTCAGTTATTAATGGAAATGGGTGGCTCTCAGGTACAATTAGCTTATTTAATCCCGAAAAATCAATACATAACCTATTTTTTTTATTTTCATCCCTTTTGTAAGCTAAAGTAACGGGTGCCGCAAAAGGAGAGGTTGATTCTTCGATAAGTTTGGCTTTCAACAACCTCGCAATTTGGGTTTCGATCTCTTGCTGATCTTCTAAAGAGCACCTGTATGGTCTTTTGGAAACATACTTATGTTCTATCAACTTTATGGTGGCTTCGTGACCAGAGACTGACCCAACATCGTACTTATCCTTAGCAAAAACAGTTCTGTACCTATTCAAAATACCAACAATGCCTGTTTTTTGTTCATTATTTAAATGATTCAGATTCACTTTAAAATCAGTTAGGTGAGAAGATCCGTTTGAATTTGTCTGATCGGCTGAAGAGGTCACCGTGGAAAAGGCGGTGTCAGAATTTGGATGCTCAGACAAAGTCTGATTAATTTCCAATTTTTCATTTTGGCATAATTTAAATTTGAGAATCAAGTCCAGGCCGATCAGAAAATCGTGGCGAAAATCTTCACTTTTAACTACGAAAAGTGATACATTTTGACAAAGGTTCATTACTCTAAGATTAACGTTAACAAGTCCGCTGACTTTTCCGATACCACTAACCATCTTAAATTTGCTATCATCCGCCTTAGAAATGTAAATACCCGATTTCTTTAGGAAATTGTAATTGATTAGGGAAATATTCGCTCCTGAATCATAAATTCCTGTACATTTGTGGCGATCATTGATTAGCAAATCCAGTTTGATCAGTGGTATCAATTTAAGTTTTTTTGATCACTAATTTTCGTATTCAATTCTGTTTCAATCTCTAAATTATTCACAGTCTTAATTTTATTCGCATCTTTAAACCAGCAGTTCCTTTCAAGGTGATAACGGATGCCTCGGTTTTGTTGTTCGCAGATTGAACAATTTTTCTTGATTGCCGGCGGCGGTGGTTTACGAAGTTTCACAGAAGTTTCCGATATTTTGGATGTTGAAGGTTTATTTCCCGCCCAATCCGTAGAGTTTGAGAAGGAGTTGGTTCTTCTCGAGGGTTCACAGTCGAATTTCTTCAATTTTGAAATTAAATGTTGAATTGTGCTGACAGATGCCCTACTCAGCTCGTTTTGAATTTTATCGGGTAGGCCCAAGACAATGAGGTTCAGAATGATGGGGTCTGGGATTTCGTGGTCTAGATCAAGGAGTAGTTTTTCCTTTTTTATGACGTAGTCGACTAAAGATCCAGCCATATGTCGAAAGCGGTAAGCGAATTTACCTAATTGGTGTCCACGAATCATCCCTGAATGTGGAGATTAAATTGTTTTTCCAACATTCCCAATCAGCTTCGATGCCCAGTTTTTTCTGAGTGTTCGAAAACCAATCGTTCATTGACCGATCCAAGCATTGTCGGAAAACTTCGATCAGTCTAGAACCTTTTATTGAAAATCGGGCCACTTCTCGCTCAAAATCCTGTACCCAAGCCGTAACATTTCTATTTTTTGTTGAAAATTTTTCAACCATGAGATGATTTAAGATTTCTTTCAAAGAGGCGTTTTTCTCCTCTACAAGCTTATTAAGGCACGAGACTAGCTCAGGTAATCCCAGTTCAGAGGAGGTGGTCGGCAATGTTGGTTCGAAAGATGTTTCTTCTAATAGGAAATCACTAAAAGTAAAGTTTCCAGCTTCATCCCGATACAAAGATTCTAATTCGGCTGAAATATTTACGTAAAACGTTCGGTACTGGCCTCTGGTTTTAATTGAGTTTATCGCATTTTTAACTGGAGAGAGCTCGGATAATTGTTTATGACGGCTTATACCTTGATGTTCGTCCGGGAAACTGTACCATGTTTCGTCCTGCGCTGATCTGATTCGCTTCAGCTTCAAGATCGTCGTCTTCTCACCCGGGCTACTGGCTTCTGCTACAATGTAGAGCTGATACTTCGGCATCTTGAGTCGTGTTTTTGATTTGTAAGATTTTCACTCGAAATAATCACGCAGATTGCATCTGTAAACGAAGTTTATTTAACAATAAGTATAAAATGATAGAGAATACTTCTAGAATAGAAAATCATGAAAATTATAACCACACTTTAAATACGAAATGAAACATAGGTAGGTACCTGTAAACGAAGAAATCAAAAACACGTGATATTGATCGCGTGAAACCTTATTCAAATAACAACGTCCGTCCGAGTTCCGGTCCGGATACCAACTGCTGACTCATGTCGATAAGGTAGGAGAATCACAGAGATAAGAATCGTCGGCGGGGTGGGGTAGCTATCTAAAGTTTGACGATGGTCGAGCTTTACATAATATATTATATTATATAGCATGATTTTTGAAAATTCAATCGATTTGAGCCAAATTTGGTACCTATACAGAGTTTTTCGGATCGCTGATCACAAATCTGAAGACAGATTTGCAAAATGCTAAATGAAACTTTTTTTAAGAACCCCCTTCCCTGGTTACGCTACTGTCGTAGGGTACATCCTCAGTAGTGCCACATTTCTTGACAAACATCAACTCATTCAATATGTAACAAAAAAATTAAAAGGAGGAGTAGGGAGGCATAATAAGAGAAACCTCAATGAGTATGAGTCGGTTGGTACGAAGATTAGGAATCAACTCTGGATATATTCAACATTCATCGTGCACAACATCAAAAAATAAGTCTGTTAAGTTTACGGCTTAAATGATTGAACAATATAATCTGTTGAAACATGAGACTAATATAAATATATTTTTAAAAAGCTCCAGTCACCTAACTCGAGCTCGTCTGTGAACAAACCTGTGGGTTAGTTGTCCTTTTGTAATTCACCTTGATTTTACATAAAATAATTTCGGATCTCAAAATAATAGCGGGTCATTGAACGTTCAAACTCATCCTTACTTAATCATTGACATTTTGATGTTATTCCAAAACTGAACTTTTGGAGCCAACTTTGGTTCCTTCCTTGAATGACACATTTATATAATATTATAAACACATTAATTTTGGACCCACTCGAAATTTGCAGAATAGAGATTAAAACGTAGCTCGGTAAGGTTCTTCAGGAGGTTCTTGGAGTTTTACTGAGGTTTGATGGACAGGTACATTTTATTTTTAATGGTTTGCTTGACCGGGTTGATTTTCTTCAGGATTTGAGTCATGACGTTGACCAATTGATTGGAGCTGAGGCCAGTTTTACGGCCTTTGAACTTCTGAAGGAGCTCTGTGGCCGTCATGGGCTTCCTCATCAAGTAGCGGCGAACTGCTTCTTCCGTGATGCCGTTGTCTCCTCTGCAGACAGCAAAATACAAATCATGAGGCGAGTGTATCGCAAAAGACGTAAGAATATTAGATATCGATAGTTGAGGTGGAGCCCTTCCATGTTGGAGGCCTTCCATGCATTGTGGACTTGGGCATCTACCTCGACCCTCACTTGTCCTTTTCAGAGCACGTGGCTGGGGCGGCACACAGTGGGGCAAAACAGCATATTTTGGAGAAAACTTCCGAGATAATGCGTCTTAAAGGAAATTTTATGCTGAATAAAAAAGTTCCTATAAACATTGGGTCGCAATCAAAATCATGACTGACCCGTAAGACAGCATAGGTGGTTGAACGTCAAGTTTCTGTTTCTTGGCCGGAGTACCTCCGTCGCCTTTTTTGGACTTATCAGCCGTTGGCGTAGCCGATCTAGAGCCGCTCGCGCTATTGCTAGAACGTAAAAATCAACGATTAACCAACAGTTACGAGTATAATGCCGGTTTATGAGAGACTGAACGGTAAATAGCATGGTGGCTTTACCTTCCTCCATCCTTCGTGGCTTTCTCGACTTCCGAATCAGTACTATCACCACTGGTTCCAGATGAAGACCCTGAAACATCCAGTTGTGAGAAACCATGATTTATTTCTAGAAACATAAGAGGGACGTCCAGAAAGTAAGGTTACTACAAGTGTTAAAAATTGAAAAAATGAATATAATATGGGGTTAGTGCGAAAACTACCCAAGTCCAATTGTTTTGTAAAATTAGATATTAGTATCCAGGGAATAGTTTTCAACCTACCTTTCACTCGAAAGTATTGCAGAATATAGTTGCAGAATATAGTATTGTATATAGTAAGGAATGTTATGAACCATGGTACATTAAATAATTCCATATATTCGATTTTTCCGACAACCACAACATTTAAATTTGTGTTTTCCACAAAAATGAAAAAGTGGACTTGGGTAGTTTTCGCACTGACCCCACGAATATTTAAGTTAAATTTACAAGATAAGTGTCAAAACATGTGATTATTTCTATACATAATCGCCGTTGACGCCAATACATTTTTGAAGCCTAGGGACCAGTTTTTGTATACCCTCGTCGTATACCTTCCGCTCCACCTTCCAAAGCCATTTTTCGACTGCCTCCTGGACCTCCTCGTCATTTGAACAGTTGTCCACCCAACAACTCCTTTTTGATAAATTGAAGAGTCAAAATATCCCACCCAAATGAAACAAGCAGGTCCTGAGTGAGGGCGGTATGAGGTTTAGCGTTGTCATGAAGGAGTGACACACCACGAGTCAGCATTCCTCTCCTTTTGTTCTCGATTTTTTGTCAACTTCCTGAGTGCATAAAATTAGGCATAAAATCGACCAATAATATCCATTTCCGGCCCCAAAAGACAAATGCCACGATCTTCCTCTCTGAAATTTGGACTTGGAATTTTTTGGTTGATGGTGAAGTGGAAATGGCGCCACTGTAGGGACTCCATTTTTGACTCAGGACTATAGTGACACACCCCCGTCACCAGTCACAATTGAGTCAAGAAACGTTAACGTGAAATTTAACCCTCGCTTTACCGTTCAAGAATCTCACACCAGCTGTAGGTGGAGCGGTTGGAGGACTATTTGAACTATTTGAAAGCTATTGGCTGCTGTCACGACATTTTGTAACGATTTGTCTCTCTACCTACCAGTGGTGAAAGCTCTGAAAAAAAATTCCCTTCGTCCTACACAGCTCTTGTAGCCTTACTTTCTAGACGCCCCTCGTAGAACAATGATTTTCCACAATCCTCCTTAAACTACCCTTCGAAACATAACAAAATTTAATTGAGTTCACTACAAAATCCACTTCCAACGTTTTTGGTTTATTATCTTCGATAATGAACCATTGGAATCGCCCAAAGAAAAAAATTTTTTAACCCCCCCTCAAAATTTGTTGGTTTACGTTTCAAGATACGTAGATTCAGAAAATCGAATAAAAAAAAATCCGTCCGTCCGCCGTACGCCGTCCGCCGTCCCCCGTCCGCCGTCCGCCGTCCGTGGCACTTTGCCCAGTTAGCGTTGAGCTAAAATTACGAAATTTGGTTTCTGGGTTTGGACCAGCCCCACAATGATCCTCGAAACTTTTCATAACCCTAGGTCAAGGGGAAGGGGTTCAAAACGAAATTTAAAATTTCGACGATGTCTTATCTCCAAATATTTAACTGAACCGTGTGAAGTTTAGTTCACCTTTGAATGACCTGAAAAATTACGAATCTTTTAAGACCAATTGGATTTTTGTGCGACCAGCTGTTCGTTCACAGTAACCGCGCAAAGTTTTAGGAAAAACCCTAAACTTTCGCGTCGAAAACGGCCGTTATGTGACCCAACCCCCAGACGCCCAGAATAAAACTACCTTTTTACATCTTCCCGGTAAACTACAATCTAGAAATTTTAACCGTGAGTCGGGGATAGACCACATTGCAATATTCACTCGGTTTCTCATATGTAAAATTGTTTAAATAATACCTTTTTGTAATAATACAAATTAAATTTTGATGATGAGCTATTGACTTGAAATTTTAAAAATAGGTCAGAACTGGATCACAATGCAATATTCACTCGGTTTCTTGTCTGTGAAATTGTTTAAATAATACCTATTTGTTTAAATAAATTAAATTTTGATGATGAGCTAGATACTTGAAATTTTAAATATAGGTCAGAAATGGATGACATTTCAATATTCACTCGGTTTGTATGACATGGTATGAGTATGGTATGGTATATTATTGTATGTATGATTTGGTATAATACAGTATGGTATGATAGGAAAGAAATTCGTATGGTATGGTATGAGTACGGTGAGAATATGGTATGGTGCCGATTTGCAATACAGTCTGGTATAGACAGAAGGGTGATCTGTACAAGGAAGATAATAAACCGTTGTGTCAAGAATTTGCAGAGTTTTTAACAGATAAATTTGAACTTTACCATCTCCAGACTTTTTCTTTTCAGAAGCTTTCTTTTTCCTTTTCCTTTTGTTGCTCTCTTGTTCCTTAGTCTTGTCTTTGGAGTCCTTGTTCTCGACATCTTTCCCATCTTTTTTCTCGTCTTTGGGCTCATCCTTTTTCTCCTCCTCCTCTTCGTCATCTTCGTCCGACGTGAGAAGCTTCCTCAGCGCCCGCTCCTCCGAAACTCCTTTCAGTTCTTTGATTGCCTTCCCTTCGTGATCCGATTCACTGAAATCCGATGATGATAAATTAACAACGTTTCCAGTTTATAATATGGCCCCTTAAGATCCCACAAGGTCTAACTCAGTTTTTTGGCAAAATGAGTTAGGAACGGATACTTATGCGAAATCTCTCGGTCCATCTTTCGAGCTCATTGGTTTTGCCCTTTATTGCAATGCAGGAAAAGGCTTCTTCAACGTATAAAAGCCGCGATAACCATGGAAATTACGACATTACCTTCACCTAACTGGCTGGTTATGTATTCAAGGTTAAGAATTCAACTTGAAGCTGCCCAGTATCAGCTGAGTGGCTCCCAAAGCTAATTTCTATGCTATTCACACTATGAAGGTGCGATTTGGCATGTAGCCTCATAAGGACTTACACTGTAAGCAGAATAGGCCCAGGATCAACTGAGTGGCTCCTAAAGCTAATTGCTATGCTATTCACTCAATGAAGGTGTAATTTGGCATGTAGCCTCCTTAGGACTAACACTGTACGCAGAATAGGGCCAGGATCTGCTGAGTGGCTCCTAAAGTTAATTTATATGCTATTCACACTATGAAGGTGCAATTTGGCAAGCAGCCTCCTTAGGACTTACACTTTAAGCAGCATAGAGCCGGGATTAGCTGAGGGGCAGCTAAAGCTAATTTCTATGGTATTCACACTATGTAGCCTCCTTGGGACTTTAACTTGACCCGGATCAGCTGAGTGGCTCCTAAAGCTAATGTGTGTGTTATTCACTCTATGATACGACGTGGCTAAAACATGTTCCATCCTCATAGAAATGGGAAGGGGGTACAAAAGGTTTTGTGGATTGTTTCCTTGCATTTTAACGCTGTCTAAATGATACTCCAAAACCCCACACTGCATGACACTCCAATTCTCACAATTGGTTCAGGGGACCAAAATTGTTACTTCAGACACAAATTGCACGGTGAAGATTGAAGTAGCGAGTACACTAAAAATGCTTCATCAACTCACCTTTCAGACGAATCAGAAATGTAATCAAGCTCCCTCCCTTCTTCATCGCCATCGTCGCTTTCTTCTTCAGCTGAATCATCTGAGCCCTTCTTCTTCTTCTTAGTTGTCTTCTCTTTCCCTGGCTTTTCTATTAACCAAATAACGGGACTGATTTATAAATGAAATAACTACCCAGTTATTGCCGAGAACAAAATTAATATAAATAATGTTGTAGGGGTGTTAATAAGTGGATACAAATTACGTACTCTTCTTTTTCTTATCTTTCTTTTCGGATTTTTCACCATCTTCTCCTTCTTCTTCACTAGTGTCGTCCTCATCAGAATCAACCCAGTCGTCCATCTCCGAAATCTTGAAATCTTCAAAATCAATTATTGAAATACTTCATCATCTTCCATCCAAATGACATGACCATCGGTGGTAAAAATAAAATGAGTGACAAACCTGACGATTTTTTGCCTTTCTTTGGTTTGCCCTCTTCACCGTCGTCTCCATCGCCTTCTTCTTCGTTTTTCAGTCTTTTCTTCATCATGAGTGAGAAATAGTTCATTACTTTGTTTCTCCTGTGTGGAAGACATTGAATGATTAGCGTTGTGATTCATCTGGTAACGAGTTTGTATTCAACCCTTCAGCGCCACATCGTTCATGCACCCCCGTTTGTCCGCAATAGCACCATATACAACGACCTCCAAATTGAAACTCCTTCCCAACTGCTTACTTCAGCCACAACCAAATTTATTCGCCACAATTCCGATCACAACAACCCAATGGTTCTGGATGGGTTCCAGATACCCGACGGAACACCACGGCTTCGTCGAGTGCGATATGTTTTTTGTAACGCGTCATCAGAAGATTTTGTTTAATTTGAATTTTTTTTTAAATCTATTCTGCCATTCAATAATACACAAAATGTAAAACCAATGCTGTATGATGATAACTCACCAATAGGGTATATTTCTGATTGTAATGGGCCTAAATAAAGAACTTGATTATAAAAAAATAAAAAATAAACGAGTTTGTATGCGAATGGGGTTAATATTATGATGGTTTGCTGAGTGTCCTTGGTTCCCGATGTTTTGTTTACAAAAAGTGGACACCCAGGTCTGTGAATGCAGACCAGGACACCCCTCTGGGTGGGCAAAATTGACTAACCTCTCCGGGAACAGGGGACTCAGTAACCAAGACATCACATGGTAGCAGAGGGTGGTTGGTAGGTACGTGCTTGCTTTGCACTATTTTTTGGAGCTCTAAGGAGCTTTCCCAGAAGGGACTCCTACATAGGGATCAAACCCATTTGCATATAAGCATTTATATTGGCATTATTCAATTTCTTTCTCTCCTCCAATCGTCTACATTCTAATTTTCTATGCTTTGATATTTCATTGGGTAATCTATTTTCAAATTACTATATCACCGCCGCCAATATCCATACTTGTAGGAGCATAGTTCTCCACAAGTAGTAATTTGCAGTCGTACCATTACGATGGAGGTTAACTATACCTTGGAGTTTCCCAGTTGTTCTTCCTGGATTGGAACTTCATACTACTTTCAGTCCCCCTTTTTTCTATCTACCTGGCATACCTGAATATGAGAAGGTGGGAGTGTAATGGAATGATTTGCTGAGTTTCCTTGTTTCCCGAGTTTTTGTTTCAACCACCCAGTGGATACCCAGGTCTGTGAATGCAGACCAGGACATCCCTCTGGGTGGGCATAATTGACTAACCTCTCCGGGAACAGGGATAACTCAGCAAACCATTCATTACACAACTCCGTCAACGCAGTTATCAGTAAACTCGACCACTGGCGAACAAACACTGACACGGGCGGGAGAACCAATCACTGTTATCCACTTGTAAGGTTACTTTGCGATAGGACCAAACAGATAACATAACGTCTTCAAAAATTGATGCTTCAAACCTCACCTTCCGAATTCTTGTTCGGCTTCTTCAGCAGACAAAGCTTTGTACCGTTGAATTGGCTGGAAGTTGTACCACTCGCAAAGCGGATACGCTTCGATTCCACCATCAGCCGCGTGAGTGAAGACGTAGTAGGACGCGTTTTCCGCTACACCGCCTTCCCGAATCCCTTTGAACCTGAGAAACGGACAAAGTATCAAGAGCCGCATGAGGACTTGGGCCTAGTTACGACTCAACCTCAATGTAACGAAACACATCAGGACTGGTCGTTAACGCTAACGTATTGACAAAACCGCCACTGTTTGCACTGGATTTAAAAGGAGCGTGGAAGCCTGCAGACCGACTTCCCAGCTACAGAGTTCTGAAAACAACGTGTGTACAATGTTTACAAATCTCGTATCTTGGGATGACGTTAGATGCGAAGCTGCGATGGAAATCGCACGTAAAGAAAAAAAAACAGAACTGACTCTTAAACTCAGAAAAATGTCGTGGTTAATGGGCAGGCGATCGAAACTGTCTGTGCGAAATAAACTAACCCTGTACAATCAAGTCCTAAAGCCAGTATGGACTTATGGAGCGTAGCTGTGGGGCTGCAGAGCTCAGAGCAATCGGAAACTTATTCAGCGCTTTCAAAACAGTGTGCTCAGGAGCATAGTTAATGCACCCTGGTGAATTCAGAATGATCTAGAGGTGGTATCTATCGATGAAACTATCAAGAAAATGGCCATCGCCCACCAAGAGCCACTAAGGGGTCATGTCAACATCGAAGCTGTCCATTTGCTGGATGTAAGTGACCTGCTGAGAAGATTGAAAAGGAGGAAGCCACACGAACTAACACAGTGAATGTGAAGTAATGAATAATAGTTCAACAGTTATCTGACTCAACAATTAACAAGTTCTGTATCTTGTTTTCGATTGTTACACGTAGTAAATAAGATCAAAACCAAATTGCTAATAAGTTGTCAACTTGGTGTAATAAAGAATGTTTTAAAGGGAAAAAACATAAATATATCAGCAAACGATTTGGGGTGTCTTTTGGCAGTGTATTCAGGATGGTCTGAAACGAATTTCGTCAAAATTTTTCGGAAATTCGAGTTTTAAAAAATTTGGACCGAGAACAATAGCTTCCTTTTCTTCGAAAATTCGGTAAAAGACACAAACATGCACTCGAAATTCTGAATTCAAAACGCACATTCCAAAATTGATGGCAATTTCAATCCACTTTCAAATCGTAATTAATCCTCCTGTTTCCAAGAGATGAAACATGGTGCTAATTGCATTTCCCTCATCCACCAAAATGGTCCTATTCTAACCAATCAAATGTAATAATATAATGCAACAAGCATCTTATTTTCAATAGAGAAATATATTATATTTCTCTATTGAAAATAACATGCTTGTTGCATTTCTGGGCAGTGTACCATTCCAGTTAAATTCTCAGTTGGAGCTTTACTTCTCAAGATTTCAATACCTACTACCTCGACATTTAAGGGACTAAATTCAAATTGCTTACTTTCTGCCTGCCTTTCCGTTCACTTTCAGTATCCAAGGCTGATCTTCTGGTTTGTATTTTTTCGTGATTATTCCGAATTTCTTCCTTCGGGCCTCCTCCCTGGCTTCGCGACCATACTCACTACCAGCACCAAACCTGAAAATATTACATACTGAATTACGCCTGTATTCGATACTTAATCAACGAAGTGTCGTTGAGTGTAAGTGAGACGCCCATTCACTTCCACTAAAAACAAAATACAGAAACAAACCATAACTAAAACATAGAAGGGATGAAACAGTGAAGGAGCTTGATCGAGAGATTAAGAAGAACCAACTGTTATAATAACTGAACTCAATAATGGAAAAATACTGAGAAGCCTAAACGATTTCCTAAATATTTATTTTGACCATCGATCTTGTTTATTTCAACCGTTTTAAAATACATCTACCCTGATTCCGGATTTGAACTGTTCAAAAATAAATGAAACTGTGACTCAATTTATTCAGATGACTCGCAGGAGGAATTACCCTGATTGTCCCTGAATTCCTCATCATCTCTCCAAGATATTCGACCACAACTCATTATATTCCTAGCTACTACCTATGAGTGAGATTCTGACATTATTAACGGCTAATTTAAATGAAGTTCCTATTCCTTGTCACATTTAAATATAAGGGTCTTATTTCTCGTCGTATTTGAATTTCAGTTTCTGTTTCTTGCTAATTTTAAGTGAATTTTCTATTTCTTGTCATGTACATAAATTGCAATTCCAGTTTCTAGCTCATGTTAAGTGAATTCGCACACGTCAAACGATTACGTGACTGATAACGAAACTTACATGTTACATAAATAAGTACACATACGTAGGTTTATAAAATACGTTCAAAGTTATAATAGAAAACCTTTTCGTTAATTCTGTTTGTATTATATTGTTCAAGTTGATAAAGATGATTTCTTAGGAAATTGTGATTTCTAATAGGTTGTCCCTAACCTCCCTCACCCTTGTCCAGACCGTCCCGCACATGGGGGAGGGTTGGGACGAAAACAGTCACCCTAGTTTTTAATCATTTTCAGGTAGGTAGTAGAAATGGTTTTAAATTGAGGTATAAGTTTATATTGAGTTCAGTTCGCTGGTTCTTTAAATTAATTAGGCCTGTCTAGAAAATTTCAAGATTGAGTGCCATCCAAAATACCACTTTTTTATAAGTGTTGTGACTTTACGGTTAACTTTTACTCACATGGAATTGTTGTTTTCCATAGCTAATTACAATACAATTTACGTAATAACATAAGTCTTAAGCTATTTGAGCAAGAAAAGTGACACAATGACGAAATTAGACACTGACAAAATGACATTAACAAAACAACATCAATAGAATATCTTTTTTTCAAGCCGTTAAATCCATGCAAGCAGTTCGAATGGCTACCCCAAGTAGATTCACATGGTGTAA
Organism: Stenodema calcarata; assembly: GCA_963920205.1. Lineage (NCBI taxonomy): Eukaryota > Metazoa > Arthropoda > Insecta > Hemiptera > Miridae > Stenodema > Stenodema calcarata. Next base: position 20,445,020 of record OY986061.1, on the reverse strand, counting down.
ACCAAGTGATCATTATGGTGTAACTGATTTCGGTTTTTTTGGCTTCCTGAAGTGAGGTTTTCCTGAAGTGTCACTTTTCTTGCCAGGGTGCGATATGATGAAACAAAGCACACCTATGACCTGTGTACATGGTTAATAGTGAGCACTTACTTTGGCTGTTCCTCATCGAAACGTTGATATTCCTTTGCGTTGTTCTCCCTCTCCATTTTCACTTGGGTCCATTTCGAAAAGTCGGTGTTACTAGCAGAGTTGAACCTCATAACTTGGAATTTCTTTCTCACGTTCCTAGAGATTGAAAACAGGATTAGGCATGTACAACTTTAATTAAAAATTCATGAAAATGTTTCCTCCGGAGGAAAATGCTCTTCAATCCTTCCAGAATTTGATTCCCACCCATTTCCAACCTTCCCTCTTCCACGGAATAGAGAGCCGATTGACGAGTTTCGAAGGTTTGCAAATCGATGTTGTTTTTAGGAAATAAAACATCTTTAACATTATCTCGAGTCCATCAAGATAATAACGTTACGATCTTTCAACTGATTCATACTTTTATTAACTAATAATTTTTTTTCTTTTTTATCAAACAACTTTAATAGGGTCGTTTCAGGGTAGATTCAAAGGTGACATCCTCGAGTCTCAACTTCGCCTCATACATGAAGAAGATTCTGCTTGAGACGAGTTCTTTCCATCATTCGTCTCGTCTATCCGGGAGTCCATCAGGCTTCCTACTGTACCATTAGGGCGTCGTCCTTCAATCCGAGGCACCTGACCTTCCGCCTTGATCCCCTCACCGTCAGTGACACTGCCTGGATAACCGACATCTGGGTCTTCACCCGTGCTCACTGCGTCACTTGAGACAGTGGCTTCGACCACTTGACGGCTAGGACGTTATATAGTCTCTTCAAGAAGGCAGAGTAGTCCTTGTGGAGAGCTCCTTCGCAAGAAATGACTAACGGAGTGAATGACCCTCTTAAATCTTCGGCTGCTGTGTCGTATTTTGTGTGTTTCGCGTTTGCCGCGTTTTGGGAGACTGTTGACCAATCTTGAGGACCAAAGAAGGGGACGTCTGCGTTAATTACGCGGGTATCCAAGTAAGTCGCCCTTTCTACAAACCAGAGGCCGTGAATGCTGATGTCTGTTCCCAGCTTTGGAGTCCCTTCCTCATTTTCCTGCATGGCTGGTTCCACGCCCACAGAGTTCCACGCTAAATTTGCCATCTTTGCGCACTGATCTCTGATTTGGTCATGGCCAAGTTCTTGCAGTTTAGAGCGTGACACAGATTCAATGGTTGGCCACAGCCGTCACATCTCGTGGGTCCTGCTTGAGGTTCTCTTCCACACCTCAGTGCCAAGGCATCTCGGAACTGCATGGGTGTAAGATCCAGGTCATCCCGCCGCAGTGGTATTACTGTCAGCCATTGCGAGTTATTATCCTGCACAATTCGTTGTAGGCTCCTCTCTCGTTTTCCCGGGAGGGCACGGAATAGTCTCTCCTGTTTTGCTGTGGTCGCTGCTGCATACCTACTTTAGTGAATTTATACCGACAAGATAAATATCAATTTAAAAAATTGTAATCTCCAAAATCGCTCATCTGCCACATGAAGGGGAAGGAGTTTTGATGCCAGTTCCTCGGAGAGGCGATTTCTCAGGGAGCTCAAAATTTTTCCCGCTCTCAAACATCCTCTTTGAAGGAACTGAGGTTGGCAACAATGGCACATGTTTGAGCCAATTATGTTTAGGTAAGTGACATGTTTGAGAAGAAAACCATCGATGCCCGAGTTTAAAAAAATTTGAAACTCGTTAATCGGATCTGTTGCACCCTGTATAAGGGAGAAACAAAGGCTCAACTTACTTCGGGACTCGTATAGAGTACTCTTGAATAGAAGGGGCAGCGGCCTGAAACGAATTACATACCAAGTCAGTACATTTACGCCAGAAAATCATGCCAGTTACAATACAAAATGGAGCCTATCAAGATGGAGTTAATACAACTCAATCCGATGTTAATACATCTACTAGTGATTTGACGATTTCAATTTCATTGCCTCTTTTTGATCCTTACGGCTAATATTCTATAAGCATGGAACATGTTTTAGCCACTCAGCTAATCCTGGGCAGGGGCAGCCTCCAATCCAAATTTCAGCTTTATAGGGTGAATAAGATAGAAATTAGCTCAGCTGATTCTCACTCAAGTTAAAGTCCTAAAGAGGCTCCAAACTAAGCTGATATGCTACGGACGGTTTTTGCCAATTTCGTGGAGGCTAAAACATGTTCAATGTAGTTCCATGTTCCATGCACCGTGATTTAAAATATTCGTTCACAATATGGATGAATCATGAAGCACATACATATGAAGCCAACGTGAACATCTTGCCAAATATGTTACAATAATATTGATTACCACCAATCATAACCACATTGGAACACCGGAACTACGCGATGTATTGAACCATTGAACATTATTCAAGTTTTCGATGGTGTAATGTCTACATTTGACTTACCGGGGCGGTATTCATGATTTCAGACTTTCGAAAATTCAAGAAGTTGACGACTCCAAAGGTGATTTAACTCCAAATACTTCGTAAACTTCACTTAACCATCAGTGAACAATGTTGAATGCACTATACCGATATAAACTGTTTGTACATATTCAGTAGTTTTTGTATAAAATACAGTACAAAATGTGACGCGAATTAGAAATCGAGGGTACGTTTGATTTACCAGCGCACATTGCGTACGAAGACAGTTATTGGAAGCTTGGTGGCTGTTATCACTCTTATCACTTCTTCTTCTTCACTTTTCCAGCATCACTGCCCAGAGCGCAACCACAAAGGCCACACAGGTTGTGTTGAACGGGCTTTTGGTTCAACGATGATTTTGGAGGCCAGTTAGGGATTTTCGCAAAGTAAAAACTCTGCAAATTCTTGACAACGGTTTATTATCTTCTTTGTACAGATCACCCTTCTGTCTAGATCACTTAGATCACTAGTCTAGGTCTAAATTTCTAGATCCTAAATGTTAGATTAATTATTATTATGAATTATCACTAATTATTAATAATTGTATCAAGTACCTAGTGAAAATGATTATAATTTATTGTTAGGTATTAATAATTTGTATTTATTATTAATAATAATTATTATTAATTAATACGATATCCGGCTGTTGGAATCGCCTGGGTTGCTTTGTGCAGAACCTGGATGATAGAGATGATGAATTAATTACAAATAAAATGTACCGATAGAATTCTGGCGTTTTTAATACTGCGTCGGTAATAATTTTTCTATCAAAGAAGTAACTACCAACAAACATTCGAAATTACCTTCATTTCCGTAGCACGAAACGTACCTCAGAACAAAAAACTCGACATCATTAAAACCATATGATGACGCAAAGCAATCCTAACACCACTGCTGTAGGTTGGTTTGGTTTCTTTGTATCATATTTAGTTTCATATCGAAACCTACAATATCGATAATATCGATATCGAGACTATCGCAAGGAGCCAATATTAGATATCGATATATCGGTCAAAAATATCGATATTTCGATATATCGGTTGGATATCGACCATATTTAGAACATTTTCTCAGTACTGTATGAGGATCGTTTTAACTGTTATGAAATTGGGAAAATAAGGGATAAGTAACGCTGAAATGGTAAAAATAATTCAAAACTTTATTTCAGGACTTTAATTACAATCAAAATCATTCCAACTTTAGACTGGAGAGGAGAGCAAACGTTGAAAATAATGCAAAACTTTACTTTAGGACTTTAGTTCACCATAAAAATACAATTAAACTGCTTTAGAATGGAGAGCACTCCACACTTTTGTGCTGAGTCTCTTCAGGAACGCCCGTTGGGTTAGGTGCTCCGAAGTTAGGCGGTTGCCGTCATCCGTCATGATCCGACAGTTCTGACTCAGCAGCAGCGCAGCAGACACCAATAACAGTGTCTCGGAATATTTTGCAACACAGTATTCCTTAAATTTTCGCGTGCTAAAGGGTGATTTAACAGCACGATATATCGGCTAAAAATATCGAAAATATCGGAAGATGCGATATCGATACGATAATATCGAAATATCGTCAGCAAATATCGATATTTCGATATATCGATATCATATCGGGCATCGCTAGTATCATTGAGATCAAAATAATGGTGGCGTGACTAGTGATCCAATGGATTTCCAACAATTCTAAAATAAACTTGAGGTACCTAGGTAACTAATGTATAAAATTGGTTTTAATTTGTTTTCAGTGCTTGAGGAGGGAATAGAACTGCAATCATCCACTTCTGAAATCTGAAGGTGACTAATGACTCAGTAGTGAGGGGAGTGAAACCAATGACAGATTTTAACTCAATTCTCACAAGAGACGATGAACAGAGACTTTTATCAATTGAACAGATATCTTTTACAAGTTGTAGCTGAGAACAGAAAACTTTATCCTGAAGCTTCAAAGGATACAGTGGGCGCCCCTCTCCCAGCTTGAATATTTTTCTGTGTACGCCCTATTATTAAATAAGGATTTATCGTACATAACATGACATCATGGAAATAATCACAACATTGTAATAATAATTATTATTGGCTTTTGAAATAACAGTACAGCTTGAATTTATGAAATGCGTTAAATTCAGCTATGATTTCTCCTTTTCTCCCACCATCCCCCTCATCACAACCAACCCCAACTTGTCTAGTTACGTATTTCAAACCACAAATAATCATGTACTGAGTGAAGGACGTTGCTGGCAAACGCAAGAAGAACAATTCAATGGACCGTCGCACCGAATTCTTAATAACCTTGATTCTGTTGGGTTTAGCGAAAATAGTGTCGAAACAAAAGTTGCTTGCAATTAAATTATCTACAGAATGAGACCAATTACAGGTTTCTAGCCCTAAGGGGTACTCGAGTTACAAAAAAACAAAAACAAAAAAACAATGAGATGAGACAATGGTTGAGAGTTCAAATTTGGCGAGACAATAATTGTTTCCCCATATGGCCTATTGCCACCCTAGTGTATACACATTCCGACAACCACAACATTTAAATTTGTGTTTTCCACAAAAATGAAAAAGTGGAATTCTAGTTTTCGCACTGACCCCACGATATTATAATGTTTGGTGTCTTTTGGCAGTGAATTCAAGATGGTCTAGAACGGATTTTGGTGCGAAAAGTTTTCAAAAATTCGAGATTTTAAAAATTTCGGACCGAGAACAGTAGCTTCCCTTTCTTTGAAAATTCGCTAATAAAAAGAAAGTCATCTATTAGAGTTTTGACTCTTACGATTTTACTTCTTTGGGACTTTTGTTCGTTACAACGCTCGTATTGCACAATTGTTTTGATAATTTTAAAATAATTGTTGGAACTGGCAAAAATCCGTTGAGTAAATCTGAACCTCGTTGCCGTCGTATTTATTAAATCTTATCCGGCATTTCCTTCAAGATTCAACCGCGTCGGACCCATTTCAACGGATTCCCCTTCGAAACGAGGCGATTCAAGTGCGAGTTTCCGCCGCAAGTAGCCGCCGCCGGAGTTTCCCTCAGCAAACGACGAGGGCTGGAACCCCCTTCCGAAAGGGCGTGTTCCCGTTTCGGCCACTCCCAGAAAATTTAACCTCGGGGAGAGACACTCGAGCGATCGGAGGAGGGACGCGGTTTTCCCTTTTGGCCCTTTGTCCCACTTTCATCAACCCTTTGTCCTTTCGTTCCCATCGCAAAGGGCCCTCCCTCCCCCCCATTCCGTCTCACCCATCGTATCCACCGAGCCAAGACCACCACGAACCGTTTCGAAGGAGATTGGAAGGTGTTTTTCGCGGTCTTTTAACCGGAGTCTAAAAGGGCCTTCCCCCTCCCCGATCATCCGCTAAAAGGGCGTTTTCAACCCTTTTTCTCCCCCCTTCTCCGCCCTTCTTCCAATTTTTCTCGAGACCCTTTTTAAGACCCACTTTATCACTTCTCTCCGACTTGCCGTTCCAAACCCCCTCCCTTCCTCCCATCACTAGAGAGGGTGTTTGTTTTTCAAGAGGAAAACTGGGGAATAGTCCAGGAATCGCGGTTCCTGATACCCTACAATTTTCTCCCTTTTCTCTTTCTCCCTTTCCCCTCCCTCACCCCAATTTTCTCCTCTGTAACATAACTTCTCTTCCCCTTCCCCTTTTCTCCTTCTTCAAACAAAACAGATTAGTCACAATTAGCGAATCCCCCGCTGAACCTAATCAGCTCCCACTTTCCCGCTGCTTTTCTTCCCGACCCTTCCCGACTGCCTTAATGATCACCTGCCCGACGTTTAGGCCCTTGAAACCGTTTACGTTAACGGGAATAAAAAAACTCTCTGCCATCAGCTTATTTCGTATTCCACAACCGTTTCCTATAATCGTCACAATATACAGCACTCTCGGAAAAGACCTGTAACGGAGTTAATCACGTTAACACATTTCGTAGATCGGAAAACTTCCAACCAACCTGATTTGTGTTTTTGCGTTTAACCACATCATCTAGCGCAGTTAGTTGCCGAAAACCGTAATTAGGGGAAATGTACCAGTTATTGATCACTTAAGGAGAAACTCGAACTTCATAAGCATCTGATTATTCACGTTTTAACATTTTTTGGAAATTATAAATTTATCTGTGTTCTACAAGAACATGGAATTTGAATTGTCTAACTAAAGTTTGGAATCAGATAAATTCCAATTTTTTATTTTTGCAATTCAATCTCAAAAACGTGTTCGCACCAGTTATTGGACACACCGAGAAATGTGATTCTAACCTACCTACCTACCTGGTAGACATCCTGACTGGTTACCCATTCCAAAAAACCACTTGCAGCATTTCAATATGCTTACTCTCAATATTTGTGAAATAATTCTATACGAACACCTCAACAAATAGTGCAATGTACTTTAGGGTAGAGTATATGGATTGAAAATTAGTAACATCAATTTATTTATTTAAAATATTGCAAATACTTTTATTTACCTTACCACATTTTCAAGCTAGAAAACATAACATTACCTCATGGAGGTGTAAAAAGAATTGTGATGACGATACGATGAGTAAACTTAAAAAAAAAAAAAAAAACTGAAAAAACTGGAAGAAAAATAATCTCCGAGATACCTACAAACTTATTAGAAGTACCTTGTGGCATTTCTTCAATGACTTCAAATTGACCAGAAAAAAGGTATAAAATCAATATACTAAACTTGATAACTCAGAGTTGGTACCTATTCTCAAATTAGAAAAAGCTCGCAAATCTCGCAGATTTGTAACGGCAGGTTGGATCATCAAGAACATCAAGCAGATTTTCCTCCCGCAAAAGCGCTTCAACTGATGAAAATCATCCCAGTAAATCATCCTTTGCTTTACAAGCACTTGCGTTAGTGATTGCTTCACTGGTACGATGGGCTATTTCTGTGTGTCTATTTAGAAAGCTACGCAACCATGTTCTGCCAGGTTCATTGTCAGTGAACGGGACTTTTTCTCGTGGATTCATATTAAGATAATGTACCGACCTTAGGCTCAGTTCAGGAATATCATTCCTGAACACTGAGCTGAAGCTCCATATTTTGGCAAGGAAAGCCTTTACTGGCGCACGAAGTTATCCATCTTCCTCCTTTGAAAGAACTGTTTTAGGTCCTCTCAACAAATGTCACTTTGAAATTTAAATTGAAAAAATGTTTATTGTACATAGGACAAGTCCCTCATAGTGTACGAGTACATCAAATTACTTTTTTGTCACTTTTACCAATCACCCCACGAAATACTACGGGTATGTACTGACTCCTGCCACTAACTACTTGCTAAATTCACCATTGATTCGTATTCAAAGAGAATTCAGCCAAGCGGATGTGGACCTGTTTGGTTCGGCCCTTCCGACGCAGGATATTGGCGGCTCTGAACCCTCCTCGATGATCTTCGGCTTTTATCATGTTTAAATTAATTTCAACTTTTTATACCTACAGTATCATTTATATTTTGGTATGCAACCTTTTCAAATACGCTTTGATATATTTATTTTTCATTCTTTATTACTTACTTACTAATACTTATATTTTTCTTGTAAAGTGGGCATCCGCCCGTTGAATTTTGTAAATAAATAAATACTCCTGTTTTTGGTTTATTATCTTCGATATTGAACCATTGGAATCGCCCAAAAAAAAAATTTTTTTTAACCCCCCCTCAAAATTTGTTGGTTTACGTTTCAAGATACGTAGATTCAGAAAATCGAATAAAAAAAATCCGTCCGTCCGCCGTACGCCGTCCGCCGTACGCCGTCCGCGCCACTTTGCCCAGTTAGCGTTGAGTTAAAATTACGAAATTTTTTTTATGGGTTTCGACCAACCCCACAATGGTCCTCGAAACTTTTCATAACCCTAGGTCAAGGGGAAGGGGTTCAAAACGAATTTTGAAATTTTGAAAATCTCATATCTCGAAAAATTCATATAGAACGGTATGTTTTTTATTTCATATTTAGATAGAGTTTGTTCCGTAGAATTTTTTAAGATCATCCGCAGCTTTGTACGACCAGCCTTTTGTACACAATGACGGCTCAAAGGTTCGAGCCTGTCGACGCGATCTTGAATCAAACGGTTGAAATACAGGTCGATTAAATACAAGTCGACTCGATTTTCATACTAACTAGCGGTTTAGAACATCATATGGTTTTAGTGATGTCGAGTTTGTTGTTCTGAGGTACGTTTCGTGCTACGGAAATGAAGGTAATTTCGAATGTTTGTTGGTAGGTAGGTACTTCTTTTATAGAAAAATTAAAAAGTATTAAAATAAAAACCCTAGAATTATATCGTATTAATTAAATACAAATTATTAATATTTAACAATAAATTATAATAATTTTTACTAGGTACCTACTTGATAAAATTATTAATAATTAGTGATAATTCATAATAATAATTAATCTAACATTTAGGATCTAGACATTTAGACCTAGTGATCTGGACAGAAGGGTGATCTGTACAAAGAAGATAATGAACCGTTGTGTCAAGAATTTGCAGAGTTTTTTTTCTTAACATGGGTTTCCACGGTTTCGTCGCGAGTGATATAGTTCGTAAGTCTAATTAAGTACAGTGTTTTTAATGTAATTGTGATTGCTCGGTTTGGTGTGAATGGAGTGATGAGGAATATTATGATACGTATTGAAAGGTAATATTCCGATCAAATGACAATCGAAAGGGAATTTGATGTTGTATTTGAATGAAGAGAACGTGAGAAGTCAAAATGATGAGTTGGCGGTGGGGGGGGGGGGGGTAAAAGTGATGAAGTGGGGGAGGATGAATAGGGGGATGAGGGAGGAGGGAGGAGGGAGGCGATGAGAGTGTTGGACGGTTGATTGTAATGCCGCATGTTTAGCGGTGCTCGGATGGCGCCTGTCTCTCAGGAAATAGATCCCGTAATGCCGCTATCATCGTCGTTCCCTCGTCGTATCGCTGATTGGGCGGCGTCCCCGCCCATAAACGGTGCCTGGTGGGGCGGCGGAGGCGCCTTGCCCGCCCCCCACATCGCCTTCCGCCTCCCGACAGTCGAGCGTCGGACGATGGACGACGAGCCGCCGGTACGAACGTCGAAACTCCCGCAGTTTCACATCGAGAACCTCCTGTCGTCTGGGTCGCCGCCGTCGTCTGACGACGGGAGCATATCGCCCGGAACGGACGGCGGTCCTCCGGGGATGATGTCGCCGTGTCGCCCGCCGTTTCTCCCTTTGGAAATCCATTCGCCTGTGGATCGTGTCGGTCCGCCGCCCCCCTCCGCCTTCACCCCGTTGTATTCGGCACAAGTGCAGCTCGCCAAGAAGTCGGCACCGTCTCTTCACCAACTCCAGCTCGACTGGCTCGCCAGGACTGGAATGTTGTACTCCGCCCCCCGACTTCACCTTCCTGGTAAGTTACACACTATTTACAATATTTAAACTACATCAGTTGTATTTTTTACGTATACAGATTCTGTCTCATTATATAGCATTTCCGAGCCAAATTCAAGGTTTTCCGACACTAATAATAATAATTATTATTCAAGACACTTTGTTTGTGAATGAAATCCTTTAGTTTGAAATATTTAAAAACAAACGTTAAATTCGAAAACCTTGAATTGGAATTGGAAAATCTTGAATTAGAAAACTTTGATTTTCTGAAGCTACGTATCTATAAACGTAAACCAACAAATTTTGAGGGGGGTTAAACTATTTTTTTCTTTGGTCGATTCCAATGGTTCATTATCGAAGATAATTAACCAAAAAAATCCGTCCGTCTGCCGTCCGCCATGCGCGGCACTTTGCCCAGTTAACGTTGTGCTAAAATTACGAAATTGGTTTTACGGATGCGGCCCAACCGCACAATGCTCTTCAAAGCTTTCCATAACCCTAGGTAAAGGGGAAGGGGTTCAAAACGAATTTTGAAATTATAGTTTTTAGTTCGAGTTTAGTTGAAGTTTATTTTTTTACGATCAGCCGAATGAGGGCTCAAAGGTTGAGCAGATATGAACTTGTCAGCACGATCGTGAATCAAACGGTTGAAATACAGGCCAATGTTCATAGTAAGGAGTAGCTTGTTTTGAACATCACATGGTTGTTGTGGTGTAGATTTGGGTCCCTCAGGCTGCGACATAGATACCGATTTTGATACTGAGCTGCAGCTCCATGGAATTGCACGTCGCTTTGCTAACCCGTGACTAACCAGTGCTTAGACCTTTAGAATTAAGAATAAAGAATTCATTGGAAGCTGATGGTGTGATTTTGGCATTGAGGGTGCACATCAAGAATGGCTGGAATAGTGACTACAGGCTACTCGAAGAAGTTGTAAAACCGTATTACGATATCCGACATTCACAGGCTGAGACTGACGGCGTTATTTTTTATGGAGACCGGATTCTACTAATCACTTCCAAGTTGAAGTCTGAAAAGCTTCACAAATTGCACACTGGGCATTCTGGCATCCACTGGACGATGAGCTGGGCTGAGATGTCCTTTTCTAGCCAGGGATTAATCAGGACATCAAAAGGTATGTGTCTTCGTGCGAGTTTTGCCAGAAATACCAGCCTTCTAGTGTGGGGCTTCCACTTACGTATTAGCCACTGCCTGCTCTTCTGTGGCAAGAAGTGGCCGGAGATGTCTGCGATATCAAAGTTCACGAGTACCTGGTCCTAGTTGATTCATTGAGCAATTATATTGACGTTGCTCATCTGAGTAGGTACTTTTCGTGCTACGGAATGAAGGTAATCTCGAATGTTTGTTGGTAGGTACTTACTTCTTTTATAGAAAAATTATTGCTATCGTAGGAAGGTGGAATTAAAAACCCAGAATTACTTTATTTGTAATTAATTCATCATCTCTATAATTTAGTTTCTGCACAAAGAAGATAATAAACCGGTGTGTCGAAAATTTGCAGAGTTTTCAATAAGCTGCTATGTTAAATACCTACCATATTTTACTTCGTATAATAATGGGACTTGCGTGTGTTTTGGAAATGGGACTTCTGCGAAGTGTTTTGGAAAATTTTCCAAAGTTGTTATGGTTCATTCCAAAATCTTTAGGTAGGTACCTAACTATTAAAAATTATAAAATCTAAAAATGCTCAGAAAACTTCGATTGGGATCATCTCCCGCCTGCTTGTGCGTAACGCCGTCCGATCAGTAATCAGGTCAAGTTCTCATTTATTAGTGATGCGAGGTACTTTTCAAAATAGCCGCTAAAAGACCGAAAAAATCCAGAAATTGAAACAGTGACGTTCAAGACTTGTGTGAGGTGTTTGTATCGATTTGTGGATCCTCAACCCCCCCCCCCCCCTCTTTCCCCACAATCCTCAGCATCATTTTCCTTATTGCGGGACGACTGTAATGAGATGCTTCAAGGCCCCCTCCAGTATTGCCCACCTCAATTTATCCCTCGGCCCGTTTCGTAAGCTAATCAGAAGTTTTTATTCATCGGGTTGATTCTCTCTGGTCCCCCGGACACCATCGACCCCCTACAAGAGCCATATGGGGGCGATAATTGGCCTAAGTGCCAGCCTCCCTCTTAAGCGCCGTCACCACGTCGGTTTTCGACCCTGTCGTTATCATACGTCCTAAGCCTCTTTGTTTATTTTTAGCCCCCCCCCCCCCTCACCACCCGCTGTTGATGGTCAATAACGTAGAAACGGCTCGCAATGTGACCAAATACAAGTCGAGGAAGACCTATCTGGTTACTAGTGTGGGGTTGTTCAATCTTCGAGCCCCAGTGGCAAATTCAGGAAGATTGGCACTTATACAAGTCTTGTATCGCCGGTTCATGGGGATGAAGTCAGCTATCTGCCACAAACACTTTCCACCATAGAAAAGAGAATATCAGTAAAAGTGAGGGAACATGGGGTCGAGTTGGTGGTTTCAGACAGTGGCCGAGCTGTTGAACAGGGTAATGGGGAGTGTGCTGCTGATGGACCTACCTGGACCTTCACCTCCGCAGAAGAGAGAATATCAGCAAAAACCAAGAAACAGGAGCTCGAGCTTATAAGGTACCTATTTACCTTATAATTCAGGCCACTGGCCTCTCGTGGGAGCAAGGGGCTCACTGAGCTGTTTGGCACGAAATAATTTAAATTGGTTCAGTCGAGAGATGGAAAAGTTTATTTCAAAAAAACTGGCCCTAACTATTTCCTATGAAAACGGATGGACCTCTTGAAAGATTTTGGGCCCGTACGTGGAAAATAGAAAGGTTGGTTGACTCACCAAATCCAGCGGAAAACAAGATAGCGCCACTTTAGAATTTCTTAGAAAAGGGGAAAATGAAATTAAAACGGAGATGCGGCCCAGAATAGAAAAGTAGCGGCGAACTGAGTAACCTCCCCGAAAGCTCCAGCCAACACGAGGAAACTGATGCCCAAAGGGCACAGCTCGCGTCATCTCTTGGGCGCTCCTGAAACTAATCAGACCCCGAGAGTTCTCCCGTGACGAGCTGGTGCTCCAGACAGTGGCTGAGTTAATTAACAAGGTAATGGGGTGTGTGCTGCTGATGTACCTATTCGGACCTTCACCGTTGCAAAAGAGAGAATATCAGCAAAAGTGAGGGAACAAGGGGTCGAGTTGCTACTCCAGATAGTGGCCGAGATGGTGAACTAGGTAAGGGGCTCCGTGCTGCTGATGGACTTATCCGGACCTTCATCTGCATAGAGGAGCTCCTTCACTGACACCTCTCCCACGGCTACGCCATGAGTCAATTCCTCAACCAAATCGTTAATAAATATGGTAAATAGTGTGGGACTGAGTAAGCTTGACTCCCCACTGCACAACGGAACTCTCTGTTCTACCGTCATTTGTCCAAACCGCTGCAGTAGCATCACTGCAGCGCCCGTAGAAACTTGTTTGAGATTGAGACAGCTTGTACAATAAGTAGTTGCGGTTTATGGTGTCGAAGGCCGATTTCAGAACAACAAAGCCCCTCTTGCCTCTTGGTTCATGCAACTTCAGTTGAACTATACCAGTGAACGTAAAGATGGAATCAACAGTGGCATAACCTCTGCGGAACCCTGCTTGGCACTCCGATAAAAGGCCAACTTCCTCCACAAACCTCACCAATCTCCTTGCCAACATGGCTGTTTACAAACAGCTTCCCCATAAAGTTTATGAACGAGAGCCCTCTATAATCTGATACGTTAGCCCTTCCCAAAATACTAACATCTAAAAGCCCAGAGATCAGTAATATAATATATTAGTATATTATACTAATACAACATTCGTAGGAAATGCTATCCTTAGTTTTGTTGACTTACAACTTTGACTTTCTTGTAGATTTCATGTAGCGTTGAGTGTATTCTGTGGATACTGAATACATGTAATTAGATAGGAACCTGCAGCCCTATTTAGCGTAGATTGGTCGCTGTTAGGTGAGAAAAACAAAAAGGACTAGTGATTTTCACACAAATCTAAAAATACGCAAATATCGATAGTATACAGGAGTTGAGCAAAATAGCAAAGATATTCGGTGCAGGGATTTTCTCTAAATGCTATATTGTGAGTTTACTTATCTTGAAAAAAAAAAAAATAAATAAAATAAAAAACACACTTTGAGGGAAAGTTGGAAAAACTTTGTCGTGGGTTCAGCATTGAAAATGACGAACCGATATCCTGGAGGAAAACCCCATTTGTTTTTTTAAACAGCTTTAGTCAACAAGGGCAAAATTTGGATGAGCAATTATAAGAAATTGACAACAGATTACAACAATCAGAGCCACATTTGAAAACAACGGGGCGTATGATAATGATGAATCGTGATTATGCCGATCACTTACGATGTTCCGTTATGATTCACGACGCTTGACGTCTCGAGGGGATTACGAGAAAATTGATGATGGGCCAAACTGTTCGAACGGCCACCTTCAAATGTTTCTGCTGATATGGTGATTAACTGAATTGATACGAAACGTACGTAACAAAACCGTAGTGGAGTCAACGTGCGGGAAAAATCCGCAGTCATGCAGGTGACTATAAGAGCGAATGTTTGAAGAAATAACAGTATTTATGTAAAGTGTCTCCATTTTACTGGTTTTAGAACAATTTTGTCTCTTTTTTGACATTTTATGTCTTTACTCTGGCACATAACTCGAAAAACGTTACACAAAAGCGTTACACGAAATCGTCACGAAAATTTCTGATGATTTTCGCTTACAACCGATTCGTTGCTACGGAACTTTATCTTCGACAAGGAACTGCAGTTATCATCGTACAAAAATCGTTCACCACTCGTTGGATAGCTCTCGATTTACCTAACCACATTACGTTAACCACTGCGGAGTGCGTGGCCGACAAGGTGCGGTATGAGCGTGATTGTTTAAATAATTGTTTACACACAGGTGATCATTCTCAATAATTTATATTGTCTATACGAATGCAAGCTTCATAATTTATGATGAACCCTACAATTAAGTATAACAACTACGCTACTGGGGTAGGTGATGTAGCATTGTTCGAAGGTTCTTGAATCACTTCTTTAAAGACATAAAATGTCCCAATGTGTTGCAAACTCGTATGCAAGCCTTTAATTCTCGGCTGTATCAACAACAGGATGGAGTTGATATTCTTTTGACATTTTCATGTCTTTGCTTTGGCACATAAACTGAAACGGGAAAAATTTGTTTCCTTGATTCACCCTTTCCCTCAGACCACGTCAGAACACAAGCGACAGGCGGGCCACTATGTCAGACGCACCTATGACGCACGAGCGTATGACGTCAGACGGCTGGCAGAAGGCCAACTAGTACGTCACAGCCTATGCCGTAAGAGCCTATGACGTCAGAGGGCTGGCTGGCGAGGTGATCGGGTTTTAATAAGCCACTGGAATTCCGCGCCTTCATTTGCCGAGTTTTCTAGATTTTTCCACGCTCAGAATTAAGTTTATAGATCTTTAACGCCGAATACGATGGTGAAGTCAGAATTGCGATGACTCGTTTCATTTTGGGAATTTATGGGTAATTTCCCCCCCTGAAACTCCCCAAAACCCCCCTTGGAGTGGCCCGATTCTGCCCATATATGCAGATATATATTATATATATTCTGATTTTTTGTGCAAATTTTAACTTTTTATCTCAATTTTATCGAGAGTTATAGTCTGGGATTACAAACGAATGATGTGTCATACGAATGATTTTTGGCAGTGAATTCAGGATGGTTTGAAACGGATTTTGGAATGAAAATTTTTCGGAAATTCGAGTTTTACAAGATTTCGGTACGAGAACAATAGAACAACTTCCTTTTCTTCGAACATCAGCGAACACCAGAAGGATTTTGAGCTGTGGCATTTGAAAAAGTTAAACCCCCTTTGTCACCCCCTTCTACTTTGACGGGTAATGAATAGTTTTGAAGATCACTTCAATCCGAGCCAACGTACGGAATTTCGAATTTTCCGGTCAATTTGGACAAAACGGGCTAAGAAATTGACCAATTGGCGCATTCTGAGTTGATTATAATAACTCAACCCCACAAATGCCTGCAAGTTTTGATTTCTTGGTTATTCATTAGGCGCTCGAGTGCCTGATTGGGTTCCACCATCGTCGAGAAACGTGTGCTTGGGCATATTTCTAGCTTTTGAACACAACAAAGTAGAAGTTTGTTCATTGCATTAACAACAACTGCTACTAACATTCGACGCTTGCAGGTGTTTGCGGGTCTAAAAAGGAGCATCAGAGGGGAAAAGGGATTCTTCCAATTCATAAACGACCCTAATAGTAAACACTGATGGCTAATACCGGAGAAGGAAAAAACCGCAACAACTGTCACTCGCTTCCCCTCGTTAAAAGTCTCTTCCACCCTTTATTTTTTTATAACCAGTCGAATCGATATTGCTAATCAGCTACTGTTGTGGGTGACAGGTTGTTTCCTGCGACTGGTTTATACACAGACAACACCTTTGTTGAACGCTCTGTTACCTCGAGTACTTTATATTTAAATTATATCTCGAGAAATCAACACGTTGTAGGGAACACAGGTGAAGGGAACACAAGTAATGTAATTTAACTACCTTCAACCTGCCTTTGTTGACTATTCTGGCAGTTTTTCAACCAGAATCCTACCACGAAATCCCCTTTTGTATTTTCTATGGTATGTGTGGGGAATCACTATATTCGATGTATAGCAGTTTATTATGGTAAATCATAGCTCGCAGCGCTTGAGTTCCACCACGGTGGAGGTAGGTACCGCCACAGTTGTATTCGATATACCAAGAGCGGCACACCAACGGTCGAGAACTCCCCGTCCGGGGTTTTCCAAAGTCTGGTCAACTATCCCTTCACACGGTCATTCCCTTTGTAAGGGAGTATGGTAGGGAGAGGGAGTCCCTATATAACTTGGACCAGCCTTAAACAACTATGTTAGTCTGGTAGAAGCTCTTGGTACGACCCTACTCATACTAGAGCCTTCCCAAGCAGCACAACGACGTCGGTCCGACGTCGTAAGAGGTCGGGAAATCCGACCTGACTTCGGGCGACGACGTCGTACCGACCTCACCACGACCAAATGCCGACCAATGTGGGGAATGATTTCTTGGTTGTACCGACGTCGCCGCCCGACCTCAACTGACTCAATACAAAACCGACATCTTCCGACGAGGAAGGTTATCTCTCTCCACGGAAATCATTAAGATGGTGGATGGTGAAATACTTGGTGTGAATATTAGACGGTACCTAACAACTCCCGTAAGTAAGCTCTAGTCTCTTCAAATCATCCGCGGAGAAAAATTTAACGTGAAATCCTCGATTCTATCTCTCAAAAACCAGTGCCCTCCGAATTTGAGACGTTGTAAATGTTTTTTTCAATTTGGTAACTATTGTGAAAATGTAATGACGACTTATTATTTCGCTGGTTTCACTATTAAACTGCTGTATTTCCTTGGTAACTATCAGAGTTATTACTAAATTTGAATTTCAGAAATAAATATATTGGAAAATTATTTAAATTAATATCTAACCTCAACCTAACCTGTAATGGAAATGGAAAAAGATGGCGAACTAGGGATGTTCCGATATTGTTACACAATTGTGTAACAAATCTGTAGAGGATCTGACCAGGTCTACCTCTCGTCGGCTGATGTACAAAACATGTACAGAAATATATAGTAACGTAGTTCCCAAACGGTACAACAGAATGAGCGCCTGTAGCGTCCCACCTGCGTGTTATCGCCATCGCCATTTCACTATAGATATCCGACGTTGTGGCGACCTCGTCTATCTTTACTACAGATATCCGACGTCGCGGCGACCTCAGCGTTATGTAGTAAAGATATACGACGTTGTGGCCACCTCGTCAACCTGTAATACAAATATCCGACGTCGTGGCGACCTCGTCTATCTGTACTATAGATTTCCGACGAATCTCTACGTCGTACCGACGTCGTGATGACGTTAATATTTGACATACAGATTTCTGACGTCGGATATACTACAGATTAGGTAGCAAGTCGTGAAATCCGACCAATTGTGCTGCTTGGGTTATTATTCAATCCCAAAAACCTTTCCTCAAAAGTTAGCTCAGTTATTAAAAATGCAGCCTTTCTCCAAATCTACTGAACCAAAAATCCAGCTAGTACCTTCCTCGTCGGAAGGAAAAGTTTAAATCGTGAGGTACCATACTGCATCACAGAAAGTAGGACCTCACAGTAAGGATTGTATGGTAGAAAGTAACTACTCGTATTGTTACTGCGGAGGGGTTGATTCTGAAGGTAGATAGCGAAGATTGTAAAGGTGTAGATGGAATACTGTGGAGGTGAAGAATTGGTAAGTTGGAGAATTATGAAGGTAGAGGGTCACATCAGTAAGGTTAATGTGGAGGATTGTAGAGTTGAAGAGTGAAAATTGGGCAGATGGAGGGGGAGAATGAAGAATAGACGTGGAGATGCAGGATTGTGAAGTAAAAGAGCGGAGATTGCCACGATGGAGGTGGAGGATTGTAATGGTGGAGAGTGGAGATTACCAGGATAGAGGTGGAGGTGGAGACTTGTAATGGTGGAGAGTGCAGATTGCCAGGATAGAGGTGGAGGTGGAGAATGGTAATGGTGGAGAGTGAAGATTGCCAGGATAAAGGTGGAGGATTAAAAAGATGGAGAGTGGAGATTGTCAGGATAGAGGTAGAGGTGGAGGATTGTAATGGTGGAGAGTAGAGATTGTCAGGATAGAGGTGGAAGTGGAGGATTGAAAAGATGTTGAGTGGAGATTGTCAGGATAGAGGCGGAGATGGGGGACTGTAAAGATGGAGAGTAAAGATTGTCAGGATAGAGGTGGTGGTAGTGGAGTGTAAAGATGGAGAGTGAAGAACTCCAGGATAGAGGTGGCGGTGGAGGATTGTAAAGATGGACTAAAGATGGAGGGTAAAGATTGACAGGGTAGAGGTGGAGGTGGAGGATTGTAAAGATGGAGAGTGAAGATAGTCTAAATGGCGAGGTAGGATTGTAAAGGCAACGAGTGTAACGATTGTGAGCTGAATGTAGGATATTGTAAATATGGAGGAGGGCCAAGAGGAGTAGGGACATGTCATTAAAAGGAGGAGGTGGTGATGTCACTGATATCACATTTTTCGTTTTGTTAATTTCCATGCCTGAAATTGCAAATGGACAGATTGAGGATGTTATTGTGCTCTTGAAAAACAACAGAAAAAAATCCATATCAATTTAACAAATTATCTGTTATAATATTCTGGCTTGCAACAATAGGAACGTCTTGTTAAATTTTTTCGACCTATTTAAAGAGCAAACCGATGACACTTCTTCGTTTTTTGACTCTCTGACAAATTAATCCACCGCGATCCGATTTAATTCTACTTCTCCTTCTTTGTCGAAGAAAATTAAATCGCAGTTAATCCACAATCAGAGCGGTCGGTTCTTCACGACGAGCCCTTCAGTGTCGATCTGCCTTATCTTGAAGTGTTTTCTGTCCAAATACTAATCCATCGGTAATCTGGAGAGAATGAGGAAAAAATCCGTTCATCCATCATTTTGATTGTAGTTATTCCCGTTTCTGGTGGCTAATACGACCAAACGAACTGACATTATAGAGGTCTTAACGGAGGGACATTATACGGAGTCACCATTACTTGTAGTTGTAGATATGCAAGAAAGAGGAAAGAGTCTTATGGTACCTGAAATTTACCACATAACCTGTTTTGTCCTCTATGAAAAGGAACTTGCCTATCTATTTAAGTTTTTATTACTCAAAACTCTTTTTTTTTAATATGTATAGATAGTCCACCCACCAGTTCGTTACTAACCTCCTAGTGGATTGAAGAAAATGATAATACACTGTTGTCAAGAATTTGCAGTTTTTTAATATTTTGTTTTCTTAACGCCCAAACGGGCGACAGTGTTGATTCTTGATACTAAATTGTACCAAATTTCCGTGTTCAAGTCGTTATACTGACAGGATTCACGAAGTGTCCTCTTCAAATGGTTACGTCAATACATATTTATACGCAACGGATTTATCTGTTGTGATTGTCAGTAAAGTTGATCCTTTTAGAAACATTGACCGGAACCCATTTGGCTCTAAATTCGATACTCGCAGCCTCATTCGTGATTCCCGCTTCGTGATTCCCAACTGGAGGGAAAGAGCCGGAGGAAGGACATTACTGTAATGAACACCCGACGAAGCGAAGAGGGCAATCTCGCTCGAGAGCCTTTCAAACCGCGTTGGAAAAGGGAAGCTTGGGAATGGGGTTGAAAACGGAAGGTTGAGAACGGAAATGGCAAGAACTGGATGAGGAGGGGGGGGGATGTTGTTCATCTCCTAATTGTCTTTAAGAAACAGACCTACCGCCCTTCCTGCCATCCTGTCAGCAGGATCTGGAAAGAAGACGAAGAGAGAGACCCAGCAAGATGGCGCGTATGCTCCATAATACATGAGCTTAGGCCGCCATTATCCCCCTTCAAGCTTCATACAAGTCAAATGTTCCCGTTTACCCCGCTCCGTCTCGTTTTTTCTTCCCTTTCCTTCTTAGAGCGGAGAAACCTTTTTCCTCCATTTACAATAAATCTAAGGAAGATTATTGTGTTTCTGTTGTTTTCAGATGATCGTATTTCACGATGAAATGGGTGTTTTCCTTGGAGATTGAAACATTTGAAAATACCCTCACACTTGACAACCAGTTATTTCAAAGGGTCTTATGCACCTATAAGTTGACTGCATTTGTCGGTCTTACCACCACCGCATAAATCGCCGCACAGAGCGTCAAAATCACACCAAAATAGGACAAAATCACCATTTTGCGCCTGGTTTGGTGAACTTAGTTGACAGTTTAGATGTTCCTGGGATTTTCTGTATAGCTACCTACCTAACACCAGAATCAGAGTGAGCATCAAAACAGAAAATGTAATTCACGAGAAAAGAACTTAACTGAAAACAAGACTACAAACATTTGACGAACCTTAGTTCTCTACAGTCCATGGTTACATGATCATTAATGTAGAACTTGAAGGATCTTCTGAGGATGTTTGCTATCGTCAGGAGATCCTTCAAGTTTTCTTAATCCCATGTCGTTGCATAGTTGTTGATGCCTTGTTTGATGAAGCGGCTTCGTAAAAATGTCCGCAACTTGATGTGTTGTACTAACATTTTTAACTTCCAACTCATCTTCACTGACCAGCTCCCTGACATAAAACTGACGGACACGTATAATAATATTATGTTTTGTTCGTCTATGATATTCAGGGTTGTTGGCAAGTATTAGTGCAGCCTCGCCATCAACATACAGCAATGGTGTTTTTAATGGCTCCATCATGCTTTCCAGAAGTCGCCACAGCCAGACTAGTTCTCGAGTTGCTTCGCTCGCAGCAACGACTTCGGCTTCCGTTGTTGAGATTGCCGCAGACACCTGACGTTCGCTCATCCAACTTATTGTACATCCGGAGAACTGACATAATACTCCAGTTGTTGACTTCCTGGTCTGTAGGTCTCCTCCATGATCAGCATCGCTATATCCCACAAGAATTTACCTTTTCTGAATGTGAGTCCAAAATCGACCGATCCTTAATAATCGAGGACTGTTTACCACAGTTGGTAAACAGCAGTAATTTAATACCTCACATGATTTGTTGAAAACATTTTCTACTTTTGTTTGAATTTTATCGTTATGCTATAAAACGTATACGAGATAAAAAATTAAGTTTAAGATGAAAACAATGGTGAAGTCAGAATAATACTCTGCTCTAATGTGATGACGGAATGACATACTTATCGTAATGGACAGAGTAACCATGAAGGACATCTCAAGTATCAACCACGTTTCTTCATCTTCATAGTGCTTCAGTTTGAGAGCGGAAAAAGATATCTCAATGCTGTCTCCACCATCGTGTTCAGCGTAAAACCCCCTTTAAAATGAGGTGTCACTTGTCAGACTGTTTCATTTTGGGAATTTATGGGTAATTCCCCCCTCCCCCCTCCCTAAAACCCCTCTTTAGAGTTGCTCGATACTGCCTATCAACGAATTTTTGGAAATTCAAGTTTTAATTAGACATTTTGGGCTGTTCTTCACTAAAAACAAATAAAATAGCTAAAATTCACTAAAAACAGGTAAAATAGGGCTTATTCATTATAAACATCGGTCAAGACAATCCAAACCTGGACTTCTACGGTTACTACGAGTATTTTACAATTTCAAAATGGGGATGACTTCGTTCTAAAGAGTTTCCCCAAACCAACGCGGCCGATTCATCCAATCTTCACGAGTTACAACGAGGTGATTTTTATTACAACGGATTAACCCTCAAGAGGATTTTGGGATCTGCAAGAGATTTTAGAGGGATTTCGGACACGTCAAAGGTGTACTGCTGTAATCTGACACTGAGAGGTGCTCGTATTTCAACTTGGACGTTCCCAAGTGTCGACCGACAGGAGGTTTAACCCGATTATGATGAACAGTACGTCTATAAAGCGACCTCTGCTCAAATATTGTGTCATAAATTTGATCATAATAATGAACGCGCTGGATGCTGTCGAATTTCAGGAAAACTTGCAAATTTAATCAGCTTTCTAATGGTATGGTCAACTTTGCGATTCCTTATCGATTTCATGGAGAAATTCAAGTTTGAATGCGGAAAAACAGTAGGCACCTACAAAAATACGAGTAGGTAACAAACGGATTCACACTTTTTCAGTGGTCGCCGTTGTAGTGATATGATTCGGATTGATAATTCCAAAGATATCAGGACAAAATGAAATCCTCGTTGTAAGTCTGAGGTTGTTTCAATGAATAGGCACATGAGGAGGTTAAAATAAAACTAGGTAAAAATAGAAGTTATATACTTGAGTATAACGTAATATAGGTACTATTAATACTCAAGTTATAACGTATTTTCGAAATGGCCCCCGAGGTTTCGTACACATGCCGTGGCTCTTTTTCTCATGGAATTTCTTGGAAGAAGAATCTTGGAAGAAACCGCTACACTGCAACAAGGTCTCAAGTACAAAGTTACGGTTAGAAAAAACGATTGTTTATCCTTGTTTTGTTGTCTGTATAATTGTTTAAACAATACGTATTTGTTTTATTAAATTTCGATGATGATCTATAGTTTCATCTATCATTTCGTTAATAATTAATTATAGACTGCAGGGTGATTAATTATAGACGTTAATTATTAGACAGAAGGGTGATCTGCTCAATGAAGATAATAAACCGTTGATAAAAGATAATAAACCGTTATGTCAAGAATTTGCAGAGTTATTGTTAAATAAATCATAAATTTTATGACATGATTTAGTTCGGTTTTTGAAGTTGGAGGTTTGGAATTTTTAGACGTTTGAATGAGGTGATTTTGGTGTTTGGAGTAAAAATATGGCGACGAGGTTCAATAGAAAGCGGAGTTTTCGCGGGGAGGGTGGGGGGATTATGAAGGAGGAGGGAAGACGATGATACTTTCAGTTTCTCTCCTCCCCCTCTGAAAACTCCCCTTTCAGTAATCAACTCGACCACAACACTTCGCCCGAAAGGGAGAAAGGTCAATTTGGAGAAAGAGCAACGGGAGGGTGGGATGAAGCGGGGGGGGGAGTCAATTTGCAGGAGGGAGGTCAATTAGGGAACTGGCTCTCGGGCTTGTAGGGGGGAAAGTCTGGTTACGGTTGATGGTCGAGGGGGTTGAGAAAGGGGACCTAGAGAGGGGGGAGCGGCAGGTCGATACAATCACCCGAATTTTCTTCGATCCTTCAACTATCAAAGAGCTTTTGTCGGGGAAAATGAATTTGATCGTTTTCGGCCAATTTTCGAATGAAGAAAAACAAACAGAACAAAAATAAAACGCTGATTGCGATGCGTTATCCAAATTTTCAATCACCGCAATCCGGTATTGAGACCATAAAGTATCAAAAAACCTTTCTTTTACACGCGTAGTAACAATTGAGGCGTTCACGATCAAAATCGGATAAGTCCATAAAACTAAATTTTACTTTGAAAACTCAAAATTCTCATCTCGACGGCACTTCATCAATTTTTCGTTGTTCGTTTATTTTATTATCAAACAAATTACCTGCTGCACCGTCCTCTAAGCAGAATCTAACGATCAACCAATCTATTCGTAGAAGTCCACCCTAATTTTGATTTTTCTACTCATTCACTACTTTCCCTTAAATCATCAATTACGTGTTCTTCCATCAGCTTCTATTTTATCTATGCACTTAATTTGCAAATTCTTGACACAACGGTTCATTATCTTCTTTGTACAGATCACCCTTCTGTCTAGATCACTCGGTCTAAATGTCTAGATCCTAAATGTTAGATTAATTATTATTATCAACTATTTCTCATTGCAAACCTGTTCATTGTGTACCCAAGATCCTTCCCTAAAAGACCTGGCAGCGGGAAATATTATTCATTATGGTTTGAAAAGGGAAAAACAAGTTTTGTAAAAAATCCCAATGCTCTAGGTAGTAGTCGATACCAGTGACCAACATTTTCTTCAGTAGTCGACATGGTTTTGCACTAGTAGTCGACCTACATGTGTTAGAAGTCGACAGTATCACTTGAGTCAGTAGTCGACAGGTTTCGTCATTCCATCGTTTTCGAATTTTACGACATCTAAATAAAATACATTCAACTGTGAATCGGAACTTGAAAATAGATTAATAAGATGTAATAAAGTAGTTATCAGACTTTTTATTTGCAAACAGCTCATTATCAGTCTCAAATTGCAATAAGTACTTAAGTAAAAAGGTATGAAAACTATAGTCGAAAACTCATTGTCAGAAAATTGACATTACAGTTGGGCTTAGGTACCTATTTACATATTTTTTTGACATTTTCATGTCTTTGCTTTGGCACATAAACTGAAACGGGAAAAATGTGTTCCCTTGATTCACCCTTTCCTTCAGATCACGTCAGAACACAAGCGACCGGCGGGCCATTACGTCAGAGCCTATGACGCACGAGCGTATGACGTAAGACGGCTGGCAGGAGGCTAACTAGTACGTCAGAGCCTATGACGCACGAGCGTATGACGTAAGACGGCTGGCAGGATGTCAACAAGTACGTCAGAGCCTATGACGCACGAGCGTATGACGTAAGACGGCTGGCAGGAGGCCAACAAGTACGTCAGAGCCTATGACGCACGAGCGTATGACGTAAGACGGCTGGCAGGAGGCCAACAAGTACGTCAGAGCCTATGACGCACGAGCGTATGACGTAAGACGGCTGGCAGGAGGCCAACAAGTACGTCAGAGCCTATGACGCACGAGCGTATGACGTAAGACGGCTGGCAGGTGGCCAACGAGTACGTCAGAGCCTATGACGCACGAGCGTATGACGTAAGACGGCTGGCAGGGGACCAACTAGTGCCTCAGAGCCTATGACGCACGAGCGTATGACGTCAGACGGCTGGCAGGAGGCCAACTAGTACGTCACAGCCTATGCCGTAAGAGCCTATGACGTCAGAGGGCTGGCTGGCTAGGTGATCGGGTTTTAATAAGCCTCTGGAATTCCGCGCCTTCATTTTGCATTCATTTACATCTTCACGTTGAAAAATCCTTCATCTTGACGCTATTTGCACAATCCACGACGAAATTCCAGTTTTCTAATTTAGTTTTCCAAAGTCCAGTTTTCAAATAGGTAGTTTTTCATTGTGACTATTTCATGAGTTCATTCAAATTTCTATGAATGATACAGCATGTGAGTTGGAGTGTGTTTCATCAGATCAACGAGATGAAAGTGCGGTATTGAGACAAAAAAATATACCTACAAAAATCTACAGTCATGGCTATAAGAGCGAATTGTCGAAGAATAACTGGTTTTATGTAAAATGCCTACATTGTAAAATGCCTAGGCATTTCACTATATCTAATAAATTTTACTTTTATAATAAATAAGTGTTGTCTCGATTTTTGCCGAGTAACATCTCAGCTAATACATTTGTGACTTAAAGACTTTCTGATTTCACCATCGTGTTCAGCGTTGAAAAAAAAACCTTTAAAATGAGGTGTCACTTGTCAGACGGTTTCACTTGTGGAATTTATGGGAGTTTCCCACCCTCTCTCAATCGCTCAAAGGTGAAATTGCGCGACATTTCTTCATTTTTCGACGCTTAATCACGTGGTGATATTTGTGGATTTTTTATAGTTGTAGGAAGTTCGTTAAAAACTCGACCTCCAGTTAACTTCAGTAAAACTACGAGCTGCAGTTATGTTGACTAATGGGATTGACACGTCGAGACTTTGAGTCGCTTGACAACGTCATGCGATGGATACCTCCACCTCCTTCAGACTGCTCCACCTGCTTCAGACTGAGCATTTCGAATAATTGCTGCCATTTCAGGTCTCCCAATGTATCAAACAGTGGACCCAAGTGGGCTAAGAACACACTCGGGGGCTAGTCACCACCCAAATTAGGGCTTTTTGGCAAGTAAAGACCGGAATAACTTCCTTTTCTTCGAAAATTTGCTAAAGCGCTAAGTCATGCCCACTTCCATGATACAACATCCGTTGATTCCACTGGGTTACAATCAACCCAACCTTATGGTTGTGGATGATATCACCAGTAATACGTCATGAGGTGACAATAATAATAATAATGTTAAGGTATAAATAAAATCAACAGCACAGAAGCACCGCGCATTACATTTTATTGCCTCAAGCACCATTTGAGATTAGTACCACTTGCTTGTTGTGTCGTAAAGAAAAAGTCGTGTTTTTCAACGCCACTTGTCGTTTTCGACGTTTCGTCATGTTGTTTCGTCTCGATTCGATTTAGCGTAATTTTCCGTTCCGATGACGACTCGCCCGTTCGTGAACCGTTTGGCGCAAATCGGCTGGAAATCGGATGAGACCTCATTCTGTTTTATTGCCCCTAATCCGCGAATCCCAGACACATTACAAACACTCACACGATATAAGTGAAAGAGGAAAAAAAAAAAAAAAAAAAATGAAGAAAGAAAAAAGTGTGGACCCACAACAACTGTCGCTTGGTCCTATTGTTGGCTCCCCCAGCTCATACATACAGTATCATCCTTCATAAATCAATAATTCAAATTACCCTCTAATTTGGGGCCAGTTGGGGACCTTGCAGACAAATGGTCGCTGATGGAACTGTTAAACTGTTATAACAGTATGCTATTATAAATGTGGAGGGACGAGGGAGGATTCATTGAATTCAGGGCTTAGACCCGACGTTGTTCTTGAGCAATAAAATAAACACCGGCTTAAAGGACCTTCGGAGGGGGGGGAGGGGGGGACAGAGAGAGAACCGTTCCCTACGGACAATCGCGGGAGCGGTGACAGATGGACAGACAATTAGTCTCCCGAGCCCTTCGCGCCTTGAGGTCGTCGAATCAATCGGAAACCTCCACAACCCCCCCCCCCCCCACCCCGACGTAGAGGTTGATTTCGATGAATCAAACTGTTTAGCACTTGGCGGCTCAGCGGGGGCGGGAAGGGGAAAGGGATTTAAGTGCTAAACAGACGATAAAATATCTCTAAATGTCAAACAGCGTTAGGGTCCACAAGGAGGGTGACGTTGTGCTTGTCAACAATCGAGTCTAGTGGGGTCATTTGCCGCCGCGGTCGTCAGTTCCGAACCAACTGTCTAGTCATGATCGCGCGGACACTAATTGAAAACCTAATGCGCTTATAATCAACCCATGAATGAATGCATCACTTGGTCAATTAATATTCTCGTGGTTTTCGCCTCGTTCTGGAACTGCACAGTTGGCTGATTATCAATAGCTTCGTTTAAACTGACATTTGGTCCTCGTTTAGTTAGGTACCAAATATAAAACATATTATATACTGCCAAGGTTTATTATTGAGAAAAATAAATTGAGAATAACCATTGGTTATAATTGGTTAATAACCTATTAACGAAAAAGAAACAACTTTGTTTTCCCCTCAAATCGTGAATTACCTTTCAAATAGTTATTATTATATTTTTATGTGGTGAATGTATGGAATGTCTTTATTTATCAAAATTACAATATACCTATTACAAAAAAAAAATACAAAATTTAGATACAACTTGCTAACTTTAAGTTAAAAACTTGTGCTGGTAATAGGAGCAGTTGTAGGAATATCGAACATAATTAGCTTACACAGTGTGTAAGCTACATTTCACGTAAATTACATTACATTTCACATAGAACTAGTATTTCTACGAAAATTCGCTCTTATGCATGCAGCACTGTGGATTTTTCTCATAATTAGGTGAGCCAAAGCACATTTCGACGGTGAAGAATTGAAACATCGTATCTCAAATTTTGCATGCTTTACAGGAGAGCGAAAAAACGTCCTCATGTCTTTATTATTCCAATTTCAAATTTCCTTTCACCACTATGTTTCACTTTTGAGCCGAAATACTTCGAAAATCCACCAAATGAGCGTTAAAATCGGTAAAAATCAATCAACTTACCTACTACAAACCAAAATCCCGTTTTTAACAAAAATGGACGTACGAGGTCTCAATTCTTCACCGTCGATTTGTCATGTCATGACAAATGTGCTTTGGCTCACCTAATTATGAAAAAAATCGACACTCATGCAGCATAAGAGAGAATTTTGAAGAAATAACTCGTATTATGTGAAATGTAATGTTTAGAATATCTCATTCATGTATGGGTAATCTTAAACTTATTGGGTACGACCCAATATGCATCGGTATTCTCAACAAACAATTTAAAATATTATAGGAAATTAACTTGATGGGCTGCAGCTCAGTTGTTATTTTATTGATATGCCAAATATAATATAGTATATCGATTATTAAAAAAAAAAAAAAAAAACCTATGCATCAAATGAGCTCCTCTGAGATTTAATATCGTTAGGTACTTACCATAGTTACAACTATTATAGTTACTTACAGTACTTCTTCATAGCCTTTATGGTCTTCTTAATAGTTACTGGTCATCTTGGAAAGAAAAGGTTCTTTCAGTTCCCTCGATGTC
This sequence comes from Stenodema calcarata, assembly GCA_963920205.1. Lineage (NCBI taxonomy): Eukaryota > Metazoa > Arthropoda > Insecta > Hemiptera > Miridae > Stenodema > Stenodema calcarata. The sequence goes on along the minus strand of OY986061.1, from coordinate 20,416,150 downwards.
TTTTGTGTTAATTATAAAATCTTATCACTAGGTATTACCTAGTAGGTACTGTAATCATGAAAGATATTGTCTCCATTCTTTGCCGAGTAACACCTCAGTTTATAGATTTTTCAACGCTGAACACGATGGTGAAGTCAGAATTGAGATACAAAGTGCTCCAGTTTGAGAACTGAATAAGACATCGCAATTCTGACGTCATGTTCAGCGTAAAAAACCCTTTAAAATGAGGCATTTATTGTCACACTATTTCATTTTTGGCATTTATGGGGTAATTTGTACAAGGGTGATATTGGTTTGTAAAAGGGTAAATTTGATTTATTAAAGGGTAAAATTGATTTGTTTAAGGGTGAATTTGACTTGGAAATGCTATAACGGGCGAAAATATTTGTGTTCGTGAGAGGAGGTGACTAGATGGCCAGGTGAGGTGGTAACTAGCTCAGAGGCGGCCATTTTTGTCTAACTAAATTATGGTTTGGCCTATTAATAATTTATTAATATTTATAATTTATAAATTATAAATAAAACAATTAAATAAGTGATAAATTATTTACATGTTGATGTTTACAAATATTATACAAATTTTGCTTTGTACCTACCAACAAATATTCCGTAGACACAAAAACCCATGTTCTTTCAATCAGCTGTTCCCGAGTATGAGAAATACCATAAATTCACTCTTCGATTCACGTTTATGTTTTCGTCGGTTGTAATTCGACTCCTCATTAAATTTTGGAACAACGGCCCGTCGTAAAGCGCATTGGGTGGTCTCAAAAAATTCCCCGAATCAAAATCTACTCGAATTTGACAAAAATAATACTTTCCCTTAAAATTTTCGTGATATTACGGCGTTTTGAAGATTTCGAAATTTTTTCTGCACTCCTTCGTATTTACAGTGTCTGATTACCCGTTTCTAGTCACTCGCTCTCACCTGGTTTTCGTACAAATGTCTATTCCTGACTCCTCCGTCTTGTTCGCAGAAGCCCACCACAGTCTCCTGGGAAAGACGCGGAGGCCGCGGACAGCCTTCACGTCTCAGCAGCTTCTCGAACTTGAAAAACAGTTCAGGCAAAACAAATACCTGTCGAGGCCGAAGAGGTTCGAAGTCGCCACATCCCTCATGCTGACTGAAACTCAGGTATGTGCCACGGTGTTACTTACTTCGAAATTTGATTTTTGAGCAATCCAAACCTTCAACCCAAACAGTCGGTATGTAATTTGGATGTTGTACCTTAAGAACGGTCTCAAAAGTGTACATAGGGGAATCTGGGCAGAGCAAAGTTACAATGAATCAAAACTTGTTATCTTAAGTGACTGTGTCAGGGGGCGATTTCCTGATATTGAATTTAAATGGTTGTTCAGCAGATTCAGATATCATTGGCAACTCGAGAGGCCCTTTTATTTCAATGAATCCGGTACTTGAACGTGGTCTTAATTGGATTGCCGATCCTGCAGTTTCGCACGCTCTACTAACTGGCGCTCTCTGCAGAGGTTTTTTTTCAGTTTTCTTTAATTAATCAATTAATCTCCTCCAGCGTGCTCTTACTCTTCCAGCTTGGCAGGAAGCCTCTGCTGAAAGTTATTCAGTGCCTACTCTTTGGTCCTACTCAATGGCAGCGTTGCGCACGTCTGCTGTGTCGGATCTCTGATGCAGTTGGGACACCCATTCCAGACGTAACATATTGCCAAGGTACAAGCACATGATCAATCATATCCACAACAACAGAAGATTGAAGTGCCTTCATGGTGTCTTGGTGCCGTTTAGAGTCTGCCAGCTGAGCAATAGCAGACCATTCAATTTTATATTGACACTGACGGTTAAGGTTGAGCATCAGATGAGTCCATCCTTCTGGAATGGCTATCAGTTTCTTGTAGAGCCACGAGTTTTTGAGGCTCTTCAATACCAAGCAAAAATCAGCAGAGAAGTTGTTCCACACAATGGGAAAGATTGAGCATCAGATGGGTCCATCCTTCTGGAATGGCTATCAGTTTCTTATAGTGCCACGAGTTTACTTGAATTTTTGAGCTACCTATCATACAAAGCAAAACTCAGCATAAAACATTTCAAAACTGAGAATCGGTTTTCCTAGACTTGATGATTAGTATGTCAAGGGTTAGGTAATCTCAGTTATACAAACAGCACGAGATCTCCAGACACCTCAGTAAATCAGGAGCAGAAGTGATAACATATCTATCTACCTACTTCTGGAAGTATCTCTGACATTATTACCACAACCAACGGTTTATTACGGCGCTGCCTCCATGACTGAAACAGGAGAGAAAAAAAATAACTGCGGGTGATGCGATGAAGGTAGAACAGTCGTATGAGGGGGTTGGTAATAGAGCGTGAACCCCCCTCTCTACAATCAGGCTATGTGAGATTCGTTAAGATCCACCTTCCATCTCTTCTCTTTGTTCCAACCAACCCCCCTTCTATATTCGATCTCGGATGTCTTCTCAGTGTCCCCCCTTTCCCCCCTAACAACCTTACTATGCCTCCTATATCGTGAGAGTCCCTCCTCCTCATTCCTCCTTTAACCTCCGGGATATGAGGTTAAAAAGGGGAGAAATTGTTTGTTCGACGACACAGACAAGTGATCCCTCGTTTTTCCCCTAAGCGCAGACGTCTTTTCACATGTCGCATCATCTCTTTTGTTGCTGTACTTAAGGTTTTTTTTTTTTTTTTTTTCGCATTGCCACTCGTTGTGTTCCTACATCAGAATTGAATTTATCAATGTAAACGTTTTGTTTTGGACGTTTACACGCTTATTTAATTCCTCTACATTAAAACATACGAGAAACCTAAGTGATATAAGTACTAGCTAGTAGTAGGTACTTATGTATGTCATTGATTATAGCAGACCTCAACGGAAGCCATGCTGTAATAGTTTTGACTACATCTGGTGGATTTACCTCAGAAATTATTCGTGCATCCGATAACAGTGAGGGTGGGAAATCAATTAGGAACCTATAAGCAAGTAAAAACTAACAAAGTAGGCGGGTTCTACGAGGGGCGATTAAAGCTATATTCCTTCAGCTTGAAAGCTCTAGTACTGCTGCAGTTCCACAGAATTCTTGTGTTTTCGAGAACCATATTGTCGTCTACTCAACCGGTCATAATATGATGTTATGTTACTGATGGGATCATAGTAATAGTGCTCTTTAGTGCTACCGTTGTCTGTCATGTTCACTGGATCATTCAAGGTTTCTGTTTTGCACTATTTCAAGCGCTTTACATGAACAAAAGTGATATTTAGGTAACTCTACACAATATTGTCGTCAAAGTGTCGTATAAAAGTCAATACCGATTTCAAAACCTAGAACACAAATTGTTGACTTCGGTGTGATTTCAAGTTTTTAGATGTACTTATCTAGAAGCCGAATTATGAATTTGGAAGATGTGGAGTGAGAAATGTGAGGAACGTTCACCCATTCAACCTGGTGTTTGAGTTCAAAAGACAAGTTGAACCTACAATTTGAATTAAGGTTTTTCTATCCATTCGCCATGGGCATTTTTTCTCTCAGAAACGTTTACTACGAAACGATTACTCTACTATAGTTATAAATTATTTATTAAATTATTATTATTATTTACTAAAGTTATAACTCCCTCCTCCTAAACTAACTTGAGAATTTTGGCGTTATTCAGAATTAAATGAAATTTTTATGGTAACTACGATGAGCCGCAAAAAGGATTGATATCCATTTTGCCCATCAGCCACGTATATAGGATGCTCGGTGCTTCGCACTTTACTGTTGAGTGTACATATAGAAACCTGATCCTCCTACCCCTAACATCCACCACCAATGTTTCTTGGTTTCACCTAATACGTTTCTTCTGTTGCACCTGCGGGGAGCTTTTCGATTCTTTCAATCCTCAATGTCTCAACTTAAAACCGAAGGACTTCAAGGATCAATTCTACAACTAGAACTGGTATAATTATACTCGCATTTATTTGACGGATTGATGGCCATTTCAATGACCAGGTTGAAACACAAAAATCTTAAAAGTGGAAAAAGTGGCATTTAGAGCGGATTTAGAAAACTCTGCAAATCCTTGACACAACGGTTTATTATCTTCCACGTACAGAACCCCCCCATCTTAGAGGTAAGTGGGTATCCCTGGGTCCAAAAAACATTTAGATTTCAAATCCCCTTGTCAACAGCTTTTATTTGAGCCCATAGATTATAATCGTAAAATCTAAACCCCCCCACCCCCTCCCCACCACAGAAGTAATGGTAGGCGGGGTATCCCAGGGTTCAAAAAAAAAAAAAAAACATTTATATTTTAAATCCCCTCGTCAATAATTTTTATTTATGCCCATAGATTATAATCGTAAAATATACACCCCCCCCCCCTCTATTGGTAGATGGGGGGGGGGGGGGGTAACCAGAAAAGTCTAAGAGACACTTATGTTGCTAATTAGTTGTAGAATTGATCCCTGAAGACCTTCGGATTTAAGTTAAGACACTTTATATATGAAATAAAACCACGTAGCTAGCGTTAAATTTTGAATCTACCGGGTGTTGGATGTTGACGTAAATTACACGATAATGCTCACTTAACTGAAATTGAACGGGTATCAAACACCGGCACGAACCTGTTATTTGAACCTAAAAATTGGCAATTCGATAAGATCCGAGTATTTTTTTTTTCCTTTTTTTTCTCGAGCAATTCAGAGCGATGCTATCGGGGTTTTCGGAAGGGGAAAAACGACTCCGCCCATCAGGGAGGCAGTTACCGCCCCCAGGGCACCCCGCCCCCAGCTGCCCAACGATTCTTCCCAACGGAGGGTTGAAAACCCCAGCAATCATTCGTTTTCCCTTTAGGAAAACGGCCAAGTTATGTAATCACGATGCAGGAGTCAGAAAGAGAGCACTCGATTTAACTTTGTAATCCTCCCCCCCCCTTCACCCACCACGGGGGAGAAAAACCCCTTTATTCTCCTTTCAGACCGACTGGCCCGCCAATAAACGTAATTTACTGTGATGGTTCTACCCTTTTGTTTTCGGACTCCGAACGTTTATTCGCGGATAGGGACGGGAATGAAAACGTCGGACTGAAAGCGTGGAAAAGAACACAAACAGGCTTTTCTTCTATCTTTTATGTCCAGAAAATGTGTTTTTTTCCCTTCGTAGGCGACTCTTGGCAATCACACCGAGTGGGTAAAGGTTCTGTGTCTACTCAGAACGCATGTGAGTGGGAAGAATAAGTTATTAACAATACCCAGGGTTTCGAGTGGTTTATTTATACGTGCGGATGTTTATTGTAATTGCCACCAATCCTCAAGCACCAGCATCAGATGTCGTCGTTTGCCCAAATTTGGATGAATCAGGCGAATAACATCAACAAATAAAATCAGCAGAATCAGCTTCGAGGGCCGTTCGGAAGCCCGTAGCAGCTGTATGTGAGGTGTGGACTTCAGGAACTCAAGTCAGCAGAATCTCCTTTGGGGGGCCACATTTGGGAGTCAGTCAATTGTGGTGACGTTTGAAATACCGAGACAGCTGTGACTGAAGTCAGCAAATCAGGAAGTCAGATCAAGTCAGCAAAGTCAGCCTGACCCGATAATGCCTAGTAAAGATGGTCATTTGAAGTCCCGTAAGCTGAGTCACCTAAAGGGCTACTTGCCAGTACGAGTTGGCAGTCAGCTTTGAGGGCTGTATTTGGGAACCTGAAGAAGCAGAAAAATCTGCGGAGTCCATTTGAGACCTTAAGACAGGAGTCAGTTGTAAAAACCACTTAATAGTCCATGTTCGCAGTCTCCTTTAAGGGCCGTGATTGAGAACTTGAAAAAGCAGAAATATCTGTGAGGGCCATTTCTGACTCTAAGTCCGTTGTAAAAACCACTTAGCAGTACTGTCGTGCCACCTCGAGTAAGGGAGTAAGGAAGAAACTAGTAGAATAAAAGACAACGTTATTTAAACCCCGTTTTATTCTAGTCCCTTAATCTATTTGGGTTGGTCCTCAAGTCAGAATTCAGTTGTAAAAACCACTGAGGAGCCCAAGTTGGAAGTCAGCTTTGAGGGCTGTATTTGAGATCCTGAAAAAGCAGAAAGCTACATTAGTCATTTGTACGACTCAGGAATCCAATTCAGTTGCATTTAACTTGTCGAGCCTGCACATCAAGACCACTCCAAGAGTTATCAGCTGAGTTTACGTCTCAGGCCATAAATACGGTACCTACCACTGCACAAGTCATTAATGTTGATGAATGATTTTGGATGCACTTGGGTAATTTCATTGTGACTGAACTCTGTCGAGTAGGTAGGAATTAACTGTACTGGGAATGATATCAACTCGCATTATTTTCAGTTTTATGTAGTACGTCCAACGACATCAATACCAACGTAAGAGCACCAAATTCTTTAGTTTGTACTTAGCAGCCTTTTTAAGCTACTGTATAAGGACAACGTAAATCCCTCCTCTAATTCAGGGTAATGCTCGATTAGGAACAAGATTTCTAGCACATTCCACAGTGTTAGACATCAACATACTCGTAACACCATTCAATTTTGAATCGGTAAAATATTGAGATGATTCCATCGAATCAATTTTAATGGATAATAAATAAAATATGAAAACTAGAGGATCAAGGATTACATTTAAACGATATCGAGACGGATTTAAGCCACCGTCTCGACGACCGATCGATCGGGCGTCTGATGGCCGAGGGGTTTAGTTTGTGCGGATTAAATTTGATGCTTGTAAATCTACGAAGGCGCCGGCGCCGCTAAAGCCGCCGCCAGTCGATCCGAATCGAAGATTGTGTACATTTCGGTTGTGTGTACACGATCAAACTTGCGTTCTTCAACCCTCACTGCAAACGGTAGCTCGTGTCACGCTGATAACGTCCTTCGTCCGATCCAACGGAGAATAATCGGTTATCTAACACAACTTACCAGCGGACATCTGCTACCATTTGCCTCTTATCTGTTTGTGTACCCGAATTTTGTAAAACATCAACTTAATTGACTCTGAGTGGGCCACATGATGCGCTCAAACAACAACTGCCGAAAGAGGACTCCCGGCACTTACGCTCTTGCAAATGGGTCCTCAAAACGACGACAATCTTCCTTGTTACATGATTTTTTTAAGAGTTTCCCCTTGTAAATCCGCTTTTTCTACACTTTTTACAATCCTGAATTAAATCGTAGAAACCCAGTTCAAAGGAAAAACGCTGAAAATACTAAATCCTAAAAGCTGCTCTCATGTCATTCGACCAATTTTATTCAAATTGTGACAGCATGTCCCAATAATTCTCTAATAACTTAGTACCAGTAAGAACTTGAATTATAACAGCAACAATTCTCAATTTTACGACGACATGGAATTAGATTTAGTGGGATAAATCTTGAAATGCAGCGTGGCTAAAATTCCCAAAAATCTATCCGTATTCATGAGTTTTGAAAAAATCGGGGACTGAAGAAGCCTATCTGTAAACCAATTAAATCCACAGTCACATCCTTCCAAGTGTTGGAACGAAATTGGGTCATTTCATGGTTGGCACGAATGAATTCGACGAATTTGTTAGTTTCTTGGCAGATGAACGAAAGAAGTTCCTCGGAGGAGAAAAGGTGAAATATTTGAAGCTCTACGCAGGATGAACTATGGAAACTACTATTGAATCCACTATGGGCTTCTGAGCTATGTTCCTGTGGGCTTCTCAAATTTGATGTCCTGAAAAACAATTTTTTCGAGGGTACAAGCACCTTTGTCAACCTTTTGAGATCCTTCCTAAGGGGTTCTCATAATTTCAAGTGAATTTCCTTCGAAAATCAAGAGGAGAATTTGTTTGTCCGGACTTGTTGGACGTGTAACCTCGTCTAAGATGTTTCTCGAATTATGACTGACACAGCTATTTTTTCCCCGCTAATTTTCTCCCTCCGTTCAATGCCCGCGCATTTCAGCTGTTCTGAAAACTGGCTAGCAGTTCGTTTTGGTTCCTTTCAAAGAGTCAGCGTGTTATTGTCTCCGTCATTCTCCCGTCGGTGATTTCACGTTAAGTATTAGAAACAAATTTTATTCTTCGTTTTGGTGTGGAAGAGCTCATGGAATAGTTTCAATTTCACTCCAATCAATAGAGAATTTGTTACGTCAAGACCAAGGTACAGGAAAATCCATTCTTTCCGTCATTCTCCGTCCACTTCTGTTTCGGTGAAGGACGGAGAATGACGACGATGATGACGGTAAAGACAATCATAATTGTCACGAATTAATCATTAAAATCCCTAGTACGATGATCTCCTGCCTTAATTAGTCATTCTATATAATTGAAACTAGCCTACCTACTTGACTGAACATGACTTTATAGTGAAAGTATCAAAAATGTGATTCTAAAATGATTACCACCTATCTTGCTTTTTTTTTTTCTTCAAAATAAATAGTAGGTATTCGTGGATAGGCATGAACAATCATCACTTATGGTTACCTGAGTGTGCCTATTTATTTAATATTGAGATTTGAAAATGTCGTTTTCTGGGAGATTGGCCCTTATAGTCATTAAAACCTCACAGAATCCCGATCGGCGCCTGCGGCCTAGACAACCATAAATCCTTATCACCTTATTTGAAATCATAATCCGGCATCACCATACGACCACTTCAGCCTTGTGTTCCTACTCGTTTTTCAATATCTCGTAAACGGTTTTGCGATTTGAACAAATACTTACTAAACGCCGTTGATCAATTACACTACCTGTCGCTAATCGATCGATCACCAGTATCTTGTTTGCTCCGGTACCTTGTGAGGACGAGAAGAGCAAACAACGGGGTTCTTTTTTCTCCCTACACTTCCAGCGGCTTTGATTGGGATTTGATGTGATTCCGATAGATGGGCTTGTAAACATTTTCGAGACGTTTCAACATTACTGACGCCTCGTTCTGAAGGATCTTAAGCTTTTTAAACCCTCAACCCCCCTTAAACCCTCCTCTGCCATAACTACGCGCTGTGAGGATGATCCTTGACACTTTTCGTAACCCTACAACGGTAGAAAAGGGTGAAAAACAGGGTTTGAAATTTTCCAAAATCTGTTACGTACTCAATGCTCTTCTGGCATTCATTTGTGATTTCCCTCCTTCCGCTCAAATGTTACTTTGCGTTTAACTACTCCTGTTTTAATTTTGTATGGCATCAAGTTGGGAAATCAAGAGGGATATGATACCAAAAACGACAATATTCAATAGTGACGTAATAACATAATTTAGGTTTAGTATATGCTATCAAGATGGAAAATCTCAATGATTGGTCAGTTTAGCCATTTACTCAGTGGGTGGAAATGGCAAAGTTTAATTAAAAATCATTGTGTAAGCTATACAAATGCTTGAATAACATAATAACTGACCGGTAATCAATGTCTTACCAAACCAATCAAATAATATTTAATTACTAGTTTTTCTACTCTTCGTTTTCAAGTATTATCAATTAATTCGTATTAAATACGTATTATAAATTTTATAACCTTCAGAACGCCCATTCATCCAAATTCACCGCAGGCATGATGGAAGACTCCGAATAGCTTCATACTTAAATATAGCATCACCAAGTCAAATTCAAGATTTGCCAAACCAAATTCAAGATCTGCCAAACCAAATTCAAGACTATCTACTGTTAATAGCACAGATTGTGCCAATTACGTCACGGACATAATGATGAAGCTTCCTGACGCTACAGCTGGTAATGACTTCCATTAACAGTTTTTGTAATCAGTGTTGTTCTGATAAGTGAGAGGTTGTTGTATTAATTCATTGGATTGTTGGGGGCCTAACAACTTTTGTTTCCTATCCACCAGGGTGAGCACCTCAATTACTTTTTTCCACCAAATATATACGGTTATTTCTCTGCTGTATTGTCACTTACCACATCTCAAATCATGGTAAAAACATTATTGCTCAGGAAAATGTAAATAAATCTGTTTGAAAAAAAGAAATCTTGAGTGTGGTTTGAAAAATCTTAAATTGTGTTTGGAAAATCTTGAATTTGGTTTATAAACCTTGAATTTGGTATGGAAAATCTTGAATTTGACTTGGAAATGCTATAGGTATATATAATTACCATTTAGATTGGCCATATTTAAATGAGATGTTCCAAACATCAAATTTTATATAAAACCAGAATTTCGAAAATTCGCTCTTATAGCCATGTTTTTTCTTGCTTGATCACTCAAATTGATGACCTTATATTGTTGATAATAATGAACCAAATGTTTATAAATTGGTTCGTTCATCTGATGACCTCTAATTTGATGGTTTACAGGTTGTGAAATCTCTCGTTTTGAAAATGTATGTAATAGTGCGTGATGTATTAAATTTTGGTCCATTATTCGTGTTAATTAATTAATTATCCGAAATGTAGCAGTCGAGGGGGTGGGCGTTATTTGAGTGAAATGATCTGTCTACTTAGGATTATTATCTCTACTGATAAATTTGCACGTAATTTGAGTGGAGAGGGATGAGGGTTCGAGACTGTACCGGTGATGAGTTAACGGAGGGGGGGGGGCAATAGGTGGTGGTTGGGGGCGATGAGAGAGGGGGGGGGGGGTTAGTGGTTGACTGTACTCCAAGTGGCCCTGAGGGAAATCTGTTGGGAGCTAATGACGCCGTCGAGGGGGCAAGGGTGGGAATGAGGGGAGGATGTGGGTGGTTACGGGGGGCGGTGGGTGACAATTAGAAGGGCAGTTAGCTCTCAGTGTTGCCAACGAAAATTACCTGTAATTCAGCTTCTGGGATGGTTAAGTGGCGATGGGAGTGAGGGGGAGGGGGAGGAGTGAAGGATCCAGAGGGGGCGGTAGAGGGATGGGAGAGTGACGATGACGGTGGGGGGAGGGGGATGTTTAAGGGGGGCGAACCTGAGGAAGATGGCGAGACTCGACGTAACGAACCCTCTCACTCGACGACCTCCTCCGTAACTCCAATTTTCTCCTTCGCCACTTTCCGCCATTTAATTTTCTCATTTTCAACTTCCGCTCTCGCGAGGTTTCACGCAAATCTGCGACTCGTAACCTTCCGAATTGACCGAGAAAACGCGAACTTTCCGTCTCCCGTCATTCGACGTTTCATATTCCGACTTCCATTTCCCACCTGCTCCAAATCAACGTAATTTGAAACTTAAAATACATCAAACCAAGCCCCCTGGACCCCCGGTTGCTTTTCGCTTAGAACCTACGGCTAAAATTCAAGAAACATGGAACATGCTTTAACCACGCTTTCTTATTCTGTTAGCTGCTTTCAGTAGTTCAACTTATTGAATAGTTTCTTAGCGGCTACTGTAACCAACATGACAACCAAGTGATCACAAAACAAGCGGCATTGTTTACTACAATTATTAGGTAATAACATAAATTAAATTAATTTATGTTAACATTTATATAGTTATAAATCAATTATATAGTTATAGTATCAATTTTTATAGTCATAGTATAAATCAAGAGCTTTCCAACGAATGGAAAACGATTTTTGTCCGATGAAAATGAAAGAAGTTTCATTTCCCTAGCAACTACCCGGTTGTACGTGAAAATCATCGTTAAAATTTCGTGACACTTCCGCGTGACATTTTTCGGCTAGTTAGTCCAAGGCTAAAGCATGCTCCATGCTAAAAACCGCTTAAAATAAAATTTTTTAATTGTTGGGTTCCATTTTGGTTCAATATCTTCGGCAATGAACCATGGGAATCGACCAGAGAGAACATCATTTTGGTTTTTTGTTACGGGTTCCGACCAACCCCACAATGATCCTCGAAACTTTTCATAACCCTAGGTCAAGGAGAAGGGGTTCAAAACGAATTTTGTAATTTAGAAAATTTTAAAACTCGAAAAATTCCCATCAAACGGTATGTTTTTTATTTCATATTTAGATAGAGTTTGTTCCGTCGAATTTTTTAAGACCATCCGCAGCTTTGTACGACCAGCCGTTCGTTCACAATGACGGCTCAAAGGTTGAGCCTGTCAACACGATCGTGAATCAAACGGTTGGAATACAGGTCAACGTTCATACAAAGGAGCTGTTTGGAACATCATAATATCATAACATATAAAACCATATTATGGTTTTAGTGATGTCGAGTTTTTTGTTCTGAGGTACGTTTCGTGCTACGGAATGAAGGTAATGTCGAATGTTTGTTGGTAGGTACTTACTTCTTTTATAGAAAAATTATTGCCGACGTAGTATTAAAAACCCCAGAATTATATCGGTGCATTTTATTTGTAATTAATTCATCATCTCTATCATTCAGGTTCTACACAAGGAACCAAGTCGATTCCAACAGCCAGATATCGTATTAATTAATCATAATTAATAATAATTATTATTATAATAAATACAAATGATTAATACCTAACAATAAATTATAATAATTTTCACTAGGTACTTGATAAAATTATTAATAATTAGTGATAATTCATAATAATAATTAATCTAACATTTAGGATCTAGACATTTAGACCTAGTGATCTAGACAGAAGGGTGATCTGTACAAAGAAGATAGTGAACCGTTGTCTCAAGAATTTTATTAAATTCTTGATTCTTTTAAAGAATAACAACTCTACATCATCTCATAATGGAATGTCTAGAACTCGAGAGCCACAGACAGTCTTTATTTGTTACAGTGTTGAGTGAAGTGGACATTAATTTTGACTATTTTTCATTGCTAGCTTCAAAAAATAATGTTAATTTATAAAGAAATTAGTAATTTTATTGCGAAGAATAATTTACACATTTAAGCAGAGACTTTATTTTTATGTATTCTTAACTTACAGATACTTCAATTACTTAAAACTAATTAGATAGAAAAAAATGACTGTATACTGAAGGTAATGCCAAATAAATGAATAGAATTTATTTAATAAGAAAAAAACTTGAGTAATCCTTTTTTAAAAACAAATACCTAATTCTTCAAAAAACGAGTTTCGAGGGAAGAGGGTGTAAAAATATGGGTGATTGAGAAGGAGGAGTGGGTTTGAATAAGTGTAGAATTACGGATGACGGGGAGGGGGGGAGTATGGGACAAGTGGTACTGGTGAGGAGGGGGGGGGGGGGGGAGGAGGTGACTGTTATTGTGTGCAGCTCTCAAAATGTAAACAGAAGCAGGTGGTGACGTAGTGACGTAGGGTGTCCAAATCCTTTTACGATGTTATCAATAAAGTTTCTCGAGGATCAGGGGAAAGTTGACAATAAAATTGGTGGGGCAAACGGACGAGTGGAAGGGAGAAAAAAAGGTGGAAGGGGGGGGGGAGTCGAAAATCGAATTAAAAGAGCGGTGCAGTGGGTGGTGGTGGTGGGAGGGGTGGATGTTTGTTTTAGAGGATGAAGAGAAATGTGACTGAATCGTAGTGATGACGTCATCAAGACGGGGAGATAGAATGTTAATGACACGAACGAGGTCGTAATGAGGGATAGCGGTGGGTGGGGGGGGGAGTTGGGGGGGGGGGGGGAAAGGTTCGCGCCAAAGGGGTGGAACGATCACGTGAAAGGGAGGACGATCACGTGAAAAGGGAGGACGAAGTGATCCCCCATTGAGTTGTTTGTTGAGCTGACAATAGAGAGCCACGAGAGAGGGGGGAAGGGGGGTCTCCTCGGGGTCCTGGTAATCAAGATCGAACCGTCTGAAGGGTGGGGGGAGGGGGTTAGAGAGTAGAGATGAACAACGGGGGGAGGTTGAAAGGGGGGAGCGGCCGGGGGGGGCGGCTAATTGTTAACGATCTGCGGAGCTCTCCCTCCCCCCCCCTTCATCCCGTTTCACTGCCTCCCGCGGCACCGTTTCACGGTTTCACTTCATACTCCCCCTTCACCCCCCCCCCACCACCCTCATTCCCGCTTTTCAGCTCACAATCCCGTTTCACTTCACCCCTTTCATCCCCCATTACCGGCACCACTTACGAAAATGGAGCGGAGATGGAGGCCATGGGGTGGAGGGGGGAGGGAGGAGGGCGGAGGGTGGAGAGAGGAGGGGGGATCCGTGGAGGCGTGTCCCTGGGCGTGGCTCTTATTCTTCTGTTTTCCTCTCTTTCTTCTCCACCACCCTCCCCCTACTTCCACCTCAACATCTACTTCATCTTCCTCTTTCTCCCGATATAGAAATCCTTTATACCACAACTTTCACTTGAGAGCCACAATTTCAGCGAATCCCGAAGCAAATTAACTCCCAACAATAGTAATTATTGGGCTAATTAAATGGGCAAATTGTATCAAATTATGAGCTTTGAGCGGATTTTTTGACAAAATTAACCATTGCAACGTGTCCAAAATACCACAGATCTAATTTTGAACAGTAATTTCCATTCGGAGAAGAACACAATGAACCCAAAAAACCACAAACCCCTAAAAAAAACCAAACAAACCTTCTGCAGTAGAATCACAAAACTGACGAAAATCCACAGTGCGCAGCATGGCTATAAGAACGAATTTTCGAAGAAATGACTGGTTTTATGTAAACTATTTGATTCAACGTCAAAAAATGCATAAATTGCGGTACCGAACTCACTTCCATGAAGAAAGTTGGCTTTTCATAGAAAACGTTAATTTTCAATAAATATTGTCTCAAAAAATCGGATTTTATATCAGGAAGATAGCGAATTTCACGATCTTTCCAACGTTATCCTCAACTTTTATTTTACATAATAATTAGTTGGAGCCGTATTACTAAGAAAAGACGAAAACATGAAAAAATCTTAAAAGTTAAAAAAGTCGGTTTTTTAGCTGTCGGGCCCGTCGCTGACGAGCGGAACTCGGGGTGTGTCCATCTACCTCCGATACCTGTCCCGGACGGGCAGAACTCGGGATGGATCCATCTCCCACTCTTACCTGTCGCTTTACGGATTATACCTCTTACATGTCCCTTTACAAACCTTTATAATCTCAAATACCGAAAATAATATACATCCGTCGAACGGGAAGGAAGAATTTAAGATTTTTATGTTTCGGCTTCCCTATAAACCCCTACCCCTATGCATTGGATCCGGGAGTGAACCCCCCTATGGTCATCCCCGATCACGGAAACATTTAACGGTTTGGAGCCACTCAGCTGATCCTGTGCCTATTCTGCTTAAAGCCTGTAAGTCCTAAGGAGGCTACATACCAAATTACAGCTTCACAGAGTGAATAGCATACAAATTAGCTTAAGAAGCCACTCAGCTAATCCTGGGCCTGGGCTGCTTCAAGTTGCTACCCCCACATGAATTGCACCAGAAAACGCTACATTTTTTTGTATAACGCCAATTTTGGAACGACCCCAGCCATAAGACATAATATGTCTTATGGCTGGGGTCGTTCCAAAATTGGCGTTAAATCTGCAGTTTAGATATAATATCATTATATCTAAACTGCAGATGTTATCCATGTCTAATCTATTTTATGCAATTTAATTCATTTTATTCCCTTATCTCCATTAGCCTTAAAATTTAACAATATGTCGTCACCTATAGACGAAACCATAAACGAGTGAGAAAGCAAATAATTATGCGTTAGAAATTAGGTAATTGAGCATCGATTATTTAATACCGATTAATTGGTCACATCGATTATTAGCTTACAATTAATCATTTGATGTTATAATCGATTATTTGGTTCCGATGTTGCATCCCTATTCTCATAGTATGTACCTACCTCTCAGATTATGAGGAGAGGTTGTTCTCGGTCCAAAATTTTTAAAACTCGAATATCTTAAACAATAATTATTGTATACCAATGGTTCCAGACCATTCTGAATTCTCTCCCAAAAGTCGCCAAAAATCCAAAACAGCCAAAATTGAGATAAGAAGTTCAAATTTGCATTGAAAATCTGTCTTGGCAACCGAAAAGCTAAGTTCGTGGATGGTTCAGGCAACTGTAAAGGGGCTTTCAAAAGATGATGGAACGTGGTATCAGTGGTATGGTATGAAGATTGAATATCTCAGTGTAGCCATTTACTTAGTGGGTAGGAACGGGAAAATTTTAGTTCAAATCTCGTGTATGAATGAGATTCTAAACATCACATTTTACATAAAACCAGTTATTTCTTCAAAAATTTGCTCTTATGGCCATGCTGCAGGACTTTAGTTTTCTAATAATATTTTAGGATTTCACTGGTTAAAATTAAGTCAATTTCAATGGAATTTGACACCAAAACACGATTTAGTCGTTAGACGTTAATATTAGTCAAATAAAAACGATGTACCGAGTAGGTAATTGTTAAAAGTACGACTACTCAACAAGATTAGTGTTGAACCATAGTTACTACTGAAAGCCGTGATTTGTTCTAGACGTTCGTATTTTTCCAACTTCTATTTAGTACTTTCCTCTGTTCGAAATATTCTTCGAGGCTTTCCCAGGCTTCTGCCTTTCGGAAATGGCCGATCTTGAGGACGGGAGGTTCTCCGCATCCTGTCGTCCCCTGAGCTGTGACAGTTTTCTGGTCCCGTTCGTTCAATTTGTCGGCGATTTGTCTGACGTAGGGCGTCACCAGTTCGACAGTCGACGGAGGCTTTCGGGAGAAGTCGTCCGACGCGTCGAATCTCTTCAGTCTCGAGAGGAATCCAGATTTGTGGAAGGCGGTTCGATCGATTTTCAGCAGCGAATCCGGGAGTGTGTCTGTGGGCTTGACATTTCCTGGACGCCTCGCTTCGACGACGTCAACGGTGATCGGAGGTCGTCTGAAGCTGCTCTTTCCGTGGACTGTTTTGGGTTTGACAACTCCCGTTCTGGGACTCGGCCTGTCAACCCCAAACCCGCAATCCAACAGCACTTCGCCAGATTCCATTTCCGGCAACCGCGTTTCTTTTTTTCGTGAGATGCACTCCGAAGACGTCGTCGCTTTTTTGACACCATCTTCACCCTTGACACCAAACCGTTTCCCGTCAAACGGTGTCATTCTCTTTGAAAAATCAACTTTGTGTACTTTTTCACACCCTGAATTACAATCCGGCAAAGGATTATCATACGCCTTCTTATCAACCACCGTCACTCCAACCTTCTGCACAAAACCATCTTGAACTTCAACAGGCACGGATTTACAATCATCTTGAAAGCTTCCAACTTTCTTAACCTCGATCCCGCAAGACTTCGACACTTCCAGTTTCAAATCCGGCCTATCGACCTCAACCCCACAACTCAGGATTGGTTCGTCTTCGACCTTTTCAGACCCCTCAGATCGCCCAGTGTCAAACCTGCTCACTTGGTCGTCTGTTCCGCGCTCATTGACAACACCTGGCAACTCGTCTTCCAACTGTTTCTTTTCCGGCAACCTCAATTCCACCTTTCTCGTTATACGACTACAATCCAAAACTTGCACCATACTCTTATTAAACTTCTGGTACCCTTCAATATACGCCTTACTCCCCTCTCCACCTACGTCCCACTTGTTGCTGCGACCAACTCTGATTTCAGTCTCAAGCTTCAGCAGTCCGTTGTTTTTCAAATTTTCGTAGACCTTCTCCAAAATGCCGTGACTCTTAACTAGAAACTCCCTCTTCTTCATATTTGAAATTCGCTCCCTTTCGTCGGCTTCGTCAATTTTGCCCGGCTCAGCCAGCAGCACAGTCTGTTTATTCGACCAGCTGTTTATCGATTTGATTTCCGTATTGTCTTCATTGATTGCGGTTTTAGATTTCGTTGATTTAGCAGGGATTTGTGGCTGCTCCACAGATGGCCGCACGACGATTTTGGGCGCTTCAGCAGAACCAAAAACTACGGGCTTTGTGCATTCCACCACTTTAATTTCTTGTTTCACAACCCCATCTCTCCCATCTTTGGTTTTCATACGAGCCGTTACTTCTTGAACCTTCAGTTTTTTAATTTTCGACCTCGAAGGACCCGCCTGTTCGCCCGCTTTAGGCACCGCTTCTTTGGCTTTTGAGCTCACAGTTTCGGCGTACATCGTATTCTGCTTCGCTCCAATGAACGTCTCATAATACTCGTCCTTCTTCCCGGGATAAATCTTCCTGTAATTCCCCAAATGCGTGTTCTCCCACTCAACCCGATGATGTGAAATTCGGTCCTCGTGTTCCTTCTCTCTGCACAAAATTTCCGGTGAGTGCGTAACGCTAAACAAACGGTCTCTGGCTCGTTTTTTGTCTTCTATTAAAACTCTAAACCTGTTGTTATGTTGTAGATTTAAAATATTAAACGTGTCGTATAGCAGGGATTCTTTTACCTCGTGGTCTATCGTGGTTTCCGTGTTGAAACTAGGAGAATGGTTGACTTCAAGAACGTACGGCTTCAACCTGTCGTCGAACATAAAATCGAATCCAAGGATTTCAAAACACGCGTGGGACGTACTGTGGTTTGGAAAACAAGTGTGGTAGTAGTGCTTCAACGTGGGCAGAGACACAATCATGGTTTTAATAATGACGTCATCAATAGACTCCCAAATTACTTTGACGTCGTAATTGTTTTTTTGGAACCACTGATTGATCGTGGACAACTTCCTTTTGCTGCCGTCTATGTCGTCGGCGATGTAAGTCTTGCTGTGTTTATTCACAGAGTAGTTCGTCAAATGCATGTACATATTGCTGGCATTCAGCACGTTGGGCTCTTTGTATTTGGCGGTTGCAAACCGCGCTAAACCTTCGTTGTAAACAAATAACCTCATTGGATCACAAGACGTTATCAAAACGTATATCCTCAAGTCGAATTTATAACCGTCGATGAGGAACGGCCTTTGGATGTACGATTGGCATATCATTTTTTCGTACGTTTTGAGCTGGTTGATGTTCTTTGTAATGGCAATCCCCCGCCCTTGACAGCCCTGATCCGGTTTAACTATGAAACACTTCCCTTTGTGAGTTTTGGCATATTCCGTCACTTCCGCCATGTCCGTTGGGAGGCACCAGGTTTTAGGAAAGACGTTGTACTCTTCGGGAAACGCTTTGTACAACCGGTTCAAGTTCCGCGCGAGGAGGTCTTTCCGGCAGATTTCCATCATCCCCGGGAAATGGTTGATCCGCTGGAACCTCTTCATTTCTTTGCATCGCTGCACTGATATTGACAAATCCGTCCAGTATATGTTCCAATTCTCCAGTGATTCCTTGATGCAGAACTTGGTCGCAGTGAACCTCACTAAATCGTACCGGCAGTTGGAGCTGTTGATCAAACTGTACCTATTTCTCCTCCTTTTCCGCTTTCCTCTCACCCGAATGATCGGCGCAAGCTTCGAGCTGTCAAGTTTAACTATTTCCCTACTGGGTTCAGTATTCATCCCTGTTTCAATCATAGTATGTGGATATCTTGGACAAACCGTGAAAGTAGAGTACTTATAACCTTAAATTTTGCGTGTAAACACTCAAAGACAATTTCGATGCTTCTAGTTTTTCATTTCAAAACATCAAATGGGATCCCCGGTGAATAATAATGTGGTATTAAACATCGAAAATTTGTTTACATCCGTGATAGATGAAGCATAATACAAACAAGGTAAAACACAAGTGCAGAGGTTATCACAACTCTCCTCTGTGGGTTAATTTTGAACGTCCCAGGGATGGTATGTGGAATGTTGAATGGCTTGTAGGTAGGGATGCAAATAAATAATTGATTAATCGAATAATCGATTATTTCACCCCGATTAATTGATTAATTTTAATCGATGTTTAGCTGCCGATTATTTTTATTAATCGATTATTATTACTGATTAATCAGACTTCGAATACATCAGGATTTGATGCATTCTAATAGGTATGCTCAAAAACTCCTTTCAAATACAGATGTATTCGAAATCCGATTAATCAGTTATGATAATCGATTAATAAAATTAAGATAAACCATAGTTGTTATTGTTACAACCTCCATGGATGAAGTAAAGAGGTACCCTTCATCCATGGAGGTAGTAACAACGACCATTTGTCTTCAGCCCCGGGGCACCCCCCTACCGCTACCCCTGTGGTATTATAATTTACCATTTCAAATTAAAGTAGTTGACAATGGGAATTGAAAAATTAATGGTTTTTGAGCCCTAGGTACCCCCTCCCCCCCTAAATGATAAGGAAAAATTCAAATGGAACGGTTTAATCATTTGCGATTAGTCATTTGATGTTATATTCGATTATTTAGTTCCGATGTTCCATCCCTACTTGCCTCTGAATTGAATTGCCTTCGATTTGAGTTCTGGAAAATCAAAAAATTTGCGACCAACTTTGACTGAACCCTAAATGCCACCGAAAGCAGAACGCAGGATTGCGAATTTATACAATCAAGGCCTCCAATCGAGTCTGCAACATTTGGAATTGCTGTATCATCTGCAAATCGTCAAGATCTGCCTCAAGAGTATATTATATTGTAGTCACCTGATTTGATAGTATAGAGTTGAGAATACCTACTTACTACTATTTTGCAGTCTGTATGCCTATCGGTCGTTTCAACAAATACGGTGCTCAGGCCCATTTTTAACGATCTTCATCCTGCGGATTAAATTAGGTATTGAAATGATCTTTAGAGACAACAGTAAGGCCTTGCAGAAAATTCGCAGCATTTAGACTCACGAAGCGCGCAAGAAGTGGTTATTTACCAGAAGATCAAGATTCAAAAGAGAAGTAATAGTGGTAATGAGTGCCACCAGAGCCACAAAAGTCACTGGCGGGTCGGGTTACAACCTAAAGAACAACAGACAAGAGGAACCACAAATACGGGCAGGGCGAGAACGGAAGAATCGATCCAATCCAAGAAGCCAAAGGGAGATCAAGAACTGCCTCCATCAATATTAATGTGGAAAGGCGAACAAATCTTGTTGAGTTATGGTATACAGTTCTCAACCTCCCCCACCATCTTCCCAAGCCTAAGTCGGTACATTTTATGCTCCCCACTTCCCTGGAGGGAATATCCTGGCTGGGATTTTTTCGTTCCCCAAAAGAGGTTTCTGGAATTATCGTTCAGACGTTTGTTTTTGTTTGAGTGTTAAGCGAAGATGAGGGCGGAGGGAGGACGAACGCCTTTGCACCAATCACGTTTTCCCTCTTCTGGCCTTCCCTTCCCCTTTTATTTCCAAGGAGTTCCGATGACGTATGGGTGTTTGTCAAGAGATAACAAGTGACGTTTACTGTGTTTTCCGACTTTTTCTTTTGGAGAGGGGCTACAAATCATTCTTGGAGAGGCGGCGGGAATTGATGATCAAGTGCGCTCTTTGCCGTTGTGGAAACCTATAGCTGCTCCCATCACACATTTCAAATGTTCCTACGCAGAGAAACCAATATTTCGATACGAACTTCAAGATTAATCGACCGTTCCATTCGAACTTCGTAAATCCAACGCCAAAACATTTCTGAACTGAACTTCTGGTAGAAATTCTACAGTTGGGTAGACGAGTTACGATGGTTCAGTAATGAGATTGTTGAGGGTCCTGAGGCGTTTGTTCCAATCAAATCCTGATCTGGAATGAAATCACATATTTCACCGGAAGAGCTCATCTCGTACGTGTTTGGCAAAATAAATTAATCAAGAAGAATCTTTTTTCAATCAAGTCTGCAGCCCTGTCATTGAAGAATGCAAAATCGATGGAATATTGCCTCTCCATAAACATATTCTGAAACGTATTGAACTTTCCACTAATGCTGTATACAGGATTGTGAAAGGTACCGAGTTTAGGCAACTCCTGAAACAGTAGAAGAATTACTTAAGTAACTCAAACTCATGACTTCTTTGGCAAGAGATGTTACATATATATAGGACTCATATTATGAGGTTCTGTAGCTGTGAATTTTTACATCATGTTTTATATGGCCCCTACAATGGAATTGTGAAGAAAAAAGCTCGGTATTTGGTTTTATTCATGTTCAAACCCAAGATATTTACCGTCAGCTAATCAAATATCAATTTCATAAGATGGATAGCTTGGGAATCAGATCGTCTCAAAGATGAGCTGAACATGGATTAGCGGTCTCCAATTCGGAGATGAGGAAGACGACCCTCTAGAGTGCTACCCTGGCATATCGAGCGCCAGGTTATCATTTTTAAGAGGAGCAAATTAAATCAATTTTAATGAGATTGATACTACAACGTATCATTAAATGGTACGTTTTTGGATTTAATTTGCTCCTCCACGCTTTGGGCTGACTATGCAACCCTTCTGAAGAGTCTAGCGTGTCTTGTGGTGGTTTCTCGAAAATCGGTCTGCTCATTCGAATTTCAACGGTCAATTAACTCATCTTTGGTATTTGCCGGGATAACCGCAGTTTGCGAAGACACAGCGGTTCAACGCAAAGAGGGTTGTGGGTTCTTAAAGGAATTTGGGCTTGAGAGGATGGTATCGCCCTAAAGTGAACCCCCAAACCCCAATTAGGGATCGGGAAAGAGATGTGACAGGAATGGAATTAGTTACTCGAGTCGGTTCCTGGTGAGATCAAACGACCTCGAACGGGGGAGCGATTTTCTGCAAGAAGGGGAGAATATCGTCTTACGAAATACAGTCGTTGGATCCTTCACCCAACAGAATGCAGCAATATCCAAGTTGTTTGATTTACAGGAAGGTAGAGATTACCAAGTATTCAATAAAGTACCGAAATGTCGATTTTGTATCAAATCGATTAAATTATGGTAATATACAATCCAGAAACTACGGATTTCGCCAACAGCTACTGTGTATTATTTTGTGCTCGGATTGCTCATCGGGCGTCCCCCATACTTCTGTGCTCATGCTCAAAGTCCCCAAGACTGTGAATAGCGTCGCAGTGCCTTCGCTCGGGCTGGAAGTTACACTGGAGTAGCTTAAAGGCTCACTCAAACCAACTACGGTCGACTGCTGCTTCGTGCTGATGGATGCTCCTTGTTGAACTGGAGGCTCCATCGTGATGGTACCCTCACTCAATGTAGTCAAGTCGAGAGTCGATAATGCCGTTAGATTGAATTTGACGTCCAATTCGGGTACAGTTTTAGTCCACAGGTTGCCCAAAGCTTTGACAACGCGATTGTCAATCGTGTGGGGTTTGTCGGACGTCATCCCTGCAGTACCTCCACGCCCAGACCACCTCTTGCTCAGGACTGCTTTGATTTTATCTTCAAGCTTCAGGACTCCGGCTCTCTTCAAGTTGTCGTAGACGAGATCATGTACGTTCGCTTCGACTAAAAGTGTTTCTCGTTCTTCCATCGCGGAAACCCTGTCGTTTTCTTCATCCGTATCAATCAAGCAAGGTTCGAATTTTAATTTTGCGGTGGATATACTGTCATTGATGTCAGACTTCCGTTGAACTTCGTGTTGGCCCAGTGGGTCCTGTTCCAACATCGGCGAATCCACCCTTTTTTGACTGCTCAAACTCAACATTTGCATGAAGTTCCGAGCCTTTTTCGATAAAATGCAACCGGTTTTGGTCGACACGGACTCCAAAAATTTAGCTACGCTCTTGCTGAACCCCAAATACCCTTCATATTCCGGTTCTTCGCCATTCGGTAGTCCGCCATGCAGTTTAGCCACGTCTTCCGCCCGTAACAACCCTGCATTCTTCAAGTTTTCGTACACTTTTTCGAACATTCCGTGGCTCTTGATCAACATTTTACGTTCGTTTCTCGATTGGATCCTCTCGTTTTCTTCGTGTTCGTCAATGTAATTGAGATCACAGTCGACGTTCAGTGCTCTGGCGTTCTTTCGACTGTCCTGACAAGACGATTTCAACTCGTCCTCGTTGTAAGTTTCCGTCCTCTCGACGTGCCCATCAGTCGTCACCACGTCTGATAGAATTCTTTGAAGCAACGTTTTGGGTTTTTTGGTTTTCTTAGATTTTGATACCACGGTGTGGTGTGAACCAGACCGAGTGGATCCCGGACCTCGACAGATTTTACGTTCAAAGTTCGGCCCTCTTTCTCGTTCTTTCGCTCGAGAACTCACCGTCCCCGAAAATATCGTATTTTGAGACGCACCGGTGAATTTTCTGTAATACCCGTCTTTCGCCGAAGGGTAAATCTTTCTAAAATTACCCAAATGTTCGTTTTCCCACGCGATGCGCTCCTGCGTTGCCAAATTTTGGTGGGTTACTTTGATCCTGTTGTTGTATTGAAGGTTCAATATGACGAACGCATCATACAAAAGTGATTCTTTCACCTCAACATCTACCGTCGTCTCCGTGCATAAACTCGGAGAGTGGTTTACTTCCAGCAAATACGGTTTCAGCCTGTGGTCTAATAAAAAGTCGAAACCGAGAATTTCGAAACACGCGTGGGAGTTTCTGTTGTTCGGGAAAGCCGTGCGGTAGTAGTGTTTGATGGCTGGGAGTGACACTAGGATAGTTTTGATGATTACGTCGTCAATACAGTCCCATATCTTTTTGATGTCGTAGTTGTTGGTTTTAAGCCACTCACTGATGGTCGATAGCTTTCTTTTGCTGCCTTTGACGTCATCCATGACGTAGGCTGAATTGTGCTTGTTGATTGAATAATTCGTAAGATGCATGTACATGTCGTTGTAATTACTAGTATTTGGCTTGTCGTACTTGACTGTTGCGAAACGAGCGAGCCCTTCGTTGTAAACGAACACTCGTAACGGATCGCAAGACGTCATCAAAACGTAAACTCTCAAGTCGAATTTAAAACCGTCGATCAAAAAAGGCTTTTGGATGTAAATTTGGCATATCATCTCGTCGTATTCCCTGAGCTGATTGACGTTCTTAGTGATCGCTATACCTCTCCCTTTACACCCGAAATCAGGTTTGACGATGTAACAGTCGTCTTTGTGAGTTCGGGCGTGCTCGACGACTTTGTAGACGTCCGACCGCAAGCACCAGGTCTTCGGAAAGAACTTGTACGCCTGAGGAAATGCATTCAGCACCCTGTTCAGGTTCCGCGCCAAAAAGTGCTTCTGGCAGATCTCGAGGATTCCGGGGAAATGATTGATGCGTTGGTACCTCTTCATCGATTTGCACCGCTCGACTGATGCGGTCATGTCTATCCAGAGTATGTCCCAGTCATCAGCGGATTCTTGGATGCCCAACTTGGCCGCCGTGTCTTTGATGAGGTCGAATCTGCAATTCGACGTGTTGATGAGGCTGATTGTTTCACTCCATTTCTTCTTTTTGTCAACCTCGCCCCGCGATTTCCCTACCACTGCGCTGTTGGACCTGCCATTCATTGTTCGCTGTACCAGTTGAAATTTCTTTATCCGTACTACAACTCAAAATTTACGTGGCGGTCTTGAAACAAAAATATCTGAACTTAATTCCTAAACAAATAATATCTTACATTTCCATATTTAGGTGCATTCGCAACCAATGATGATGATGGCTGCATAATAAATTAACGATTCCAATGCCCCATCACGACACTATCACTCTGATGGTGAAGTATTTGACTATATAATACATGTCTATTAGTCACCCTCAAAACCAGTGTATTGTACCTATGTACTAAGGCTAATATTAAATTTAATAAAGAAAATAATAGTTATAGGCATTAGTCTAATGCCTATACGAGGTGTCTCAACCTATACGAGGTGTCTCTATCCGGAAGACTTCGAAGATCAATTCTACAACTAATTTGCAACAAAAAGGGTCTAAGAAACTTTTAATATTAAGCCACTCTTATGCCACTTTTTTTACTTTCAAGATTTTTTGGTGGCTCAACCTTAATTCTAATGGCTAAAACTTCCTCCAACCGTCAACTAAATTCAAATATGGGAAGACCTTTAAATTTCCCATCTCTCTGATGCACGATCAAAATTTCTTAAGCGGGTTTAATCCGTACAAAACCAAAATGCAAATTTTGATATTTTCCGAAGCTTCGACGTTTTTCTATCGATTGTCTCACTTTCAGTAATCTTTCTTTCGGTAGGTTGTTTATGGAAAAAACTTTCTTCAAATCTCTCTTTTCCAACGGTGTACTCAACATAAATTATCAACTGAGTTTAAGGGAGGAAATGACGGTTCAGTGGAAAAAACGGGAGATGTACTCGTATATAAAACATTTGAATTACAATAATTGTAATATATTATTATTGTATATGGTTTTTGGTCTTTTGGAATATATTTATTCGACATTGGATTTTGTTGCGCTGGTAATTGAGTGCGTCAGTAGTCCATGTTTTAGTGCAAAAGAATATTATGTCACTCTAGTTACCTACCTGAAACTACCAAAGAAATGTATGTTTCTAGTGATTCTTGCTCAGGACATAATCGAAACATGATAGTTGCAGTTATGATCCTTCATGTTTTGAATAACAATAGCAATGCACTAAGCAATGCAAACAAAAAAAGATTTATTGGAGCTGCTGAAGTTCATAGATTACAGTTGTCATGATTTCTATCGAAACAGCTGGGAAGACCAGGAAACCGCTGAAAATTACGTCACGGAAGGGGAAGATAATATCTTATACAGGGTGTTTCATTTCATGACGGTCACAGGCTAGAAATACATCCTACAGCTAATTTTAGGTCGACGATTTCTTGTACACAGAGGGACATTGTCGATCTGAAATTAGCTGTAAAATCGATCCCTAGCCTGTGACCGTCACGAAATGAAATACCCTGTATACATATGATTTTTGGTGTCTTTTGGCAGTGAATTCAGGATGGTCTGGAACGGATTTAGGTATTTCTTCGGTATTTTGGTAGATGTTTCGAAAATTCGAGTTTTAAAAATTTCGAATCAAGAACAATAGTTTCCTTTTCTTCAAAAATTCGCTCATATGTGAGAATTTCCATTGAAAAATGTTGCGGAATTCGAAATTTTGAAGTCGTTTTCTTGGTAAATTTGCGGAAAGTATTCAAAAGGAAAGATCGGAAGGGGATTGTGAACTGGTGATGGTAGAAGGTGTGGTGAGGAGTGGAAGGGACAGTTGCCCAGTTTTTCATCCCCCCGCTTCACCCTTCGCCTCCTCCTCCCTTTCGCCCCCCTCACTGCCGTCGGAAACGAGCTCCTCTCTCTAATTGGGTCCAGATTAAAGTAATGTCCCGAAGCTGTCTTCTCCCCCCTCCCCCTCCCGCCCCTCTCGCCCGTTAACTCCCCCCCCTCCTCCACCCACCACCATTAGCCCACAGTTAGCGAGGGTTAATTAAAAGTGTAACGGTACCCGAGAGAGAAAGAGTGCTGAGGACTGTCGGTGGTGGGAAGGGGGGGGAGGAGTGAAGAATGGCCACCCCTGGCCCGCCCCCGGTCCGCCGCCCCTCGGTCTTCTACTAACCGTTCGAAAAATATCCCTCTCTCCCGACCTTTATACCATTCCTCCCCTATGTCTTTCGCTCCTCTGCGTACATCCCCCCCCCCCGCCCCTCTTACCACCCTCCAACGATCCCTTCTTCGTGTTTGTGTCTTGGCTCCCCCTACGTCTTTCACCAAAACTCCATTTACACAATCACAACGTTCATTTGCTCTCGAAATAGACACAAATATCTCATCCTGTCGTAGTGAACAATAATACTATTCGACTAAGGTTATTACGAAAATGAATCAGAAGATGAAGAAAGAAGAAAAGTCCATAGTCATACAGCATGGCTATAACAAATTTTGAAGAAATTACTGGCTATTCTGAAAATTGTCTCTATTCCGTCTCATTTTTCCGCAATTCTGATTTCACTATCGCGCTCAGCGTAAAAATACCTTTCAAATAAAGTTTTAAGAAAATAAAATTTTCTTAAAACTGGAATATTTATTAAAAACAACATATTAATATCATCATCCACTCGTAAAACAGTAACATAAGCATTTCTCCTATAAAACTCGGCTTTAGCCTTAGGCAGTCCGTGAAATTGCGTGTATTCGGGAAAATACATAAATAAAATAAGAATTTGCGGAATATTTTTACTTTGAAATGCTTATTTATATATAAAGGGCGGATTTGCATACAAATGCATATTTTCTCCAAAAATACCCAGTGATCTGCCCGTTTCATGTCTTTCTGTTTCCAAAAACACCCATTTTATTTTGCATAAAATTGCATATTTTGAAGGTTAGGGCATAAAATATCCGATGTTAGCATATCCACTAGATAAATGTGTTCAACTGCATATTTTGCCTACCTACATGGCCAGCCACCCGTTTTGAGGAAAAATATGCAGCATGGCTTATAGAGCATAAATTTAAAATAAAACCGAAAAGTTCAATTTCCTCAATTTCAATACTAGATTGTGAAAAGTTGTTTTTTGAAAGGTTCATAGGAGATTTCTTCCAAGTAGGGAACAGTCCTGCTTGTATTATCCCAACTGGGATTCATCAAAATTTTGAAGTGAAAATTTTTTTATATTCCCAACTTTTCGGTGCTTTTGCGACTTAGAAAAGTTGGAAAATTTCGGGCCGTGACGATAGAAAAAAATAAGAGAGGAAAAAAAGAATAAATAAAAAATAAAAATGAGAGAAAAGAGAGGGAGAGGGAATAAGAAAAGGGAAAGAACCAAGAGAAAGTTGGGATTTCCCAACATGCATAACTTGAAGTTCCCACACTCTGAAATCCTGGGTTTTTTGAAAAGTTTAAAGGAGATTCCTCCCAAGGGCCCGAAAAAGTTTGATTTCTCCCAAGTAGGGAACAGTCCTGCTTGAATTATCCCAACTTGGATCCATTCTAAGGGGCCAAATACCGATGGCTGGAGAGAAGGGGGAACGCAGAATCTTTCTGAGGGGCCAAATACCGGTGGCTGGAGGGAGGGGGGAACGCAGAATCCTTCTGATGGGCCAAATACCGGTGGCTCGAGGGAGGGGGGAACGCAGAATCCTTCTGAGGGGTCAAATACCGGCGGCTGGAGGGAGGGGGGGGGGGGGGGAACGCAGAATCCCTCCAAGGGGCCGAATACCGAATGCTTGTGGAAGAGAAGGGGGGAACACAGAATCCTTCCGAGGGGCCGAATGCTTACGGGACGGGAGGGGAGGAACGCAGAATCCTTCTGCGGGGGGCGAACACCGAAGGCGGCTGGAGGAGACGAACACTATCCTTCAAACACTTTGGAGGACCGAATCCCTCTTGGTGGGTGGGGGGGGGGGGGGGTACCGTATCCTTCTGATGGGGAGCGTCTGATCTGAGTGTCCTCGGGGGGGGTCTGATCTGTCAGCAAGCATCTGATCTGCGAGGCCCTACCGAGAATAAGAGGACTCGGTTAGCTGCCCCAACTCCGGAGTCCGTATGAATCGGGTCCCATAAAGACGGGGACATACACAGGGCGGACATCCTGCACGGGGTTGAATTCTACAACTTCGTGACAACAACAAGTCTACAACAAGTCGTGATTCTACAACAACAATTCTACAATTCTACAACAACAATTCTACAACTGCAACTACAATTCTACAACAAGTCGTGACTAAAAAGGTCCTATGACTCATATTATTTATTCCACTTAAAACCCGAGTTCACTTTTAAGTTTTTTTCGTGTTTCCGACCTTACGTCACGAAAAGCACATAACTCCCTTATTTCCCAAAGTAATCTCAAATCTGAGGATACCGTAGGAAAGAGCATTATGTATTTTTCAATATGTCATATGGCTTTTTTAGAATAAAAATACGGATGCTAATATATTGCTTTTATAATTCATCATTTTCGTTGTCCTTTTCCAGCTGGCCAAGTACTGACTCAATAGCACGGTCAACCACTAATTCTATTTGTTTTTCCTGGTGGTCTACTACTGAGTCACAAGCACATGATTTTATTTTACTTTCTCTAATCTCAGGGGTTTATCAAGTGTTATCAAGTTTGTTTAATATGAGCCATCAGCGATTTGGAACAGGTTAAGCCACTTACACAGTTATCTGTTGAGCACCACCAACTCATCAAAATTTTGAAGTGAAAATCTTTCAAAACTCCCTACTTTTCGCTGCTTTTTCGACTTGGAAAAGCTGGGAAATTTCGGGCCATGACGATAGAAAAAAATAATAGTGAAACAAAATAAAATAAAAATGAGAGAGAGCGGGAATAAGAAAAGGGAAAGAACCAAAAGAAAGTTGGGATTTCCCAACATGCATAACTTGGAGTTCCCATTCTCTGAAATCCTGGGTTTTTTAATTAGTTCAAAGGAGATTTCTGCCAAGTAAGGTTCAAAAAAGTTTGATTTCTCCCAAGTAGGGAACAGTCCTGCTTGAACTATCCCTTTGAAGTGAAAATTTTTCAAAATCCCCAACTTTTCGCTGCACTTTTGACTTGCAAAAGTGCGGAAATTTCAAGCCGAGTAGATAGAAACAAATAATAGTTAATAATAACAATAATAATGAGAGAAAAGAAACGGAGAAGGAATGATTGCCCAAACCTGTGAACCAAATTTCGCAATTTTTGACCAACGATAAAGTGCGGACGGATTTTTTTTTCATTCGATTTTTGGAATCTACTTATCTTGAAACGTAACCCTCCAATTTTGAGAGGGTGTAATTTTTTTTCTTGGGCGATTCCAAAGGTTTATTATCGAAGATGTGAAAATATCGATGTTTTCCAACCGATTACCATCTCTAATTTGTACTCTCGTCCTCTTTGAAACCCCTCACTTTGTACTACTTTATACCCACCGACGTCACCGTCGCCCGCCATTCGATCCTAACGACAGAACCAAGGAGATTGACACTTCTCGTCACTTCCAAAACGTGAGCCTCGAACAACAGTTGACATTGTAAACGAATCCGGTCTCCCTCTTCCCTTTTCTTGACATCCAACTCCCCTGTAAACATCTTGACATCCATCTTACATAAACCTTTTCCTGTGATTGACTGAATTATTCAAACGATATGTTTCCTTTCGTGCTCGAGCGCCTTTTCTCATTTTTATTCCGAGCGGTTTTCTCGAGAGACCTTTTTTTCTCGCCCTGAACACATATTTCTACATGTAGGTACCTAGTTAGCGGGTACAGCGTACTCATATTCGAATCGTAGAGAAAATAAAGTTAACCAAATCAATACTGATGTTGATGTTGAGGGATGTCGAGGGTCGGTCAAATGAAAAATGATTTATGTGCCGACATCCCTCAACATCATTCTTACTGACGGTCAATAAATCACACACACAATTCAATACTGAACTGCTGCTATACCCCTCATTGTGCTGTAGTGAATAACCAATTTGAAACCACAACATTTTCTTCAGGACAAACTAATTTAGACCTCAAAAAGTTGATCAATTACATGACTGATCTTATTTGCAGATTTTTGGTTTTCGGGGTAACTCGAGAGGAGAGTTGGTGATGAAACCAATTCAGGGCCCAAAATAGACATGAAAATGTCTTTGCCCTGCCATCCCCGCGATTTTGTGACATCCTCCTTTTAGCATGATTTTCACGTACAACTGATCCGTAACTATGTAATTCGTGGGTCCCACAGCAACACCACGGACTGTCATTTCGCCAACTTTTCAGGAGAGCCAAAAGAGTGGTTTTCAATGAATTCACTCTACAATATCTTTTCAATTTCTCGTCCCACTAGTTCTCCAAGTTCTTGATAGCGTTTTTTATCGTATAAAACAAGTTTGAGGCCAAAAAAGCAAATATCAAAGAAAATGAAGACGGTAAGTGGTGTTGTTTCGTCAATGCTTGATGGTAAGTTGTGTTGCATCTTCTTTTCGCTCTGGATTTTCACCATCAAAAATTTCAATAATTTATTAAATTAATTATAATCATCCATTTTCATGGATATTTTCCGATTTCCACAGTTTGACCCTGGACGAGAAACATACGGGTTATTAGGATATACGCAAACAATTTAAATCGCAATCTTTTTAATTGCATCATAATATTTTAAAAATTAAATCACAATCTTTTAAAATTTAAATCTCAATCTTTTTAAAATTTTAATCACAGTATTTTTAAAATTTAAATCACAACTTGTCATGTGGGGATCAAAGGCATAGAACGAGTCTGTGATGGGATCCTCATAAAGGCCTAAAGACGGGGAATTAAAAACACAAGACGGATCATCAGAGCTGCAAAATGGGTTTGCTACGATCTCTTCTATGTTTGATGTAATATCAATGACTGGGACACCAGCAAAATCATTCTGATCTCCTGTTTCGCTGCAGATGATCACATCCCTGGCAACCAAGTCAGTGTCTTCAAGTAGGAACTCACTGCCATCGATTGCAGTGGGACAAAAATGAGGTTCACTACTTAGAAGTGCAATTGGTTCAGAAGGGAGAACTGTGAATTCAGTTGTTGGAGCTTCTTCAGCTGACTGGAGGGATTTCGTGACGTGGGAAGGCTCAGTTGATGAAGATTTGGCTGGCTGGACAACTTCTGCGTGGTTCTTCATACCCATTGAAATCATGAGGTCATCTACATGCATAAGCCCTTCACAATCTGAACTTCCATCATCAGTTGTCCCTCCCTCATCTGAGGGAATGTATTCACTGTCTTCCATTGAGATGTGGTGTCTATGAAAAAGAAAGAAAAAAAAAATCATCGCTAAAATAGTGCCTATCAAGGTGGTTGAATGCCAACTTCAGCTCAAAAAAACAAAAGGCACTTGCAAAAACCTATTCACTGAAAATAATAATGACTGATATGTTCATAACCAGTTAAGTAACGAAATAAAGGCGAAAAAACTATTGAAAAAACTTCATTTCAATGCTTAATTCATGTCATCAAGAGTAGGACTGTTTCGTTTGGCGTCAAGAAATGCGATCTAAAAAATTAAATATTTACAACTTGTAAATTACAAGTAAATCATCCCACTGCCACCATCGAAGTATTAAGAAACCGAAAACATTAAAAATAAGTTCTTTATTATTATACTGTCAAACACTTACCGAAATCAGGAGTACGCGCCGACCATCAGATTTCACGCTGAACACATGTGAAAACTGAGACAGTCCGTTGGGTTGCCTCAAGTTCTGGGGAAGAATACAGTCCGTTGGTTTGACATTTCTCGGTATTCTGCGCTATCTATTGAGAAATCGTCCCAACTTATATTTTTAACTGATCCGCCGCGAGAATGCGGTTCCAATGGTACCACCAACTCATTTTGGCCAAAAATGACAGTCCGTGGTGTTGCTGTGGGACCCTCGAATTGTAACTCCGTCTGTGTGCATCCCACTGTAATCGTTCACCATTCGTTGGAATTGTCGGATTTTATAGAATAGTTTCATGTTAACCAGACGCACGTACCTTCAGTGGCAGATGAGCTGTAGGTACAGAATAAAAAAATTAGGGTAAACCATTTAGTGAGCAACACAACTACGAGCGGTTCAAGTTATCTAAAAAACTATAAAATGCAGTGCTTTTGGATTCCCCTCAGTAAGGTACGAGTCCTATGATGACGGTCTCTGACACTTTTTTTGGCCAGTGTATCCGCCTCTTCATTCCCCTTCAGCCCTGAATGCCCTGGAGACCATACTAACATACTGACATTATTCCTGTCCGATATGTTGTCCAGGTCATTCTTGCAGTCCATCACATTCCGTGATGTTTTACCGGCTTTATTCATTGTTCGACCTTGTATAAAAATACATGTCCCTGTTATACTAAACTTGTGTCATTCTTAAGTATAGAAAGAGGAAAGGTTGTGTAACCCCATTTCTATGTGCAAAAATAAATAAATAATACAAATATTCGATTTGATTTGATCTGAATCTCTACTCTACTGTTTCCTTCATCTTGTCCACAGGTGAAAATATGGTTTCAAAACCGAAGAATGAAGTGGAAACGATCCAAAAAAGCTCAAGCAGAAGCGAAACAAGGCAACAAAGAAACGTCGCACAGGAACGACGTCGGGAGTGACGACGCGAAAATCGCCTCCGACGACAGCGGCTCCGGAATACGCGAAGAGAGCCACCTCTACAGACCCTACGTCGGGTAGTTCCTAACCAAACTTCTCGAAACCTAACATTAATGTTACTATTTTGAGAAATAGAGGACATCCTTTGAAGATGAAACTCTCTGCCATGATAATCGTTGAAATAATTTCTTGATGAACACGGTTGTATGTTACATAATTTATAACTTTTACTATTTGAAGATGATGTAAAGAAAATGTTCTTCAGCAGGTCATGACATCTGTACGTCCAACGGTTGGTTGTAAACCAAATATATGTCCAACTTACGTCCAAACATTGCAGTGTCGTTTGTGGTACCACCGGTAATATTACGTTAATAACAGGTCATTTTGGTGTCTTAGAGCTTTGCACTTGACAGAATTGTCGCTTAAGAAGCTACATGTGCTACCTATTCAACAATTAGGTCTTGACTGATTCTATGTTGAAATTGAAATCCCCCCCCCTCCCCCCCTCTGAAAAACAACTTAGTTATGGTAGTCAGTTATGGTCTGGAGAGTATCGTCTGGAATGATACATAGGTATATCGCACCTCAAGAATAGGAGTGTGACAAGTCGAAAAATTCGATTTTCGAGTTATAACCATAGTCAGACAGATCATGTTGTTCAGCATTTAAAAAAAACCTTTAAAATGAGGAGTCAATGTTTCATTTTGGGAATTTATTTAGCAATCGGTGGGACCCAAAACTTCAAATTTTCCCAAAATTTAGGATTTTTGACTTGTCACAGCGAATTTGCGAGTTGAAACGTGCAAAAAAGGGTAAACAATCAGGGAAAATCATTGAAAATGAATATAAAAAATCCAAGATAGTAATGTAACCACTCAAAACTTTGTCTCAATTTATCCAATAAAATTGTCCAGAATTTTTTCAAGTCGCTAGTTGTTGATGGGGAAGGTGGCTAGACTTTCCTAGAAAAAGTAATTTAACGACATTTTCAGCAATCGGTGGGACCCAAAACTTCAAATTTTCCCAAAATTTAGGATTCTTGACTTGTCACACTCCTATTATATACATATGATTTTTGGTGTCCTTCGGTAGTGAATTCAGGGTGGCCTGGAATGGATTTTGGATGAACTTTTATATTCAAGATATTCGATTTTTAAAAATTTCGGACCGAGAATAATAGCTTCTTTTTCTTCGAAAATTCGCTAAAACCACCAATTATTAAGTATTTCGTCGCTTCTTAAGCGACAAAATATTTGTGTGGTGGTTACCTTTCTTCAGGGATTTCAGAACGCTGGTTCGATCTTCAAAACGTATAATGTACTTTGGTAAAGTTGTCAACAAGTTTTGGCCTGTACATAAGTAGGTACATAATGTTAGTCGTTTCGACAATTCACTACAACAATTACTGGTGGTTTATCTGGAAATGCATGTAAGTACCTTGAAGATGCTCCTAAATTATTATAAAAATTTTTGAGGGGTTACATGTTTTTTCTTTGGTTGATTCTAATACATTTGTACATTTTCTATTGACTGCAACTTTTGTATGTTCCAGTATCGTATGTTTTTGGCCCTCTAGGACACTGCACATAGTCGTATGAACCCGTACATCTCCCTAACGACCTTTTATCATGGTTTAAAAAACCATCATGACTGTTATCTTTCTACTTTAATCTTTACGCAGTTAAATCAAACTTGGAATCATGAAGAACGACCTACCTCCAACCGTAAGATACTACTCCTAAATATAAACGAACGTATAAGGTTGTTGATTCGTAACAATCCTCCAATTGACACCTTATTCCACAACAGGCCCTCACGCCCTATTACCCAAGTGAACGTATAAAAGTTCAATCAATCTTACGTTTCAATTAAATGTAGTGTTAACGAGAAACATTTTAATAAATCAAGTAGAGTTTACAATGAATTCACGCAAGTGATTAGAGTTTTAATGTAAATAGTTACCAAAGTTAGTTATAATTGTATAGAATACTATTTGAACTGTAATAAAAAAACATTAGCCATGTAGAAGCTAGTCGATTGTGTTCCTATCGTTTAATGTAAATAATGCGAATTGTATACGTTTAGAGTATAATTCTTCGATCGGTTATATTTCTGGAGAACGTAGCAGGTCTTAATAGGACCCCCACGTACTGATATTCACTGACAATTGATATCAAATTCACCTTTATTTAGGCCCCAACGTACTTGACCCTTTCTGAAAACGACAACACTTTTTGAATATCCCTGGTTCAATATAATTTTACCAAACTTTTTTTAACATGGAACATGTTTTTACGGGTGTGATTCGGTTTGGAAGAGCGTGGTCGTCCTGTCCCACATTTGGCCACGCCCTTTTCGACCACGCCCCCTTTGGCCTCCCCCACCCCAGGCCTTGAAACGGGACCTTACCAGTCCTTCGAAGTTCGGGTGTGGGGTTGTTCACTTGTGAGTGTCAAGTCATTATGGCTGTCATGTTGACTTGAGCGTATTAATGAGCATTGCTCTACTACTACGTTTCTTCTGTTATTATGTACCTATTCGAAAACATGTTCCATGTTTCCTTGATCATCCTTGATTTAAACTGTATTTTTTCGAGTTTTGTTGTTGAATAACTCATTCATCAAGATTCAAACGGTATTAAACAATAATTTGTCGCTGTTCTCCGCTGTGATGTAAATATGTGAATTCAACCCCGATTTGAGTGGGAGGAAAATTTATTTTAGAAACCATAATCTTTGTTGTAAATTGTATAAAATGAATTCTATCATCGAAAAAATATGAATACCTACTAGTGGCATCAATATTATAAACAGGTGAGTCAAAATTCCAGAACTGTAATATTTGTAAGAAACGAAGGATTTCATGTTTGTACATAGTAAATTATGGTTAGTGCGATGAACAATGGAAGAAATAAAGTGAAAATAGCTTTTCCAAATAAATTCATCGTAGTTTGCGTTTTCATTTTTCTAGTAATAGTACCTGTATACTACTCCCCTTGTATGTGGTGGATGTTTGTAGTGATTAATGTAGTGATAAATGTATGTAGGGGGATGCAAAATCAAAAAGCAAACTGCTAACATCGCAGTTAAAACACGTCAAATGAGCGAGCAGGATTTCAAATAAATTTTGATTTTTTTTTTCGATTTTTCGATACATTTCTTGTAGGTAACTTTCTTCTTAGATACACTGGATGTTTTGGCGCTTCTACAGGGTGTCTACAGAAATCATGGGACAAACTCAAGTAATCAATTATACAGCTAATTTGCAACAAAAAGTGTTTCCTAGAGTTTTTTCATTACTCAACCAAAAAATCGACTTTTTCACTTCTTTTTCACTTTTTCCGTGATTTTTTTCGTGTTTTCGACCTTTTCGCAGTAAAACGGCTCTAACTCACTTAAATTAATATGTAAAATAAAAGTTGAAGATACCGTTGGAAAGAGCGTTAAATTTGATATCTCCCTGATATAAAATTCGATGTTTTAAGATAGTACTTATTGATGAAAAAATGGCCTAAGTCCAAAATTTGATGATTTCTAAAAAATCACCGTTTTTTCTTTCGTGTTTTGCGCTGTCAATACGGGGTTCTTTCGGCGTGCAGCCCTCGGGGAAACCGTGGCCAGAATCTAAGCTTTCTGACGGTATAAAAATAAAAAACGTTATTCTCAGTGAAATTAGTGGAGAAAATGACGTTTGAGTTTTGAAAAACGTGGGTTTGTAGGTGAAAATCAGCGATTTTTTACCAAAAGCCAACTTTTTTGCGTAAGAGCTGCGGTTGATCTCATTCGTCGCAGAATTTAATTTGCCAGAATGTTTATTTCAACGTGAATCTTATTATTAGAGTTTTTTGCATTAAGTAAGACACAAACCACGTCGAAAAACAGTTTTTTCTGCAAATTAATATCAATTCCGGGACCCTTAATGTATGATGCATTCACGATCAGCGTGAAATTTCCTATAATACCTTCAAGCTATTTCCTGTATAAGAGAGCAAGGGAGACAAACAATGGAATATAATATTTACATCAAGTTTATTCGTTCACGATAAAAGGAATGTAATAGTTACATCGATACAACAAAAACCGCCCAACGAATCACCCTGATAAGTGATCTGCCACTTCAACAAAAATAAATACTAAGATCAACAACCTTAACTCAACTTTCAACAAAAAACGTATTATCAAAAAGAAAGAAATACCTATTATAATTATTCACCGATTGATATCGGAATATTAAAATGCCGAAAAAATGCTGTCTGTTGGTTACAAAACAACTAACAACCTGGAGGTAGAACATCCACAGCTCTTCCTTAACATCCACAACACAAATGGACTGATCTTTATAACAAGATATTAACTGTATCATTAAAAGGAAAGTAAAACTAAGGAGTCTAACTCCTTCTTGGCTCCAAACCATCCACCATATTTCATGATGTTTTGAAGAAGTTCGTAAGATTATTATAATACCAGTCAGTATTTGAGGCACCAAAATTTTTCCCCATATTAAATGGTGTTGATTTCGAGCTACTCAAGCACTAGGATTCGATGATATTTTCCATCTTATTTCTAACCGTACGTTCATACAATAACTAGGTACTACATTCAATACAATAGTTTGAACCACATCGACATCAACATGCAGACGTTCTCTGTTTATAACGTGAAGAAGTTATGATAAGTTGATAATATAGTGCCAAAGTAATTAATCAGTTATTATGTATAATGTCTGGTTATTATGCATAATGACCAAATTCACTAGCCAAAGTGATAACTTAATTACTTCAATCAGTACGTAATAACTAACGCCATTGGGCTAAAGTAGAAGTGACCGGGGCAGGTTGGCGTAAGGGGTAGGTTGGCGATCTGCTTTTAATTTCATCCAACAGGGGCGCTGGAGCGCCACCTATCTAACCACGTGACATTCTGCTCCACAGGAAGAGGTTACTAAGCTTTCAGTGTTGTGTGTTGTTCAATGAAAGAGTGGTCAACTAAAGTTGGCTTCACATCTTGGTAAGTAAACTTTTCCATTAGTTTTCTTTTCCAATGGTTCATTATCTAAGATAAATAACCAAAAGAGAACTTTGCGAAATATTCTAAAAGATGTCGATTAATTAACACAATCACGACGACCTCGATATATAGTAGCTACATTTCCATGCAAAATCGATAAAAATTTGATTTTTTTCACAAAAAGTTGTCAATTAATTGTTGTATCGATTAATCGATTTTTTTCAATATTGTTTAATCGACGTATCGAACAATTAGTGAAAATATTAATCGATTGCCAGTAATCGATGTGTCGTAGTTCGATACCCACCCCTAATTGGCAGACATCAACTTCATTTCGCAAGAAAAATCCAAATTTGCCAAGCCTGGTCTCTCCTAGTAATAGCCATAGGAAAATAATCACTTTGACCACACATATGGCTGGATAATGTGATAAATAGATCATTATTAATCACTTTGACCAAAATCACTAGCTATTATACATAATGACTGGATATTATGAATAATAACTGGATTAATTACTTTGGTTGTAACATATAAGTGTCATCTAGGCTTGTGGTGTTTTCTTTGGGCTTCTATACAAACACTAGGTTGATCCATGGATAATTTAAAGAAAACAGTACAAGTGTTTAAATTATGAATTAAATCAATGGAATGATGAAGAAACTAGAAGGAGTTAAATTAAAAATTCTAACTACAATATTTTGGAATCACAGGTTCCATTTTCGATCTTAATAATCAACGGAATGTTATGGCGGTATCACCGTGTCAATTTCAGCTTATCGATGGCATCACATGATAACCTTGTATCTAGAAAAACCCCAATTTTACTGGACAGGAGAAACCATAAACTGTTGTAACTCATCAACTCATCCTAGATAATAACACATACATATTATGAGGTTTTCAGTGACATTACAGCCTACTTGATATTCAACGAGGTTTTCATTTAGGTCTCTAGAGCAGGGGTGGGCAACATGTGTTCTAAATATCTCAATTTTGAAGAAAAAATGCACATTATAAAAATAAAAATCTCAAACTAAACCATCAATTTTGGATTGCATTAAATAAAATCCATACCTACGTTAATTATTATTATTTTTTTTTTAAATACTACCAACGTAAAAATTTTGAAAAACAAGTACACAGCTCGCTTGCAGGACAGCAAGCTTAGCGACTGTTTGCGAGCTGCAGTCCCAAACTATGAACCCGACTCCATGTAAATAGTAACCAGCGACATTCAGTGCTAGGGGTCACTGATTCACCGTAATTTTTACCAAATTTTTGATAAATTTTATGGCCGATTTTAAATCACGGTTAGGCGATCCGAATCTCGATTTACGTTCGCTAGTCATGATCCGAAGTGCTATTGGATTTCACCACATTCGATTAAGCGTTAATCGTGATTGAGAACTAACCAGCCAAATTCGCGTTTGAGGATGAGGAGTTGTATATCCGCCGACCAAGATGGATAAAGGAACGGAAAGAAGATTTTCTTGATTTGTATGAGGATGACTTCTCAATGCGGTACCGGTTGACTAAAGAGACGGTTCTCAG
Organism: Stenodema calcarata; assembly: GCA_963920205.1. Classification (NCBI taxonomy): domain Eukaryota; kingdom Metazoa; phylum Arthropoda; class Insecta; order Hemiptera; family Miridae; genus Stenodema; species Stenodema calcarata. The sequence goes on along the minus strand of OY986061.1, from coordinate 20,376,043 downwards.
GGTGCTAGAGCACATACAAGGTCACATACCCGAATGCTAGAGCGCTAGAGTGCTAGAGTGCTGGAGCACATACCCGAAAGAAATTGTACGAAAGAAAGAAATTGAGAGAGAAAAATATATGAAAGGAATAGGAAAATATATTTACGTATATATACGAAATTGCCTTCAGCGCCCCTATCGAGGGCAAGGTTGTCGGCCCCTGCTCTAGAGAGGCGGCAAATTCATTTTCCGCCAAAATTCGAACCACAGGACGATGATATGAGACATTTTCTTTAACAAAATGCAAAAAAGCCCCAAAACCAAGATACGAGTTTATCATTTGAAGCCATCGTTATGTTAATCCCAAGCAATTGTCGATCCTACATGACTTATTCTTATCAAATAACTCTGTAAGTTTTGTTTAGAGCAGTAGGTGGTGACGATGTTGGTATTAAGATTTTCAATCTACGTAATCTCACAGATATTGCCGAAAATGGGTAGTCGTATTTATCCGAAGTAAACCTAATCTTTGGACTTACAGATGCGTCAAAACGAGAGTTACGTGAATGACACGCCTAATACCTTCCGTCGCTATCTGTTTCCTAAAAGTTGAAATCGGGCCGCAGGGGGTTGGAGGAATCTTCGATCGCTCCCTCTGTGGGCGATGCTTGGCGTTCCCGTTGGAGTGGAATCTGCAACATGAAATGATCACGTCAATACAGCAAAGTTTCATAACTCGACAAATTCTTTACCGCATGGTCTCCCCGGCTGAACGCAGACAGAATCCGGACCCCTCAAAACTTTATAGACTGGGGCCAATAAGCGGATCAGACAGCTGGCACTGCTTATCCTGGGTCCCTATTCACCCGCCCAAAAATGACTGTTGACTCCTCACAAACAGCCACTACAACGGACTGCTGGACTTACCCAAATTTATTAAATTAAACCCAATCTGTACAAATATATTGTAGGAGGTGAACTTGACCTCAGTGACTAAACAGGAAGACTAGAAGAAGTTCAGATCGAAGAATGGGTCAGTCATTGAACATACGTCCTAGTTTAGCCCATCTTTGACCATCTTCGACTACCTCCAGTAAGGAATAAAGGTACTACTCACTATCCCTCCGAATGCAGCCATACATTCATGGATTCTGTTGGTATGATCGTGATGGGTATTATTGATGTGATATTAGCTGAACTATTGATGTGACTTGTTTTGAAACTTATCTGGTCCATACCATCTTTTTCTGTGATAATTAATAAATAAAATTAACGATTCAAGTGACATTTTTTAAAAACCCTTTGAGGGACTCAAGGTACATCCATTGAATCATGATAGAATCGTGACTAACTCGAGGTAGGTACATCCCAGCTTGGGTCAAATATTGATTTTGTTTAAAATTAGTTCTGTACCTCAATTGAAGTTCTAATAGTGAAAACTGTTAGTCTTAATACTTTCTAAGTTCTTATTGCCACAAATTGCCACTGAAATAATAGTAATTGGATCATTTTTGTACGGTGAATTTTAATTTTATAAAAAATTACCTACCCAAGGTCATTTACCCTATTACTAAAATGCCACATTTCTCGCCACCTTCATTAATAAACCCACTTGGATCATTGGCGTGTCTATTCAATAATGAGTAGATCTCTATATCGGACATCAATCCATTCCCAATCATCTTTCTGGAGAACGGTGGTGCTGAAAACCGCACAGTATCTGTTTCTACGTCATTTCCAACTCCATACTCCCCAGTTTTGTCTGTACTGCTCCGGCCTTTCAATCTATTCCCTGTGTTCTATGCCACCTCGTCGCCACTTATAAAAGTATGAATCTCACACGAATGACAAACATAAAACTAAACTTTGTTAACAGCAGGAGCTTTCAATAAAAATATGGTCTTTGCATTCATAACAATTATTCCTGTACCCTTTACATATGTACCTAATATGTTTTGTCTCAATGCTAAGTAATAAAGTCGATATTAATTTGGGAGAGTCTGTAGCTTCTGAAACGGTCAGTCTTCTTAGTAGGTAGAGATATTTTTATGAAGTAACGAATAACTTATACGCTCACGGGAAGGAGTGCTGAGACCGGAAATACTGATGGAGACTTGATCGGAGTATTGACGACCCAAGAGCGGACGTTTGTCCTCCTTCTGCTTCTTTGGTTTCTTCTTCTGATTCCTGTTGAATACCCCATGCGCGTCGTCCATCATCCTGATGATCTGACCGTGGTCCGAGGCGTCTATGGGTGCCACTGAAATGTCTCGTACGGCTCTGAATTTACCGCAGTTGTTCAAATGCTCGTTTTCCAGTCGAAAGAAGTTCCATACGAATCGCCTGGTGAAACAATACAGAGTTTACGTTACACATAAAAGGATTGAGATCAATGAGTGAAACCATTTAGGTTTGTCCAAAAGGGCAATCTGAATACTTTCTCCCAACAACAATTTCTGGAGTAACACAGAACAAACCTGAAAACTTCCAGTGGAGCAGTGATGGAGGTCATGAGCTCAGAGTCCACTTGACCGCTCGACGTTGCAAAATGAGTGAAAAGCCATGAGCATCGAAGGACCAAATCTTCAATGATAGCAAAATAGTAAAAGGACTGAAAATATACGAAACAGATATATTCAACACCAAAATCAGGAATTCTATTTACTAATACTAAATTTTAATGCATTTTCGCAGGAGGTTGAATCCAAACTGAACATCGATGCAACAGATCGGTTAAGAACCAGCATTGCATTACTCAATTTTCATAAAAACGAGTTTTTTAATCTTTCTAATGCGACATTGCGCGCCCAATTGAATGAAACTGTTGGTTTCCTGATCCAACCACTCGTTTCGCCGTTGTTTGCGATCTAGTCCCCATAGATTACTCAGATGTAGCAGCAGCAACACATGTAATGAATGGTTTGCTGAGTAGTAGACCCCGCTCCCGGGGAGGTTAGGCATTATTCCCACTCAGAGGTATATCCTGGTCTGCATTTACAGACCTGGCTACCCTCCAAGCGGTCGAACCAAAACTTCGGGAAGGAGCACTCAGCAAACCATTACACTCCCACCTTCAAACAACACCTGGTACGCCAGGTTGTTGTTGATAGACAAAATGGGGACTGAAAGTAGTATGGTATCCAGGAAGAACAACTGGAAAACTCCAAGGTATGGTTAACCTCCATCGTAATGGTACTACTACTGCAAATTACTACTTGTGGAGAACTATGCACCTACAAGCGTGGATATTGGCAGGGGTGATATAGAAATATAGTAATTTGAAAATTGGAAATCCAACCCAATGAATTAGCATAGAAAATTGGAATGTAGTAATATAGAAATTTGAAAATTGAATATTACCTAATGAAGCATAGATAATTGGAATGTCGAAGATTTGAGGAGAGAAAGAAATTGAATAATGCCAATATAAATGCTTATACGCAAATGGGTATGATATAGGAGTTCCCGGGGAGGTTAGGCAATTATGCTCACCCAAAGGGATATCCTGGTCTGCATTCACAGACCTGGCTACCCTCCAAGCGGTCGAACCACACTTTTGGAAAGGAGCACTCAGCAAACCATTACACACATAACCCAGACTATGACCGCTTCTTCACCTGACCGCCACTCCGAGGTAAGATCCTCTTCCACTAGAGGGTCATACTTTGTCAATCGTAGGACGTGTCTCCTCATTAGGACCTTGGATGATGGAATGAGCAGTACACAAGAGCCATCGGATAGTATGAAGTGAATCTGGAAGAACATCCTCCCAACCTTGCACATCCAGATTCCTCTGTTTTATGACGAGTGAGACTGTCCTCCAAATCCGTTCTCCCGCTCAATTTGCCCATTTCCAGCAGGTTTGTAAGGAGTAGTCATGGAAGTGGCCACTCCCCGGGAATTTAAGATATCTTGGATTTCTTTTGAGGAGAATGAAGTACCGCGCTCAGTGTGGACATAAGCTGGCATCCCGAATGGGTTGACAAGACATTCAATCACACTCGATGAATAATGAATAAAGCCTTACATTACTAAAGGTTTACCTTTACAACACTTTATTCATCATAAATTCTGAGAAAATAAGCAACCATAAAATGGATTTTGAACATGAGGTATCGAGACGCAATTTAGATAGGTAACACATAATTAGAGTAGGACCACACAGCCAGCACAGATTACTCCACGATTTTCCTAAGGAAATGGTCTTTTCAAAATGAAGGTTTCGCACGGAACTAACTATAATGAGGTTTTTCGTTCTCCTCTAAAGTGACAAAAATTGACTTATGTGATGCTGGTCCTTAGCCGACGATACTGGAAATGTATGATGAAAATTGAGATTTCCTTGTGTCATCATTAAAGAAGTTGGAATGTCGTGGGAAGGTATTTTTCTTCAAGTTGTAATAATCTTGAGGATTCTCCAAGGACGCATCGTTAACAAGCGCAATTCCATAAGTGGAATACAAAACGAATTCTGACGGTTTCTACCAACATTTCCAGTTGTACGTACCTTGGAAGAATACACGATTTCTTCTCTGAGGAACTTGTTGTCACCGGCGTTTGAATCCATCAGACCCCAATCCATCCGAATGTCCCAGACGTACGCGTAAATGGTGCTCACAATGTTGGCGGCGAACCAACCGTAGAAGTACGGATCGAAATCTTTGGATGCAAAGTCATCTGGAACAGAGAGTGAAGTCCTACCGAGTTATCGTGAGTACCTTGTTCTGAAAGCAATTATTCTTCATACACAGAGTAGATACGTTCAAAAAACTTGCGTAGCCGAAGAACCTCTGCTATGTCTGAGCATGGCGAGTGTGGCGTTTCGGCCAACTAGGGTAATTTCGTAGCACTGAAGATAACCTCCTCTGTGAAGCAGCTTGAACGGTTCCTACAAAGACTAATAGCAATTCTCTATGTTTTTCAATGGGGAACTTTAGTTCTTTCTATTTTGTATTAATTCTCTGCAAAAGAACATTAGTTCTTTCAATTTTGCATTAATTCTCTACAAAAGAACTTTAGTTTTCCAATCTTGCATTAATCCTCTGCTAAAGAACTCTAGTTCTTTCAATTTTGCATTAATTCTCTGCATAAGAACTTTAGTTCTTTCAATTTTGCATTAATCCTCTGTTAACAAACCCTCGTGACAGAAGGCTTGTCTATAGTGAAAATTATACTGTAAAGTCTTTATTACTTCAACAGTTGACTGCAAACTCAACTTCTAACCAAGTTCTACTGATGAATGCAGCTACGTCATCAACCAGCTTACCAGTGCGTTGAACAGGATTCTTTTTAATTTCGGTTCTATTTCTGGTTCATTCCTGATCGTATTGACCTCATGTTACATACAGCTGTATGTGATAAGGCTGCTATTATCATTTAGAACTGTGGATGACTCATAACCAATTTACCTTTATAAATAGTTTTCAGTGCGCCAAATATGACGACGAAAAAAGTGGTTGAGTATTTGCCAGCGTTGACGAGATGTGGGAAGGCTTCTCTGGAATCTCTGTACCGCCGAAGACACTGAGCGAAGCGCATCCAGGCTGGGATGCAATTAACGACGCTTTTACTGATGATGTAAATCGTCCCAGTGCAACAATCCCCTCCTATAATGAAATAATATACAGTTCTTTTTTGTTGTATTAAGGGGTGGTATCTGTATAATAGTTATAGTGTCGACAGGCTTAATGATCATAACAGGACCTTTCTATATTATGTTTACTGAGCGATTTTAGGTCATATGAGGTCATCAGAATCAAAAATAGGAAACTCCATATCGCCAAATCTTACAGAAGAGATCAGCTAACTGCACACTGCAACAGGGGGGGGGGGAGAATAGAAGGACCTGACAACTGTAGGCCAAAAACCGAAGTTACCAACGGTATTGCTTTGTAAATAGTGTAAACCACGTGAAATAGTTATTATAAAAGTTGGACAAACCTTGCTCACCCCCTCCAACGACATAAAAGTAGATAATATAGTGGAAATCGACGAAAACCGTCACAAGGCTGTTGAACTGATCAGCCAGCCAGAAATCAGCGAAGTTCACGTAGTAAAATGGCGCCGCTATGCACTTCCACTGAAATATAAAGAAAATGCTCAGTATGATTGTGATGAAATGTTAAATGGTTCAGGTTTATTAGCGAATTGTCGAAGATAATGAAGCCGTGGCTGTGCTAGTTAGTCACGCATCAGTGGAACAGGCTGGTGAAACGCATCGAGGGTATGTTAACACATTAGGTGTATGGACCAAACAATGGAGGATAGAAATCAACGCACAAAAAACATGCATGGTGTGCTTTACGTACAGTTTACCCACTATACGCCTTTTCGTCCAACGTATTATGCTGACTCAGTAAGTTACTTGGGCCTCAGACTGGAGAGCCGCTTGACCTGGAGAGCTCACATCAGTGAAATTGTGGGGTGAGTGCCTGAGAGGATCCGCCAACTTTACTTTCTATTTTCTTGTAAATCTCTTCACGTGAAGCGCTTATTATGTTTAACGTTATTAAGACCAATCTGGCTATACGAGAGTGAAACATGAGGCTCAACCTGCAATACGCAAATCAAACGCATAGAGACGGTTCAATCAAGAGCATTGCGGTTGCTGACTGGCGCACCATGGTTCGTGCGTAATGATAGATTACGGGTGGACTTTTCTATCCTCATAGTTGAAGAATCTCTCTTTACATCTCGTACCACGCCATAGCTAATCATATCAACTCTCATCCCAACACTCTCGTTAGAGACAAACTAACCACACCAAGACCCCAGCGTGCTTCCAGAAGATCAAAACGTAAATAGCATTCGGATCTCCTCGCTTCCTGATGCCCACTGGGACTGATATATATATTGTGACCTTACTTTAAATTGGTTACCACAATTTCCTTGTTCTTGTCGAGCCCTTTCTATAGGAAATACTTTCCACTGGGCCACGATAAAATACTTCACGCGACATGTAAAAAGTGTACTATATAGATTGTATGTATCCAACTTAATAGTGATACACAATAAAGTTGCAAAAAAAAATAAAAATCTCACCATAACTTTGCATGTCCACCGCCTGGCGTCGAAACGAAGGATTTTGAAGGGGTTGAAGAAAAATGCGACCATTACCCCGACTAGTCCGATGGGGTTGAAGTAACGGGGGATGCTGAGATCCGGACTGTAAAAGAAGCAGAGAAGACTGAGCGTCCACGCTACGCCCATGATTGCAGCAAGTTCCATCAGGTCCTAGAATAAGATATGTAGAGTAGGACATCGCTTAGAGTAGATATTCCCATCCATAATGCATGCAGTGATGGTGAACATAAATGGTCAGATTGAACTTTGAGTAAGTAGCCTCCTTAGGACTTAAACCTTAAGCAACATAGTACCGGGATCAGCTGAGTGGCTCTTAAAGGTAGTTTTTATGCTATTCACTCTATGAAGCTGTAATTTGGCATGTAGCCTCCTTAGGACTTACACTTAAGCAGCATAGGGCCGGAATCTGCTGAGTGGCTCCTAAAGCTAATTTAAAAGAAAGGGGGCCAGTGCCGGATTTTGAGGGCGTTGAACCTTAATTTAAGTCGAAAATGAAATATTTGTGAAAACAAATATACCTACTTTGTATGAATGAATCGTAGGAGCATTTCTATCGCAACTAAAAGATAGTGAATCTAAAGATGAAAACCTGTTCAGACAAGTGGTTTCTTGGGTCCAGCTCGAATATAAGTACGTGGTTGACTCCGGAGGACCTCCATCCGTATATATTGACACCGATCAGGAACAGGAACTCGACGATGAGGAGAGGAGCGCGAAAGAGCTTGAACGTCGTTTTGAGGTCTTCCCCTTCCTTATTATGGTACACAGCTGGAAAAATAAACAAAAACGTTACAGGTAATCAACTGATAGGCAATTAATTACTTGTTGACTTTCTCTGCAAGGCCAAGATAAATTCTACCCAAATCAAACCCACTTAATAGCTGGCGCTTTAACTTGCGCTCTTTATTTATTGCATAAGGAGTATTATATTTTTATTATGTCTAAAAATGCATGAATCAATCTGATACGTGTCTGTACAAGATATTCATTAGTTTATGAGTTTGTTGTTTGCTGATATCAGTGATGACTATTTCAAATCAATATTCGTTCATATACAATGAAACATATTCAACAATAACACATAATATTATTGTGTTTCGTCAAAAAGTCAACAAACAGTACAAGCAACAAATCCTCAGTCATGCAGCATTGCTATAAAAGCGAATTTTCTAAGAAATATCTGGTTTTATGCAAAATGTCTCCATTATTACTGGTTTTTAACAAATTTTGTCTTCTTTTTTTTGCCGAGCAGATGAACCGTGAAGAACATCTCAAGTAACAACTACGTTTCTTCATCTACAAAGTGCTCCAGTTGGAGAACGGAATACGATATCACGATTTTGACCTCACAATCATGTTCAGCGTAAAAAAAACGTTTAAAATGAGCTGTCACTTGTCAGACTCATACTTGTCAGAAGTTTCATTTTTGGAACTTATGAGTAATTCCCTCCCCCCATAAAACTCTCCAAAAACCCCCCTTAGATAGATTTTTTGGCAAATTTGAATTTTTAACCCAATTCTATCGAGAGTTATCGTCTGGAATGATCGTGTTCGTCTGGATATTTATATAGTTTTGGTGTCTTTTGGCTGTGAATTCAGGATTGTCTGGAACGGATTTTGGTGTACAAATCTTTCAGAAATACGAGTTTTAAAAATTTTGGACCAAGAACAATAGCTTCCTTTTCTTCGAAAACTCGCTAAAAAGATTTAACTGCAACGGGAACAATGTGCATGAACCTTGTTCGAATGTAAAATATGAGGGCCAGCTGAGGAAAGTGACTAAATTGACCCAATGTGTGTTCAAAAGTGGACTAGTGAATTAAAAAGTACGTGAGCATCAGCTGGAAATTCAGAGCTATCTGCCACTAAAAATTGACTGAATGAGTTTGATGCGTCCAAAACGGGACTAAAGTACAAATTTTGAAATTTTCCGAAAAGTTGACGTTTTTCTATCGGTTGTCTCTGTTTTAGTAATTTTTCTTTCGGTAAGTCATCCAAGCGAAAAAAAATTTGTTCCCTTGATTCACCCTTTCCCTCAGTTCACGTCAGAACACAAGCGACCGGCGGGCCACTACGTCAGAGCCTATGACGCACGAGCGTATGACGTCAGACGGCTGGCAGAAGGCCAACTAGTACGTCAGAGCCTATGACGCACGAGCGTATGACGTCAGACGGCTGGCAGAACGCCAACTAGTATGTCAAAGCCTATGACGCACGAGCGTATGACGTCAGACGGCTGGCAGAAAGCCAACTAGTACGTCAAAGCCTATGACGTCAGAGGGCTGGCAGGCTAGGTGATCGGGCCGTAGCTAAGTGAGGTGGTGATAACGTCAGAGGGGCCAGAGGGAGGCAGATATCTGAAACCCCCATTTCTTCCTCACTACTTTCGTGATCATCGTGAAATTTCCAATGCCAGTCATAGCCATTGGATTCGTGATTCAAAGCAACCAAAAAGTGGGTACAGCTTTCGTACGAGTACGCAACCACGAGGGACATTTTGTCTTTGCGCCCCCTCTCACACCCACACCACGTACCTCGTACTTCATTGTTGTAGAAATCGTACCTGTGTGTGAACAATTATTTAAACAATCATTTTATGTCTTTACTTTGCTACATAAACTCGAAAATGAAACGCGGGACATGCAATGCGGGAAGCGTCACGAAAATATTTCTGATGATTTTCGCTTACAACCGATTCGTTGCTACGGAACTTTATCTTCGCCAGTTATCATCGTACAAAAATCGTTCACCACTCGTTGGATAGCTCTCGATTTTGACATTTAATGTCAAAACACTACTCACCCAATAATATTTCGCCATTTTATAATATAAAACATAATATTATTATGTTTATCCACCAACCTGAGACTAGAACTGCGCAAAATAAGACGATAAACGAGCCGGAGAAGAGACCGACTTTAAAAGTGGTCCAAGGAGTTTGTTTCTCGCCGAGCGGAGGAACCCTGAGCCTTTTCATTGCCTTCTGCCTATCGCCTCCCTCCAGGTCTGACGTGACGGTCGTTTCAACCTGAAGTTTCATCATTAAGTCAAATAATTTTATTGCAAACTGAAATTTCAATTACACGGAGTAATGTAATAACTTTACCTCAGCAATCAGCCGCCCCATGTCCGTGTTCGTGTGGAAATGGGCTGACTCCACGTACTCCTCCCGGTACTTGGCTCCTTGCTCCGTGTTCAGTAGCTAGCCAACAATATACCAAGAGCTCTAATAAGCCACAAAGAAAAACAGAGGTTGGGTAGTATTTACAGACGTAGATGATCATTCATTCAGAGCCATTTAAAACTACTCCTAAATCAGTCTTTATTCAGTCTGAATTCTGCTTAACCCTAGGAGTGCACATGTACATGAGGCGTTTGCTATCAAAACCAGCTCATTCCATTCTTTCTGAAATCCAGTTTTTTCTCATATATCGAAAGTTTAGAGGGTCCTTCATAACCTGACGGAGAGATATAGCTCAAAAACATTTTGTTCCATTTGGCGTTGCAATTTATGACCTTCTTCACATTTTACCAAAGTTTATGTCTCAACTGTGAAATTTCAGATCATTTGAAAAAGTTAAGTATATGTCATGTATTTAAAACTCGTAAAGAGACAAATATTAACTGGTAAACTGGAAAAAACAATTTCACACAACTTAATTGAACAAAAAAACTGAAAAAGCATTACAAATCGTGTTTTTGCATCAAAATCAGCTCTTTCCAACCTAATTAGTGTAATTACGCCCAAAGTAATGCTACCTGCGATGAAAATGAAAAACTAGTCAAATTCTAGGCGGTTATATCTACAATTAAAAATGTTTTTTAAATGTTGCTTTAGAACTCTGGACGTGAGAAGTTTTTTGTCTCTCCTGTAAAATTTCCAAAAATGGAATCAGCTCGTTTTGATAGCGAACACCTCACATATTTATTCGCTACGTGGACGTCACCCTGGGGTCAATAGTCCCACGACTTGAAATATCGAAGATTCCTTACAAATTCAAAAAAAGATCATTTTTACACTCTTAAACAATTTTTTGACAGCAAGATAGTTGATTAATTACAAGTATAACATCATAATATGATATTATACCTATTATAATATGAGACCTGAGATTTTTCATTCATTATTCCAACATCAGCAAATTAAATTTTTTTAAATCTAGAAAATTCGAAAAGTAAATTTGGAGTTTTTGATCTTAACCCAATCTTGACAATGTAATAAGTCAAATGAAAAAACACGCCAAAAACACAGCTAATAAACTAAGGAAATGTGTATATTATATGTATAACTTGAGGTTCCTACCAGATAGATTAAAAAGAGTTGTCTACATGGCCATTGTGCAATCTATACTGCAATTCGGCATTATTGCTTGGGCAGGTACATACAGATCTGTGATAAATCCACTTTATACCATACAAAAAAGAATACTTAAAATCGCTCATAAGTTACCACCTAGTTACCCTACGAAAGACTTATTTAATAGATGCCAAGTTTTAAGCATTTATCAATTATATGTAAAAAGCCTAATCATGTTTGCTTATAAAAAGAGAAAATTAATAGAACAAAACATAAGATACACAAGGGGGCACCCCCATAGGATACATATCCCCATCATAAAAAAGTCGTCCACCATGTCAGCACCATTTTACAAAACTCTCATTGTGGTTAACAATTTCTTCAACTTCTACCACAACCAACTTAAATTCAAATTAACTCCTAAAATAATCTCTAGAAATATTGATGCACACTTCTCACATATGAATGAAGACCTATTCCACTCAAAGCTAATCAACTCATACTATACAATATAATAGAAAGTAAAAGAAAAAATGAATAAATAAAACAAAATAAATAAATAATGATAATAATTAAAATGACAATACTAGTAAAAATAAACTTACACTTACACAATTGAGACCACTTTAATACATTCAATAACGATTTAAAAATACAGTACGGCTAACCAAGAACGGACCGCACACTAGCCGAGCTACGCGGTTTCGTCCACTAGATGTTCCTAGATTGTTATAAAATTTATAAAATAGGTACTATAAAAAGTGGCAATAAATATATATTCATTCATTCATTCATTCAAAACAATCAATTCCACCATACGAGCCGGATAATAGAGCATCTCAAACATGACTATTTTTATGTTCCACAGAGCCAGGGATTTCCTCCTTTGCCTTTCCTTTTTATCGATAATTCTTCGTTTCAATTTTTTGCTTTCTTATTAATCTGCCCTTGACAGATCTTAACAGATTTAAAATTAAAGAAGGTTGAATGGAATCATAAGTGTATTTTTTTCCTTTTTTTTCAATAAAGAATGAAAAATTACTGCTCCGACTTTCGCGAGGTAGGTAGTAAACGGTGTTTGTTGTCTAAAAAACATTAATCCTGGCAGACGTCACAAGTAAGCTGGATCACTGAGTGGATGTCACACGAGGGAAGAAAACGAAGAATCGACCCCACCATCCATTCCTAGGGTTAATTGCCTTAGCCAATCAGTGTTTAGCATGAAAGTTCAGACTTTCTCAAATAACCACTCAGTTCGAACAAATGCAAAAATGTTACGAACAGTTTTTTCTTTGAACAAAAATACATTGACTTTCGATCGACACACTGGTATTCCAAACGGGATTAAACACGAAGTGAAACTCGGCTTCTCCAGATCCACTGTAATTATACAGTATTGAATATTCCTATACGAAATCCAATACCCACCTGTAATAAAGTGCATGTTACTCTATCAAGTATTTATCGAAAAACCCAACATAATAGTGAATTAAACCAACCTTATCGTGTTTTTTCAATATTTTCCTAAAACCGGTGAAATTGAGGTTCTGGTAGTTTTGGAGGAGGATGAGGGACAGGTAGTACTCGGAGAAGGCCAGTTTGAGGTCCTGAACTTTCCTGGCGGAGACGTTTTTCTTCTGAGTGTTCATGATGTTGGAGAGTTTCGGTTTGGTTTTGACGGCGACCCTCATCGCCAGCGACAGCTCGCTCTTCAGCGTCGCGAACTTCCTGGTTGCTTCCGCCAACTTCTCTGCAGCAGAAACCAAAGATCGATTTAGGAGGAAGATACACGGAAATTGGTACACGTCTTAGTACTGCTTTATTCATCAAATCCTATAAGCACTCCTTTATAAGCATAAGATTTACAGTTCCTTAAGGCCTTTTCGGAGAAACCAGCTTCAGCTTCAAGGCAGTTCAACGTCAATCTTACTACGGAAGCACCCACGAAGAAAGGCTCATCAGACCGAGAGAAAACTAGAGAACTACACGAGGAGGACGATGGTGCCGATTTCAGCGACGACATGCTCGTCGGTGTCGATAAATTTTTTTTCCGTAATAAAAACTGAAAATTTCCTGTTGAAATTCTGCACAATAATTAAAAATGGTAGCTTGAATCATTTGCTAATATTTTTATTTTCTTAATTTTATCGAACCCTTGTCCTCAGGAACGTTTTGAACTTGAAATATTGCTTTTTCTGGAATCCAGCTTTTTTGGTCGTGCATTTGTCAGACTGTTTCATTATTGGAATGTATGGGTAAACCCCCCCACCCGCCACTCAATAGTGTGGCCCGATTCTAGACAACGGATTTTGGCGTACAATTTTTTCGGAAATTCGAGGTTTAGAAAGTTTTGGATCGAGAACAATAACTTCCTTTTCTTCGAAAATTCACTAAAATATTGAATTGAACCACTTATTTCCTACGTTGGTACTATTCAGCCACTATTAAATATTTGATCGAAGTGGGCATTGTTTGATTCAACTGGCGAAGTTAGCATGTAGTAAGTTCAGAATGTGTATATTCAAGTTTGTTAGTGTCAACTGTTGCATCCTGAGACGTCTTCAATACAAAATCGCGGTTGAAGTTTGAGGCCATGAGGTTTCGTTTTTTCAAGAGATAATTTGAATTGAGGTGATACCGTCGTAAACTGGCTCATTTTGATAATTTGATACCTACTCAGATAATGAATACGTGATAATGCTAGTGATAGTGAAATGAAGGGGAACGTGGCCGTTTATCCGCTAGGGATTTCCGCAATGCATGACTTCAACAACGCGATAAACTTCCCGATCGTGACTCGTTCTGTGGTGACTCATTCAACAACCTTCTGTTATAATAACCTGTTAAATCACAGGCTATTCTAACTGAAAAAAATAAAATTGCCACTGACTTTATCCTTCCAATCATTGTAAATGGTGTTCATACACCTTACTCTTCAACTGTCTGTAATCTTGGCCCAACAATGAACTCTATTGTCTTGGGAGGAACATGCTGCTCAGATTTGTAGGAGGGTCTATAGCTCCTTGCATCCTCTTAGGAAGCTGAGTAAATTCACTCCACATAAGTTGAAGCGGTCTCTCGTCACAGCTCTAATCTCCCCTCATTTTCGTTATTGTGATTGCATTTTGTCCTACTCTCTTAGCTCCAAATACTCAAAAAAACTTATAGTACTGCATAATGCCTGCGTCAGATACATATATTATATACCATTAAGCCCCGTCATTCTGTATCCAATCTCAAACTTTTTTGTGTCTCTCTCTCTCTTCCAAACTATTATATTCTCCCCCACCTTTCATTGATATTTAAAATCTTGAAAGGATTAGTCCCCGAGTACCTTAGCACACTTGTTCCAGGAGCACAATCACAGCGCTCTAATGCTTTGGGGGTGATTCAGCATACGTCAAAGATGTTTGCTAATTCGTTCGATGTGACAAGATTGTGGAATGGTTTGCCCCTCTCCCTCAGGACCATCCCCACCATTGGAAGATTCAAGACAGGAGTTGTCGAATCCTTCAGGCAGAAGGAATAGAGCGCTTATTTCAATTTTTTATTATTCATTTTTTTGTTTTTTGAATTATAATTTTTTCTTTACATCTCTTTATTTCCATTTTGTTTGTATTTGTTTTTTAATATACTTGTATAAATTATCTTCCCTTATGGCCTGTCACTTTTTGACTTTAAAGTTGTTGTGTACCTTGTATAAAATTGTTGTAAACTGTCTGTGTTACTCCGTGTGTATAATAATTACGCACATTATAACAATATACACATTATACCCATAATTATAACAATTATAGTTGTCCCATTATTGGACAATAATGTCATCTACACAATAAAAGATATAAATCAATAGAATAAATAAATAATCACTTTGAACAGCTGAGATTTTGATAATAACAATCGCATAGGACACGGTATTCGATTTTCACTGGAGCCGGGAAAGTGTCTAAACTGAATGACACAACTCAAAAATTAGGTGCATCAGGGTACTTCATCGTCAGGGAACGTAATCATTCAAGTTGTTTTAGATGCATTTTAACGTTCTAATTTTCAAGGCACGTTCCAAATCGCCCCATTTAGGTCACGTCTCGTAAAGTCTATCCAATAGTTAACGAACTAGTTGTTGAACCCTTCAGAGAATGAGAATGGTTGATTTATAGATACAGAAGCCAATCGAACGTGGTTTGAATATTGCATTGAATCTGGTTGTGAGAGATGTAACTCAACCTCAAATCCTTTGTTCGTGCACCTCACAAAACCAGTTGACTACAAGTTAGTGAAACGGAATAGCGTCAGTTAGGAGTGAAAAATTGACACTTTGATAGAGGAGTTCGGACCAACACTCCCTGATGACGGTGTTGTAATTTGACGAACAATGGACCCAGAGACATTTGCGAATTTTACAAGACGAATGACTGCGCTTAATCATGAAAAACGGGTTAGTGCTATACAGGGTGTCTACAGAAATTATGGGACAAACTCAAGGAATCAATTTTACAGCTAATTTGCAACAAAAAATGCCTCCTAAAATGTTTTGTAAAATAAAATCTGAGGATATCTTCGGGAAGAGCGTTAAATTTGATACAAAATCCGATTTGTTTAGTCTGGCCTAACTGGTAAAAAAATGGCGAAATTTAAAAATTTGAAGATTTTCTTAAAATCACCGTTTTTTCTTTAGTTGTTCGCTTTGTCATTACGGAGGTCATTCGGCTGGCACTCCTCAGGAAAAACTTGCCCAAAATCTCAGCTTTCCAACGGTATAATTATTTTTTATTTTTTAGGGGGTATTTCTTTGAGAAAATTGAGTTTGTATGTGAAACAAACGTGAATTTCCAGGCACATTTTCACGGTGAATTGATTGGTGACATGCCCAGACCTCCCTAGCAACGAATTGAATGAGTTTTCAATCGCAATATCTTCATTTCAGGGTGTGGAAAGGGGGACATTTTGAACAGTTCATGTAATTTTATGAAGCCCCTCCCTCAAAAATAAATAAATTTCCTAAGTAATACTTGACACTTTCTAGTAATTACACTAGACACCCTGTATGTAGTTTGAAGAGGCTGAAAACATGAATATGTGTTGATATTGTCTGTATCGAATGAACTTGGGACAATGTACAACTTGTGCCTTATTGGCACACCTATCTACCATTATGGTGTCCCAAGTATTTCATGGTTCCTCACCACAGACACTCCTCAACCTTCAGGTTTTCTCTTTCAAAATAACCTCATCACAGCAACGAGATTGGGAATGTTATTGTTGACAAACCGTGATGAAGAGGGCCGTACCCGAATAGAACGTGTTGATTTTCTTGAGCTCCGTATCGCAGTACGCGAAGAACGTTTCCTTGAAATTCTTGAAATGTCGAGTCAGCTCGTCCGGATCTGCCGACTCCGTCGAAGGAGCTTCCTCCACCGCAGTGTACAGCATCGCCTTCATCTCCTGCCGACAAAAGCAAAACAATTATTGATTGCATCAGTAGCGGATACGAGCACAGGAGCATGTGCGCCCTCAGCCAATAATCTAATCTAAAACTCTGCAAATTCTTGACACACCGGTCTATTATCTTCTTTGTGCAGAAACTAAATAATAGAGGTGATGAATTAATTACAAATAAAATGTAGGTACCGATATAATTCTGGGGTTTTTAATTCCACCTATTTAAGTCGGCAATAATGTTTCTATAAAATAAGTATGTACCTACCAACAAACATTCGAAATTACGTTCTTTCCATAGCACGAGAAGTACCTCAGAACAAAAAAACTCTGCAAATTCTTGATACAACGGTTTATTATCTTCTTTGTACGGATCACCCCTCTGTCTAGATCACTGAATGATAGATTAATTATTATTATCAAGTAGTGCATTCTTTTTCATTGTTATCTTTCCTCATGCATTATCAGCCGGTATTCGTTTGTACTTTCGTTTTCGTGGTTTCGTCCGTTGTTTTCTTTTCAAGCCATCCTCCTTTTTCTGTTTCCCGACGATGAATAATTCAGTAGAGTTCATCAAACTCAACTATTCCCGTTTGTCAGTGGCCGTCTCTCATAAGAACGCTCTGGTGGACTTGTGTCGGCAAATATAATGCAACAACTCGACGGTGCATGTCGTCTTAACTTCATTTTTAAAAAATCCACCCAGAATCATTGATTGTATCATGTTTTGTGGTGTTTTCGAGCTAGCATTGTGTGGGCATGATGAGAGAGAAGATTCTTTCAACTCCGGAGGGGGCTCGTTAATATTTCTTCCGAATTAGAGGACGTTTTGAAAAGTCACTCACAAAACGCAACTGTTTTCAAGGGAACATCGAAGAAAATCCAAAATTAAATTTTGGATTGTAAGATGACAATTCGCCACTCAGAAATCAAGGCTGATCCTCGTTCCTTCCCCTCCCCGGCAAGATTTGGGTCTTGCTGGATAAATACACATTTCAGCTTTTTGCAATAACATACATCTCTTGGGTATACTCCTTTAACGATTATTTCAGAATTTCGTTTGTCATTAAAGGACATTTTTGATATCTACTGTGGTACGGTTTGTATTTGGCTGAGAAAAGCACCTCTCCAGACCCGTTCGCGGTAGCCCCTCTTAATCTACGTCCACCCTCTGAGTTTCAGTGCAGGAGCCGCCACTGGTTTGTATCGTCTACCTCAAGTGGAATTGATTTGTACCAATATCAAATTGACCGTTATTTATTTAGAGGGTTGTAGGAGGTTTGGTGTGAAAAGAGAGAGGATGATTTCCAAGCTTTCGGCTTTAATAAGCCATCTTCAGGGTAAGTTGTTGGTAGGTATTTTCTCCTCGACCCAGTCTCTACCTCTTTCAGTTCACCACTCGTCAGTTTGACTCTGAGAAAACAAAATAAAACTGACGAGTGGTGAACTGAAAGAGGTAGAGACTGGGACGAGCAGGAAATACCGACCAACCCCTGAAGATGGCTTATTAAAGCCGAAAGCTTGGAAATCATCCTCTCTCTTTTCACACCAAACCTCCTAAATAAATAACGGTCGACAAGCCAAGGAGGATTTGGACGAAACAATAACGAACAATATCAAATTGAAATTGATTTAGCAGTCATGATATCCGTACGGTATGTAATTAATGAATTCCTAATACCTTCGTCGGGTCAGATTTAAAGGCAGTACTTACCTACCTGTGTAATTTTTTGGGGCAAAAAAAACAAACTATTTTTCAATTAATACACTATAAAATAGTTGATTATATTGTGGACATAATGGGAAAAAATAATAATAATAAGGAGATCGAACCACTGGAAGGGGGTTAAAAAATTCTCAAACCGGGGGCGAGCGCAACTTTTTAGCAAATCTGGGCTAGACAGGCTTGATTGCTTGCATCACTGAACTTGGCAGGTGAAAGTGTTCACTGTGTTTATATTCTATGCCATTCTTGTTTGTCAGTGGACAGGACGTGAAGAAAAGTACTTACTGAAACAGCTTTGTTCATCTCTGGCATGGTTTTATCGGATAAAAGTTATCCGTGTTCCGACGAATCGCTAGACCCTAGGCCATAATTATTATCATCTATTATAGAGGTTTTGAAAAGCTTTGGTGTTCTAGGCATTGTAATAGAAAAAACACTCGCAAATAATAAATAAATAAAATATAAGAGAATCTGATATAAATCCGACCATAACAAACACAGAAAACCCTACTATACTACGTATAACAAACATCGGTAACCGGTCAAATTATAACCTACTTGTTGTTTGTCTTCTTCTTCTACGTCGTCAAAGCCTCCCATCACCCTCAAACATAGTGTGTGGAAGAGTTCAGAAGCTTTCACGTTGAATAAAGTAGAAACGAAAAACTAATTAGTTTTTAGTTTCGAAATTGTTAATAAAAACTAATTTATTGTTTAGTTCGACTTTCGAAACTAATTTTTGGAACTAAATTAGTTTTAGTTTCAACTATTGAGGCCAATCTAGCCTAGTAGGTATAAGTAGGTAGGTAGGTCACCTGCAGCAAACCTCCAGATTCCTATTTAATTTTTGTTTTCTAATCTGCATTCTGTGAACTTTTTTCGACAATTTCGAATTTCTGCTTTTTGCAACTAACTTTAAATTTTTTTTTGTTAATAGATTTTTGTAAGGCAATGACGTATTATTGTGTGTGTGGTTTTGTTGACCGTCAGAAACAATGATGTTGAGGGATGTCGAGGGTCGGTCAAATGAAAATTGATTTATGTGCCAACGTTTCGAAGAATATATTTCTTCATCTTCAGGGCCTAAAAACAGTTTCATAATATTGATTACAGTTCTATTGTGAGAAAGTTGTTGTAGTTATTTAGTTATAGTTGTTGTAGTTATTTAGTTATATTTAGTTACAGTAATAATTTAGTTGTAGATAGTTTTTATAAACAATTTGGTTAAACGAATGACGTTAAAACAGATAGCTAAAGAGATAAATTGAAGTGGTGTGTGGGATGTACAATAATTTGTGACTTACAGTGGGAAGTTCTTTCCTCCAGGGCACCGGAGTTTACTGTAGTAACTAAATATAACTAAATAACTACAACAACTATAACTAAATAACTACAACAACTTTCTCACAATAGAACTGTAATCAATATTATGAAACTGTTTTTAGGCCCTGAAGATGAAGAAATATATTCTTCGAAACGTTGGCACATAAATCAATTTTCATTTGACCGACCCTCGACATCCCTCAACATCGACGTATTATTTTACAGCAGTCCTGTTTTGAGTTTATAAAACATCTATTCATTATGTCGTTTTCCATAGTCTCAGGACTCTTCTGTTCTGTATTTCATTTTTTTGCGAACAGTTTGGTCAATCCAATAAAATATTCATTTTTTTTCCTCCGGGCGTAATGAATGACACATCGCCCTCAATTCTTCGATACGTTTCTGAAGACGTTTTGATGTTCAACTCAAAATGGTGGGGACGGGAGCAAACATGAATCTATTCTTCTACGACCCTGAAAAAAAAGAACTTGTTCGCACCCAGCACTCATATTTCGTTGAAACACACACGAACACACATCCTCTTCAAATCAGTAAAAAACGCGAGGAAAAAAATTTTTAGTTTCATTTTTAGTTCCAAAACTACGAATAAAAGATGAAACTACCTACTTTAGTTTTTATTCGCAACTTCGAAACTAACTTTTGGAACTAAATTAGTTTAGTTTCAACAGTTAAAACTAATTTAGTTTTAGTTTCATGTTGTCGCGATTACGTTGGGCTGATGTTCGGGGACAGTGCATACGTTCAGTATCCTCAGTAGTGCGATGAGGACGTCCAGGGGCACGACATCGACGAGAATGCTTCACCCCTGAAACGAACTCCCATCATGCTCTGAAAGGCAGGAGACTCCTTGAAGCACTGCTTGGTGATGGAGTAGCCGTGGCTCTGCAATGGATACCCTCGCATGTTGCCATTGCGGAAATGAGAGAGCTGACGCCCAGGCCAAGGCTCCCAAATGCCCATGCCCGACGCCCCGGTCAGTTTTGCTGCGGCCAGAACGCTTTTTAGGGAGGCCGTAAGCGACAAGCTGCGCCAGGACCACGAGCGGAGGGCTGAAGGCAAGTGTTGGGCCTGTTTACTGAATGCTGCTGATCGTGTGCCTCCAGACCTCCCCCCGCCGCCAGTCAGTCGCAGCGTTTAGATTCATCACCGGCCACGACTACCTGAACGCCCACCTCCATCGCATTCTGCTGAGAGATGGCCCGGCCTGTTCCCTATGCCAGTCCACGACCATGACATCTGATCATCTATTCGACTGCCCTCGACTCGAGGACTTCCGGCAGGAATTTGCACCTGACGAGACCAAATGGTCGAAAACAGCTAAGTTATATTGGGCTGTCAGAAGTTTAATGGCTGAAGAGCCGTACACATCCTCGGCGTAGGGGGAAAAAAAAAGTTTTAGTTTCAGAACTAATTTTTGCCCAATTACGTCAAGGAAACAACTAGGTACCTACTTTCCAGAAAATCACGTTTTCTGAAAAATCACCGTTTTTCAGCACTCAGGAACACTTTCCTCCGTTACCAGTGAATTTATTTTCATATATATTTTTTTTTTAATGTCCACTGGTATAATAAATATACTGTGATATTATCACACACAAACTGTGCCAAGGATTCTTCGTAATTTCCATCTCAACATCTAGGGCATCGCGTTCTTTCCAGAAGAAGTCAGTTAAAAATTTACACTTTTTTTTCAAAACTTCGCCTATTTTTTCACAAAGCCGTGCTGGTATTTCCTTGGCGCAGTCTCTACAGAATCATATTCTTGACGAAAGAAAAAAAAATTAGGGCGATAGGTTGAGCAGCGCCTGAGAAATCGGTTCCTAAAGTTGACCACCTTTCACAGGGATTTACATAGGTAGGTACTGCCGGGAAAATTACATAATGCCCTTAAAGTCATTTGAAGGTCAAATTATTGAAAAAATCTGGAAAAAATTGTACATAGGTTTTTGATGGAGCTTAATTTGATAATGACCATTGTTTGTCTTAACAAGGTCCTCCTCAAGGTCTGAAGGTCCAACAGCCGGAAAAGGTCACTACGATGTTAGTACGAGTATTACCGTAATACACAACCACCTTGGGGGAATCTCAGACAATCATGTACGAATTTTTTCAGATTTTTCCGATCATTCCTCCGTTTTGACCTTGAGGTGACCTTGACCATGACCTTGTATATGTAGGCATAAAAATAAGTCATATTTGAAATCAGCGACATTAAAACCATGTGTAAAATTTTTTCCAATTTTCTCTATCATTAAATGATTGAAACAATCGGGGGGGAAACTTTACATTTCTCACGAGTTGACCTCCAAATGACTGTAAACCTAACCCGGTGTAGGTCAGCCGACCTCAGATTCGGAATCAGTGACCCCAAAAACATTAAGACATAGGTTGCATAATGCTGGCATACACTTTTTTTTGTAAACCAGTATAATTTGAACTCATCCTCGTATTGGCGGTTTTCAACCTCAGGGTCTTGAGTTGAAGTGTAATGCAGATAGATCGGTGTAAAATAATTTTATCAAACCAAATTTGTGAAGAAAAGAAACTTATACTGGATTTTATTTGTATTAGGGACATCAAACAGATTTATTATTTTATTCTCAAGGTTTCTTAACTGTTTACCTCTTGAATACGTCAGTAAGGTGATACTGAGAAGTGGAATTGTACTGGGAGGAGACAATACGTTTAGATTCGTCCAATATTCTCACATCTAATGTTTAATATATTATGAGATGAAATATTGCTTGATGAAAATGTATAATTATTCAGTTGCAATAAATAAATCACCGAAAAAAAAACTCTACTCTTTGTACTTTTAAATTCAATTAGGTCAATTTTTAACACAAATATCACAATAATTTCGGACTTGGGTGAGTCCGTGTTAACTGGTGTAATATAAACCGTTACTATTAGGCTAGGCATATTAGCATTCTCATAGGGAAAGGTTTGATCCAGATTTTTGGGTCGCTGAACAACCTCTATTATATACGAGGTTGTTCATTGATGACCGTACTTACATATTTGTTCATTGATGACCAAAATATTGATATATTGAAATATTGATATATCAAATATTGATATATTGAAATATTGATATATGAAATATTGATATATTGAAATATTGATATATCGTACTTACATACTCGTATTTGTTCATTGATGACCAAAAGTGTCAAAACACGGATAGTGTCCGAACAAATCGTAGATTTTTCACATTCCGGCAATTTTGTGTCTGTACAAAAAGTCTTCTGGAGTGAAAACTGCCGTTTTAAAGTAAAACCACTATCTCCGAATTCGTCGAAATTTGTGAAAAATCGTAGAAACCACATAATATATTATCTTGTTGGATTTCCATTTTTCAAATTTTTCAGATTTCAAAATTTTTGCAGATAAGTGGTTTTTTCTTGAAATGGCAGAAAAATGAAGAACTTTTGTATTCTTTAAGTATGCACATCGTGAGTTTTGCGAAAAAACGCATAGTTTTCACAGTATAGGCGAAAAACCTAATTAATTTTCCTGATACCTACTCCATGCACGTAGTATCTAATAGGTTTTATCAGGTACTATGTTGATGTTTTATCAATCTAAATATTGTCTTTAATTTGAACACCCGCAGTTCTTATTATTACTAGTTTTTTATCATTTACTTTTCTCAGTTAAACAGAGTAGTCCTTCGAGTTAAGGAAATACTATCCTACCTATCTTTCAATCCTGTTTTTTCAATAGTACCTAATGGACATTTGCAGCAACCAAGACTGCAGGTCTATTACACATGGGAAATTAGTGTAGCAGATGGGTCGTTGCAGGAAGTCACACTTTTCGCCAATTTCTAGCCAGATGGGTCGTCGCCAGTTCGGGAATGTGTACCCAGTTGGGTGGTAGTTGGACTAGGAATAACCCATATGGGAGCCGCCTCAAATTTGGTGGTTGTCCCCATTGCCCAACATTACAACTGGCGGTTTGGAGTATTGTGGTGTGTGTTCTCGCGGAGTTTTCATCGTCAAATTAATCAATTAGCATGCATTTGATTCAACGTAGTAAACGATAATAATACATCGAGTCTTTAACAGAGTTTATCGGAGCGGACGAAAGATTACGAGTACCGGCGAGATTTTTTGTTGTGTGAGCTGTGGCGCCACCGACAGGACGTTATCGATTCTCTTTTCAATGTCGAAATTTATTTTGTTATTTTCGATTCATAGTTTTGTTAATGTACGCTTCTCCCATGCCTCAACAACCGGAAAAATTCGTTACCATTTTCCTCACGTTTCACGCCAACTTGTATGAGTTTTAGAAACATGAAGTGTCTCTACATCTCGTAGCGAATCCCCGTCCATGCTTGTTACCTTTTGTCATATCTCTCGACGTACGTAACGAGTGAATAGTAGAACACAGGCGTCTTATCTGGCAGGTATGGCTAGAACAATAGTCGTTTGATCAATCGTCGTAACATTACGAAAGAGAGGTTGTTTTTTCTTCAGACTAACCTTCAACTAATTGCGTAACTTCGATCACGAATTCTAAATTAAAGACGAGACCTGCTTTATACCCTAGTTATATTAGCTCTGAAAATGGGGATCGTAGGAACGTTTTGATCCAGTTTTGATTTTGTTCACAGTTCATGTTTTTGAGTCACTGAACTCGATCACTGTAATCAGATATTTGTAATTCTTCTTCTTTTTAATCGTCTTAAATGACTTGGCTTCGGCCATGCCAGCCATAGTCATCGGGTTTGTGATTCAAAGCAACCATCAACGGTAAGCTGCTGTCGTGTTGCTACCATGTAGGTAACTGTGGTCGATTCAAATATTCAATTGAATTCTTTATTTTTATTAAATATTTTGTTATTCATAATAAATTTGTTCATCATTCAACTTTTAGGTACCTACAGTCTTCATTTATTGTGGGGAAGCGCCGCTTCCTACGTTTCCCCTGACGCTACGCCCCTGGCATACTGTCGATACGTAGGTGTGGCGGCAATGAATCTCGTGGATCACACACAATACTTTTTACAATGAGGAGTTATCAACTGCGGGGTAACTTCGTTATTGAACTTGACTTGTTGAAACCACTAGTATATAACGAGTAGGAGAAGCACAGGTGGCCATCGACTTCGTCCTTGATGGACGTTAGGAGGAAGGAGAGTTGACACTGGTATGTCACCTTATCTTTTTGTTTTGGTGATTTAGCAAACAGGACAGACCGAAGAAAAGAATTGGAGACTTTAAAGTTGATTTGTGTGGAGTTGATATTGGGTGGAAAAAAACAAGTAGAGGTGTTAAGTCTAACTTGTAGCTGATACAGAATCGGAAGGCCGCGACTCATTCACTAGTTATCAGTATCAGCCAACAGAATGATAAGTGAAGGAAAGTAATAATATTATGGTATTCACTCTATGAAGCTGTAATTTGGCATTTAGCCTCCTTAGGACTTGCACTTCGAGCGGAATAGGCCCAGGATCAGCTGAGTGGCTCCTAAAGCTAATTTCTATGCTATTCACTCTATGAAACTGTAATTTGGCATGTAGCCTCCTTAGGACTTACACTTTAAGCAGAACAGGCCCAGAATCAACTGAGTGGCTCCTACAGCTAATTTATATGCAATTCACCCTATGAAATGTAAAATTGAGACGTTTTACACAAAACCAGTTATTTTCTCGAAAATTCACTCTTACAGCCTTGCAGCATGACAGTTTAATCTTTGAGGCTTTTATCAGGTGTGAGGAATCGCGAGTTATTTTGGAGATCATAAAACCACCGTAGTTCTGAGCTTCCTCCCTAGCAGGCTGATGTATTGGATAACCGAAACTGATAGCATTCAGCGTCTATTTCCTTACGTTAAGCAGCGTCTGTCTCATTCAAGGTTACGTTCTTTCATCGCGAAACCCATTCAAGCACGAAGATTGATGGCGGTTTTGAGGTACGTCATTCACCAACTCATCGTAATAATACCACATTATAAACGAATCTTGGCGAAATTGCATTACAATTACTGTAGGTACATACTCGTATCAAACAGTACGGTAGCGCCTTTAACAGTTTTATTGAATCCTAGTAACGTGGAATTATTGGTACGGATATAAACCTACCGTAACTCATGTGAGACGGGCGAGGAAACGAAAGTCAATAAAAATATCGCGGTGATAAACATCGTTGACGGGACGTTGCCTTGAATGGTATTTTATCGACAACGTTATGCCGTCAATTGGCTGTTATCGAATTGAGCTAATTATCGTAGTGCGACAGATCGGCGTATGTGAAGGAGAAATCATATGGAACTGGAAACCATGGATATGGTTTTCCGTGGGAGGGTGTTGGTTGGGCTCCCAAGTTTCCGCAGAGAGAAAATGGAAGTTAAACCTAAAATGATACCATTTTGATCAAAAATGTGAGAACCTTTTAGCGAATTTTCGAAGGAGGTTATTGTTCTCTGACTAAAATTTGTAAAACTCGAATTTCCGAAAATTTACATACCAAAATCCCTTCCAGACCATCCTGAATTCACTGCCAAAAGACACCAAACATCACGTACCTATCCAACATTTTGTCAAAAATGAGATTTTTACACCAGTCGATTCAAATTTTCGCGCCTCGTAGGCCAGTGATCACAGTTTTATGGTTTAAAAACGCTTGGAGGGCTAAAATTGTGATAAAACAATACCACGTATCTAACAATCCCGCCCTGTCATCTGCCTCAACCGGTTTCGCCATTCGTCCAACTCGAGTGGAGGAAATTATTGAATACTGATTATTATAATAAACTCACCTGCTTCGGAAGCAGTAGGTATTACAATACCTAACTATATAATATAATTTATATATTTATAATTTTTTTTTTTCAACTCTCTGAGGGATTGCAGAGGAATAAGAACGCTAAAAATGCAATGGGAGCAATTTTGACTTGTAAAATAATGGAGAAAACAGGAAGACAAATTTCCGCAATTTTGAAAAGATGCGCCGGATCGGGTCTTTTGTAAGTCGAGTTCACTCAAAAACTCTCTTTGATTTTAATTAAACGTCTTCCGAGTTGAATCGAGTTAATTCTTAAATGTCGAGTTGATGAACTCAAAATGTCCTCTGGTTATCTAAAAATCTAAAATTTAATGTTTAAGAGCAAGACAAATTATTTTATCGATGATTAGGTGAAGAAATGATTGGGTGAATTCACTTATAACATCTCTACCGTATTATACAAAAAGGGTTGATTTTTCGAATAAGAAATGGAGTTGTGCACCGAAATATCGATACGTCGATTTCATCTACTGAAAGATCTGACATCTGAGATCTGACAACGTCGGGTTGAAGCTACACATTGTTGTGTAATTTGTTGTACCCGCATTCCGGGACAGAGTGACTATAAACATCAACAGATGTGCTGCCTCATTGAGGTCGTTCAATGGACCACCTCGTGTCTGAGAGCGAGGAAATTGAAATCACTCGGATCGATTCCCAAAAAAATGTCGTCTCTTGCGATTTTACACGGTAGTTCAGATCGGCAAATAGATCAGATGATTCAAAACGCGTGGTTTTGTAATGACACATTCTGTTATACTTTCCGAGTGTAGGTAATAGAAAATAGGTAATTTTGGGTATTGACGTGGGTATGTCTTAATTACCACTGGGGCTTAGCCAAATTTTCCGGTCTCACTGATGTACAGAGGGAGAAATTAGCAGCGTGATTTGCCATGTCAGATTAAGAGCTTTCGAAAAAGTTCTGAACGATTTTTTTAAAATGAAAAATGTCGAAGATAAAGTAAAACGCAGCAACTAGGTGAATGAAGGAAAAGTCTTCAGAAATCAGGATTCACCTGTGTGCTTAATCAGGAGTTACAATCACCATAGAAATTACATAAATTATCATAAAAATTACTTTCCCCGCCATCATTTCGCTTTTATCCCCGCAATCATTTCGTGAAAAACTTTTTGGTGTATAATAAGAGTGTTAGGAATTTACAATATATTCCACAAATTGTGTGAGACGCCTTGATCAACGACAACATGGAGCGATAGACTAACGATGGTTTAATGAATTTGTAATCAAAACGCCTTTTTCCTCGAGTGCAACTGAAGAGGAAAACCCTTCCAGGAATTGATTGGAAGTCATCCAGTAAAGGTAAAACTGAAAGCTTAAGACAAGACCGATGTACTTATCTGCATGAAGTGTAGATAGTAGGTACTCGTAAGATTATAATAATTATAATCTTGAGATAGATGATACTTAGTAGATAGTTATCTGATTTCGGTTTCTCATGGAAACCAAAAATTAATCAGCTGTGTAGTAAGCATGGCTAATACAGTTATTTCTTGTTTATAGGTTAACGAGTAACAGCGACCGTCTGGTAATAGGTTGTGGTATTAGGTTATGTTGGTAATAGGTCACCGGCGATTAGGAAACCTTTCCAGCTCCCAACGCGGACTGGGTTTTTACTGGATTTTCAGGCTCACAACCGATATTGATTCATTGGCAACTAACTCAATAGGTACTCACTCAAATAATGTGACAGTAATGATTGCACACCTTTCGTTTTCCAGTAACCTATTACCTGACAACCTATGCCAGGGCCAACCTACTTACCAACCAGGTAGTTAGTGGTTGTCACCGAATCCCATAGTGCGGGAAACTGCAAAGGGATCTTCTGATTCAGTTCATCCCAATTCAGAATTCAGATTATTCAGAGTACCTAAAATATGTTTTTTCTTCGGTAAAGCTTCCTTTCGATACCGGGTACTGAACTTAGTTAGGCAAAAATGTTGTCTAAGGCATATTATGAAAATGATTTGATACATACTAACCACGATAATCTAGTACCTACCGTAGAGTTCAGCTGCGGACGATTTTCAAAAACCCGTTTGAACCAGGTAACAAATTCAAAGATAGCCGACGTGATAGTGAGCGATTTTCAGGTCAGTGAATTCATGAATATTTAATTCTAAGGCTTGTGGGTGCTCGCCATCACTTTCCAAGGGGCCAACGTGTATGTTTTCAAGTCTATTAAACTTGTTTGAAAACAATACGAGTATAAACAGTGTCGGAGCGATTCGTATTATTTTTGCCCTGAGTGGAAGCTCTCTACACGAGAATCCTTGTCGATAGTTCAACAGGCTGATCATACAAACAACATAGTACCCTATGCGTGGTAGGTTTATTACTGAAAGCATTCGTGATTTGTGCATGTTTCGTGGTATTTTGCGGAAAGTCTTTGATTGTGGTCTCGTTGTTCAATAAACGTCACTATAATGAAGAACTGCTCACGGTGATTCTCTGACACGTATGCACATCTCGTTCGGACAGCTCATCGTAAAACGGGAGAAGTGTATTGAAGGCAGGTCAGTTAACTCGTGCTGCCAACAAAGCGTGAATCGCCGATACACACTCAACAGAGAACACCAAGCAGATCGGGATCATTGTTCCCTCAGTACAGGTACGAGGTTCAGGAGGGTCCGGGAGCGCTCCTATTAGTTGACTAGAAACTACGAACCTCAATAATTCGTAGTTTAGGGGACTGAGGATTTAGTATGAATTAGGGGAACTCCATAAAATGGTTTTAGACGTAAAAATTATTATTTAGCTCTAGATTAGTAAAACTCTGCAAATTCTTGACACAACGGTTTATTATCTTCCTTGTGCAGATCACCCTTCTATTTATACCAGACTGTGTTGCAAATCGGCACCATACCATATTCTCACCGTACTCATACCATTTCTTTCCTATCATACCGTACTGTACTATACTAAATCATACATACAATAATATACCATACCATACTCATACCATGTCGTACCAAAATTCGTTTTGAACCCCTTCCCCTTGACCTAGGGTTATGAAAAGTTTCGAGAACCATTGTGGGGTTGGTCGAAACCCATAAAAACAATTTCGTAATTTTAACTCAACGCTAACTGGGCAAAGTGCCGCGGACGGCGTACGGCGGACGGACGGATTTTTTTTTATTCGATTTTCTGAATCTACGTGTCTTGAAACGTAAACCAACAAATTCTGAGGGGGGGTTAAAATTTTTTTTTCTTTGGGCGATTCCAATGGTTCATTATCGAAGATAATAAACCAAAATGAAGTACGAGGTGTGGGTGTGGGAGGGGGCGCAGAGACATAAAAGGTCTCGTCGTATGACGCACTAGTTGGCCTCCTGCCAGCCGTCTTACGTCATACGCTCGTGCGTCATAGGCTCTGACGCACTAGTTGGTCCCCTGCCAGCCGTCTTACGTCATACGCTCGTGCGTCATAGGCTCTGACGTACTTGTTGGCCACCTGCCAGCCGTCTTACGTCATACGCTCGTGCGTCATAGGCTCTGACGTACTTGTTGGCCTCCTGCCAGCCGTCTTACGTCATACGCTCGTGCGTCATAGGCTCTGACGTACTTGTTGGCCTCCTGCCAGCCGTCTTACGTCATACGCTCGTGCGTCATAGGCTCTGACGTAATGGCCCACCGGTCGCTTGTGTTCTGACGTGATCTGAGGGAAAGGGTGAATCAAGGGAACAAATTTTTCCCTTTCAGTTTAGGTGCCAAAGCAAAGACATGAAAATGTCAAAAAAATATGTAATTTTCTGGCAATGAGTTTTCGACTATAGTTTTCATACCTTTTTACTTAAGTACTTATTGCAATTTGAGACTGATAATGAGCTGTTTGCAAATAAAAAGTCTGATAACTACTTTATTACATCTTATTAATCTATTTTCAAGTTCCGATTCACAGTTGAATGTATTTTATGTCGTAAAATTCAAAAACGATGGAATGACGAAACCTGTCGACTACTGACTCAAGTGATACTGTCGACTTCTAACACATGTAGGTCGACTACTAGTGCAAAACCATGTCGACTACTGAAGAAAATGTTGGTCACTGGTATCGACTACTACCTAGAGCATTGGGATTTTTTACAAAACTTGTTTTTCCCTTTTCAAACCATGTTGAATAATATTTCCCGCTGCCAGGTCTTTTAGGGAAGGATCTTGGGTACACAATGAACAGGTTTGCAATGAGAAAAAAACCGAGTGAATATTGAAATGTCATCCATTTCTGACCTATATTTAAAATTTCAAGTATCTAGCTCATCATCAAAATTTAATTTGTTTAAACAAATAGGTATTATTTAAACAATTTTACAGACAAGAAACCGAGTGAATATTGCATTGTGATCCAGTTCTGACCTATTTTTAAAATTTCAAGTCAATAGCTCAGCATCAAAATTTAATTTGTATTATTACAAAAAGGCATTATTTAAACAATTTTACAGATGAGAAATCGAGTGAATATTGCAATGTGGTCTATCCCCGACTGACGGTTAAAATTTCTAGACTGTAGTTTACCTGGAAGATGAAAAAAGGCAGTTTTATTCTGGGCGGCTACCCGGGACCCACCTAACGGCCGTTTTCGACGCGAAGTTTAGTGTTTTTCCTAAACCTTTGCGCGCTCACTGTGAACGAATGGCTGGTCGCACAAAAATCCGATTGGTCTTAAAAGATTCGTAATTTTTCAGGTCATTCAAAAGTGAACTAAAAATTACACCGTTTCATGAGGATTTTTAGAGATATGACATTGTCGAAATTTCAAAGTTCGTTTTGAACCCCTTCCCCTTGACCTAGGGTTATGAAAAGTTTCGAGGATCATTGTGGGGCTGGTCCAAACCCAGAAACCAAATTTCGTAATTTTAGCTCAACGCTAACTGGGCAAAGTGCCACGGACGGCGGACGGCGTACGGGGGACGGCGTACGGCGTACGGCGTACGGGTGACGGACGGATTTTTTTTTATTCGATTTTCTGAATCTACGTATCTTGAAACGTAAACCAACAAATTTTGAGGGGGGGTTAAAAAATTTTTTTCTTTGGGCGATTCCAATGGTTCATTATCGAAGATAATAAACCAAAATCCAGTCATGCAGCATGGCTATAAGAGCGAATTTTCGAAGAAATGATTGGTTTCATGTAAACGTTTCATCTTCAAAGTGCACCAGTTTGAGAGCGGAATAAGGTATAGCAATTCTGACTTGACCATCTTATTCAGAGTGTAAAAACCTTTAAAATGAGGTGTCACTTATCAGAATTTCATTTTTTGTGTGACCCCCCCCTCACAATCCACCCTCACCTTTTGGACACTTCAATTCTAAACACGACGGTGAAGTCAGAATTGCGATATCTCATTCCGTTATCACATTAAAGCACACTAACCATGAAGATCATAATATTATCAACTTGATAATATCAAGTAACAACCACGTTTCCTCATCTTCAAGGAACGTACAACTTTTTTCGTCGAAGGGCTGCGTAACCGCTTTGTTGGTCAAAAACTAAAACTTGTGCAAAAATGTCTCCAGTTTTCCAGGATATCTATGTTATCGCACCTGGGCGAGTGATCAGTGATTTTTTTTCTCGTGATCCTGAACAGTATCCGAACATATTGCAAAAGGTCCCGTTTAGTAATTATCAATGTCCGGATTAGGCCATTATTTGGCCTATTTTTCCCGGAGTATTGGGGATTATGACTGCTTTAAGGGGCAAATTAAAAATACATATCGCTATCTTGTGCATTTGAGGCAGTTCCGCGAAGTCCTACATCGTTCGAAGGCTGGTCAACAGTAGATAATGACCGAATTACAATCTAGAAGTTTCTGTTGGCATTGAGGACTTCTACATTTCTTTTAGAACATATTTTGGGAAAAGTCAAGAAGTTTCTCAATCATGAGGAATTGGGTTAGAGTAGATAGGCAGGAGTCACGAAACCTTGAAATACTACGTTAGAGCTATCAGAACCATACACTTTCCTACCGTTCATTCTTAGACATATTAGACATATTAGTCTAATATGTCTAAGAATGAACGGTAGGAAAGTGTATGGTTCTGATAGCTCTAACGTAGTATTTCAAGGTGTGTCTAATATAATAATATAATAATATGTCTAATATAATAATATTATTAGGTTCTGTGGTCATTATCATCAATGCCATAGAGGGAGAGTAGTGATTGGTTTGATGAACGGACACAACTAATCTGTCGACAGTCGTTCTACAACTATCTGGAGATATCTGCTCCTGTGGAATGATATTTCCTTATGTGCTCAGATAACGACTGTAAACATTGAGAGATAAAAAACCTATGAGAGGTCGTGTCTCGTAACCGCCTGAACCTGAGAACAGCTCTTTGTTTGATCTCCAGGCGTACAAATCTAACGGGATTTTGTCGCCTATTGTACAGGATCTGGTCGGAGCATACGTGGTCCTGAATACCACCAGTCTGGCTTCCAGTCAAAATAAATTCTGGAAGTGACTGCTTAACGCAGGGCTTTCAACCAAAAAAGTACCGGTAGACTTTCGCAGTCTTACAATCAAGTCTACCAAATCAGTTGTGATACGATAACGTATCATGCCTTCGTATGGATTGCATGCTGTAATCAATTATCTGAAATGACCTACATTTTACACTGTGTTGATCTTCGATGGTATCATCTACTCATATCAGTGGTCTAATAATCCGACCATGATACAAAGAACAATCTCTTGATTATGGGCTAGTTACATACTACGAATCCTGCCTTGCCTGAATAGCAGGGGTGTCGCCTTGGGTGGGGGAGGGGTTTCCCCCAGAATCTTGGGACAGTTGGGAAATCAGTTATACCAGAAAAAAATATTTTTAAATGAAATAAAATTAAAATATTTGCGAAAATCCATCAAAGATTGAAATTTTTTTCTATTTGAAATGTCAAAAAGTATTTTAGTTTCATTATTTTGTAATAAAATAACTTTTCCCACATTAATTTGTACTATTTTATATCCCCAAAATTTTACACTACTGCGTTTGCTACCACAATGGTTTGTCAAGTTTATTGGATTTGAAACATTTCTTATTCAATTTTTTTTCTTTTTGGAGTAATACAATTTTACTATGAATTGGTAGAACTTTTAGACGTTTTTTGAATGGAATAATTTTGTACCTATACCTATATGTAAAACTAGCTGTTTTGTTAATACAAGTTAATAAATACTGAATTGCGTGTGAATGCAGAAGAGTATAATAATTAGTAAATTTTTGAAATAGTAGAGAAATTGATTCTTAAAATGAAAAATAGTTGGGAAAGAGCAAATTTGGGAATTTCCTTGCCACGAGTTGGGGCAGTTGATAGGTACCTACAAGAAAAATATATTTTAAAATGAAATAAAATTGAAATATATGCGAAAATCCATCAGAGATTGAAATTAGTTTTCATTTGAATTATCCAAACTAGTGATTAATACAACATTATTATTACATACCAAGAATGTTTGCCTCGTAATGTTAAGCAGTTGGGAAAATTGAGGTCCCCCCTCCACCTGGAATTTTAATAAGCACCGCCACTCCTGAGTAGTATGAATTTGTGTAAAACATACTCCCATATAAAATGATATACCTACGTACGTATAAAATGAGGCAGGTAACGTTGGTAACAGGAACCAGACAATGGAGAAAAGGGTCTCAGGTTTGTCAGGTAACCAATTCTCCCCATAGCAAATGACAATACCAATAAATAGCATTTAAACAAACAAGTAGGATTTACAAACAAATAGGGTTGTGTATCAATCGAACAAGCGGAATCTATAAAAATGTATCTGTCTATGGATACTCTTATCGTAACTGTTAATCACAGTTTTAATCGCACTAGCTTACCCAGTAAGCTGGAAAGGTGTCCCTTCATTACCCTTGATCTTGAGAAGTCTTAACAAAAATATGCTACCATTTCAATAGGTAACGCTAATGCCACATCAGTATACACATGCCATACATGTTTTTAGTGTACAATTCCAGTAATGAAATTGGTTACTCAGCGTCCTTTGAATGCTGATTTGGTAGGTTGCGTGTGTTCTATGTATGTTCTAGGTAGGTATGTATTAATGATATAATATACGGTATATGATATTATATTTTATGAGTTTCTGATCGATAGTTGTTTCGAACTCACCTCGTAATTGATATACTGCTTCCTCCATTCTGGCGTAATGTGAGCCGTTAGATGCTCGGCGAATTTCATTTTTCCTTCGATGAGGCAACTAACACTTCACTAAGAATTCTTACAACGCGGACGGGAAGCTGCCGCGTGATTGTCGTCACCGTTGAAAACTCGACGGAACCACAATGTTCATGTTTGCAACAAGTGTCATGAGCGCGCTCGAACTGACTGCAGGCTCATAAGCTCCGGTCGCTTCAAGCCCCCACTTCACGAGCGGTCGTTTCGAGTTCACTAAAGATAAAAAAAATAAAAAAAACTGCCTGGTCGTCAGGGGATGGGAGGGGACCTTGGGGGACTCCCCACCTAATTTTTTGTTATCGTCTGAATGCTCTGAGTCGAGTCGAAGACTCGAACTCGGAATGAGGACTCAACCACCTGCTGGCAAAGGTGCACATCTGCCGAGGATTGAGGGACAGAACTCGCTGTCTCGATTCCGTAGCAAGCATTGTGTTACAGAACCCGCTGGATTATAGTCCGGCAGATATTTCTGTGTGCACGGGTGAAAGTGGGCTGAGGTCGGTGAGCGCCCCCTCCCCTCTAATACATACCTGCAGGAACTAAGGGTTGCCAAGTGTAGGGAAAATCTCCCATTGAGTTATCGCAAGAAAGGGAGAAATCCCATGCAAGGGTAGTAGAAAGGTAGAAAGGGTAGTCCCATGCACACAGAAATATCTGCCTGACTATAGTCTCCAAACATCACCTTTCTTTATATCATGTGGTGGTTGTTCAAAGGTATGTACATACTACAGGTTCTCGTGTAACGTAAACCCATTCTACTCGTCAATTAGGGACATCATGAATCAAACATTCTAGATCGAACTGCCTATTCGGATCAAATCGTTCAGTAGCATCCCTTGGCATCCCCCCAAAAAATCGCAAAATCGCAAATCATTCTACAGCAGCTGGAAAAAGTTATGATGAGATGTCCTAACCACTTCACAACTACCTTACCCTCTGCGGAGAAGATTGTTTAAATATGGTAAACACAAATCTTAAAAAGTTATAACACTGAAGGAGGCTTTTCAAACAATGTTATAATTATACAAGCTAAAATTGTTCAAAAAGCTTCCTTCAGTGTTATATCTTCTTAAGATTTTTGTTTGCTCCCTTTAGACCTTGCGACTTGAAACTATCAGGAATTTCCATTATCTACACCAAGAAGATCCACTCCAAATTTCAAGTTGATAGGCTGTGGACCCATCAAAGTAGCCAAAAATAGCCTACATTTCAGTTTTTGTTCTTAAAATCATCTTGGGTTGAGATAATGGACAAAATCTTTTAAATGGCTCAGTCGACTGGTCCTGTTACCCAAGCTGTATACTCGTCAATATGGCCAAAATTAGCCTGAAATTTATGCCTAATATAAATCTTGTGAAGTGCACTGTCTCAAGCTGAAATGAAGCTCTGTGTGAAATTTCTAGTCAGTCGGTGAAGGTGGAGAGGCTGTCGCCTTGCCTAACAGAACAAGAAGGAGAAGAAGAGCGTTAAGGGCGAAAACTGTTTAGGCACTGTTTTTCAGTTGTATAACTCTGCTCCCTTTAGACCTACCGACTTTAAACTTTCAGGACTTTCTATTATCCACACCAAATAGATCCACCAAATTTCAAGTTGATTGGCTGTGGGCCCGTTTAAGTAGCCAAAACGGTTTTTGTTCCTAAAATTTTCGCGGGTTGAGATAATGGGTTAAATCTTGTATAAGGCACTGTCTGAAGTTGAAGCGAAGCTCTGTACAAAACTTCAAGTCAATCGGTGAAGGCCGAGAGGCTGTAGCCTTGCCTAACTGAACAAAACAGGGTTTTTGAAGTGATATAACTACCACCCTACTGAAATTCGTCAGTTTGGAAAAAAACAGGAGTTATCGAGCTGTATGATGTAAACGAAATAACGATATTACTGTTGATAAATGTGTGAAAGGAAGTAGGTGAATAGTTGACACGTAATAGAAGAAGCACCACGATTTCCTCCGTAGTAGAAGTGTGTATTCAAAACCAGGATGATTCAGTGAAAGACAATACCTGTTAGCAACACCCACCCCAAAGGTGCCTTATAGTCGACTACGTGTTATTCAGCCAACTCTGGTTGGTTCTTGCAGTCAGCAGAGACCATCCCAAAAATCCTTCTTGGGCGATTGGGCCTGTTGACACGGTGTATTGTCGTCCTTAGAGGGGTAATCGCACTCACAGGAGGCCCTTTTAGGCGGCCAGTTTGGATCCAGGTCGAGACAACAGGTTTTTTTGATTACCCTCTTCTTTTTCACTCTGTCATGAGTAAAAAAATAAAGGGTCACTGCAGATTAATGTAATACTGTAATAGGTATCGGCAACCTAATTTGAGTGATGACAGTGGATTTTTAATACCCCCACCAGTAAATCCTGATCAACTCAGGCCACCAACTTGATTCAGTCAAGATGGGTTCCTGACGTTCTTCCAAACCCTGGGCACTTCACAAACGTTTGACGAAGAGTTGAATTAGCTAAAAGATGAGAAGTAAGGCATTCGCATAGCGACGCTGGCAAAATGATGGTAATTGTTATGTAAAGGTCGTAACTCATAGATAATCATCACATACTCACAAAACAATAACCTCACAAAACTAGGCAACATGGACCAATTCAAATAGGTCCAGCCAATTAAGCCCACACCATCCAACCTGGTCCATCAGTTCTTTCAACTCGGTCCGATGACACACAACGGTTCGATAGTGTATGGTGGCGAACAAACCGAACCGCACTGGGTTGCACGAACCTCAGGTTTCCCAACCAGGCCGTAAATACGGGACCAAGTTGGACAGTGTGTGGACGCGTCAAACTGGTTTGGATAGTGTATGGAGATTCAGCTGACCGAACATTTGCCCCAACTTCGACCAAACCTTGGGTTAGATAGTTTACTTATACGTGCGTATACACTTTCAGGTTGATAAATAAGATCTCACGTCTTTTGTCTTCTTGGACAGCAATTGACGTTCCTTGCAGGGGTGTCGGTGCAACACTTCTCTGCTTTTTTGAATTCACAGGGTTCCTCGCTACAAATTGAAACTCACATTACAGAAGTTTACCAACAACAGCTGAGAATTCCACAATCATTGCAACTACTAACATGGTCAGTTAAACTTGACTTATTCTAATCTAGTGGGAGGACCATCTGATGGGAGTAAACGTTGTTTGGCTGTAAGTGTAGTACAAAAGCCTCCTCCAGGTTTATTTGGGAAAATGCAACCAGCTCTTAAATTACGGTCAAATGGAGGCTTCAGCTAAATGTAAACTATCAACAATACCTGCAGATTTCTCCTTCGATTTTGCAGGGGTCTGGAGGGCTGGGGCGGTCAGGGCAGTCGCTCCCGCACACGTCCTGCTTTTCTTTGTTGCAGGGGTCTGGGCACTTCGGGCTGCGAGAACAGCAAGGATCATCCATAGCTCCTGGCAACTCGCACCTCGTCAACCTGGATCGACAAGTGGACGAACAACAGCGTTAATTAGAGTCAATTCCAAACGAATCGCAAAAGTATGTAATTCGAGTCCAACGTGGTGTGGGCCATTCATGTGTATACCTACATGTATACCTACCTACATGTAGTACGCATAAAAACATTTTGTAGTCTGTTGCAATAGCACCAACTCTCATAAGTTATGCTGAACCAAGAAGAGCTGGTGGACGGTAATGACTTGAATGAAACCAGTTATTCCGTTCACAACATACATTACGTCGAGTTGGTGCTACTACAAACCTCATCCACCATTTAAATTTGTTGGGTCGAGATATCCGCTCAGTCAGCAAATCCCATCGTCGAATTTCTTCTTATTCTTGCAAGGCTCGCACGGCATCGTCTGGGTCCTTTTGCATTGATGAAATCAAAGTAATTTTTACACCGGTAAAACAAATTCAAAATGTTTAAATGATTTAATTTGGCATTAATGCCAGAATCTGAGAGTTGGGCTAAGTAAAGGTACGTTTACACTAAAGTTGACAACAAAGATGCGATTTTATAAGAAAACTAAAAGTTGCTCTTCTGAAATTTAGATTAAATTATTCTACACCCTTGTCTAGTGTTTCCCTCTATCGTTTGGGTTGTGAATCACATTCGAATTAGATGCGGTAAATATTAGTTTGGATATATCCATTCTCCATAATATTATAGTCTTATGCCCATATGGATATATATATATATAAACCCTCAGTAATGGAAGGATAAGAGCCAATTTAATGAAAAAGAGATTTTTTAATAAGTATAACGGGACCGTTATAAGCCATTTCGGTGGTAAACCGATTTAAAAAATAGTTTGAAATAAAACTCCTCATATGATGAACATACCTACATTTAATTTATGTTATATTACATTTATATTGATCAATTAAATCAACATGTTGAATAACCAACTTCAGTGTTCCTCAATCCTCACCCGAATGAACAAAGTGGACGTGTCAGATGAAAATTTACTAGTGGCTTATTTTATTGATTTGACAAAGTAAACAGAGAAATTCTTACTGGAAATTCTTATCCGAATTTAGAATTAAATTTTCTGGGGATTTTTCATTATCTTCTATTTAATTTAAATATATTAATTTATTATCTTCTATTTAATTTAAGTAATTTAAATTAATTCAATTTATTATCTTCTATTTAATTTACTGATCATACCTTAATTTAATGAATACCTTTATCTTCCATTAATTATTAATTCAATTAAATCAACAGTGAAGTGAACAGTGGCCTTCACCCTGTTTCGGCCGCCTCTCAACCCTCCCCCTCATCGTACGCGTCCCATTTGTCCCCCCCTCCCCCCAATGGCCACCACATTATCCCCCTCCCACATCGGCCGCCCACTCATTTCCCCCAGGCCGCCCCCTCATTATCACCCATATCGGTCGCTTCTTCCCCCCCAAACCCATATGTTGTCCCCTGTTAGGAGTTCTCTACGCCCCTAGCAGCACTTCTACGCCTCTACACCCCCAGCGGCGTTCTCTACTCCCGTAGCGGCACTTCTACGCCTCTCCGCGCCTAGCGGCACTTCGACGCCTTCTACACCGCAGAGATAGTGTTAAGTGTCACGCGACAGTGTTAAGTATCACGTCGCTCACACGTGGGGACCGCAGTAGCCCTCCAAACGTCAACAAATCGAACAAATCCAGTCATGCAGCATGGCTATAAGAGCGAATTTTCAAAGAAATAATTGGTTTTATGTAAAATTTCTCTATTAAAGAACATGATGTCCATGAAGAACATCTCACTTGACAGACCGTTTCATTTTTGGAATTTATGGGTGAACTATAAATAGAATTTATAGAACGTGTATATAAATTTATAGAACGTGTATCGTAGTATTCATTAAATATTGGTATTTCATACCTACAGATAAGTTTTGGTATGATTGTCGGGGCTGTTTCTGTAGTTTACCGTCTTCTAACTAGTTTACATTAAATGTGAGAGATTAAAGAGATTTTCCGTATTTATGTTTTCCTCTTGGAAGATTTTATAAAATCTGTTTTATCTGTATTTTATAAGTAGAACAACCAAGAGTTGCGTTTTGTTTTATGATCCAGAGGGTATCATTCGGATCCTTCGTGAATAGGAGAGGGAAGAAGATGAGAAGAAACAAATAGCCTTCGAAATAAAAGATCCTGACTACGAGCCTCGAGAAATTGGAGAAGAGTATTGAAGATCCCTGCTTTTTATTGTAATGATCAAAAAACTTCCTTTTATGTATTGAAAGTTCTTATCTAAGTGATTTATGATGTTCTGAGTTATTATTCCTTAATTGGTTACTAGTAACTATTCTAGTGTTTAATAGTATAATTATTATCGTATTAAATACTAGAATTAGTTACTGTAACAAACACTAGAATTACTATGCATTAACAAATACTAATAACAAATTTTGTTACATCAACAGTAACTGACCCACTTACAGTTACTGTCAGTGGGTCAGTTACTGTCGTGCTAGTGGATTGAAAACCCCAATCACAAATAATAATTTAGGAATCTGCGGCAGTTTACCGCACCGCGAGCGCAAGTGTGACTCAGGACCGCAGGCAGATGAAGGTTATGAGTGAACCTGAGTGCAAGATTATTGAATTCATACCAATATTTACATAAGTACAAGAAAATCTATTAAATTCCTCTTTTACCTTCTTGGTGGAGGCGGCGGAGGATCGCACGAGACGCACTTTTTCTCACAATGATCCACGGGAGGGCAACAATTGCTCTGAACAAACACGTCAATTGAACGATTAACTTACTGTCGGCTTGGTTTTCTATTACCAACCTTTCTCAGTCACCTTTTCAAATCAGAGCCCTCCAAGCATAACACGGCGTTAACAAAATGATTTTGATTTTTTGAACACAAGTAATGGTCATTTCCATTCAAACGGTGGAAGCATTATGGTGGCTTATCCCTACTTTATTTATACGATTACTGTTTTTACTGTGGTGGGGTGGGAAAATTCAATAGGTAATGAACGATGTGTGATTTTTAATAAACGCGAAGCAAACCGGAGATTCCACCCAGGAACGTCTCTATGGTTGTCAACGAAGTAATAAAAAAAACCCAGTCATGCAGGATGGCTGTAAGATCGAATTGTCGAAAAAATACCTGGTTATATTTAAAATGTCTCTATTGTTGCGGTTTTACAAATTTTATCACAATTTATACATTTTTCAACGCTGAACACGACGGTGACTCCGGAATTACGGTACCTCATTCCGTTGCCAAATTGGACCAGATGAACCGTGAAGAACATCTGAACCACGTTTCTTCACCTTCAAAGTGCTCCAGTTTGAGAACGGTATGTGATATCGCAATTCTGACTTCAACATCGTGTTTAGCATTTAAAAACCCTTTAAAATGACGTGTCACTTGTCAGACTGTCTCATCTGTTGAATTTATAGGTTTGTAATTTTCCCCCCTTAAAACTCCCCAAAGCCCCTCCTAAGAGTGGCCTGATTCTGCTGATTTACGAACTTAGCCTTTCGATTGCCAAGACATATTTGACAAGTCAAAAATCCTAAGTGTTGGGAAAACGCATTTGAAGTTTTGGGTCCCAAATATTGCTGAAAATGTCGTTGGCAATCGAAAGTCTAATTTCGTAGATGGGCAGAATCGGGCCTCTCAAAGGGGGGGGGGGGAATTACCCATAAATTCCCAAAATGAAACATTCTGACAAGTGACCCCTCGTTTTAAAGGGGTTTCTTTTTAAAAGCTGAACACGATGGTGATTATATTCTTGTAGGGCTCGTCAAGGTCTGTCTGCCTATGGGTATAACTCGAAAATCGTGCGATATGAATTTTAGTAAATAAATGTTTTGGAAATTCGAGTTTTAAAAATTTTGAACCAAGAATCATAGCTTCCTTTTCTTCGAAAATTCGCCGAGTACAGATAGTGCTTAGACCCCGGAAATTTGCTATTGTATCAATCAGACGGTTGAGATTATTCAATAATTTTGAGATTCTTCTTGGCAGGTACCTTCCTACTGAACTATACATCGTACCCACGTGCCTCGTAGTACGTGGACAATATGAAAATCAAATTTTCGTTACAATGTTAACCCATTTGCTGGAAACAGCAACAATCTTGTTGTGTCATTTTCAATATTCTCAATTTTCATTAAATCAGAGATGCGTTACTCCACATCAGTTATGTGGGCTCACTTCATCTGAAAGCACTGACCTCGTAGGTGCCGATTCTTATCTAGATCTAAGGCCTCGTCTTGCTATGAGAGATCCTTAAATTCATCTTGATTTGCTTAGATTCTGTTAGCTATTGCAATCTCATCGTGGCATAATTCCTCTGCTAAAATTGCAAGAATCTACTTGATTTTGTTGGAACGC
Organism: Stenodema calcarata; assembly: GCA_963920205.1. Classification (NCBI taxonomy): domain Eukaryota; kingdom Metazoa; phylum Arthropoda; class Insecta; order Hemiptera; family Miridae; genus Stenodema; species Stenodema calcarata. Next base: position 20,333,359 of record OY986061.1, on the reverse strand, counting down.
GAGGCAATTGATGGTTTATCGAATCCTTTGTATTCTTGGACATGTCAGGCCTGTGATCGGTTTGGCTTATTCACAACTTCTTGGGCCTCTCTCGTTCATTAGGCTTCTTGCATTTGTCGTCGCAGACGACAGGGCTCTGATTCTTATCCGCTTTCCAAGGATCGTGCTCACATTGATCCTCCGGCCTGGGACACTTGGGGTTGAACGTGGGAGGTTTCCAGGTAGTGAAGCATTTAATATTTTCCCTTTTGCAAGGTTTTCTTTTCGGAGGAGCTTTCATCTTTTGGCAAACGCCTTTGCAAGGGTTTTCGAGGTCGGCACAACGGTCCTTTTTGCATTTGATTTTTTTACAAGGATCCTCGTCTTTCTTATTCCTGGTTGGGACTCCAGTGGTGAGCCTGCGTGCTACCTGCAACCCCATAATAACGGATAACTCCTCGTTTGTCGGGTGGCTGAGGTTTGGAGCAGTTCATTCAACTTGAGAGGGTAAATTCCTAACAAATCCATAACAGTGTCAATTGGTAAGTGAATCTAAAAGATATAGAGAAATGGTTGTAACATGAAACCGAGGATCTTGGATTGCCTGATCGAATGTGATTGTAGGAACTCTGCAAATGGGTTTCTCCCCTAATTTTGACTTGGTAGAGCTCTTCCTATGGCAGTATTTCCTTGCCTGATTGAATCATGACATGAGTGGTTGTAGGAACTCTGCAAATGGGTTTCTCCCCTAATTTTGACTTGGTAGGCCTCTTCCAATGGCAGTATTTCCTTGCCCTGTTGATGGGGTCTCAATTTGCCTACTTTTGCACCTGCTTGCAACAAATTAACCTAAATTTATGTCGCCTTCTAATACACCATTGACTGTGTTATGTTGGTTGCATTGTATTAATGTATACCTATGGAGAAAAACGTGATTCAGAGAGTCAGTCTGTCTCCAGTTTGATATTACGAGTAGGTAGTAATAATTTTCCATTCCACTAACGTGTTGTTCATTCAGTGCCCTCACAGTTCAGACTCACCCAAGGAGAACAGTCCAATATATATATATATATATCCAGAGGAAATGAAAATGTCTTAACACTCCCCATAATGCTTCCACGGTTGTATGGACATGATATCCATTTGGATTTGTTTTATTTTTTCTTGTTTTGACCCCAAAATATGAAATTTTGAATAACAAAGATCCCGAGTCTGTGGTTTTTATGATGCTATACGACAAAAAGCTTGCAACCCTGTTTGGGTTAGAAGCTCCCTTTTTGTGTGAAATCTGATCATTGCCTTGTACTGAAACGGATTGACCGTGGGGCATATGGGGCAGCAGGGCTTTCGTTTAGGGCAGGGGGGTGGCACGTAGGGACAGTGCCAACAAGGATCTTCCTGCGGGCAGGCGTGGCAGGGCGGCAAGCACAGTCGCTTCTTGCACGGCGCAGGTTTTCCGCGGCAGTCAGATTGGACGGCGCAGGTTTTCTTGCACGCTTTGACCGGCTCTCCGCAACCGTCGTTTTTCGCAGTTTGCAAAAACCGGCCCGTCCCGACACTCCGAGACACTACCTGCAACTCACGACGTGTTTCCAGTCAAATTTCGAACAGCAAGTAACGAGTAGTAAGAAGGTTTGTCACCGAATACAATGTAATTTACTCCATGTATTGTGAGTTGTAGGTACTGCCTTGAAGTCTCTAAGAAAGCAGATATGAAGATTTAATCTTCGTGAGAGGGAGGGGAGCATGTTACCCACCATGTAACTTAACCAAGGTAATCGTAAAATTACTATGTTCAAATCTTTGTTGAACAGGAAGACAGTCGCATACTACCATAAAGGTGTACCAGTGATAATTATCCGCAGGATGATGAAACCCAGTGAAAATTATCGAAGATAATAAACCAAAATGTATCAATGTTGGCTTGGTCAGGGTTGAGAAGCCCAATCGTTTTGGTTACTGACGGTGGTTTAATCAAACCGGTCTAACAGTGTACTCGTAATTCAGTTGAAGTAGACGACCTTTTCAAATACTGTTGTTTTCCACGATTTCGTCGCGAGTGATTTAGTTCGATAAATACTCTCTTAATCTCGACTCAAGTTTCAATGTTAATTTCATGCTAGGGTATTTGAAAAGGTGACAAAGTATCAATGATGCTGTACACTAACAACTTTATACAGAAAAGAAGCTCGACAGGTCTGCTCTAGTACCAGTAGAAGTCTTTAAACCCTCCAGTTGTTACTTAATATGATATACTCGTAAACCTCACATCCTAGCAAGCCCAAGTCCACTTGTATTGAAGTGCAACTACAAAAATCTTCAGCTGATATTCACTTGTAAAATTCACCTACTTCCGGTGGCTAAGGGGCTTCAACTTTATGACACGTATGTTGACAAGGGATTTTATTTTAACTCGTAGTCCCAATTGGAAGTAGGTCGTTATACCGTCGCAGTACCAATCTTCCAGGTCTATTGACTTCAGGAGTGATTACGGGAAAGGTGTCCTACGACCTTAACTTGATGTAATTAATAAATGTGGTCAATCTTTGCTTACTCCTGATCTGATGGAACTTCGGGATAGCGGCCACAGCATCCTCCCAACGATCTACAAATCGAACATTTACTCAGTGTTATGGTCGTTTTCTACTATGGTGATGACGTTATATATCTAACAGACAATTATTTTTCACAAAAAATGATTTTTGTTTCTTTTAGTCTAAGTATCCTCTTCAAAATAGGTAGGTTCTTTTCAGGGTTTTCAAACACTAAATATGGCGCAGTAAGCGCCACTAAGACGAATCCGCTTTTTGGGGGAATTTCCTTCAATGACACGATCTAGACGTCAGTCCTCAATCACTATCCAAATTTGAGCGGATAAGTTGTGTTACTTAACATAATGGTACTTCCGCAGCCCCAAGTTGACTTCTTCACTCATTTTGAAGCTTGATCATCAATCAGGGGCGGATCCAGACTTTGAAGAGGTCCATAACCTAACCTAATTTCTATCCAGCTCCAACTTGTGAATCGCCAAATCAATCAGTCAGTTTATTCTAAATATTACCTGGTAGGCTATATGTGGGGAGAGAGTGGTCACCACTCAGTGGTGTTTGTGTCAGTTGTAGGTATGTTGCTTGGATTGTGTCTTGGATGTTTGTTTTTATGTGAATATTGCTTCTGGGTTGTTGTCCCTCAGCTGTCTCCTCTTCAGCCTGTGCCCATTTTTTTTCTAGCGATTTTGCGTTTTGCATTTTTTGCACGCCTAAGACATGGTCCTATGTTCGAATTGACTGAATTGACCTATTCATTTCTACCTGGATGGACCTATCCTCGAAATCGGGGAGGCTTCAGTATCTTGAAATACGAGGATATATCCTGCTGAAAATTTGAGGCGATTGTGGAACAAGACCGATTTTAGGCTCACGGGGGGGGGGGGGGGGGTGAGAAAGCATAATACACCCTCCTCCACCTTGTATCCGCCCCTGTCAATAGTACTGCCGTCTTTAGGAAGAAAGTCCTATAGATAGATCTCCATTTTGATAGTTTTGAGAAAAACGAGGTTTTGTGAATTGCTGAGTATTTTCTATACAGTTGAAGTTAGAACGTTGATTTACAAGCACTTCTGATGGAGATATGGCTTTCTAACTTAGTCCAATCGATAGATCTCGTCAAAATCTATAGGAACATGTCCTAACCTTGAAAAGTTAAAAAATGGAGTTAGGACTTTCTTTCATAGGACGGCTGAATAGGCATGAACCTGTTCAACTACCTAGTTAATTATCCTTTCGAAGCCACGGTCAGATGTTTCTACACGAATTAGATATCTACCCAGATTACAAAACTCTGCAAATTCTTGACACAACGGTTCATTATCTTCTTTGTACAGATCACCCTTCTGTCTAGATCACTAGGTCTAAATGTCTAGATCCTAAATGTTAGATTAATTATTGTTATCAATTATCACTAATTATTAACAATTTTATCAAGTACCTAGTGAAAATTATTATAATTTATTGTTAGGTATTAATAATTCGTATTTATTATTAATTATGATTAATTAATACGATATAATTCTGGGGTTTTTAATACTACGTCGGTAATAATTTTTCTATAAAAGAAGTACCTACCAACAAACATTCGAAATTACCTTCATTTCCGTAGCACGAAACGCACCTCAGAACAACAAACTCGACATCACTTAAGCCATATGATGTTCCAAAGAGCTTGTTAGTATGAAAATGGACCTGTATTTCAACAGTTTGGGTCACGATCGTGTTGTGAGGCACAATCTTTGAGCCGTCATTGTGAACGAACGGCTGGTCGTACAAAGCTGCGGATGGTCTTAAAAAATTCTACGGAACAAACTCTATCTAAATATGAAATAAAAAACATACCGTTCTATATGAATTTTTCGAGTTTTGGAATTTTCAAAATTCGTTTTGAACCCCTTCCCCTTGACCTAGGGTTATGAAAAGTTTCGAGGACCATTGTGGGGTTGGTCGAAACCCATAAAAAAAATTCGTAATTTTAACTCAACGCTAACTGGGCAAAGTGGCGCGGACGGCGGACGGACGGATTTTTTTTTATTCGATTTTCTGAATCTACGTATCTTGAAACGTAAACCAACAAATTTTGAGGGGGGGTTAAAAAAATTTTTTCTTTGGGCGATTCCAATGGTTCATTATCGAAGATAATAAACCAAAATTAAATAATATTAAATTTTTTAATATTATGATCCAAAGTAGTAGGTAGAGGCGTAGATATACATAGTCTACTCCCGTACCGTTAACTAACGTTGTTCGCCCCTAATATTTCTCTCTACATAAAATGAGGTTTCTAAGAGAAGCAAAAGAACTCACGAAGAACCACGCTATTAGGAAATCTAGATCCGTACCTAAGATCGGCAAGATCTGATCACTCAACGCTTATTTGGCATTGGTTCCTTACTTTCGTCGGCGTTGCAATAGACCCCGGAGCCCACATTCTACACGGAGGATTTGCAGAAGTCTTTTCAAGAAATGAAACTTCCAACTCTTGAGTTCATGTACCTACTTGTCTTCGTGTAACGTGTAAAAGTGACATCTAAAACGACCTACTTGGTTTTTTTCTATAAGGTCATGTGTTAGAAAAATCATGTTGAGAAAACCGTGTGTTAAAAATGAACTGTAGCGGCTTCGAATGAGAAATTGAATACCTTGTGTTCTGATTCCTATGTTTTTTGGGCTTGTTGAATGATATCGATTTAACAAGACTCGACGGTCGAAATGGACCATGAATACCCCTAGTCTTCCATGCCTTTTATTTAATTTTGCTTTGGAAGGTGCAGTAAGAGAATCCGGCATCCAAGTCGACGGTATTATATTTAATAGGTCTGCCCAGCTGCTTGGTTATGCAGACAACAGGTACTTGCAGTCTAACTACCATGAAATAAGAACAAAATCTTAGTGTCATACATAGCTTTTATTCATCCAATTGAAAATACACATACACCTCTAATATTCCTTAGAAGGTAGAAAAAATTAGAGCTTCGCCTTTCAATATAACGCTTACAGTTTACAACTTTTTTTTTACCAACTAAACGATGGAAGGCACTTCGCGAACATTTCTTCTTTCTGTTTCATTATTTCCCCTGATTTTTTTCTCAATTTAAAATCTCCTTTTTAGACATTTCTGAGCGGACCAATTCGTAAGTGGATTTGCGAGAAAATAGAAAAGGAAAAATATTGAAACTATGAGGTGGAAACACGTACAGCTGTTGTCGACTTCTATTTTCAAGGTACCTAATAATATATAGAACAATAATGCATATTGGAAATGAATAAGCCAATAAAAGGAAACATATGCATGAACATAGAAACAACAACTTTTTATCACAGAAACGATAATAGATTTATCGCTAAATTTGTTAGTATCAGTCGAGGAAAGAACGGTTTGATATATATTCCGGCAGGTAGTATTGATTGAATGAGAAAAAAAGTGAAATTTGTATTGAAAACAAAAAGTGACAATTAAACATTGGCATTTCACAATTGATATACACATAAACATGTATATTTTTGTTTATGACGAAAAACCGTTCCGTTCTCCTGATACAACTTTCCTTGACGTATCCAAACTCAGGTTGTGCCGTAGTGGTGACAATACTGACAAGTAGTTAATCGAAGGGGGTTTGCAGTTCTGCTCATGTATCGTTACCACGATTTTTATAATCAATATACAGGATGTAACGCGAGTGGATTTCAATTCCTCTTCTTCGTCGTGTTCTACATTCAATTTCCGACCAAAACGGTTTTTCGAACGCTTGGTAATCTTATTAATTCTTATAGCAAAAATGCGCCAAAAGGTTAGCTTTCTAAGAGACTCGTCAAAAAACTTTGTGCTTTGAATTAAGAGAGAAAACGAGGTTTGAATGCGAAAAAACGTGTTTTGTAAGGCTAAATTTGGGTTTTTCATGAAAAATGTAACCTTTGTGAACTAGTGAGTCGTGTCGTAAAGGAACGGATGGGCGCCAAGTTTGAAAACCGGTTTGAAACATACACTTTTTAAACTTCATTTTCACTCCTCAGTTCCACCTAGGAAAATTTGTTAGGCTTAATGCCAGAGACAGGAAATTTACCACTCGTTTTATCTTTAAATTCCCTAGGCGGGAACATGTCACGCTGTATTTCCAAAAACTTGGTTGGCTAAAGATTAGTGAGTGGAGAAGGTATCACCATGGTGTGCTTGTTTTTAAAATTTTGAAATATATTAAACCTTCTTATTTGTACAATGATATTTGTTCGTGGGTAAAACTCATAATATTGATACTCGTAATAGTCATAGGCTCCTGCAATGTCCTTTAATAATATTGAACTGTTCGATACAGAATTGGCTATAAGTACACTTAAGAAAAGATTAAAGGAAAAGTTATTAAAAACGTATGAAGATTAACTTGGGCAATATTGATGAAGAGTGATTTTTCTGTTGTAAGTTGAAGTAAACATGAATTTAATATTAAGATTGAGTAGACACTTTGATGAATTTTGAGTGAAGTGAACTCTGAGCGCAAAATTATGAAGTCTAATTTCTATTTTTTCATTGTATTTGTGTGATCACGTTTCCTGCCAGAGTGGTATAGAGGACCTTATGGCCCTAATTTCTGTGCTGGTCAATAAACAGTCAAACTCTTTCAAACGGTATCGTCAAATTTAAAGTTCAGTGCAAATTAAGGTAGTTAGGGCAATTTTAGTGAAGTAAGGTCGAAAACAGGACAAAAATCGAATTTTGAGTGGATTTAAAAAACCTTTTGGACGTAAATTAAAAGTAGAACACATAGGAGAGGTGTCGGATTTCAGTCGCGTTACACCCTGTATATCGACTATTAAAAAAAAATTCGTTAGTGCACCTAACGAATTTCTTTTTTTTCAAAAGTGACGTATGTCGGCTATGGTATGGTATGGTGTGCCAAACTCAGGGTACCTAAAAGGGCACTAAAACGAAAATTACGGTAACGATATCATCACAACGTCAAATTCCTTACAGGCTTCCATCCAGTTCAATTGATTTTACTTTCCACCTTTTTGATCGTCAAACTGATTGGTTAAAAACCCGCATACAATTTTTAATAAGAACTCGATGATAGCACTATTTAAATACTCAAATACACAACCTGAGCTACCTACCTCACGAAATAAAAAGCATAATAATATAAGAAGTAATATAAATTAAAACCGGTGACTATTACAATGTATAAACCAAGCGATTGTTCTGTCGATTAAATAAACTCACAGACATAATTTCCAAGCGGGGATTGATTATCATTGACCAGCAGTTCACAAAAGCTCTTAACGTAACGTAATGTAAAACATAGATATAACATGTGAAAATAAAACAAGTAACTGTTCTCAATAGATCTTTCTTTCAAAGGACACAACACCGATGTTTACGTAAGAAAAAAGTTCAATCCTAAACACAGCAATACAAAAATATGATTTCGCACAATGGTCAGAAGATAGAAGGGGGTTATAATTGAAACGTTGGAATAGATACAATTTTTAGATAAGTATGAGAGAGGCAAATTGTTAATTAAGGACAAGAGGCCCACGTTTGAAAGGTTCAAGTCAAAATAAGGACATGAAAACGTACATTCACGACTAAGTAGAATCTTGTTCAACACAATTCAGTTCATGTGAAAGAAACGTACTGTTACACGCTGTGTATCGTCAATAGTGAAGCCATATGCGACTAGGACTTAAAGTATTATAGATTGTGATCATATAAACACTCAATCGACAGGATTCGAGTACTTAAGCATTTAGCCAACTAATTCAACCAGGAGTCAGAGTACGTACGGGTTTCAATGATTAGGCTTTGAAGGGGATGTCCAGTATGCGAGCTGTTTGTGCCTGCACAGTCGCCAATGGTGAACCTCATGTCGATCTTATACACGATGGTGTCAACGCGATATTAAATATTAAGATATTTTAACGCAATATTAAGACATTTTCTTAATTTTCCAACATTTATTTACTTCAGTAACGAGTTCCCACACTACCTGACAAATTCAAAGTGGATGTGAGATTGAGCCAGCACTCGTATAGCATCTACAAGGGAAATTGGATCCCCAGTGGTGACTGATTTGGCACATATAAATTGGACAGTTCAACAACGTTGAAAACAAAGGCCCTTCCATGTGATCTACATCAGAGGACCAAAGTTTCACAGAGATGACAAATTTGTGCAGGTATTACGAGAAAAAAATTCAAAATACGAACCCAATCAGCTGTATATTGGTAGGTTATTTACCACAAGATATGTAGAGGGTAAAAATTAGCACCCACAACCCATTCGAAGGTGTAACTCAAATTTCTCGAATTTGCCTCAAATGTTACTCTGAATAAAATCATGTTTCCAAGCAGCAATCGCATGCAAAAATGGCGCACAACATGCAATAATTAAAACATCTTCATGACATAAATTTCAATATCGGCATACAATTTCAATTGTCAACATTTGTAATAAATAAAAATCCATTCTCACAATCACGTTTTTTTTTCACTCTTAAATACAAAAATATTTTATTGAGCTCAACTCGTCTCTTATCAATCAAATCAAAATTAAATGAAGGGGAAACAAAAAAATCAAATTTTGTTAATTTTCAATTTTAGAGCCAATTAGAGAGAAAGTGTCAAATACTGAAAATGAAACTGACATAAGGCCGTGCGTTAAAAACGTAACAAGTAAATATGTTACTTCAAAAGATATTTCGCTGAATGCAGTGAATATCGGAGATCAAGTAGCTATTTTTCATCAAAAATATCCAGTACCTATTTTATAGCAGTGAAGCTACGAGAAATGTCATTAAATGTTTCATGTGTAATGCAGGGAAACGTGTGATGGGTGATCCAGAGCTCTGCTGAAAGGGTTATGTAGACAGGATTAAGACGAGGCGCAAGATCGTGTTCATCAAATACTGTGTTGGAGGTATTTGATGATTAAGAGTATCGATATACTGATGTTACATTATTTCATTACAATGCCTTCATTCGGAGAGTAATCTAACATTCTAATGTTCCCAAAAATCTGGCTCACCCTCAACCTTTCCTTTAAAACTAGACAACAAAATAAATTTGTTTTTTTTTTCTTTTTTTAAATATCGAAATCGTTTATTGAATTCGATATACTTTTCTCTACAACACCTCTTCAGCTCATTCAAACCGTTCATTAAAAACATATTACTACAAAAACGTTTTATATACACAAAAGAACATTTATTTAGCGAATTAAAAACAGGAACAGAGTCGACCGTTTGAAAAAAAAAAAGTTTAATTTTTCTTTTCCACCATTTTTTTCCTCCAAGGATTTTTAAATTTGGTTTCTTGAGCCAGTTCTAACCCGCCGATATTTATTTTTCATTTTACCGTCCCAGTGGTTTTCCGCCGAAGTTGAACGTTGCGGGGACCGTTTGATTGACGAAATTGTAACCTGTAACAAGAGAAAATCGTCATTGAAGTTTGGTTTCGTCGGTGGCTTTGATAACAAGTGGTGGATGAATTAAAGTTGAAGAAGTATTAGCAACGATACAATGTGCCAAATAATGCAAATGAAGAATTTCTACGAATATCGCATACCCTTAAGACGTGTCTGTTTCCTACAGTCAACACTGTTCAGAAAATGAACTGAACATGTGGTTAGCTCGTGGACGAAGAGTTTTTAAATGTTTTTCAAAGTTTGACAAAACTTTGAAAAACATTCAAGGTCACAATCAAGAAAATTTCCAACTCTTTCCAAATCCACAATAAAAATTGGGGATTCCCATTGACCAAAAAAAGTAACCTTAGAGGTTAAGGTCATATTTGAATGTAAACTTTTCTGCCCTTTCCAAATCTGCAATAACAATTAGGGTTTCGCATTTGGAAAAACAAATTTAACCTCGGAATGATCTTGAAGAACAAGGTCAAGGACAAATCCAAAGTCACCTCTGAATAGTCAGGGACAAATTCTAAAACATTTGTATTCATCATTTAAAAAAATTCCCTCCAAGTTTTCAGGGGTTTCCATCCTTTTGGAAGACTCTGTAGAATTCGGTGGTATGAACGGTAATTTACTGGTCGAGCAACATAAATATAATGAATTCCACGTTATGAAAGAATACAGCAGGTGATTTAAAGGCATTAGTTGGAGTTAGTTGCTCGGCGGCGTGGTGCCTGAGGCAGTGTTTAAAGTTCATTAATAGACCAGACTTAAGCTGTTGGTTTTGATGAAATTAGTTGGAGATTTTTTGTAAGTTTAGGTGATCAAAAGTTATTCCCCTGACATAGCAAAGATAATTTTCATATTATTTGAGTGTGGTTTAGCTCAAAGGTTGGAAAGGAAAGCTCATTCATTACTGGTAGTATGAAGTCATTATTTTTGCGTTTCATTCCTTCTTATCCTTTTTCTTGAATCGAGGTCGAGCGTTACTCCATGGCCTACCCATAGTCATTTTCGGTCAAAATGGAACTTGCAAGGTTTTATGAATTCATAGTCGATACACAGGATTGTAATGAGGACCAACCAACCAAACAGTAGACCAGTACTATCTCACAAAGGGCAATTATATTCAATCCAAAACAAGCACTTTCGGTGATAAGTTCATTTTAGAGCCAAGAAATTAATTTTGATTATTTTTTCAAGGCGCAGTGCAAGTGACATAGAATTGACTAATACGAGTAATTTGATGGCCGCCAATAAGAGACTGCAAACATTCGTGCTTCAATCAAAATCTTGCAGAAATAAATATACTTAAATAATTGCCCATTCCATGAATACTTTCGAATGACTTTCGTTCAAACGTTGAGAAACCACAGCATGTAATTGGTGAGTGATGACTTGAAAGTGAAATGCGATGATGAATGATAGATAGTGTGCAAATGCTGGTAATAATTCAGTGCGTAAATAGCACTCGTACATTGCATACACAGTATAAACAGAAGAAACAATTTTAAGCTAGCAATTTCAAGTTTTAAACGCCAAATAAATACGATAAGAAACCTGTTAGAGGTGGAAAAGATACGTTTCAGCAGACAAAAGAAAAATTCATTCAAGAGAATCAAGAATACTACGTAGTATGAAAAACATTTACCTAGGTGATTTTTTTAAAATTCAGTTTTCATGTAAGGCTAAAACATTTTCCAGCCACTCTTCGTACTTTGGGCCAAAAGGGCCTCGAGAGATCTCTTACTGATGTTACACACTTGAAAACGCTAGAAAATAAATTCAACAAAATGGAAAATAAAAAAAATTAAAATCATGATGTGTGAAAACTCTAGAAATACGGGTAGGTATAATGAAAATGAATGGATTTTAGTCACATCAACAAAACACTGCAGGAGGATGCACCTAGATTAAACCTTGACAATGTACTCGTATAATCAGTCTTGTAGGACAGTTGAGTATGACAAGTAGTAGGGTTCAAATTTCAGAGTTCACTGGCTATAATGGGATATTCATTGCGGAATAGGTTAGTTTTATAAACTCCACTTTAAAAAAGGCTCCAGTAGTTAGTACAAAGGGACGTCCCAGCAAGTAAGATTACAAGGGAATTTTGTGTAGGAGGAAGGGAATTTTGTTTTTCAGAGTTGTCACCACTAGTAGGTAGAGAGGTTCCTAGCGGTCGAAACAAATCATAAAACGCCTCAATCCGTTACGAAATGTCGTCACAGCAGCCAAATGCGTCAAACAGTTCGTCCTCCAATCTCTCCACCTACCTCAGGTGTGAGATACAATTTTAACTGGTTACGAAAAGTGGGCGTGTCACTATTATCAGTGATAGTCAAAAAGGTAGTCTTCTCCACCAACCGAAAAATTCAAAGTCCAATTTTCAGAGAGGAAGATCGTATCATCTGTCTTTTGTGACCGGAAATTGATATTAATGGTCGATTTTATCCCTAAAGAAACCACTAAAATGCAGCTGCACACTGTGAGACACTCAAGAAGTTGAAAAAAGAATCAAGGACAAAAGGAGAGGAATGCAGACTTGCGGTGTGTCACTCCATCATGGCAACGCTAAACCTCATACCGCCCTTCTCACTCAGGACCTGCTTGTTTCATTGTGATATATAAATATACACTGCCATGGTTTAATCTGTTGAGTACACTGATCAAAAAATGTCTAATCATTGTACTGTGTGAAAATGTTTAAAAAACGCAACTGCTATCAGATACGAGGAATGTTAAAAATACAGAAAAAGAAATTGATGTGCCCAATTGAAGGAAGAAATCGACATACCTCCGCTCTGTTCAATCTTTTTACTTTCGGCGGCCGCTTTTCTTTGGTCAGCCAGCACCATGACTTCCCTCAACTGATTCTGCTGTTCAGGAGTCAAGTTAGATGTAAGAGCAGCGTACCAGACGGGATCGTTGACTTCCAAACCTGAAAAGTGAAATTGACAACATGCAACAGATTTGAATACGAAAATTATATTTTCGTCACGATAAGCGTAGTTGGTACAAAACAAGATACTAGCCTTATCACACTTTGTTCAATAGTTGTTGAGTTTTATGCAACGTGAAGATAAAATTAAGTTTTATAACTCAGACAGGATAGTATTAGATCAAAAATGGAATAGGCCCGAATGAATCACCTTGCCATACTCAACGTTTACAAGGAGAGAGTAAACAAGCCTAATGGTACTACTCTTATGAAGCTCTTTATAAATAGTGAAGTCATTTTTATTTGTTATAAACTGATGCTGCTAATAAAAATAAAATACGTAATTGACAGCTAATTAGTACTTATTTAGCTCAATGAAAACCCCTGTAGATAGGCGACCCACAGCACTTCGGGCCGTTTGCTCCCTCCTGGAAAACCTAGCAGTCCACGCCCCTGATTGTTATCCCGAACTATCGAATCTCTAAGATATTTTCATTAATGAATGACAGGTTGTCTCAAAAACACAACTTGAGAAGAAATTCCATATTTCTTCGGCTCTACTTCAATTTTGTTAGGAAGTCTCAAACCAACGATATACCTCTACTTTTTACCTGGCCTCACTTATAGGTGGTGTTCTCGTGACGTCAAGAACTACCGATATTTCGAATCTCCCATGTCCGTCATTTTGGCTCGATCCCCTGCGATTCTCTGGTAGTGTTCACTAATAATTTTCTAATATTTTGGATGTTTGTTTACCTAGTTTTAGCAATTACAAATAGTCTTTTTCAAATGTAAAATTTCCACATTTTACTGGTTTTATAACAGATTTTGTCTCCTTTTATGCCGACTAACACTTCAGTAGATCACTTAATAGATTTTCCAAAAGCTGAAAACGATGGTGAAGTCAGAATGGCGATATCTCATTCCGTTATCAGGTTAGAGCAGATGTTGAATGTTAGCAGACATAAATGTTCAATTTTGTCTGATTTTTTAGCTCGCATTTGCCGACTAGCACCTCAGTTTGACTGAAAGGACTGAGCCAAAATGGCGGACAGCCAGTGTTATCACTGTTATCACCGTCTGCAATGATCGATATTCCCTCAAATAATCTATTTTTATGTCTCGAGAACACCATCTATAACAAAACTGAGGAACGAGATAATCTCCTCAATAAACCTAACACAAAATTGGAAAGAAGATTTACATCTCCAAGCCCTCTAAAGATGTGACTGCAGTACGTATCATACCCTAAGAATAGCAATACAAATATTATCTGACCTTGTAGGACTTCTTTGAAAACTACGTATTCGTCAATTTCACAAATCTCCTCGTCGAGGGGGGTGGTGTAAGCTTCCAAGCTGCAGTCGTCGGCCCCGTCGTAGTCATCGTCATCGTCGTCTTCGTCATCGTCATCATCAGCCTCCTTACAGAAAACAAAACTCATCAAATAAATTCCAAAAAAAAGAAAGAATTGACACCAATAACATGAATAAAAACATCGCAAAATGGCTCAATGAGCGATTGAAAAAGCTAGATCTCCTTGACGAAATTAGAAGCGACGCAGTGGGCAATTTAGCGATTTTATCGCGAAAAAAGTACAAATTACAAATTTTCGTTAATTTTTTGGCTGAAATGAAGTTGTTCGGATGTTAATGCAAGGAAACCATCAAATAATTAACAGAAATTAATATATTTATTTTCTAAAATAAAAAATAATCATTTGTTTTTCTATACTTGAGTGAATTATTTATTTGTAGTACCTACTACTCATTATCATCATTGTATTAGGTATTTATTATTATTTATAATATATCATTGCTCACAATCATATTCATAATACCTACTAGTACCTACTATTCATTATCATTATTGTATTAGGTATTTATTATTATTTATAATATATTATTGCTCACAATCATATTCATAATATTATCTTATACTGTTTTACCTTCGAGCGGTCGCGGGCGGCACTTTATGCCCAATTCAAAATCATTTTTACCTTCGAGCGGTCGCGGGCGGCACTTTATGCCCAATTCAAAATCATTTTTACCTTCGAGCGGTCGCGGGCGGGAATAACTTCCGAAATTTGACTTTTTTCGCGCTAAAATCGCTGATTTCCCCACTGTGCGACGTAGCCGCCACATAGGAGGATGTACGAATAATAAAAGAAACCCAAGCAAACATGATAGCTGACATTAATGAGAATAAATTGAAAATTGCTGAAATCACTGAGGAGCTACATTCTTCCGAGCAACAAAACTGGCTGCTAAAGTTAAAGATACTGGAAAGTTAAATGAAATGGAGAAACATAATTATATACAAATTAACGGAAGCTGGTCATGGGAAGAATGTATTACGGCGTGAAGTTGTAGATTTTTTCGATGAAAAGTTGGGTGTGGAGATTCCCCCCGAAAATATCGATAATGTTCAACGTGTTGGGCCCTCTAAACGTAACTGTATCCGCCCTCTACGTGTTACCTTTAATGACACGCACTCAAAATGGCTAACTCTATCGTCTTCTTACAAGTTAGCTGAGGCAGCGTCCGGTGAAAGCATTTCACAAGATTATACGTCTACGTTAAGGAAAAAACGGCGCAAGTTATTGGCGTATCGCAAACTCATCGGCAGCGATGCGATGAATGCCAGGCTCAGGGGATTTTCGCTGGTGGTAGATGAGTTAGATGCTGGGAGACGCGCTTTCCTCGATGAGAGATAAATCGCCTGCTGACACTCATATGCTGCTCATAAGTGAGATTTCAATAGTAGAATCGACAAAATGAACGAGGCTGACGAGCATTTGGTCGTTGGATCGAACCTTTACCGTGCCAGGAACTCTTTGGATGTGCGGGTCAACAAAAGGTTAATTGGTTAAGTGGTAAATTTCAAAACTACGAGAACAGTTCTTTCATTTACTTATTTAGTATAATAATTTATTTTCTTTTGCAAATAAATTGAAATTGAATTGAATAAATTTAAATTGGTTCCCTCCGTGGACAGTTTAATAATTAAATTATTGAATGTCAAATGTCCCGTTACCTGCATTTCGGCGTTGACTGGGAAGGGGGCCTCCATGGTGGTTTTTCCCTTGTCCACTTTTTTCTTGATGGCTTCCAAACAGTTAACCGTGTCGTCAATTTCGTCTTCATCAGTCGATAAAACAGCTGTAGACAAAAATAAACAAAAGGTGAAATTGTCACGCTCGTGTTTGTCCGACATTACTGAAATCGTACTTTTTCTGTTCGTCCGCTTGTTCAATCAACACCCTCATGTCTCGCTTCATTGATCGATTCTGAAGCGCGAGATCGATCATTCAGACCCCAAGATTCAAACATGAACAAGCGTGGGATAACATCTTCTGGCCATCAAGGAATTGCCACTCGGACTGAAAGTGTAACGGATACTATATTGCGAATTCTACTGGCACAGCAGCTAATATTGGCTAGAAAATGAGAGCTGCCAACGAAGTGCCTCTTGTGAGTTTACTTTCAAATTCATAATAATATTATTATAAAGAGTTTTCAAGATACTAAAGATACTAGTTTTCAAGATGTATTCCTCGTAGAATACAGCACTGGCGTGGTGCAGAAAACATGCGAACAAACAGAAAAAAATCGTTAATCACTTATGTGTTTCATACTACTTGAACATCAAGGTATTTTCCACATACCTTCTTCATCGTCAGATTCTTCTATATCCGTTTCGTCTCCATTATGTTCCAGAGCTTTGGCTGAACACAAAAATAAGAACAGTGAGCAACTTTACACCACCAAAAAATACAATGGAAAAAGTAACTGAAGTGATCAAGTATCCCCAGAAAACCGTGTAAAAGACAAATCGTCCCTTACGATCCCACAAGGTCTAACTCAGTTTTTTTTTTTTTTTTTTGGCAAAATGAGTTAGGAACAGATACTTATGCAAAATCTCTCGGTTCGCCTTTGTAGCTCATTGGTTTGGCCTTTATTGCATTGCAGTAAAAGGCTCCTTCAACGTAGAAAAGCCGCGATAACCATAGAAATTACTACAGCAGGTAGGTTAAAAAACCCGTTTTTGTCTCTCCTGAAAAGTTGGGAAAACTGAGTTAGGCCTTGTGGGCTCTTAAGGGACAAAATATCATTCACCCCTCGCAAGTATCATTCTTATGAAAAGTTACGATATCCACATTCCCTGCCCGCCCTTTTCCTTCCAAACTAAAGAGCTGTCCTAACCACTTCACAAGCGCCGTACCCGTTTCGAAATCTCCCCTTGGTGCCATGGCGAGACGTATTTATTACTACACATCTATTTATGAGATGTCATAAGGGTGATTTTTACACGGAGTGTTGTATGGGGGGGATATCACATCTTTTTGTTGTTGACGTTGAAAAGCCCTATAGAGACAATATGCAAGGATAAATTAAGCAAATTAATAGAATTATAAAATAGTTATAGATGAATGAATTATAAATTTATGAATTAAACATTAATAAATTAAGCGAGGATAAAGATGAGGCTGCAGCCTTGCCTAACTGAATAAGAAGAAGAACATGGTGAGGGTAAAGAACCGGGTTTTTGAAGTGACATAACCCTGCTCCATTTAGACCTAGGGACATGAATCTATTAAGGCACTGGCTGAAGTTGAAACGAAGCTCTGTGCAAAATTTCAAGTCAATCAGTGAAGGTGGAGAGGCTGTAGCCTTGACCGTTCAAATTAGAAGAAAAACGTGGTCAAGGGTTTTTGAAGTTGTATAACTCAGCGTCCTTTAGACCTAGCGACTTGAAACTTTCAGGGCTTTTTTCTATTATCCACACCAAGAAGACACACACCAAATTTCAAGTTGATCAACTGTGAGCCCGTCAAAGTGGCCAAAATTAGCCTGAATTTCAGTTTTTTGTTCCTCAAATTTTCTTGGGTTGAGATAGTGGGTTGTATCTCTCAAATAACACTGGGTCATGTTATAAAGAAGGTCTATACAAACCTCAAGTCGATTGGTCCTATAACCCAGGCTGTAGACTCGCCAACAATTTCTGTTTTTTGTTTCTAAAAGTATTTTAGTAAAAGTATTTTGGGTTAAAAGGCTCTGTCTCAAGCTGAAATGAAGCTCCGAGCAAAATTTCAAGTCAATCGGTGAAGGTGGAGAGGCTGTAACATTGACCGTGTTAAGAAGGAGGAGAATAACAAGTTAAGGGTTTTTAAAGTTATATACCAAATTTCAAGTTGACCTGTCAAATAAGAACCTAGACATGGAAGGACCGTTCGTTCCTCTCAACTTGTTTGTATGGCGGGGCGGAACGCTACCGCGTTCCTAGAACTGAAGTAATCAAGTAACAAATTACGACAAGGCCGAAGAAGAACATGTTGATTACCACTATCTAAAGAAAAATTGTGCCCCTCAGGAAGCATTTACACTCATCATTCTTTCTCCTGACACTCTTTCCCCTTTTTTTTGTACTTGAATCATAGATAGACATACCGGCATAGGCTCGTTTCAGACCCTCAAAGACTAGTATCAAGACTGGGATGATCTGTTGTGCACACTCGTTCACGCCTGGTGGTCTGCTCGGTCCCATTGCAATGAGCGTGCTGAAGCCAAGAACGCACAATTTCCTATCGTGGAGACTGCAAAGTGAAAAAGTTTACGATTTAGTTTCATGACAAGCCACATGTGAAATCCATCAAAAACTTCAACACGAATATTACATATTGCCTAACCCCCCGAGAACAGGGGAACTCAGCAAACCATACATTACAACCATCACCATGAATAGGGGGGACGGGATGAGTGTGATACGGCTGATGGTTCAACAAAATCAAGTTTACCAACTAAACAATTTGTACCTCGCCACAGAAACAACAGTAAAAAAATACGCCAGTCCTTAGTGTGAGAATCATCACTATTTGTTCCCACAATGTCATGGCCCCGATTATATATATATATTTTTTTCTCGGGCGATTCCAATGGTCCGAAGATAATAAACCAAAATGCGTCCTTTCCATGCAGAAAAAAAAATCTATACAGCTACGGGCTTCACGCTGTCTGAACTCATGGTAATTATCTTTTTCAACTCAGTTAAACGAAAAATGGCTTTTTTACCGCCACCCACTGGCTGTAAAGTCCCTTCGTAGGTCTCTGACAAGAGGACGAAGGATCTCAACTTGGGTTCCCCTCGAAACGACTATTAAATTCCTTGAAAACGAGGTAATAGTTAAGTAAGTATTATAAGTGCTTCAAGGCACACTAGTAACAAGAGTTGAGTGAGGTTACCCACAACAAGGCAGGTTATTCCACTTCCAGTTCTGAAATCGTTTGCAGTGCAGAACGCGGTTGTACAAGTTCCGAAACGCCCCAGGACTTTTCGTCCCGGTTCTGATGAATTCCGGAACTGTCAGATCGTGCACTTAGAACGAAGATCAAAACTCCCCACAACAAGCACTAGATAGCAAAAATCTTCAGTTGCTAAGATATCTGCTATTATACAGATCATTACCCCAAGAAGCAGTCAGCATCATGAAGCCATTGTTTGATGAAGTGTGTAGATATCGAATCAGTCGGAGCCGCAGCAAGTTGAATCTTGTCTATTGTCTCTACCCACAGTGCGGGGTTGTAATATAGTGCAGCGATCACTACTTGCAGGCACATTGCTCTCAGTTCAGAAGTCTTCACTTCTTTTGTCAGCCTTTGAAGGACGAGCTCGATAAACGAAGGGATGCACTGAAAAAAACGAAACCAATCAGAATACATGGCATCAAGATACCATGAGAAAATCTACCTAATTGATAGGGGTGACCGGGGCTGGTTAGTGAAAGGGGTAGGTTGGCGATCTGTTTTTAATTTCGTCCACCTTTCAGTGTTGTGTGATGAAAGAGTGGTCTACAAAAGTTGGATTCACATCTTCATTTTTCGAAGAGGGACGGACCAAGAGAGATCTATCGAGAATTAATCCCCAACTTAGTTTAGAGCCTTATTAATGGCCTCTTCTTTCACTAAGTGAAGGAGGTTTTCATGCATCTCCTAGGCAATGTCGGCAGGTGTTAAAACACCCTTTCCGAAATGCCAGAATCTCAGTGATGCAACAGAGGGGCACTCGCAAAGTATATGCTCCGCTGTTTCCACCTCCTCGCAGCAAAGGCAGCATTCAACTGTCCTGACCTTACCCATTTTGTGAAGGTGATACCTTAAAGGGCAATGGCCAGTGAGGAGACCTGTGAGCATGCAAAGGTCTTTACGCCTCAGGGACAGAAGTGCTTTAGCACGTTCCTTGGAAATGGTTATTAACCTCTTGGCTTGCTTCTGCTTCGTTGAGTTCTGCCAATAGATTACACGCTTGTTGTCCTCCCATTTCTTGATTTGCTGAGTTATATAACTCTTAGTGATCCCCAGCTGGGGTTGAGGACCAATTGGGCAGGACTCCGATCCATTTTTGGCAAGGCGGTCGACCTCTTCATTGCTCTCAATTCCCTCATGCCCAGGTACCCAGAGCAAAGTCATCTTGTTGCCCAGGGCAGCGGCTTTGAGAGAACGCAGGCAACTCCAGGTCAGCATTGAGGTAATCGAAAAGGCAGAAACTGCCTTCAAAGCAGCCTGGCTTCACATCTTGGTATGTAAACTTTTACATTAGTTTTTTTCTTCTTCTTAAAAATTCAACCAACATTTGTTGATTTCCAATCTTTGCCACATATAATTCTTTGCCCTAATCTGATTACTTTCATGTAAAACTCCGTCTGGATTTTAGTTCCCTTGGGCCTTGGCAGCCATTTTTGTTTTGAAGTCCAGATGTTTAGGGGTTGGTTGGCATATAGCCTCAGCGCTCTGAACTGCCAAGCTAAGACAAGCTGGGTCACTCTAAGGGGGGTTTTTGGGGAGTTTTGATGGGGGAAAATGAAAGTCTGATAAGTGCTAATGTGTCATTTTAAAGTGTCTTTACTCTGAACACGATGGTGAAGTCAGAATTGCGATATCTTATCCTGTTCTCAAACTGGAGCACATTGAAGATGAAGAAACGTGGTTGTTACTTGAGATGTTCTTCCTGGTTCATCTGCTCTAATCTAGTAACGGAATGAGATATCGCTATTCACCTTAGAATATTCTATAAACTGAGGTGTTAGTAGGTAAAAAAGGAGACAAAATTTGATATTACAACATTAAAATGGAGCCATTTAACATAAAGCCAGTAATTTCTTCGAAAATTTGCTCTTATAGCCATTCTGCATGACTGTAGATTTTTTGATTTTCCTTATAAATCACACTTGTAATCCTCATTAGACCAAAGAAAATAACGATGAAGTCATTAATCACTTAATAATTTTAAGTCAGTATAATGCAAAAAGTGTTGCCAACCATCCCTGGTCTTCCCTACATCAAAATTGAAAGATGCCTGGCTTCTTGAGTAGGCGCATTGCTAAAATAACTGAAAATTTTCGCAACAATCTACAGCCAACAGTCACAGGTGAAACATCAGTTAATATGGCCGTTCTTATTTTCAAGTAATCAAAATGGTTGAAACTTACTGCATCAATTTGCCCATGGCACTGCAAAATGATGATTTCGAGCAACTTGGCGGCGTGGCATTCCGGGTCCTCACCTGAGTCCGTTGTCATAACCTGTACAAAACTACACTTATAAAATCACGTAAAATTTGTCACTGTGAGAAACCAAATTTAATTCCAACGGATGATAGTGCGAATAACGCAGATTTATTTCCCGCAATAGATAAAAGTCAAAATTGCTGCTCACCATTTTGCACATGTTAAACATGGCCAGAACGTGATTCTGATTCGATAGGAACGCCGGTGTATCGACGGTCACGTAGTTATGGAGGGCGGGCATCATATCAGTGAAGTAGTCACAGCCGTCTTTTTCAAAAACCTGTTTAGAATGCGAACAGGATTATTTAATGAACAGTTAGCAGGCATTGTCGTAATTGAGAGAGTGGTAATAAAAATTTACCTGGTACATGAGCTCAAAAACTTTCCAGAGGTCAGGGGAGATATGTTTTGTAGTCAAGTCGTAAACTAATGATAGGGCTTCTTCGTAGTATTCTGAAATAAGGGAATATCGTAGAGATGGAAGTGTGAAATAGAGAGTGAATCTTCCTCAGATTCTCAAGATGGGTTTACACCTTTACAGAAAAGTGGTTTATCATGTTATTCAATATAAAAAATGAATTCGTAGCACATGAGAACCTATCAAAAATGTATTTAAAAATCCAGTCATGCAGCATTGCCATAAGAGCGAATTTTTGAAAAAGGTTCTATGTCAAATTTATCCATTTTACAGGTTTTATAACAACTGTTGTATCCATTTTTTGCCGAGTAACACCTCCGTTTATATAGCTGATTCCGCTATCAGAGTAGACCAGATGAACCGTGAAGAACATCTCAAGCAACAACCACGTTTCTTCATCGACAAAGAGCTCCAGTTTGAGAACGGAATCCTGACTTCACCATCGTGATCAGCGTTAAAAAAAAAAAAAACCTATAAAATGAGGTTTCAGACTGTTTCTCATTTCGGAATTTATGGGTGATTTTTCCCCCTTAACACTTCGCCAGTTTCGCCCGTTTTCATAACTAGAGCGGTCGCATGGCTCGATGTTTGCGCAACTCATGTTTTTAGTTATTCATGCGTTATTAATTTTAGTTATCCAAACATCAGTATGTAATAGTGTTGATAAGTTAAGATAATGATGGGAAAGATGTGTAAGCCCCGAATAAAGCTTGTTTGTTTGCTGCTGACTAACCCTCAAGATCCCCACCATATTTTAAATATATATGGGTATGCCTTTTGGCAGTGAATTCTGGATGGTCTGGAACGTATTTTGGTATAAATAACTATACATATTTATTATAATCCCCGTACTGGTGAAGATTGTTCTCGCGTTACATTTTCGAGTTTATGTAGCAAAGTAAAGACATAAAAATTTTATGTCAAAAGTTTTCGGAAATTCGAGCTTTAAAAATTTAGGACCGAGAACAATAGCTTCCTTTTCTCCGAAAATTCGCTAAAAACATTAAATGTATGTTTTCATAATAAGTTGATCCTGTTGTCTTATGATCCTATAATCCTGTTGTATCGTATCCTGATACAGCAGTGTCTATTACGCACAAAATCAACAAGAATGCCAACATGACACTCACCCATGATACAATTTTGAAAGATGTGTCCAACAACTCCAAGCACAGTGGGCTCTAACTGCGCGAGAATCTGAGGATGTTCGTCCATAACGCTGATAAGAGTTTCTATGGTATTCAACAAACCCATCGCCGCGATTGCCTTCTCGTCTGTACCTTCATCCGTGTTCAGCACCATACTGAAGGTCGTTGCCTATCAGAAATGAGAATAGTAAAGAATGAGAAATGATGAAGAATGGATGACACAACATCGAATGCCAGATTTAAGACCAGTATAAACGTACCAAGTGTTGACAAATTTCTACGGCAATGGGAGCGATTTGTTCGGAATATGTGAACACGACTTTCTGCATAACGTTGGCCAGTTCGTCGTTCTCAGTTTGCCTGATGATTTGGAGCAATTCCAAAGTTATGGGTTTAACCTGAAAAAATATGTTAACAAATGATATACCCATACAATAATGAGGATGAATCGATTTCCATTCGACAAAGCTGTTAGGGTCCAAACTGATTGAGTAGGGGACATGGAGTCAGACAAGGGGACATGGAGACAGACAAGCATATATGGGTCGTTTCAAAATTATGGGTCATTTCCTGTCACACAGCTCATGAGCTTACATTTTTTTTTTTTTTTTTCATTGAAATTCCTTCCTTTTTTTGGAGGACATTATAGCACGGCCTTTAAATGAACCAACTAATTTGAGGTCAAAAAGTGTATTAGTTCCATACTTAAAATGAGTTAATTACCCCATTTTCTCTCTCCCTACTCATGCCTTTGCAGAACCACCGAACCAAAATGCAAGCCCCCCCCCCCCCAAGATGAATTGAGGGCTCAACCACCTAAACTGTAATTCTACTGAGGAGATCGTTTTCTTGTTCTGAAATATAAGTTTAAAGTTCGAATTTCCATTGTTTTTTCTCTCTCCTGACAAGCTTGAAATGTTCAAAATTCAATATTTCCCAAACTATCCCATAAAGTGTGTGCGCGCTTAAGGAACTTGTTAAGGAACCCACATAGATACACAATTGAAAAAAAAGGAAAAGAAAAAAAAACACCAAAAAACACGGTTTTGTTCACAAAAAAAGTTGAACCGGAAATGAACTGTAATTTTGAAAGGTCCCATATGAGTAGTCAGAATTTTCTGTTCAGTACGTTATAACCTGAGTAAACTAACCTGGGGAAGAAGCATAGCTTCTACTCTCTCTTGTTCATTCAGGAGATTCTGTAGGGCAATGGCTGCTTCCACCCTAACCGGGAGATCCGAATCTGTCAACAGGGCGTTTACTGTCAGCTGCACCGCGTTCTGAAGATTCTCGTCAGATCGGAACTTCATTTCGTTGAAGTACCTACGCACAAATCAACATCGTTTCATGACTAGGTATAATAAATGAGTAGTTAAATTGATGTAGTTTGCTCATTGAGGCCAACTTGTGGAAAAGGTGATGGAAACAAAGTGGGTACCTCATAACCCAGCAAGCTCGAGCACGCATGTGTCCATTAGGGCTTTGGAACTCTGGGAAGACAAATCGGACCATCATTTCTTCCATCTGTTCCTTATAGGGCATCTTCTTGAAGAGGATCTCGGCCAAAGTGCCCACCTTGAGCCAAAACAGTGTCAAAATCGTATTTCATGCGCTTCCTGAAGATTGTTGAAGTATGAAAATATTAATAACTGTGTATGTACCATGTGTAGAGCACCATCTCGTTGTCTGGGCCCAGATTGGGAGCTGAGGACTTGCATTACAAGGGTCATCGTTTTTAGAAGCATATCTTTCCTCTTTCTACAACACGCCAACAGAACAGTAGCTGCAGCGTTCACAGGTGATACGAAATCTTCGTATATGTCTACAACAGAAAGCGAAATGCTCATACACAGTAGACCCGAAGGCAGCTGATTTTGAATAGTCACATTTCCTCGCAAAAAGTGAACTCGACATGACATTGTAAGGGAAATACAGCTCATTTTTATCAACGAAGTCAAGGCTAGATTTCATACTCAGGAAGATGATAACAACCACTTACCGAACTTAACCCTTATGTACTCCCTGGGATCAGATTCCCAGAGCTCCTCGTCGGAATTTGAATAAGACAAAAGAGGGAAAATTACGTCTTGGATTATAGCGAACATGTGGGTCTTCAAATACTTCCAGGTATGACCGTGGCTAACCCTGAAACAAGCCATCGAATCACCGTCAATAAATATATCAAGATGGAGATCAGGAGTGATTCATACACAAGGCTTCCTAAACTTACGCCAAATTGATGTAGTTGAAGGTTTGCTGAAGGACTCTGGGAGAAATGTAAATTGAGCGAGTCTGTTGGTGCAAAATCCTCAGTAGGACTTCAAGGATTCCACCAGAAAAGGTCTTGAGATACCAGTTGGCAAAGTCCTGGTAGTCTTTTTCGACGTTTCCTGGACTGCCATACCTATAATCAGAGACAAAACAATCAATACATCATTCCCAGCTAAATTCAAACTCCACAGGAATCTTAATATTTAAGAATACAGTACGAATCTTGATAAATATTTGAAAATACAGTACGAATCTTAATAGTTAAGTTACCTTTCGAACATCCTGTTGAGTATGTGGACAGCCCATTTCTTACACTTCCACCAAGGGAGGTCAGGCCGATCTTCCTCTTCAACTCGCTCTGTATGTTCAGGAACCGGACGTTCGACTACTTGCCTCAGGATTTCCATCCATTGAGAAAATACTTCCCTTGTGATCAGTTTCAGCGGTAAAGAGTACTGCAAACATCAAAACATTCAAAACTTGAGAATTACATTTCTTCCTCTACTAGTGCATGATGTTATCCAGCATTCAGAGAGGCACAACACAATTAACAACGATTGTGGGATGATTGGTTATATTACTCGATGCTTTGCGATGGTTTGCTGAGCTTCTGTTCTCGAGTTTTTTTTTACCGCTTTGGGGAAAGACGGCAGTGGAAACACAGACCGCATATACCTCTGAGAGGGCACATTGCCTAACACCCCAGGAACAAGAAGAGAGACTTCGACATCATATCGAACCGAGGTGTTTGATTGAGGTCGAATGGACCTTCAACAAGAGCAATTGTCAACTCAAATTCATCGATAAAAACGGAAGAACTCGACTTCATAATATGATATTATCGAATCGAGGCGTTTGATTGAGGTCGAATGGACCTTCAACAAGAGCAATTGTCAACTCAAATTCATCGAGAAAACGAAAGAAGTCGACTTCATATCGAATCGAGGTGTTTGATTGAGGTCGAATGGGCCTTCAACAAGAGCAATTGTCAACTCAAATTCATCGATAAAAACGAAAGAAGTCGACTTCATATCGAATCGAGGCGTTTGATTGAGGTCGAATGGACCATCAACAAGAGCAATAGTCAACTCAAATTCACCGAGAAAAACAAGAGAAGACGACTTCATATCGAATCGAGGTGTTTGATTGAGGTCGAATGGACCTTCAACAAGAGCAATTGTCAACTTAAATTCATCGAGAAAAACGAAAGAAGTCGACTTCATATCGAATCGAGGTGTTTGATTGAGGTCGAATGGAACTTCAACAAGAGCAATTGTCAACTCAAATTCATCGAGAAAAACGAAAGAAGTCGACTTCATATCGAATCGAGGTGTTTGATTGAGGTCGAATGGACCTTCAACAAGAGCAATTGTCAACTTAAATTCATCGATAAAAACGAAAGAAGTCGACTTCATATCGAATCGAGGCGTTTGATTGAGGTCGAATGGACCTTCAACAAGAGCAATTGTCAACTCAAATTCATCGAGAAAAACAAGAGAAGTCGACTTCATATTGAATCGAGGTGTTTGATTGAGGTCGAATGGACCTTCAACAAGAGCAATTGTCAACTCAAATTCATCGAGAAAAACAAGAGAAGTCGACTTCATATCGAATCGAGGTGTTTGATTGAGGTCGAATGGACCTTCACCAAGAGCAATTGTCAACTCAAATTCATCGAGAAAAACGAAAGAAGTCGACTTCATATCGAATCGAGGGGTTAGATTGAGGTCGAATGGACCTTCAACAAGAGCAATTGTCAACTCAAATTCATCGAGAAAAACAAGAGAAGTCGACTTCATATCGAATCGAGGTGTTTGATTGAGGTCGAATGGACCTTCAACAAGAGCAATTGTCAACTCAAATTCATCGAGAAAAACGAAAGAAGTCGACTTCATATCGAATCGAGGTGTTTCATTGAAGTCGAATGGACCTTCAAGATGAGCAATTGTCAACTCAAATTCATCGATAAAAACAAGAGAAGTCGACTTCATATTGAATCGAGGTGTTTGATTGAGGTCGAATGGACCTTCAACAAGAGCAATTGTCAACTCAAATTCATCGAGAAAAACGAAAGAAGTCGATTTCATATTGAATCGAGGTGTTTGATTGAGGTCGAATGGACCTTCAACAAGAGCAATTAATTGTCAACTCAAATTCATCGAGAAAAACAAGAGAAGTAGACTTCATATCGAATCGAGGTGTTTGATTGAGGTCGAATGGACCTTCAAGATGAGCAATTGTCAACTCAAATTCATCGATAAAAACGAAAGAAGTCGACTTCATATCGAATCGAGGCGTTTGATTGAGGTCGAATGGACCATCAACAAGAGCAATAGTCAACTCAAATTCACCGAGAAAAACGAAAGAAGTCGACTTCATATCGAATCGAGGTGTTTGATTGAGGTCGAATGGACCTTCAACAAGAGCAATTGTCAACTCAAATTCATCGAGAAAAACAAGAGAAGTCGACTTCATATCGAATCGAGGTGTTTGATTGAGGTCGAATGGACCTTCAAGACGAGCAATTGTCAACTCAAATTCATCAATAAAAACGAAAGAAGTCGACTTCATATCGAATCGAGGCGTTTGATTGAGGTCGAATGGACCTTCAACAAGAGCAATAGTCAACTCAAATTCACCGAGAAAAACAAGAGAAGTCGACTTCATATCGAATTGAGGTGTTTGATTGAGGTCGAATGGACCTTCAACAAGAGCAATTGTCAACTTAAATTCATCGAGAAAAACGAAAGAAGTCGACTTCATATCGAATCGAGGTGTTTGATTGAGGTCGAATGGAACTTCAACAAGAGCAATTGTCAACTCAAATTCATCGAGAAAAACGAAAGAAGTCGACTTCATATCGAATCGAGGTGTTTGATTGAGGTCGAATGGACCTTCAACAAGAGCAATTGTCAACTCAAATTCATCGAGAAAAACGAAAGAAGTCGACTTCATATCGAATCGAGGGGTTAGATTGAGGTCGAATGGACCTTCAACAAGAGCAATTGTCAACTCAAATTCATCGAGAAAAACAAGAGAAGTCGACTTCATATCGAATCGAGGTGTTTGATTGAGGTCGAATGGACCTTCAACAAGAGCAATTGTCAACTCAAATTCATCGATAAAAACGAAAGAAGTCGACTTCATATCGAATCGAGGTGTTTGATTGAGGTCGAATGGACCTTCAACCAGAGCAATTGTCAACTCAAATTCATCGAGAAAAACGAAAGAAGTCGACTTCATATCGAATCGAGGTGTTTCATTGAAGTCGAATGGACCTTCAAGATGAGCAATTGTCAACTCAAATTCATCGATAAAAACAAGAGAAGTCGACTTCATATTGAATCGAGGTGTTTGATTGAGGTCGAATGGACCTTCAACAAGAGCAATTGTCAACTCAAATTCATCGAGAAAAACGAAAGAAGTCGACTTCATATTGAATCGAGGTGTTTGATTGAGGTCGAATGGACCTTCAACAAGAGCAATTGTCAACTCAAATTCATCGAGAAAAACAAGAGAAGTCGACTTCATATCGAATCGAGGTGTTTGATTGAGGTCGAATGGACCTTCAAGATGAGCAATTGTCAACTCAAATTCATCGATAAAAACAAGAGAAGTCGACTTCATATTGAATCGAGGTGTTTGATTGAGGTCGAATGGACCTTCAACAAGAGCAATTGTCAACTCAAATTCATCGAGAAAAACAAGAGAAGTCGACTTCATATCGAATCGAGGTGTTTGATTGAGGTCGAATGGACCTTCAACAAGAGCAATTGTCAACTCAAATTCATCGAGAAAAACGAAAGAAGTCGACTTCATATCGAATCGAGGTGTTTTATTGAAGTCGAATGGACCTTCAACAAGAGCAATTGTCAACTCAAATTCATCGATAAAAACGGATGAACTCGACTTCATATCGAATCGAGGCGTTTGATTGAGGTCAAATGGACCTTCAACAAGAGCAATTGTCAACTCAAATTCATCGAGAAAAACGAAAGAAGTCGACTTCATATCGAATCGAGGTGTTTGATTGAGGTCGAATGGACCTCCAAGATGAGCAATTGTCAATTCAAATACATCGAGAAAAACGAAAGAATATAACATCCCATATTGCCTAATTTCGAGAAACTTCATACTCCACAATAATCGATTATAATCGGTTAGACGAAGTTTCTCATTACTAATTATAATATAATTATTATTACAGTATTTCATGTTTTTACAGTATTTAGCATTTTGAGGTAGTTCAATAATTACCTGAGTTAGTGCATAATATATTTTGAGTATCTGCTTCTGGAGGAGGACTGACTGTTCGCTATCGTCCGGTAGGAGCCGATAACAGATCTGGTAGATCTGAGGGAGAAGCAGGTTCATTGCATCGTTGAGTGGGACCCTCTCGTCGTGTTTACGATATCTGCCGGCAAAAACCATCCCTACTGTTATAAAAAATAAACCCAATCAATCAATAGTTTATTTGCTGTTATGGGCAGCACCGACCCTTACAACAAAGGGGTTCGCAGACATGGTTGTGTACAATATTTTACCACAAAACTCGAGTAAATAAACAGGTGAAATTAAACTCCATACTTCATGAATAAACCTAAACTTCCATTGTGGATTTTTGATGCAGTAACCCTATGTCCACCAGCAACTCTTACAAAAACTTCCTGTGGTTTAAATAACTCATCGTAAAATTATACATTCTAAAGACAAGGTCCTTATTTAGACAGCACAATAAGCACTTTTCCACATACTCCTCACTGGCCAAACCAAAGAAACGAACTCTATCGTTTTCCAAATGAGGGCAGTTGCAAAAAATGTACTTGATATTTTCGAGCTCCTGAGTGTTACACAGAGTGCATGCGGAATCTGAGTCGACTTTCCACACAATCCCTTTATGAAGGGTAAGTGCGGAGGCTAGTCTCCTTCGTCAGTCTTAGCTGGGCAATCAGACGTTTTGAGATGTCCAAGTTTAGGTAACAGAGCAGGCACCCGTGGATTCACCATTCGCGGCATTTTCACGGTCCGGACCCCCGCAATATGGGAATCCCATTGTACATTAGTTTCCGCTTGTACACACCTTCAAGATACAACTAGAATGAAACTGAAAATTAAACCAAGAAGAAGATTTTTAAAGAACATACTCGAAATTCTTAACAAGCTGATAGAGACAGGTGAGAGCGCCGTTCCATGCTGCAGCATCCACGTTCTGCAGATAGATGCTGATTTTGTCGACAATGGTGGTCCATCGTCCGGGGAAATCGTGTTTCACCATAGAGTTTACGCAGACCGACAGCTGAGCTCTGTAAGGTGAATACAAATTAAACCTCATCTGTTAGATTAAGATAAGCCACCCGCCATCTCGGGGGAATTCCACAATTATTCAACTATGCTGCTCAAATCTACAGGGAATACAGGACTACGATCAAATAGTTCACCTCAAATGGTATCTCTTTCAATTATTACAATCCAATTTACATGGTAAGAAAAACACCTCAGTCATGTAGCATGACTGTAAGAGAGAATTTCGGAAGAAATAACGGGTTTCTTGTAAAATGTCTCCATTTGACTGGATTTATAACAAATTTCGTCTCCTTTTTTTGACGAGTAACGCTTCGGTTTACAGATTTTTCAACGCTGAACTCGATGGTGAAGTCCGAATTGCGATATCTCCTTCCGTTATCAGATTAGAGCCGATGAATCGTGAAGAACATCTTAAGTAACAACCACGTTTCTTCATCTTCAAAGTGCTCCAGTTGAATCCAGAGTTTTAAAAATTTTGGACCGAGAACCATAGTTTCCTGTTTATGTAAGGCTAAGATGAGAAGTCTCGCTCAAAATAGAACCATCTATTCGATTTAATTTTCTGCCCTGTGATGGAAGAACGCCTCATCTCCAACGTTTACAAAAATGGGGTTTTCAAATGACCCCCATTTTTCTGACCCGCTCTTGAAGGAGAAATGCGTCATGTACGCGTGTTGATGGAGAAACACCTCAACTTCTCGTCTCACGCCTTACATCGTGGTTTATTTTGATAAAATTTAAGGTGAAACGCCTCATCCCACTTAATATTGAATTGAGGAGATTCTCCTTCAAAAGTTTTGCTCCAAACTGCTTCAGATTTTGGTTGAGGTGTTTAATCGGGACTCCAAAAGGCGTTTCTCGATCAAATATTTACTCAGCTATTTGGGCTCGAGGTTTTTTCAAACAAAACAACTAGGAATTCATTATTTATTATATCCGGGTTTCCTGGGGTTGAGGTGTTTCTCCTTCAAAAACCTATATAAACAAGTAGTTGCTTTTGTGAAAGTAAAGAACCTTTAGGCGCGATGAGGCATTTCTCCTTAAGTAAAACCCCAAACAATCGAGCGTAAAAATTAAAAAATCGCCTCAACTGATCGAAGAAGAATCGAGTCCTTAAAAATGGGAAAATTGATTTTGTAATTATACGTACTTATTTACATTTGGGTGAATAAGTCAATACGAAGTACCGGCGAAAAGAAATGGGGACACGGCAATTACGGTGGAAGCTGTATTAGACGTTTCCATTGAGCAGGTTTTGAGGCAAATTTCCGTCATGGGGCGTTTCTGTTTCACAGGGCAGTTTTCAGAAGACAGTGAAACTTGGCAAACCAAAAACCAGTAGATATTGAGGATCAGCTGGCCTCATTCTTCCACATTTTATCATCATTCAAATATTCAAGCCCTATGATATTTTCAGTTAGAAACATCGCGAAGGTAATCACCAAATATTCAACAAATACTCACCGAATCAATTCCGGGGCCATTACGAGGGCGTCCACGATGGAGTCACGAATCATGGCTCGGTCCTGCTCGTGGATAGAGAAGACCAGGCCGAAATTCGCTGCGTCATCCGGGTCTTTGTCTGGCCAGTGTTGTGTGATCAAGTTCTTCAAATATATTGCACCTATAAAAACACCATCGTGGGATGAGTACGATAATATCAGGGGAGGGAGGTACAAGTAGGCTTTAAGTGAAACGAATAATATCGATCAACGAAACTTTAAAAGCTCAAAGAGCGCCAGTTGAAATGATGAGAGGGTATAGACAAGGTAATGATGTGGGTCATTCTCACATAATTTGACCATTTGGCTTTTCTGGACCCTGCAAGTTGGGGAAAAAATAAATAAAGCAACATTTTGAATAGAATTTGATCTGGAATGTTAGTAAAGATTTTCAGAATAATAAATTTGAGCATCAGTTGTCAGTTTTTGAGTATTACTTCCTTTTTATCAATTTTTAATGTTTCAACTCAAAAGGAAGTTTTGTCAAGAGTGTTACCGTAATAAAAAAAGGCTGAATAGAGCAAAATGCTGGATGTTACACATTTTTGAGCTCTGAAAACCATTCAGCAAACTATGCATTTCTAAACAAGCTGTCGCAAATTGATTAAATCAATTTATTGTACCCAAAAACTGTTGTGGGGATGTATTCACGGTAACACTCGTGTCAGGTGCAGTAAATCGAAGAAGACTATTCTTGATTGCGAACGTTTTTTAATAAAAGTGTTCACATGGCAAGTAATATGTGTTCAATGTTCATATGACAATTTATATACTTAGGTACACAATAAAAATCTCCTGTTTTTTCTGCTTTACATTTAGAGATAACTGCAGGAAAAAAACCTTCATAATTCGAAACAGCATTATATAACAGTGAAAACCTACAAATTGATACCAAAAACCTTTTTTTGAAGCTGAAAACCCATGTGAAAAACTATGTTACAGACTGCGGCCATCAAATGGTCAAATAATATGAGAATGACTCATGTACATGTTGGATAATATGGAATCAATGTATGAAGTTTAGTTAGATCCAGCGAGAGGGCGTGTTATATCAACTATCCAAAATCAAGTTAAGTTAGAGCTTACCTGCTTGACGAACAGGCATGTCCACATCGGCAATCATGATCAACTGAAGAATTGACGGCGCGAAGCCAATTATTTTCTTGGACTGCAACAAATGAAAGTGTGAGTTATGTAAAATCACTAAGTAAAATGCTGATTAAATTTGCTACATTGGCCATTTTGGTGGCCATAAACACAAAGATACAAATGTAGGTCTTAAGATTAGGCGCATTGCGAAGAGTACTGGGCTACAACTCTTCGGATTATGTACGTATCTGAGCTACAACTCTTCATAATATGTATGGGTCCGGCGTAATCATCTGCAGTTTTCTCGAATGGAGGATTAGGTGAAACACGTGAAGAAGGAAGATCTGCCATAATGGGGTGTTATGGTCTTATGCGATTCCGATAGCATGGCCTACAGCGAAAGATACATTGACGTAACTGAGAACGAAGTTGCAGAACTCATCATCAAATACTGAAGTTTTCACTACATCTTGCAATTTTGACAAAACTATGGATCAAAAATGTAAGGAGGATTTTGAAATTAGGGTCTCTATTTTCGTTTCTACGATTGATGCTCAATTTTACTGCCGTCAGGTTTCCCACGTTAACTTCGGTTACGATTGGTTGATTGAGAACTGGCACTCGTCGATGATCTGATGAATGATCAAACCCTAGGAATCAGCATTCAGACATCGAATCTCCACTTTGTCAGCCAGTATTAGTTGAGGTAGGAGAAACTGAGGCAGAGCTTGTCAAGGGAGAACTTTGACCTTGTGTGTCATCCAGTCCCTCCCACGACAACATCGGTGACCATCCGCGGAATCTCCAAAACGCGGGGACACTGCCCTCTCCTCAACATCAACCAAACTGGAAGTGACATTATGAAACATTAAATAACCAAAATGTTCGGGTAGGTAACTTAACGATTAGTTGGTAATCAGATTGACGCAAAGAGGAATGCTCAGATAACAGGCATATAACATTACACTGCAAAACCTCCTTTCATTTGTTTTAAAATTGCCTTAAAAACTAACTTTTCGCTCGAGATGAATAGGAGATTGGAAAATTAGCGAACAAATTGAGCATGAAGCTTAAAAAAACCCCAGTCATGCAGCATGGCTATACGACCGAATTTTCAAAGAAAAAACTGGTTATACGTAAAATGTCTCCATTATACTGGTTTGTATAATAAATATTGTCTCGATGTTTCGCCCTGTAACGCCTCAGTTTATAGATTTTTCAACGCTGAACACGATGGTGAAGTCAGAATTGCGATATCTCATTCTGTTAAGGATGAATAACATCTCAACTAACAACCACGTTTCTTCATCTTCAAAGTGCTCCAGTTTGAGAACGGTATAAGATATCGCAATTCTGACTTCACCATCGTGTTCAGCGTAGAAACCCCGAGTTTGACTTGTCAGATTGTATCATTTTGGGAATTTATAGGTAATTCTTTCCCCTTTTAACTCCCCAAAACCCCCCTTAGAGTGGTCCGATTCTGCCCATCTACGAACTTAGCCTTTCAATTGCCAAGACGGATGTTTTGTGCGAATTTGAAGTTTTTATCTTAATTTTATCAAGAGTTATCGGCTGGAATGACACATACATAAATATATATGATGTTTGGTGTTTTTGGCAGTGAATTCAGGATAGTGGGACGGATCGTGGTATGCAATTTTTTACGAAATCCTAGTTTTAAAAATTTTGGGCCGAGAGCAATAGCTTCCTTGTATTCAAAAATTCGCCAGAAAACTGATTTTCTCCAAACTTGGAAACCACAATTCTTGTGCCACACCTCGTGAGGTTTGCAAGCTGTGAAGGTTTTAGAAAATTCGCTGTCGACAAAGTACAATAGCAACAATGCCAGAGAATCCCTTGTCTAGAGGACCGGAAAAAGGATCCGCTTAATCACCAGAGGCCTATTTTTAGCGAGAGC
This sequence comes from Stenodema calcarata, assembly GCA_963920205.1. Classification (NCBI taxonomy): domain Eukaryota; kingdom Metazoa; phylum Arthropoda; class Insecta; order Hemiptera; family Miridae; genus Stenodema; species Stenodema calcarata. Next base: position 20,298,278 of record OY986061.1, on the reverse strand, counting down.
CGCAGACGAGAATCGAGTAATAAGGTGACTCATGGAATATCTCAAAACGGCCAAAAGGGAGGAAATTCCATGCACGGGTCTTGAATAGAAGGAACGGTGAGTTGGCCATTCGTTTAAGATCTCTGGGGCGCCAGATAATGAGGTCACCTTGAATTCTTTGGATCTGCCGGCACGTGGTTGCCCAGCCTCGCTAACCATCAGAAGGACTGAGGACTATTTCAGTAAACTAATAAAAACTGAAATAGAAAGTATAGCAAAATTCAAGCTGGTAGAAATTGAAAGTAAGACTCTGAGACCGCAGACGACATAATGAGGTTCTCGAAATCAACATCAATGAGCCGACTAGAGATCGAAGAGCGACACAGAGACAGATAGCACCTAAAAAGCAACCCTGAAAGTTCTTCAAGGTAGGAACTGCACTTTGTTAGTATGGACAATCCGTGGACAAGGGTCGTCTCAAAAGTAAGTTGCACTTATTTTTTGAAAATCGACAAATGCGTTGACAAATTCCAAACCTATTTATTTTTATTAAGAAATAGGTATGTCATAGCGACCCTCGTACATGGATGACCTTGAGAACCGAATTTTTCGAATAATCCAATGAACGAATAGATTGATTATAATTAATCAATCTGTGAATGAACTCCTGCTAGTCGTGTCTTCTTCATCAAGAAGTGACTCAATATGAAACGAGGGCCATGTATGAACAATGGTGATGAGGGGAGGGGGAGAACGGTCAGAGCGAGAACCGGCGTGGTTGGAATTCCAAGTCAAATTGAACGCCACTGTGGAAACAGGTCATACTAAGACCATTCATTCCATTTCATTCCGTAATATGAGGAGTCACAACCAAAGAGTTCTTCAACGAGTGCCTATCCGAAAACCTAAAATGACCTCTATACCAAATGAGAATACTGAAATAAAAATCAAATGAGACACGAAACACAATTTATCTGGTAATTCGATATTCGAAAATTCGTTGCAGTTAGCCGGTGAGCAAGACATTAACCCTCCGTCTACTATGTGGGGTCCAGGTGGACCCCAGGCGTACTGCTCTTTTTCTGCGCATGTGCCACCTTGGAGCTTGAGGTTGTTTCCTTGAGTACGTTTTTATCCAGTTGTTCTCCACCGGTCGGCAATAGAGCTGTCTGTAGCTGGGCAGAATCAGTCCGCTCTAAGAGTTCACCCATGAATTCCAAAAATGGAACAGTCTGACAAGTGACACATAATTTTAAAGGGTTTTTTTAACGCTGAACACGAACGTGAAATCAGGATTGCAATATCTTATTCTGAAGATGAAGAAACGTGGTTGTTACTTGAGATGTACTTCACTGTTCATCTGCTCTAATCTAATAACGGAATGAGATATCGCCATTCTGACTTCACCATCGTGTTCAGCGCTGAAAAATCATTAAACTGCGGTGTTGATCGCAAAAAGGAGACAAAATGTTTTTAAAAAACCAGTTACTTCTTCGAATATTAGTTCTTATAGCCATGCTACATGACTGGATTTTTTAAACTCCCACCTTTGAAGCCTAATCATCCTAACCCACTCGAATGAATGCATTTGCTAGCAATATAAAGTACCTAGGTATTTTCTAGCTAGGTACCTACACGAACAGCCTACGAGATCAAATGAAACTCAATGGCAAAACGAACCCAACAATTCCAGAAAGTTAAATGCAGTATTCATATTCATAAATACAAAATGTGAATAACGTGTTATTTATATTCATAAATCCTCGTCCTGTGAATTTACTCATATTCATAAGTGTATTCATATGCACAAATCTGCGTTCTGTGAATTTATTCATATTATATTTACGCCCATCTCTGTAAGAGATTATCGTTGTAGTGATTGAGCTGCGTAAAAATATAATTTATGCCACTATAATTAGCCGATCGCACACTTTGCTTGAGGATGTTAGTCATAACCAAAATAAGAAATATTAGGACGTTAATGTCAGGTTGGGCGCTCGTAGGGGCTTCTAGTCAAGTAACCAAGATTTAAGATGTCGAATAAAGTGGGGTTTCTGACCGATAATAATTCAGAAAAGCACACTTATGAGCATCAGCATGTTCATCGTGGAATTCTATGGCGAATTTGGAAACAACACTTGAACAAGAACGTATCTAGATCTATGCCTGGTTGCAGAAGAACTGATATTGATATAGCAACTGTACTGATGTACTTTTTTATACCTATGTAGGTAAGAATATTAGGGAAGGTTCTGTAAGCATCAGCATGATCAATGTGGAATTCTATGGCGAATTTGGAAACAACCTAATTACCTACGATTAACTTAGCACTTCAACAAGAACGTATCTAGATCTACCTTGCCTGGTTGCGGAAGAACTGATATAACTACTGTACTGATATAGTTACGTTTTTATACCTATGTAGGTAAGAATATTAGGGAAGGTTCAGTAAGCATCAGCTTGATCATCGTGGAATTCTATGGCGAATTTGGAAACAACCTAATTACCTACCATTAACTTAGCACTCAACAAGAACGTATCTAGATCTACGCCTGGTTGCGGAAGAACTGATATAGCAACTGTACTGATGTACTTTTTTATACCTATGTAGGTAAGAATATTAGGGAAGGTTCAGTAAGCATCAGCTTGATCATCGTGGAATTCTATGGCGAATTTGGAAACAACCTAGGTACCTACCATTAACTTAGCACTCAACAAGAACGTATCTAGATCTACGCCTGGTTGCGGAAGAACTGATATAGCAACTGTACTGATGTACTTTTTTATACCTATGTAGGTAAGAATATTAGGGAAGGTTCTGTAAGCATCAGCTTGATCATCGTGGAATTCTATGGCGAATTTGGAAACAACCTAATTACCTACCATTAACTTAGCACTTCAACAAGAACGTATCTAGATCTATGCCTGGTTGCAGAAGAACAGATATTGATATAGCAACTGTACTGATGTACTTTTTTATACCTATGTAGGTAAGAATATTAGGGAAGGTTCTGTAAGCGCAAAGATCCATCGATTCCTCATCAGTTATGATAGGGAAGGGTCCTTGGTTCAATAAGGGAGTAAGTAGAAACCTGGTGTTTTCCTGGAGTTTATTCGTACTTTGCTGAAGAAACCGTACTGGTTTCGCTTTACGTCTACTGTCATTTTCGAATCACGTCGACCAACCAGAAAAGATCAGAACACGAGGTTGACGAGCCGGAGATACAAGTGGTACCTAGTAATAAACGTGTAAGAATGGCCGCTCGACACACTCACATGGGAAACAAACGACCAAATTACACACAGCTCATTACATCCACCGTAAACATTACATTACTTCTCAAGCGGTAAACTGTAGGTAAGTTGCGAATTGAGTAGAAATGATGCGAAACGCATGCCGAATTCGACAAACCTGCTCGAGCTGCTCCTCGGCCTGAGTTCGCTGCTGAGGGTCGATGGTCCCTCGCAGAATTTCAGCCAGTTTTCGAACTTCCATGTTCGAAATCACCGTTCAAACGAGCAAATTACACGGCACGGGCACAATCGACTAAAAATTTTCGGCACGGGGAACGAAATCACGTGAGTGGAAGAAACCAGGAATGGCGGCGGCACTGCCTTTCCAACACGAAGGGCCAACCAGTGTTGCCACTTCAGAAACAACAACTCATGTTTTGGGTTTGTTTACGAGTAAGTGCCAAATATGTCAAAAATTTCGACAATTGTTTGGTAGTTGTTAAACAAACACCTGTGAACGTCAAAGTGAGATTTGATCAATTCAAATGAGATTGGGGCAGGAACTCCGAAACTGGTGAAACATGTGAAAGTGACGTCATATAAACCTGTTGATTGTATGTTGTGGTAGACCATGGAAGAAGAGAAGATTGTGCTGGGTGGATACTGCACTATGGATACTACACTACCTCCTTACATGGTGGTGGACATCATCTGTTTTATTTGATTTGATTGGAACGTTATTAAAAGGTAATATACAATGCAAATATCCCTAGTTATCCATTTTCTCCTATCGGTGGAAAATCTACATTATCAAATCAGCAGGTTAATTTAGAAGTATTATGTTGCAGCACTGACTAGCACCTGCAACCAAACAGGACGTATAACCCGCTATACGTACATGTAGTGCAGTACAAGAAACCGAGTGAATATTGCCTTGTAATCCGTCTTTGACCTATGTTTAAAATTTCAAGACTCTGGCTCATCATCCAAATTTAATTTGTTAAAACAAATTGGTATTAAACAATTTTACAGCCAAGAAACCGAGTGAATATTGCCATGTAATCCGTCTTTGACCTATGTTTAAAATTTCAGGACTCTGGCTCATCATCCAAATTTAATTTATTTAAACAAATAGTTATTGCTTAAACAATTTTACAGCCAAGAAACCGAGTGAATATTGCATTTTCATCCAGTTCTGACTTACATTTAAAATTTCAAGTCTCTAGCTCATTGGGTAGTCGAAAAACAAGTAGTATACATAATGATTAATAATTAATCACTATAATACGATAATAGTGATTAATTATCGTTAATGATATTGTTAATAATTATTTTATTGTTATTAATTAACTCGATATCTGAAAACCATGTGCTGTTTGAATCAGCTGGCCCATTGTGAACATTTTTTTAAATGTTTGTAGTGCAAGTTCCACATTCATTGTACACGACCGATATGCTACGGTAACTTGGGGGGGGGGGTGAGTTCCCTCCACGACAGCATCGTATGGTATGGTTCGGCAGAGGGAGGAGGGTGGAGGAGGAGGAGGGAGGATGGAGGAGGAGGGAGGATGGAGGAGGAGGGAGGATGGAGGAGGAGGGAGGAGGGAGATAGGGATGGACCGTTCCTGTCGTAACGATAAGTGGGATTGGAACGGAAAGGAGACAGCTCCTATTTTTACCGATCCACACGGATCGGAACGAAAAAAGTGACGAAGGATCAGATCGAACCGATATCGTAGGTTCTTGGCACAAGAGGTTGGGGATTGTTACAGGTCATTCATACTAGTAGGCTGCATTGAACCTACCATAGGTATTCTCGGAAATTATAAAGGTGTCTACTAAGACATTTCTCTTCTTTTCATTTTGTCCAGTCATATACTAAGTATACACATTTGAATATTATTCAATTTTCCAACTCAACCTGCGTGTCAAACTTCAGCTATGATAGCTATGATAGCTTAATTATTATTATTATGAATCATCATTAATTATTAGGTACCTAATAATGTTCAAAAGTGGTTTTCAAAAAAAGGGACTGAATACCTAAATTGATTGAAAAATGTATTATACAGGCCTCTATCTTCCTACTATAAAATTTAATACTGTTTTCTTGGAATTTAGTTTAATATTTTATTGATTAATTTCCTGTTTGTTTGACCCTGCGGACTCCCACCAGCGTAATATACTTTACTAGCTGACGGGCAGAATTCGGGATGGATCCATTTGCCACTCTTACCTGTTGCTTTACGGATTATACCACATACATGTCCCTTTACAAACCCTTATAATCTTAAATACAAAAAATAATATTCATCTGTCTCACCGGAAGGAAGAATTTAAGATTTTTATAATTCGGCTTCCCTAAAAACCCCCACCCCTATGCATGGGATCCGGAAGTGAACCCCCCTATGTCCTTCCCCGACCACGGAAACATTATATACGGGAGAAGGGTTCGATCCATTGAGCCGTTTTTGAGTGATTGAAGGGCAGACAAACAGACAGACAAACAGACAGACAAACAGACAGACAAACAGACAGACAAACAGACAGACAAACAGACAGACAAACAGACAGACAAACAGACAGACAAACAGACAGACAAACAGACAGACAAACAGACAGACAAACAGACAGACAAACAGACAGACAAACAGACAGACAAACAGACAAACAGACAAACAGACAAACAGACAGACAAACAGACAGACAAACAGACAGACAAACAAACAGACAAACAGACAGACAAACAGACAGACAAACAGACAGACAAACAGACAGACAAACAGACAGACAAACAGACAGACAGACAAACAGACAGACAAACATACAGACAAACAGACAGACAAACAGACAGACAAACAAACAGACAAACAGACAGACAAACAGACAGACAAACAGACAGACAAACAGACAGACAAACAGACAGACAAACAGACAGACAAACAGACAGACAAACAGACAGACAAACAGACAGACAAACAGACAGACAAACAAATAGACAGACAAACAGAGAGACGGATAGACAGACAAACAGACAGACACCAAATTCAAAATCGGCATGGTTCGACTCCATTTCACGCGAAACGAATAACTGCAGTGAAATTTTTCGGAAACACCCAAGGAACAGGAAAATCGTCTCTTAATTTAGTTATATAGATTGTAAGAAAAATGGAAACTTCATCATAGCCTGCTGAGGAGACGAGGAAGGGGCAGAGTGCGAGCGGGAGAAATACAGTGGAACGATTCAGGAACGGATACGGATTCCTCTGGTCTGGGGGGAAAACCTGACTCGAGATCGGGATCGATACCGGATCGTAACGGAAGAAATATCCGATCCCACCCTGGTAGAAACCATGAAACCTGTGGAACGGCCCATCACTAGGAGGTAAAGGAGGAGGATGAGAAGGAGGAGAGAGGAGGAGGATGAGAAGGAGGAGGAAGAGGATGAGAAGGAGGAGGAGGATGAGAAGAAGGAGGATGAGAAAGAGGAGGGAGGAAGTGAGAGGAGGAGGATGAGAAAAAGGAGGAGGAGGACGAGAAAAAGGAGGAGGAGGAGGGAAGAGGGAGGAGGAGGTGAGAAGTGAGTTGGCTCTAATTCTATTCCCAAGAGTCTCAAAACTACACAGCTTCACGAACGACAGTGACCGTGATTATTAGTGATTATAATTAATTTTCTCGATATCTGAAATCCATGTGCTGTTCGAATCAGCTGGGACAGTATGAACATTGAACCGACAGGCTGCTTCACGATTCACTCTCATGTTGACAACTTTTGATCTGCTCCAACTTTGAGCCCTCATTGTGAACGAACTTCTGGTCGTACGAAGTTCAAGATGGTATTAGAAAAATCTAAAAAATAAACTCTAACTAAATGTGAACTAAGAACTATGTATAAGTATACCGTTCCATTTGAATTTGTCGAATTATAAAAATTCAAATGTTCAAAATTCGTTTTGAACGCCTCCTTGGCCGAGGGTTATGAAAAGTTTCAAGGATCATTGTGGAGTTGGTCGGAACCCGTAAACCAACTTTCGTCATTTTGGCACAACGCTAACTGGACAAAGCGCCGCGGACGGACGGATTTTTGATTATCTCGAAACGTAAACCCTCGAACTTGAGGGGGTTTCTTGGGCGATTACAAAGGTTCATTATCAACGATAACCAAAACCAAAATAACCAAAACCACATAAACCAAAATGACCGTAACATTAAATTTGCACTTTTGGGAAAAATTGCCTGTTTTGCAGCTCTATCTTGGGATTCACCACAATTTCAGTGGTAGTAAAACTTCGTATACGGTATTAAATTGCTGTACACTGAGTTAAGCGTTTTACCTTAATCGCTTTTTATCGTTGGCTTCAGATGATAGGTTGTGGTGTTGAGGGGTTGCTCTGTAATATTAAACTAAAAAAGTTTAAAGAATGGTGGAATGGATACTGCCTGCTGATTTCATGAATAGACATACGAAGTACTTACCAAATAGGACGCTTGCAGAGATTGCTTTGTTACTTAGGCCTTCAAGTACCAACTCGACTGATTGGCATCTGTCATCATCGTGACCTAATTAACACCGGCGATCATTCTTGAGACTAACTTTTTCCTGGCCGCACGTCGCATGTGACAGCCAACGGAACAGGGGGTATCAGATCTAATCGATCGGCGAAAGTGATTGACACACATAACAAACTGTACCTACGAGTATCACAATAGCCCAAGTTATCCAATAGACAAAGGGATTCCTTCAAGCCATGCAGGATACTCAACATTGCGTAAGTCCATTTTTCATTCTGTCCGTTTATGACGTTGCACTGCTGGAGGTCCGTGACGCCGTACCCTTCAGGTTGATTGGGCCTGTTATGTCAGCGGTTTTCAGGTTTGTAACGCATTACCTACATTACGGAAACGTGTTACTTATCCCTTTAATGACTCCTTACATTTGCTATACCTCATAATGCAAAAGCTACCGGCTACTCTACTTTCAACCGAAATTTTTATATTTCCACATTTTTATAAGCGTCTACATTAGGGCTGCCATCCGTCCCGATTTATCGAAACATGTCCTGATATTCGAGGGACGGCAGAATCCGGCCTCTCTACGGTGGTTTTAGCGAGTTTTAAGAGAGAAAGCTTACCCATAAATTCCAAAAATTAAACAAGTGTCACCTCATTTAAAAGGTTCTTTTGCCCTGAACACGACGGTGAAGTCAGAATTGCGATATCGCATCCCGTTCTCAAACTGGAGCATTTTGAAGATGTGGAAACCTGGTTGATACTTGAGATGTTCTTCACGGTTCGTCTGCACAAATTTGACGGCGAAATGAGATATCGCAATTTTGACTTCACCATCGTGTTCAGCGTTGAAAAATCTGTAAACTGAGGTGTTAATAAAACAATCCACAGTCACGCAGCGGAATGGCTTCGACGAAGATGAAACTTTAAACTCCCCCAGGGCTTAGGTTGTACTGGAACGTCCCTAAACTTCGGCAGCACTTATGAAGAAGGGGCCCTTTATCTTATCCCCAACTTTGGGACCTTTAAGGGCTAAAGTTGCCGTACTTTCAATTTATAATAACTGGGTGAGCTGTTATCTGTCCCATGCTGTAATTATAGGCAGAGCATTTCAGCACAATGTACTTGTAGACAGTCATACTACAGCATGATGGAATTGTGGCAACCTCATCAAAAATGACGAATGTTTGATAATGGAAGGAAAACCATACCGGGAACATACTTTACCTCTTCAAAAAACTCAAAATATGCAATCTCCGCCAGTTGTACATCAAATCCTCTATAATCCAACTTAATAAGGAATCTAAACTTACCGTCATTAAGCACGACATACCCACTCGTTCGAAAGAATATGGGATAGTGCCTATTCCTCAGTTAAAATTTTCAACGACACAGAATCAGTACTTTTTTGTTGGTGTGAAATACTTTAACGAACTTCCATTAGAACTCAAAATTGTTAGGAATCAAAAAAACTTCAAACTCGTCATTTCTGTGTTCTGATCAAAAACGAAGTTTTATAAAGTTTTTATCTACCCCGCTCCCTTATTTTTCTTCTCTTGTGGTTTCAAAATAGAACAATCATATCAAACACAACTTTGCGCATTTATACTTAACCAAGTCGGTAATAAATGTCCCTCATTAGAAGCATCTAAGGTTTGCTTGTTTTTTTTTTTTTCAATTGTTTTATTTTTTTAATACGCCTCTTTTGCGGTATCTAGTATAGGTAATCTTATTGTAGTACTGCTAATATGTATTTATTTTTTGTTCATAATATGAAAATATTATTGTTAATTCCTCTGTATTGAGAACCGTGCACAGAGGAAGGAGTAGTAGTACATATTATGTACTACGACTCCTTCCTCTGTGAACGGTTCCCCATACAGACGAAGTATATTTCCTGAATTAACAATTATATAACTTGTATTATCTTGGTGGAAAAAAAAATTACTGAAGAACACCTCGTCGTTAGAATAATAATGCAGCTGGTTGCTACTCTGTTGATATACTATTCGTCGTCCACGACATTTCTTCTTCAAGCCATCATACCACGACATACCAGATAGCGTACACCTTCTAAGAAACTTTCATCAAAACTAGTTACTAGGGAAAAAATCCATTAAAAAAAGTGGTTAAATAGTAGAAAGGCTCGTGCGGAAAAATGTAAACTTAAATCGTCTCTGCGAGAGGCGGGAAGTGGGAAGGAACTGGTATCCTCAACCTCAACGACACTCCAAGTAGGCCGACTCCCGATCGAGCAAGTAGTTTAATTCGCCGTCAAAACAACTGCTTGGATTATTAGGGACCTTTTTCAAACTTCACTTTGACCCAGATCTCATCGGAGGACACAAGTTTTAGGTGGGGGGGGGGGGGGGGTCTGGTCCAGGAACAGCTTCGCTCGTCGCTTCAGCTGTGGAGAGAGTGAGCCATTATACGCTTCCGAAAGTGTTCGGACGTAAATTCCCCAATGTCGAATCAAAGGTGAATAATATTATGGACGGAAACAGGTGGAACCTTGAGCCATTCTTTTATCATACGAGGAAATTATAGGTTTGACCGGCAGAAGGGAAAAGGGAAAGGGAAAGAATGAGGGTTTCAATCTGTCAACAAATTTTCGAAAAAACAGAACCTATTGTTCTTGGTCCAAAATGTTTAAAGCTCAAATTTTTGAAAAAATTGTATAGGTACCAAAATCCGTTCCAGGCCATCCTAAATTCACGGCCAAAAGACACCAAAAATCATTTGTATACATTTATAGCATTTTCCAGTCTATATTATAGCATTTCTAAGTCAAATTCAAGATTTTTCATACCAAATTCAAGATTTTTTTTCAAACCAGTAGCAGAGAAATAAACCTTATTTAGTAGATAACAATAATTGAAACCTTACATATTTAGTAGATAACAATAATTGAATTGGTCAGTTGAAAACGGTACACATTCCATAAAAATGACAAAATGAGTTGAGATAGCCATTTTGTGCTTTAGACTAGTATTGTGTTTATAATAAGCACGCATTAGATAATAGGTATCTTATATAATATCTATTGCTCCAGAAAGCTTCATCATGTACACGACGTAATTGGCGCAATCTGTGCTATAAACAGTAGAGAATCTTGAAGTTGGTTTTGAGAATTGAATTTGTTACGGAATGAAATGTCGCAATTCTGACTTCACCATCGTGTTTAGCGTTGAAAAATCTATAAAACTATATATAAAACTGTTACTCGTCAAAAAATTGAGACGACATTTGTTATAAAACCTGTAAAATGGAGACATTTTTACATAAAACCAGTTATTTCTTTGAAAATTGGCTTTTAATGCCATGCTGCATGACTGTGGATTTTGTTTTTAATCCCAACATCCTGATGGAATTTTGAAAAATAGTTTCAAGCAAATCTACCAAAAATATCCAGAAAAAAATGAAGGCGCGGAATTCCAGAGGCTTATTAAAACCCAGCCAGCCCTCTGACGTCATAGTCTCTTACGGCATAGGCTGTGACGTAGTAGTTAGCCTCCTGCCAGCCGTCTGACGTCATACGCTCGTGCGTCATAGGCTCTGACGTACTTGTTGGCCTCCGGCCAGCCGTCTGACGTCATACGCTCGTGCGTCATAGGTGCGTCTGACGTAGTGGCCCGCCTGTCGCTTGTGTTCTGACGTGATCTGAGGGAAAGGGTGAATCAAGGAAACAAATTTTTCCCGTTTCAGTTTATGTGCCAAAGCAAAGACATGAAAATGTCAAAAGAATGTCAACTCTATCCTGTTGTTGATAAAGTCGAGAATTAAATGCTTGCATACGAGTCTGCAACACATTGGGACATTTTATGTTTTAAATTTTAAAGAAGTGATTCAAGAACCTTCGAACAATGCTACATCACCTACCCCAGTAGCGTAGTTGTTATAAAATGTCAAAAGTTGTGTTATTTCAGCATTGGTTGTACTTTGAAACAACCAATGCTGAAATGGAGACTCCATTAATCACTTTAAATCCTAGGCAAATATTCTACTTGTTTTCCCGGACTACGGATGTCATTTCATATTTATGGAAACCCAAAATCTTCAAACAGCACGATGCAAAACAATTACCCACGTCACGTTATACCTACATAAACATTCTGAGCTGGTTCGAGCCGTTGTATGAATCCAGATCAGACGATCAGATCACAATTTTGGAATGTCTCAACCTTCCAACGATGAGGACTCAACGCCCAACAACATCGACGGGCCGCAGCGGCCACTTGCAAGGAAGAAATCCTCGAAAAGCAGGTTTGGCCTGGTCCAGAAGTACCGCCAGGAGGAAACGACTGTAAGAACCATTCGAGGCGTTGCACAGTGTGTAATTTTGCCGATCTAGGAGGACAAAAATTGAAAAAAATGAAATATTTTTTAAAGGATTTTTAATACTACTTATGACAGGTAGGTACAATGTCCGAGGGTATTTTAACAGTTAGAATTTAAAAGCCAGTCAAAGTACTTTACTTGCATGTTCCTTCCCTTAGTCGTTCTTTGTTCATCAGTTTTGTAAGGTTTGCTGAGTGTTCCTTCCAGTCTCTTTTATTCCACCGCTTGGAGGGTGGCCGGCTCTGTGAAAGCAGACCAGGATACCCCTCTGGGTGGGCATATTGCCTAACCTCCCAGGGAACTGGGCAAACTCAGCAAACCATTAATTACAGTTTGCACCAGTTATTTTAACATGTTAATTTTCCTGTTTTTTACATCAATTGAGGTAAGTATTGACATGATTACATTAGATTACCTACATGTGATGTTAAGGGCTTCAAAATTGAGTTCAAGTTAAACGGATAAAATTTAAAAAATCATACTCTGATTGAATTTTGGAGGAACTTAACTTCCATATTACGTAGAATCTCGTCTTGCTCGACTCATTAACGAATACTTAGGAAGCTAGAGAAGAGAACATGACAAGAAAAGTTTGCCAATTTTCGCCAGTTTTGTCGAAATCTTAAAAAATGTTGCTGTATTTCGGAACGGACGAATTAGTCATTAGAGCTTCTCTGAGTCACCGACTCCGATACTACAGACGATGAATGACTTTTTTTTTTTCAAAAAAGTGGCGAATGTAGGTAGGTTATTCATTATTTTTATGAGCTTAGTAGTGATATTTTTTAATATTTATAAGTTTATTTGTACTGCATTTTCACTTTATTTTTTTAGGAGGATTAAAAAAAGAAAAATAGAAATTATTTGACCACTTTAGTATGAAAAAATCATTAAACACTCATTCTGAGGACGTTTAGTATTTTTGTCCTCCTAGATTGGCAAAGTTACACACTGTGCGTTGTAAATAGCCTCATAATATGACAGATGAAAATGTGCCTACTTCAGGAATTTCAGAAGGATAGTTTATGGATGAAATTGTGTAGCCCTTTGATTGGGAGGCCGCCGTTAGCCTGATGGGCTGTTGAGCCCTGGCTAGAGCTGTATACAATTTACTCATATCTTCAACGTTCAGTTTATCGTTATCTGTAGGTAATGAAACAGCCCTAAGCCCCACCAGAATCTCTGCAACGAATTTGAGAACGATGGTTTGGTTATACCTTCACCAAACGGTTTAGTAATTCTCAATATAACTTGGTAAACTTACGTCGGTCTCAAGATCTAGTAATCCTCAGTCTGTCAAAATAAGGTAAATCATAATATTTACCTTAATATTTATATTTATAATATTAAATGTTAGAGTTATCCTCGATACAGGTTCCGTCGTCGTCGTGTTCTGAAATTCTGAACGCCCTTTCGCCAGAAGAGAGAGTATTCGTGCAGGGGATCTTCCCTCCAAGTACACGCAACGCTCGACCCGATCGGCGACCTAGCGAACGATCAGCGCGCTCGGTAAGCGACTTGAAAACGACAGTTACATATGAGTTTCCTCCAAAACGCCATTATATTTCAAAGAACTCTTTTCCCCGTCATAACCCTCATACCTCATTTTTTCCTCACTGATTTAAAATGTAGGTACCTACTCGTCAGGAATAAATCCACCGGATTCATATACCCTCATTCGAATACCACGTATCAGAATTTATCCTACTTTTCCTTTATCCTACTCCTACTTTTCAGGAGCCCTCTCCCGTCCCTAATACATTATAATAAAAAAAGAAAATACTGTAGGGGCCATTAAAAACAGAATTTGGCCGAAATTGATGATACGTGGTATTAGAATGAGGGTGCATAATTTGTATGGGGATGTACATAATTTCATCAAGTAACTGGGCAGCTTACACAAAAATTAAGCATGTCTAGACCAATCAAGCCATGTGTAGACTCTCAGTTGGTTACGTTCCACCAACTAAAAGTGATCTAGGGGAGGGCAATATGTTTGGCAATCCAGTCATCCAGCATGCCTATAACAGCGAATTTTCTAAGAAATAAGTGGTTTTATGTCAAATGTCTCCATTTTACTGGTTTTAAACAAATTTTGTCCTCATTACATGTATGCCTGGGGAGGTTATAGATTTTTCAGCGCTGAACACGATGGTGCAGTCAGAATTGCGATATCTCATTCCGTTGCTCATTAGAGCAGATGAACCGTGAAGAACATTTCAAGTAACAACCACGTTTCTTCATCTTCAAAGTGCTCCAGTTTGAGAACGGTATGAGATAACGCAATTCTGACTTCACCATCGTGTTCAGCGTAAATGTACCTTTACTGTGAGTGGTCACTTGTCAGACTGTTGCATTTTGGAATTTATGGGTAATGTGGTTCCTCCTAAAACTGCAGAGTCAATAATTGATTGATGATTAGATCGAAGTGATCAATACTCACAGCAGTTATCGTGGTATTTGGGTAAGTGTTTTCTGCCCAATTAAAGTGAGTGGAGTTATACCTACTTTTTCTCATCCAACATAATATGTTATTATTATCTTATATATAACATGATATTATCTAAAGTCATGCAGGTTCATCACCGTCTTTGGATTCACCACTATACGTCCAGAGAAATCGAGAATCCCGTGTATCACTGGTTTAGTTCATTGTACCAAATGCTATTTCAGTACAAATTACCATCACCATTCCTAATTCTTACTAGGACTAAATCGGTTCCAGTCACGAGCTCCAGGTAGACGGCTGATACTGCGGAGAACGATCCTTCAAAACGTCAACGTGGGGTCGCAAAATCGCGAATGGCCTGTCGGATCGATCACCAGGAACATTCAGGTACCTATGCGATACATTCACTCAGTTCATGTTGAGACCATAGTCTGCACGGTAACTACGTCATGTCTAACTTTACACTACGATTGGAACGTAGTTACCTACTTATACACGGCCGTCCAACGTCTCAGTACCTCTCAAAACGTCATTTAAGTAGTAGAACCTCCAGATTAGGGATGCAACATCAGAACCAAATAATCGATTATAACATCAAATGATTAATCGGAATTGAATAATCGAGGTTCGATTAATCGAAAGCAAATAATCGAATTTTAAATACTCATTTTAAATGCATGATTATTTGCTTTCTTACTATCCAAAAATCCGATGGTTTTCTTCGTCTGTAGGTGACGACCTATTGTTACATTTTAAGGCCAAAACGAATAAAATTGCAGAAAATAGTGTTGACATGGATATGGCTAGGGGTCATCCTAAAAAATGTGTTACAAATAAATATGACGGTTACAAGCCCGTGGTGTTGGAGACATGAAATTTGGAATGGACTCACTCCGTAGGACTTACACTTTAAGCAGAATGGATCCAGGATCAGCTGAGGGGCAGACATATCCACATATAAGAGATATATCCACGATCAAATGTTTGAGAAATTTTATTATACATTGAAGGTAGGTATATATACAACCGATGTAAGTATCAAGCATGAAATTAGAAGACCAATGACAAATGAAAGTTGAATACAAATCGTCGATGTTATTTTACTTACTCTTCCATTATGCTCCTTATCCTTATGCTTATGCATACTACTTCCACGCTTACGCTCTTTCAGAATCCTGATGTATTCGAAAACCGCCTAATCAGTAACAATCAATTAATACTAAATAATTTCCAGTGATTGAAATTAATCGATTAATTGGGGTCCGATAATCAATTATCCGATTACTCGGTAGGTAATCGATTTGCATCCCTACTTCAGATTACACAGTTCTGGTGCAAACAGCCACGTGGAGAGGTTAAATTCCATAAGAACAAGCAAGTTTTACTCCATGTTATATCTGACGTCACCCTTGGCAAGACTGAGAAACAACTTTCACAAACTGCTATCTGCATTTTTCTGAAAATGGAACGAGTTTTTTTATTTTATTTATTTTTTTTTTCATTTTAACACACCTCATTTACAAGTCAATACATTTCTTATCTTTTCTAATAACATTTCTGATTATAAATTGCATTACAGACAGTGCGCGGGATATTGTGGAAAATATTTTCAATCCTGGCCGTTATCCTCTTCGCCGTGATCATCAGTCAGAGGAAGCTGAAAGAGAGTCAAGAGCAGAACATAGAATTACCATGATCGACTGCCTATTGAGGCTGCACTGGTCGCCATAAAAACTATAAACATTACATCCTTTTAATTTGAACATTTTCACTGTAATTTTTTCTCGAATTCTGCTTTGGTTATCAGTATCGTCCCTGTAAATTCGTAGAATAGTGCCTAATTTTTAGATCCTTACTTTTTAAAATCCGTCGTGCAGCATGTCTATAAGAGCAAATGTTCGAAGAAATAACTGGTTTCATGTAAAATGTCTCCATTTTACTGGCTTAAATAAATTTTGTCTCTATTTTTTGCACCTCATTTTATAGATTTTTCAACACTGAACACGATGGTGAAGTCAGAATTGCGATATCTCATTCTGTTATAAGATTAGACGAACCGTGAAGAACATCTCATGTAACAACCACGTGTCTACATCTTCAAAGTGCACCTTTAAAATTAGGTGTCACTTGTCAGAATGTTTAATTTATGGCATTTATTGGTAATTTTTTCCCCTTAAAACTCCCCAAAGCCACCCTTGGAGTGGCCGGATTCTGCCAATCTATGAACATAGCTTTTCAATTGGTATTGAGAATTTCCTAAATTAAATTTAGAAGTTCCCCAAATAATTTCAGACCTTCAAATTAAGAACGTAATAACGTAATAAATTTTCACATGGGCTAACTCACTTTTCCCAACTTTACAGGGGAGACAAAAACGTGTGCCCAGTCTTGATGTAGACTTTTCTGCAATTTCGATCTATAGTTCATCTCATTACACACTCGTGTGGAGACCCAAGAATAGTAGAACAAAATTGCAGAAAAGTCTATAGTAAGACTGGGCACACGGTTTTTATCTCTCCTGTAAAGTTGGGAAAAGTAAGTTAGCCCATGTGGGATCTTAAGTGACGAAATAGTGTACATTTATAATGTTATGTACCGGCTGTGGTTACCGCGAAGGTAGCTGTGTTTTATTTACAGGATAGTGTTCGGTCTGGTAAGGTAAGGAACTTCGAGGCTGCATTATATCTTTTCTATGGCACAATGCTCCAACGATGTTAGTGGGTTATCCTCCCTGGTGGCCGATTTCTTGGTGTCATTATCCGCGAAACCCAGACACAATACGTTTAATACGCTTATCAACCTTTTACAACCGATCTACCTCTCGATTTTTCCTACACTTTTTCCAGCGCATTAGAAGAACTTCCGGAGTGAAATTTTTCATATAGACCCCCGCATCTATTATTTTTTTGAACACAAAAAAAAATCGTAGACCTACCTAATATTGATGAAAGGTAAGCGGAATCGGGGTTCGAAAAATGTGTGAAAACGTGTCTCCAGGGCAGGTGATGAAAGACCGGGTTGAGAGGGAAAGTAGTTCAAGAAAGGACACGGGGTACACAAGACGCTGCTAAAAGGTGTGAAAGAGTCAACTTGGCCGTCAACTGCATATCACGTTTTGAAAGTTTATGTAAACGAAATGTGGCACGCTGACTTATGTGAATAGATTGTCCTCGATACGAAGTGTGCCCTATAAAGGTTCGCAATTACCCAACAAAACTAAGGATGTGTATATACAGGTATAACCAGAAATAATAATGGATCCGACGTATTCGAATGAATCAACAGGAAGGTGACTGATGCTTTTCGGGAGGATGGTGGTTGGTCAATCGTTGGTAAAACCAAACCTACCACCAGGTGGTTGCTTGGCCAGCTTTCTGCTTCATCAATATAAACAGCTAATATAATGTGATATTACCAATTGGCAGCGGCTCTTACCGTAGATTTCATGATTTCCAATAAAATGTTGAACTTGAGTTTGAATATGAAGAGCTGTAACTCCAGAAAACCAGACTACTGAATTTTACTTGACTTGTTACATATCGAAGGTCTTCCGGCAACACCCCACCTCGTCACTTTTGGCCAAAATGAGTTATGCATACCATTCGAAGCGTTTTCCCCTGGCGGATCGATCTAACTAAGTAATAGTTAGGTACCTACGTTAGGTAACACTAAAAACCACGATTTACTTCACTGAATTACTCAGTAAACATAGTCATTGGCAGATAGTTTTTTGGCTCTGCTGAAAAGTCGCCCAAATGACGATGTGGAAAGTTGCCGTGAGACCCTCGAAATAGGAGGGTAGTAACAATTTCGTAGTAACAACTCGTAGTAACAATTTCAAACACTTTTAGTGATTCCTCCTGACATCACTATTAGTTAACCCACTACCTAAAGGTGCACTTGTCAGAGGGATCAGAGTTAACAAATTAAATTCTTGAAACCAGTGCTCTAGAGCAGACAATAAAATCCGTAATCATGCAGCATTGTCATAATATGACAAGATATTATCTTATTAAGAGCGAATTTTCGAAGAAATAACTTGTCCTATGTATAATGTGATTTTGATACTTGAGAAGTAATTTTAAATATATAGAATTTATATGGATGCGTTGAATGACCAAATACTAGTCGGTGGTGTGACGGTTTTTTATTCCACGACGTTTCTGCCCAGGAACTGGGCGCTATTCATGTGGATATATTATGAGATGAGGTAAATGTCACATCGGGGATTTTGAACAGGGGACCCCCTGTTCAAAATCCCCGATGTGACATTTACCTCATCTCATAATATATCCACATGAATAGGGCCCAGTTCCTGGGCAGAAACGTCGTGGAATAAAAAACCGTCACACCACCGACTAGTATTTGGTCATTCAACGCATCCATATACTTCCACTAGTCATCAAGATCATAACACTATAGAATTTATATATTTAAAATTACCTACTTCTCATAATTATGAGAGTTTAAGATTGCCCATATTTGAATGAGATGTTCCAATTATCACATTTTACTTAATACCAGTTATTTATGACCCCGCGAACACAAACATTTTTCCTTTTTCGTCAAAAAAAACTTTGGGGTTCCATCATACCAATCATTGTGACCGATTCACGTGTGAATGATCGAGTAATGGTTTTCTCCGAAGAATGCTCCACTCACCTGTTTCACATAGGTACATTCTTGATAATTTTTAAGAAGGACGATTTGGAGAGATAACTCAATGAGAACCAAATTCTTGATATATATTTTGCTCTGGGAAAAATATGTATATTATTATTTTTTTCCAGAGCAAGAATTTGGTTCTCGTTGAGTCACCTCTCCAAATCGTCCTTCTTAGAAATTACCAAGAAAGGATGTGAAACAGCTGAGTGGAGCATTCCTCGGATAAAACCATTACTCGATCATTCACACGTGAATTGGTCACAATGATTGGTATGATGGAACCCCAAAGTTTTTGTTGGCGAAGAAAGGAAAAATGTTTGTGTTCACGGGGTCAGATTAGACTCATCCCCGGCGTTACAATTGGATTTGTAATTATTTATTGTTGTCTGAACTATGATGCGCCCGGAGGGTCTCTTTTGTGGGGATTCACTGTTGGCTAGCTGCCCCAACAATGGGTTCCTGGGCTACTCTCATTCTATCTCCTATCTTTCGAATTGGATTCGTTTCATTGGGGAGGGATCGGAATTTGATTTCTCCTTTCTGGACCGGACGATGAAAAGGGCTGGTAGAAACTTTACATTGCCGGAAGGGTTGAGATGTTATTTTGTTTATCGGTTTTCGACGCAGATCGCTGATCGCGTGGACCGAAATGACTCATGGTATAGGATTGCGAAGATGAAGATGAATATTTACAGCGCCAACTTCAATATAAGTTTAAAAAAATTTTAATTTTGAAAAACTACGCTCACCACTAGCAACAGACGCAAGCAGAGTCAGCAAAATCCGTAGAGCCACGGACAAATTTGGGGCACAGTCTTTAAGGTCATTGCTCTGGATGAAGTTAAGAACATCTTGTGGATTTGCATTCTTGGGTACTCTCCTAGCAATGGCTTGAACTTCATTGCAAAGTTCGTGGCCTTCAATATCTTTAGCCTCATTGTTTGAGAGGAAATATTCTAAATTCATACAATCGTCCATCAGGGACTTTGTTGTTGCAGCATTCACCTTGGATATGTTGTAGAGAAATCCGAATATAGAAGTAACCTCTTCTAACTGTTGACATCTTTCATCCAGAGAAGAGATTGCAGTATCGAGAATGGCAAAATGGAAATTGGCTTTGAAACGTTCTTGAGGGGATACCAAAAGTTCATCATCTGCTCCGTAATCAAACTGCTTTTTCTTCTTTTTCAACCGATTTGGCTGGGTTTTTGTTTCAAATGTTGGTTGAATATTAGCTTTTCTGTCAATCCTCATACAGAATGAATCTGTAAGTAGACCTGTAAAACTTAAATAAAGCTAATTTCTTCTCGGGCTGACGACGCTGTAAAGCGAAAATTTCCACTTCCATCTAGTTTTTCCAAATTTCCGTAAGTGTTCACTATAATTTTCATCCTCCTGTACGTTCATTCAAGTTAAATAAAGCTAATATTAATAAAGTTTTATTACGATTAAAATAAAGTTTTAAAGCAACGCCAATCCGTTTTATTAGGTAAAAACTGAATTTTTTAAAAAAATTTGTTCCTCTTTTTGCAGCCCTTCCCAGGTTGCCGCCCTAGTTTGCCTGGTGTATAGTTTACCACTGATGATAACCAGTGAGTTTAATGAGTTTAATTTGTTAAAACAATTTAACAAATTTAACAATTTAACAATGAGTTTAATTTTGTTAAAAGTAAATAAAAGTATTCCCGTTTGCTGATTCCAAGTATTATTAGATCCAAAGGCGTGGCAACGGGGCATAGTTTCGATTATGAATTCGTACACAACTTCAGGGTAGTAAATGAGTTTAATTTCTGTCTATCATGATCTTTTGTCTTTTTCTTTCTTGTTCTACCAGGTAATTTTAGTTCAAAAATAACGTTTCTTTAGTTTAACAATAAGTGCAGCCCCCCCCCCCCCCCCCTTAGCACAGAGCATGGATCTATGAGGAGGGGGGGGGGGTTAGTTCCAAATGTAGTTGTGCACTATTTATGTATATACTACTATATGGAATAAAAAGTATTCGGTCATTCATACATATTCATTCATATTCTGCCTAACGTCTAAACCTTCACCTGTGGGTAAAACTGTCAGAAGAAGTTTTTTTTTTTTTAATTTGAAACAGGGATTCTTGCGAATGGAATTATTTTCGGGCTCCAGAGGCGCCAGTGGGGCAGATGAGCCATTGATAAGAGAAAAACACCTGCTAGCGAGGTCTTAGGAGGAGGAGGACTAGGTGATTATGTAGATACCCGCAGACACCCGCGAACGGAGATTTCCGTTATCCACGTGACCTTACACGTGGGCATTAGCCTTGGAGCCGGTGGACCTTGACCCGACTCATTATAGTTACCGTTTGACTTAGGACCGTCGGAGCCTTCATCTACGGGATGAGCTTTTCTTTATTGTTCAGCATTTAGGTAATTAAGAAAAATCCACAGTCGTGCAGCAGAATTTTCGAAGAAATACCTGGTTTTCTAACAAATTTTGTTTCCATTTTTTGCCGAGTAACACCTCAGTATATAGATACTGCAACGCTGAACACGATAGTGATGTCAGAATTGCGATACCTCATTCCGTTATCAGGTTACAGCAGATGAACCGTGAAGAACATCTCAAGTGACTACCTAAGTTCCATCATCTTCAATGTGCTCCAGTTTGAGAACGGAATCGGATATCGCAATTCTGATTTCACCATCGGGATCAGCGTAAAACACCTTTAAACTGAGGTGTCAGTTGTCAGACGGTTTCATTTTGGGAATTTATGGGTATTTTTCCCCCTAAAACTCCCCAAACCCCCCCCCCCCTTAGAGTGGCCCGATTCTGCCCATCTACGAACCCCAATTCTGCCCATCTACTGCCTTTCGATTGCCAAGACGGATTTTTTGTTACCCAGTTTCTGGGGCAGATCCCGCTACTTCCGTTGAACAATACAGGGCATTGGCACAACTAGGAAAAATGTATCAAAATGAACGCATCTCGTATGTCGTATGTGTTATTTACAGCATGGGCTCCCACATCTGCAGTCTCTACGAACTCTTCTTCTTCCCCCGTATCCACCCTCTGAATTCCTAAATTATACAAAATGGCACAAGCAGGTATTATGCATATCAGCTTCGTTTGCAGCTCGAAGTATAGGCAAGGAAAACTCCTCCTCCACCAGCCTATCGTCCCCAACTAAACTAAACTTCTCTTTGTGCAAATTTTAACATGCCGAGGAACACTAAGAAACTAAGAGAACATTTTTGGTTTGCTTCGAAAGTGTACGATACATTTTGATTAGTACATAATAGTCACCTGTGTTGATCTCTAACAGCAACTAAATATCAATCCAAAAATTATCACATAAAACGTGAGCCAGCGTAAGGTGTATCAAAATTATGTATACTTAATCAATTTAGCTGATTTGATGTAGTATTGATGTAACATCAACGGGAATAGCATCATTACACTTATGAGTGAGCTCTGTAACACTAATGATGAAGCTCGCTTGGGTGAGTCTAGTTTTCCATATTGCCATGCTGCTGTGGCTCAGAGAGGATGGCATGACGTATTTCAAGAAGTGAGTGGGATTAAATGTCTCAGTATTTATGATTTCGAGTGCACGCAAGGATACAGATACAAACCCACCTATCCGATTATTTGCGTGGGCTAGTGAGCTACCTCTATCCACCCATGGTAAAGGCCACAGTTCTTGCCATTTTGAGGTTACGTTTTGCCACCAGGAGTTACCTACGATAAATATTCGACTCTCCCAAGCGCACTTGTAACCCACAAAAAGGCGGGAAATGAGTTTTTTGTACTAACGTGTACTATAAGGTCTTGGGTATAATCACCTTGAATTTCATCCAGATCTGACTATGTCGAGTGTCATAAAATCATGTTTCCCTCTCCACTTTTCCTTTATATCCGAAAATGTTTAAAATTCAAATGAGTGAAGCACATTTGTCGTAACCCACCATGATTCACTGTTCGTGTGGTTTCCGACAAATGTAGCGAATCTCATTACTGCACTAACCTCCAGAAACTCATTACTGCAGGAACTCAGGTGGGTTCCAGCAATCGTTCATCAATGTTCTTGTCCCACAAAAAGGTCTTCAGCAATTATGATCGTTTTCTTGCCTACGACATCTAATCGGTCTCAACTGATCAAACAATTCCTGCCTCCGAGTTCGTACTGTTTCCTCTTCTTGAAGTACGTTTGATTTAATTTTGGTGGCTTCGCAAGATTGACCGATTCCTACGCCAAGGAACAACGACCTCATCAAGCTGGTTGACGCATTCGTCATACCAAGAGAATACCATCAGGAGGACCAGACGCTGGTGGAAGACGACGAACTGCCGGATGTACTGGGCGAAATTGAAGAAGATGACTACAAGTGTGCTCGGGAGAGTCTAATTATTATTATAATTAAAATCGGGAGAATATTATTCTTGTAATTGTTGTATGACGACCCTGCAGTTTGGTTCCCTTTGCGAGTGAGATTTAGCCGAGAATTTAAAATTAAATTTCAGATCGAGGCCATGTGGTAGCTGTTCAGGGCCGAAGAGATTGATGGTGGTCATCCTTCCGGGTCTGAGATCCGAACACAGCGCCGTCTTCAGGCCCTTCCCCGAGGGGTCCGTGGGTCGGGTGAAGGCCCACAACTGTCCGGCGCCGCTAAGCTATTTCGCAGGCGTCGCTGCGCCGCCGATACTCCCTGGCCTTTTGGACACCGTTTTCGACCATGTTGATCTCACAGTGTATTCTGGCAGGAAAGATTTTTTTTTAGAAAAGTCTCTTGTGAAAGTGAGTATTTCGAACGCACCTACCAGCAGCATGGCTATAAGAGCGAATTTTCGAAGAAATAAGTGGTTTTATGTAAAATGTCTCCATTGAAGGAATTGATGTCCATGACGAAAATCTCAAGTATCAACCAAGTTTCTTCACTCTGTTTGAGGACGGCATAAGATACCGCAATTCTGACTTCACCATCAAATTCAGCGTAAAAACAACCTTTAAAATGAGGTTTCACTTGTCAGACTGTCTCATTTTGGGAATTTATGTGTAATCCCCCCCCCCACCCCAAAACGGCCCCTTAGATTGGCCCGGTTCTGCCCATCTTCGAACTTAGCCTTTAGATTGCTAATACGGATTTTTTGTGCAAATTTGAACTCTTTATCTCAATTCTATCGAGAGTTATCGTCCGGAGTGACACATACATAATCATATATAGATATACGTATATACTTCTCTAAAAAAGTAATTTAACGACATTTTCAGCAATATTTGATACCCAAAATTCAAATGCGTTTTCCCAACATTTAGGATTTAGGATTTGTGTCATACTCCTATTCTTGAGGAGCGATATATATAATTTTTGGTGTCGTTTCGGCTGTGGATTCAGAATGGTCTGAAACGGATTTTGGTATACAATGTTTTCGGAAATTCGAGTTTTAAACATTTTGGACCGAGAACAATAGCTACATATTCTTCGAAAATTCGCTAAAAGGTGAGTTTGTACATTTTTACCTCAATTAAACGCCTTTTCCGTGCAGGTGAACATGCCAGCTTATTATCAAAGGCGGAAACGATCCAAATCTGAACGAGCCGAACTTGACGGTTTAGAGGAACTACTATTCAGGGAAATGCCGAGGGAACGTACGAGCCCTCTCAGTAAAGTAAACTCAACGCTTTTCTTACTCAACTTAGGAGGACTTGAAGGTACCAACGTTTCTCTGGATATCGTTCGTAGACTCCAGATGGACATACGAGACTTGGCAAACACTATGGATATGGTATATGGTGTAAGTCACATGAATGAATGTATGAAATGAAATTTATTTCCTTGAAAAAAAACAAACAAAAACAACATAGAACATTATTGCGCAATTTTCGCAATGTAGATACAAATAATAGCTACTTACATTGGTTAATGGAAACTACCCCTCTCATAGATCAGGGATCTGTGCCGGGGGGGGGGGGGGGGAAATTGCGTGTTAAAGGTCACATAATGACAATAAATCAATACCTAAGAAGAAGAAATAAATAAAAATAAAGTGAATGTTAACTTTTAAGATCAAAATGGATTATTTAGAAATGGTAACTGGAGCGAAGTCTCTTATTTCCGATGGGCTGGAATCAATCAGGTGGAAAAAATGGCCTTTTTGTAGGAGGATCTGCTGAAGGAACTAGGATGAGCTAAGGAGTCAGAAATAGATCGTAAGATAAAATTTTTGGTAGCTTGTGATAGACATGTCGGGTTGTGGATTGCAAACGGCTTGCTGGTATTACTGCTTGAGTTGTAAGTCGAAGTGTGTAGGATGAAGTATGTCTATTAATATCTAGTGTGTCTGTGTGCTTGTGATAGTACAGTAAGGCGTGTTTGATATAAATCTGTTTTATCGTGAATACTTTTGCTTCCCCAAACAACGCAGCGCTGGAATACCTCGGGGTTTTTTTTTAGAAGGACTTTCAAGATTGATTTCTGTATGGTACATCAACTGACTCCCCAGTAAAACAAAACTTTTCTCAGCAAAATCTTATAATTAGCGTAATATTGATGCCGATACTGGTTATTTAGTAATTCAAAGATTTAAGAATTATCTATTTCAAGGATTTTTTTTTTCAGGATTCCAAGACCAATGTGTTGCTTTTAGGGGACAACGGTGGACCTTTTGCCGTTTGGGGCCCGGACGTTGTAAATGATCGCTCCAAGCTGACCATCAGGGCATCGGATGTGGCACCTCTCATCTCAGCCCTGCTTGAAATTGCAGTCCCTTTTGATTCCGTCGGTCGCCTCGCCCCATTAGCAATCGCTTGCCCGCGGCAGAGGGCAAAAGGCGTGTTTTGCAACGCTCAACAGGTACAATTTTAGGAAATACCGGTAATTGACGTACAAATAAATCCTCCAGTCAGAAGAGTGGAGGTAACACATTTCATTTTGATGCAAAACTTGGAAATTCTATGTTCACAGCTGAGCGCTTTGGTCGACGAAATTACTCAGGGCCCCACAATGACAGACCTCCGACATAATTCAACCAGTTCCCTCTACTGGCTCGCCATGCTCAGTTCTTTCCAATGGTACGACAGAGCAGTAGGATCTGGATTCGTGTTCACTTACATGCTCAGTGGAATTTATCAACGGGTAATATTTTCATAACTGGCAGTTTAAATACTCAAAATAAAATTTGTAAATTGTGATCTACAAATGAGGCGTTTGCTATCAAAACCAGCTCATTCCATATTTCTCTGAAATCAACTTTTTTGCATATTTTGAAAGTTTAGAGGGTCCTTCCTAACCTGACGAACGGATGTAGCTCAAATCCAGCTCATTCCAAGCATTTGCCATCTCCCAACTGGAGCTTTCTCTCCTTGCTTTCTGCATTCTATTTACTATATTTGTTTGGGCTGGTAGGTAGTGGTTATTACTTGCCCCAACAGAGTGCTCACCATGATGGCTGGTGGGAGCCGTTGTTCGGCTGTCCAACCTGTTCCCCCGTCCCAGCTCGTTGATAAAGACGGATTGTTATCACTATCAAGTTGTTGCACTGTTATCTTTTATTATAATACCGTTTATTTTATCGATGTTCATCCGTTCTCGTGCGTAATAAAAAGAGTTGTTATCCGGTGTTTATTACGCGTGATTATTTCGTTTACCCGTTCAAACATTTTGGTGCCGTAAACCCGCGGATTGTGGTTAATGTCGAGCGTGTCCGAATTTAACCTAGTTTACCTCGCGACTTTGTTTACATCGGGTTTTTTCCATTTACCGTTTTACCGTTTTACCGTCGTTTTTCCCCGTTTTTCGCGTTCTACCGTCCAATAATGCCGCCAAAAGGAATTATGAAGCGTAGATCCCGTCAATCGGACCCGGATTTTCCGCCGGACGATGCGGTTGTTCAATCGGTTCATCCAGTTTCATCTGCGTATGATGTCGTCAAGAATAAGTCTATTCAACTTGATCCCGCCGCTTTTGATCTGCTGAGTGCCCCTCAGCAAGACCTGTTGAAAAACATCAGACGTTGGTCAATCAGGGCTAATGCAGTTCTGAAACGACAACCGGTAAGTGCACTGGCGGAGTTTATCAAGGACGATTTCCGTCGAGGAAGAATGTTCCTCGATGCCGTTGAGGAGGCTCAGTTCGATCAGCAGATCGAGGAAAATCTGCTTAATCAGGTAACTTCTGTTGTTGTAAGTTTGGCTGAACGCGTCCCCGTTGAAATTAATCCAGTTAGCGCTAAGAAAGAGGTTGATGACGAAGTTGTTCTCAGTCATGAACACGCTTACGCTCAGATTAAAATGATGAATGAGCTGCTCACAACCGTCCCGTTATTTGAAGGCCAAATCTCCCGCTTTGCGGAGTTTAGGAAACTGTTTGATGGTGCAGTTCATAACATGAAGCACATACCCGATGAAATTAAATTTGAAAAACTGTTGAGCAAGCTTTCTCCCGATCTCCGATCATCATTTGCCGGTAGCAGCTATCAGCAGGCTTATGACGCCCTGGTAGCGGAAAATACCTCAAAATACCGTTTGGCTCGTTCAGTATTTGCGCAGCGCATACATGTACCCCGTTTGGAAAGGCCCAACGTTGCTGACTTGGAACATTTCCACAACGATGCTCGTTCATGGGTAGGATCAATGCTCGACCTCCCCACTCCCAATCTTCGGGACTACTTATTGTTTGAAGCCCTGTTTTTTCGCTTATCCGCTGAGCTCAAAGAGAAGTTCAACCGGGAGGTGATGGAACAAATGGATGCCATCCCCTCTCACTCTGATCTGCTTCGGTTTATTGGAAAGGAGCTAAGGATAGCTCGACTGGTCCCAGAGGAGAAGCAGGGGAATAAAAAAGCTCCAACCACTGTTCAGAGAGCCCGTTCACCCTCACCATTCCGGTTGTCAGCCCTTCTAGCCACCAGTTCCACTCCACGACCGTCACCCGCTCCAAGACCCGTTCAAGAAGAAGAAAAGATGGCCAGGATGTCCCTTTGTTCCAGCCGTTCGCCCCCCAGTCCCCCCATAGAAACATCAGCCCCGTTATGAAGGTACGACGGCGCTCAGCCGGTTCCTTCCAAGGTATCATTGGTGAGCGCTACTGCCAAGAGCCCATTACCCGTTAAGTCTTCAACTGTTAAGAATTCAGCTGTTCGACGTCAACTTGTAGGTAATGTTAGGCGCATGTTAGCACCTAGGAATAATTTCAGGGGCCTGTTTCCTGGGATTGAGTCATCCAAATTAGGCGTAGCTGGCTCATCCCAACCCGTTAGTAAAATTGACGTCACCCATAAGTCCTGTTTAAAATTATCTCGTTTTGGGCTCACCCCTACTGCTGTAGTCCCCCTTTCCTCCTGTAGAGGGGAAATAATTAAATTCAGAGCTTTGATTGACTCAGGAAGTGAAGTCAATATTGTTTCCCCGTTAGTAGTGAAGAAGTTAGGACTCCGTTTGATTCCCATGAAGGGCAGTTTACAGGGAATTGGGAGTTCTTCAAACCCCATTCACAGTTCCGTTACTGCTCAGCTTCACACACGTTCTGGTAGGGTAATTCCTTTTGAAGCGCTCGTTATGGAGAGCCCCCTTTCGCCATTGCCCAGCCGTAGTTGGAACCCTGCTTTATGGCCCAGTATCACATCCATGGAAACCCAACTTGCTGACCCACAGTTTCACACTGCTCACTATGTTCAGGCTATTCTCGGAGCTGACATTTTTTCCCGATTGCTTCCCCGTTCCTCTGAGGTTGGTCTATGGGAAACTGACTTGGGAACTCTGGTTACTGGTGCCACTCCACCCGTCTGTAAAAAGTCCGTTCAATTCAGCCGTTATGCGCATCAAATGAAATACTCCAGCGAAGAGCCAGTTAACAAGATAGAGCCCCACCCCTTCCTCGTTCAAGCTAGATTCCAGGCCGCTTATCCCTGCTCACAGGGACCCCATGTTTTCACTGTTCCTAAATTCTTGCCTAAGGACTACCACTCGCAAGTTCTTAAGGAGCTCTCTACCGTTTTGGAGGTAGTAGCTGCCAATCCTAAACCCCAACGGAAGCCGTTTCCCCGGTTCCCGTTCAGCAAGCAAAATGTTAAGTCTACTGTTAGTCAAGTTAAGCCCAATCACTCAACCCCTGTTCGAAATCTATTTTCTGTAGCTCCACCCATGGAACTTGTTAAGAACCCAATTAGTTTGTTCCAGCTCGCAGCCCATGTCTGCACGTCTGATTTCCAATTGGTATCTCCCAGTGTGGTGTGTTTCCCAATCAAAGAAGATACACCTGCACCTACCAATGAAGTTTCTGTTAAGGTAGCAGCTGTTCCCGTTTCCACTGATGATCTGTTACGCCAGATGTTTGAAATTGAGTCTGTTGAACCCGTCTCCCCTTGGACGCCTGAGGATCATCAGGCTGAAAACCGTTTTTTGGAATCAGTTAGTAGAGATAAGTTTGGTCGCTACACTGTTGCTCTTCCATTGTCTGAGTCTCCCACTGCTCTGGGTGAGTCCAGACACATTGCTTTAAGACAATTGTATAGGTTGGAAGCCAGACTAAAACGTAACCCTGTTTTAGCCACTGCTTACCGTTCGTTCATGGAAGAATATACCCAATTGGGACACATGAGGCTGTTAAGCTCAGAAGAAATCCCCCGTTCCCCCAATTATTACATTCCTCATCATTCTGTTCATCGTGAAGGTGATCCTGTTGAAAAAATCCGCGTAGTATTCAATGCGTCTCAGCGCACTTCCAATGGCCGGTCTTTGAATGAAATTCTGCTAGTCGGACCAAAAATGCAACCTGATATATCCGTTATGGTAACCCGTTTCCGCTCTTTCCGCTATGTTTTTATATCTGATATACGACAAATGTTCAGGCAGATTCAACATCCGATTGAGGATCAGAACCTGTTAAGAATAGTTTGGCGCAACTCCCCCGATCAACCTGTTCAAGATTTCGCCCTCACAACTGTTACCTACGGAACTGCTTCAGCCCCCTTCCTAGCTAACCGGGTCATCCGCCACTTAGCGGATGGAAATGAGGAAAGTTACCCAATTGCTTCCAAATTGTTGAAGGAAAATACGTACATTGACGATGTACATGGTGGGGGGAGTTCCCTGCACTCAGCGTTAGAAGCTAGGGATGAACTGTTATCACTGTTAGCTACTGCTGGGTTAGAGCTCCGTAAGTGGGCCTCTAATTCTGATCAGTTGCTTTCTGGTATTCCAGAGGAGCACCGGCTTGCCCCCTCTGCTCCTGTTTGTCTGACCTCCGATGATGAAAGGCCATTGAAAATGTTGGGAATCTCCTGGAACCCTACCACTGATGAGTTCTACTTTAAAGTTCCCGTTTCTCTTACCGTTCACACCAAGAGAGAGTTAGCTAGTCAAGTTGGAAGGATCTACGATCCCGCTGGGTGGATTATGCCAGTTTCTGTTCATGCTCGTTTCATTCAAAGGGAGATTTGTCGTTCAAAGTATGATTGGGACGATCCGTTACCAGGTTCATTTGTTCATGATTGGGCTGCCCTTGCTGATACCCTCAATTTGCTTCAGTCTGTTTCCATCCCTCGTCACATACGAGTGGATGCCCCCGTTCAATGGTTAGTAGGATTTGCTGATGCCTCGGAAAAGGCCTATGCTGCCACAGTTTATCATGTATCTCAGATGAACAGTGAATTTGCTGCCCGTTTAATTTTGGCTCGAGCAAAAATCGCTCCAATGAAGCCTCAGTCAATTCCCCGATTAGAACTGCTAGCGGCGGAACTATTGGGTAAAACCATGACTCGTGTCCGTTCCGAATATCCTTCTGTTCCCAATTCTGCAATAATTGCCTGTTCTGATAGCACAGTTGCCCTATCCTGGCTCACCGCTGACCCCGCTCCCGTTTGGAAGGTATTTGTGGGTAACAGGGTTGCTCGAACCCTGTCCCACTTGCCCAAAGAGCACTGGTTCCATGTCCGTTCTGCTGACAACCCCGCTGATGTTGCCTCCCGTGGAGCCAAACCTGATCAGTTAGTGAACTGTTCCTTGTGGTGGAATGGTCCAGATTGGTTGGCTTCCGACCGTTCCTTGTGGCCAGTGAGGAGGATTCGCCCTGATTTGAAACCCGATTCTGTTTCAAGTGAAATCAGAGCTTCATCGAGAGTAATAGCTGCAACTATTGTTGAGACTCCGTTTGAAGCCCGTTTTAGCTCTTATACTGTTTTGCGTCGAGTTACTGCTTGGATAATCCGCTTTATTAATAATTGTAAAATCCGCCGTTCCTGTTTGCTATCTCAGACTAGACCACCGTTAAGCACATCTGAGCTTCAGAAAGCCGATTCAGTTCTAGTTCGCCGTTCTCAAGGTCGCAGCTTGTCTGAGATCCAAGAAGCCACCATTAAAGGAGCTAAACCAACTAAACTGATGAAACAGTTGGCTATATTTTCCGATTCTGAAGGCACTCTCCGAGTAGGGGGTCGCTTATCAAATATGCCTGGGTCATTTGAGACACAGCACCCCGCTTTGCTTAAACCTTCTGATTTACTGGTACCGCTGCTCATCCGTTACGCGCACACTACATGCATGCATGTAGGGCCCAGAGCCACGCTGGCCCACTTGCGTACCCGATACTGGGTGATTGATGGGAGAAATGCCGTTAATCGTGTTTTAGCTGGGTGTACCCGTTGTTTTTCAATTAAACCGAGACCGTTTCAGCCCATGATGGGTCAGCTGCCTGAGGCCCGAGTCACCCGTGCCTTTGCCTTTGAGCAGGTTGGAGTTGATTTTTGTGGCCCGTTCACTGTTTCTATTGCCGGTCTTCGAGGAGCTCGAGCCGTTGAGGTTTACCTTGCCGTTTTTGTTTGTTTCACAACCAAAGCCGTCCATCTTGAAGTTGTTATGGATCTTAGTACCGATGGGTTTCTCCAATGCTTGGAGCGGTTTATGGGTCGCCGAGGCGTTCCTTCAGCTATTTGGAGCGACAATGGTCGTAATTTCCTGGGGTCATCCAACTTACTCAACCAAATCCGTTCTGCTAGCCCCCTTGATCATGTAGTAGCTGAACGACTCGCTAACCGAGGGGTGGAATGGAAATTCATTCCACCTAGGGCACCGCATTTTGGTGGGTTATGGGAGGCTGCCGTTAAGTCTGCTAAACGACTGTTGAAGGTCAATTTAAGAGACCAAACCACCACGCTTCAAACGTTCAGCACCGTTGTCATTAGGATTGAGGCCATTCTTAACAGCCGCCCGTTAGTTCACCAATCCTCCTCACCAGATGACATACTGGTACTTACCCCTGCTCATTTTCTCGTTCAACGCCCGCT
The DNA here is from genome assembly GCA_963920205.1 of Stenodema calcarata. NCBI lineage: Eukaryota > Metazoa > Arthropoda > Insecta > Hemiptera > Miridae > Stenodema > Stenodema calcarata. Next base: position 20,265,856 of record OY986061.1, on the reverse strand, counting down.
TACTGCTTTACCTGAGAGCAATGTGTTTGACTTCAGCTCCCGATTAGCTCCTAAGTGGAAGTTTGTTTCTAATCTGGTAAGTCAATTCTGGAAGAAGTGGCACTCTGAGTACCTGTTAGACCTCCAGACCCGATCTAAGTGGAATACCCCTGATCGCCCTGCTATGGTGGGGGATGTAGTGTTGATTAAGGAAGACAATATTCCTCCTCTGTCATGGCCCATGGGTGTGATAGTGGACCTGATTCCTGGTAAAGATGGTGTAACCCGTGTAGCTGGAGTCCGGTCTGGTAATGGGGAGAAACTCCGCCCGTTAGTCAAGCTCTGCCCGCTACCAAAGGACTGTTAGTGCCCGTTTCTTAAATTTGTTGGAATGAGTGCCTCATTGTGGGGGGAGGATGTTTGGGCTGGTAGGTAGTGGTTATTACTTGCCCCAACAGAGTGCTCACCATGATGGCTGGTGGGAGCCGTTGTTCGGCTGTCCAACCTGTTCCCCCGTCCCAGCTCGTTGATAAAGACGGATTGTTATCACTATCAAGTTGTTGCACTGTTATCTTTTATTATAATACCGTTTATTTTATCGATGTTCATCCGTTCTCGTGCGTAATAAAAAGAGTTGTTATCCGGTGTTTATTACGCGTGATTATTTCGTTTACCCGTTCAAACAATATTCTTTGATAGAAAAAAAAAAAAAAAAATTCTGTTCCATTTGGCGTTGCAATTTATGACCTTTTTCACATTGTACCAAAGTTTATGTCTCAACTGTGAAATTTCAGATCATTTGAAAAAGTTAAGTGGACGTCATTTATTTAAAACTCGTAAAGACACATATATTAACTGGTTAACTGGAAAAAACCAATTTCACATAACTTAATTAAACGAAAAAACTGGAAAAGAGCACGACAAATCGTTTTGGTTTATTATCTTCGATAATGAACCATTGGAATCGCCCAAAGAAAAAAAAATTTTAACCCCCCCTCAAAATTTGTTGGTTTACGTTTCAAGATACGTAGATTCAGAAAATCGAATAAAAAAAAATCCGTCCGTCCGCCGTACGCCGTCCGCCGTCCGCCGTCCGCCGTCCGCCGTCCGCCGTCCGCCGTCCGTGGCACTTTGCCCAGTTAGCGTTGAGTTAAAATTACGAAATTTTTTTTATGGGTTTCGACCAACCCCACAATGGTCCTCGAAACTTTTCATAACCCTAGGTCAAGGGGAAGGGGTTCAAAACGAATTTTGAAATTTTGAAAATTTCATATCTCGAAAAACTCCCATCAAACGGTATGTTTTTTATTTCATATTTAGATGGAGTTTGTTCCGTAGAATTTTTTAAGACCATCCGCAGCTTTGTACGACCAGCCGTTCGTTCACAATGACGGCTCAAAGATTGTGCCTCACAACACGATCGTAAATCAAAATGTTGAAATACTGGTCCATTTTCATACTAACAAGCTCTTTTGAACATCATATGGCTTAAGTGATGTCGAGTTTGTTGTTCTGAGGTGCGTTTCGTGCTACGGAAATGAAGGTAATTTCGAATGTTTGTTGGTAGGTAAGTACTTCTTTTATAGAAAAATTATTACCGACGTAGTATTAAAAACCAAAGAATTATATCGTATTAATTAATCATAATTAATAATAATTATTATTAATAGGTAATAAATATGAATTATTAATACCTAACAATAAATTATAATAATTTTCACTAGGTACTTGATACAATTGTTAATAATTAGTGATAATTTATAATAATAACAAATTATTATTAATGATTAATAATTAATTATTCATCTAACATTTAGGATCTAGACATTTAGACCTAGTGATCTAGACAGAAGGGTGATCTGTACAAAGAAGATAATGAACCGTTGTGTCAAGAATTTGCAGAGTTTTTGCATCAAAATCAGCTCATTCCAACCTAATTAGTGTAAAATTACACGCCCGTAATTTTACGCCCATGATAATGTACCTGCTATGAAAATTAAAAACTAATCAAATTCTAGGCGGTTATACCTACAAATAAAAATTTAAAAAAAATATATATATATTTAGAACTCTGGACGTGGGAAGTTTTTTGTCTCTCCTGTAAAATTTCCAAAAATGGAATCGGCTGGTTTTGATAGCAAACGCCTCAAATAAAAACGTATAGGTAGGCCATATCAATGTAGCCATTAGGGTGTGTACTGTTTAGTACGAGTATTAAATTTGATTTGTTTTCCAATTTTCATCGGAAATTTCATTTCGATATTTTTGAGGAATTCAGGCTAAACTGAGGCTACGCCAAATCCTGGCTGGTGTAATCATCTCGCTCATAGCCTCCTGGATATACCTACTATTGGCTGAGCTGGCTTCAGTGTCCTACACAGCAAATAAGAGGCGTTCTCTGTACTTCATCCCAGTCCACGTCGGCTTCGCCATCCTCACACTCTCAGCAGCTTCTCTGCCTTTCTGGATGAAATGGCCGCACTCCTTCCACCTGTACTTCGCCTGTCCATTTGCGTTCCTTTGGGCCGCCGTCTGTCGGATTGACGCCTTAGCTTCGTTCTTCAAAGCCGCGTCATGGAAACAGGTGGGTCGTTTATAATAATTGTAACAATGCGTGAGAAGTACAATGGGATAATGAGTAACTTTCACATGGGAGGTTTCTTGTGCTTCCGGGGCTACCAACTTACCTGGCGGAATAATGTTGTGATCACACTCATGACTCAGATTCTACTCACCTATTCTCATGACATTTCACGGTGTTATGCGGGTTAGGCCGTTCATGGTCCGGTACGTCTGACGTCACTCTGTTTCCCGCCGTCTTGCGGTCATACGCGAATTTCAGCTGATATTTTCAGTCGGGGGTCCGTCAAGGTCCCCAACACGAATTTAAAGGCTGTGATCACACGTCGAAAATTCCGACAAGCCTTCGTACGCGGGCAACTGGCACAACTCCAATTTCTATCGAGCTCTTGAAACGTATTAAACGGTTATGGAAATCGTATAGCTTCCCAGTATCCCACTACAACGGCTGTTTTCGTTTTTAGTTCACTCTCATCGAACGGCATTGGAACACAGGAATGTGGAACAACTTGTAAAAACATTCAACGGACGATATGAAAATGAATTAGGATTACAAACCCCTGAAGTGATAAAAAAATCTCAGAGTCTCTTGATAGTTTTATTTCAACACAAAGAAAAGTATCGGTTTTATCTCTAAAACTAGTTATAAAACGAAATTCCAGGTTACCGAACGCATCGGAGAATAAGGGTTTAGGAACCCATCGAATACTTGAACATTTCCAGTTAATTTAGTATGGACACCTTCAACTCCGAGTTTTTTCTCCATTTTACCCAACCGCTGGTTATACTGTTAAGAACTTGGGCGCCTGACCACGATTGAGTAATAATACTCCAGTTAATAGAGCTTTAAATTCCTTAGGCTCTGAGAAATAGGTTTACCTTGGTTTAACTGGGTTTATGAACTGGTAGGATTCTTTTATGACAATATTTCAACGTACAGTGGACGTGGAGTAGGAGGGTTAGTGAGTGGAAAGTAGGGAGTTATTGTCAACTTGATTGGATCAGACATGTTTTTGAAGAGTAATTTTGGTTTATTATCTTCGATAATGAACCATTGGAATCGCCCAAAGAAAAAATTTTTGTAACCCCCCCTCAAAATTGGTTGGTTTACGTTTCAAGATACGTAGATTCAGAAAATCGAATAAAAAAAAATCCGTCCGTCCGCCGTACGCCGTACGCCGTCCGCCGTACGCCGTACGCCGTACGCCGTCCGCGCCACTTTGCCCAGTTAGCGTTGAGTTAAAATTACGAAATTTTTTTTATGGGTTTCGACCAACCCCACAATGGTCCTCGAAACTTTTCATAACCCTAGGTCAAGGGGAAGGGGTTCAAAACGAATTTTGAAATTTTGAAAATTTCATATCTCGAAAAATTCATATAGAACGGTGTGTTTTTTATTTCATATTTAGATAGAGTTTGTTCCGTAGAATTTTTTAAGACCATCCGCAGCTTTGTACGACCAGCCGTTCGTTCACAATGACGGCTCAAAGATTGTGCCTCACAACACGATCGTGACTCAAACTGTTGAAATACAGGTCCATTTTCATACTAACAAGCTCTTTGGAACATCATATGGCTTGAGTGATGTCGAGTTTGTTGTTCTGAGGTGCGTTTCGTGCTACGGAAATGAAGGTAATTTCGAATGTTTCTAGGTAGGTAGGTACTTCTTTTATAGAAAAATTATTACCGACGTAGTATTAAAATACCCAGAATTATATCGTATTAATTAATCATAATTAATAATAATTGTTATTAATAATAAATACAAATTATTAATAAGTACCTAAAAATAAATTATAATAATTTTCACTAGGTACTTGATAAAATTGTTAATAATTAGTGATAATTGATAATAATAATTAATCTAACATTTAGGATCTTGATATTTAGACCTAGTGATCTAGACAGAAGGGTGATCTGCACAAGGAAGATAATAAACCGTTGTGTCAAGAATTTGCAGAGTTTTTATTTTTATTACTATCTTTGATAATGAACCTTTGGAATCGCCAAGAAAAAAAATACTCCCCCTTAGAATTTGAGGGTTTACGTTTCAAGATACGTATCTATTACAAAAACTCAGCAAATTCTTGACAAAACGGTTTATTATCTTCTTTGAGCAGCTCACCCTTCTGACTAATTCACAAAATGAAAGATGAAACTGTAGGTCACCATCCAAATTTAATAATACAAATAGGTATTGCTTGAACAATTTTACAGGTAAGAAGCCGTTCGTTCACAATGAGGGCTCAATGTTAGAGCATATCGAGGCTGTCAACATGAGGGTGAATCATGCGGCAGACTGTCGGGTCAATGTTCATACTTGTCCAGCTGATTCTGATAGCGCATGGTTATCAGATATTAAAATTAATTTTTTTTACCCGGGGGTACCTCGCAGAGGGGTGGGGGGGGGGGGGGGCGTTATTCCGATGATGATCGAAAGGTTCAAATGAAAGCTGTTGACGAGGAGATTTGGGAAATTAATGTTCTTTGAACCCGGGGGGTACCCCCACCACAAGCTGGGGGTTCTAGATTTTACTATTATAATCTACTGACTAAAATGAAAGTTGTTGACGAGGAGATAATATACATACAAAATTTGCGTAGTTTTAGTAGTAGTATTTGCGTACCATTTAGTGATCTAGACAGAAGGGTATTACTGCACAAAGAAGATAATAAACCGTTGTGTCAAGAATTTGCAGAGTTTTTTAAATTTCCATTCAGATTACCTAGCTATATTTAGACTAATAACGAAAGGTTTACAAATTGAGAAGAAAAGTTTGTTAACTGAATAAGTAATGCATAATGGATAAATAGGATTTAATGTCTCATGTATGAGATATACCGCAAGAATATTATGTAAAAATAACAGCAATAAAGTCAATCTTCCAGGAATGAGTCAATCTACTGAATTGAAATAAATTGTATGTGTCGTCCCAGACGATTCTCAAAAGAATTGAGATTAAAATTCAAATTTGCTTAAAACCTGTCTTGGCAATCGAACAGCTAAGTTCGTAAATCGGCCAACTCCCAACTCTCCAACTTCGGTTTTGGAGAGTTATGGGGGGGGGAGGAGGGGGGGGATTACCCATAAATTTCCAAAACGGAATAGTCTGACAAGTTACGATGTTCTTCAAGGACATCAAGTCCTTCAATAGAGACGTTTTACATAAAACCAGTCACTTCTTCGAAAATTCGCTCATATAGCCATGCTGCATGACTGTGGATTTTTTTTTTCTTTTCCAATGAACGTGACGTTGAAAGAATGGCCAATAACGACGTTGAAAGAATGCTGCCGGTAACGTATGTCCCCTACGAAAACGGTAGATACGAACAGTCATGAACGGAAACACAAGGGTTCACAGATTCCCCTTTAGACTGCAGAAACACTGATAGTAACTTGCCCAGTGATAAACACAGGAGCCATGGCGATGATACAGGTATGGTGTGGTTGATACAGTCAGTGGTTTCGGTTGTTTACTATTGTTCATTCTTAAGCCTTGCCTAGTGTTTCCGACGGTTGAGCAATGAATCACATTCAATAAAAAAGTGGATAATACCAATTTGGATGTAAGCCCATTCGATGTGGAATGAACTTCATACGTACCAATATCAAATGGATGAAAGCCACTTTGATGAAAAAGATTCAATCAGACATAACGGGGTGGATACAAGCCATTTTGAGGATAAACCGATTTTCAGTGGGCTTTTAGAGGTGGATTGAAACCGTTTCGGATGGAAAGCAACTCAGGAGGTGCTAGGCTTTATCCCAAAGATTCATTTTCCATGAAAAAAACAGAAAGTGTAAAAAATCCATTATTAAGCCCGTTTGAAAGAAAGCTCCTCAAATATTTATATCAATTCCTGCCTACTGAAAATAAATATGAATTATAATAATTACAATTCAGCAATTATTGCTACGACACTGGTATAGTTGCTTTCGTTGTTTTTCGTGAATGATCTTGTGAGGACTTTCCCCTCGACTCCTTTTGGTTTAGTTTTTCGTCCTTCCCCACAGGTGCCAACGAAACCGTGGGCCTCGTGGATTGTGAAACAATGCAGTACTCCCCTTCACGCCTGCCTCGCCCCATACATCCACTCTTCTTATTCTGTTCACAGAGTATCATAAACTACTCTCTCTGATCGCTCGGATCTGATTAAGCGTTCATGAAAGCCTTTCAAGCCCTCGTGACTTGATACTTTTCGTTGGATGATACAACTTTTCCAAAGCGGGTTCCAATTGCTGATAAGCCGCTTTATGATAGTCTCGTCGTGTTTAGAGGTGAAAAGTACAAGATCTGCAGATTACGGTTTACAAATGAATTGTAAGCTGCACTGTGAATAATGTCTACAGACGAACATTTCTTGGAATAAAGGTATCGTTTTGGTGACATCCCTAGTGCTATGTCCAACTCAGTTCTCCAACTCCTCAGAAATGGTGATATGTTAGCAGTGATATTATTGAGTAGGTATAGATCTGTATCAGCTGTTACAGTAGACGTGATGCCAGATTGCAACCGCCTTCCTTGAGCCACATATTCGAAGGTTGCCGTAATTGAAACACTTCGAGATTTTCCTCCAAACCCTCATCCAGATTTCCGGTTCACCGGTGGATGTGAATTGGTCAATTTGATTAAGGCCAGTAGTTCAACGCGTAAAATACCTTCGTAAAGTATGAGCTCATTCTCTGCCCGCATTGACCGCAGGGAAAATTGAATTGAATGTCAAGATTTAGAGCGTTATTCCAGAAGGGTGCCATTTCGTGTGGGTTGCTGGGGTTTCAAATCGATTGTGAAAAAGGATGATTGGCATGTACCAGCATATAGCTTTTGTTCAAACCAGCTGGTGGCTAAAGCCAAATGATGTTATCAAACTGCGTCTTTCAATATCGATTGTATGTTAACTGTAATAACTGGGACCAAGATTTTAACGAATTGTATGATTTCTTGTCGGAGCACTCTGAATTATATAGTGGCGGGAGATTTTAATGCTAGGGTCGCCGAGGAACAGGGAAAAAACGAGCTAGAAGGAATAGATTTGGGAGTTTGCGGAAGAGATCGAAAATCTAAGGATAAAGTATTGAACCCGAGGGGTTCTAAAGTTCTGAACATGTGCTCCGATTTTGGACAAGTGATACTTAACGGAAGGTCTAAGGGTGTCCCAGCAGGTGAATTTACGTTTACGTCCAGGCAAGGTTCTTCGGTTTGTGACCTTGCTTGCGTCTCAGTGGGTACTATATATAGTACCGTTCGTGTCAGACATCTGGGTTGTACCTGTAACATTTTCGGATCATTTTCCGATATATCGTTCACGATCCCATTAGAAGAGTCTGAACCAGCTGTTCGCTTACTACCACGATTAAGATGGGAACACAATCATATGAAAATTTACAACGAGAGACTCAAGGAGGCAGTTCGGATCATGGATTTGGGGTTCAGTGATGCAAATGCAAGGACGAATCTCCTGTAATGTTTATTAGTGGAGTTCCGTTTGAAATATTTTGATTTATTTCTGTTCAATAAACGTATTGACATTTTATGTCTTTACTCTGGCACATAACTCGAAAAACGTTACACAAAAGCGTTACACGAAATCGTCACGAAAATTTCTGATGATTTTCGCTTACAACCGATTCGTTGCTACGGAACTTTATCTTCGCCAGTTATCATCGTACAAAACTCGTTCACCACTCGTTGGATAGCTCTCGATTTACCTAACCATATTACGTTAACCACTGCGGAGTGCGTGGCCGACAGGCTGCGGTATGAGCGTGATTGTTTAAATAATTGTTTACACACAGGTGATCATTCTCAATAATTTATAATATAAATAATAAATGATAAATAATATAAATATAAATAAATATAAATAAATAAATGTATAAATAAATAATAAATATTATTGTCTATACGAATGCAAGCTTCATAATTTATGATGAACCCTACAATTAAGTATAACAACTACGCTACTGGGGTAGGTGATGTAGCATTGTTCGAAGGTTCTTGAATCACTTCTTTAAAGACATAAAATGTCCCAATGTGTTGCAGACTCGTATGCAAGCATTTAATTCTCGACTGTATCAACAACAGGATGGAATTGACATTCTTTTGACATTTTCATGTCTTTGCTTTGGCACATAAACTGAAACGGGAAAAATTTGTTTCCTTGATTCACCCTTTCCCTCAGATCACGTCAGAACACAAGCGACAGGCGGGCCACTACGTCAGACGCACCTATGACGCACGAGCGTATGACGTCAGACGGCTGGCAGGAGGCCATCTAGTACGTCAAAGCCTATGCCGTAAGAGCCTATGACGTCAGACGGCTGGCCGGAGGCCAACTAGTACGTCAGAGCGTATGCCGCACGAGCGTATGACGTCAGACGACTGGCAGGAGGCCAAATAGTACGTCACAGTCTATGCCGTAAGAGCCTATGACGTCAGAGGGCTGGCTGGCTAGGTGATCGGGTTTTAATAAGCCTCTGGAATTCCGCGCCTTCATTTTGCATTCATTTACATCTTCACGTTCAAAAATCCTTCATCTTGTCGCTAATTTTTTTCTTCGTCTTCTCTTCTTCTTCTTCTACTTTTGGGTTTACTCGTACTTACAACATTTCAACATCAAACAGCTTCCCTTTTGGTTTATTACCTTCGATATTTTCCGAATCGTTTTCAGAAAATTTCATAACAAAATCTCGCCCAGGTTTCAAGATCCTTTAAAAACCAAGCCAACCAACAACATCAATATAATCCATTAATCGATGTTGGTTTTTACCGCGAATGTTGTTTACAGTTCTTTTAATTCAGAGGTATATCTCAGCTTCCTCCATATTTACAGCTGTTTTGGCAGTATAATATACTATATATTATAATATACTATATTATAATTTAAGGATAAAGTGAGGGCTCTTCAACGAGTGGCGAACGATTTTCGTGGGATAAAACTAACGGTGATACATTTCCCTAAAAACGGGTCAGTTGTAAGTGAAAATCATTATAAAATCCCGCGCTACTCTCGTCCCACGGGTTTGTCACGTTTTTTCCCAGTTAGGTGATGGCTAAAGCATGTTCCATGCTAATAAACGATTTATTCTACTCTATATTTTTGGTTTTACTCGTATTTACAACATTTCCACTCCCAAGTTCTAGCTTTAGTTTTGATCTATTCTGCCTAAAGATTTACCCTTTAATTTATTATTCAAAACAGTCTCAAATACCCCTCAGGTACCCAAGTATTTCGCGTACTTGATCGGAACCCTGCTGCTGGCCGAGTATTCATTGAGAGCTTCAAGCACTGAACTGCTATCTTTGATGATCGGCCTTTGCGTCCTCGTTCACTACCCCGCGCTCCCGAGGTTTGTCGTGTCGCCGTTTCTTGCCAAATGTGGGTGGTGGTTGTGCTGCTTCAGCCTTCTCGGTGAGTCTTATTGTTTAATGTATGTTGACAGCCTTATTGGACGTATGAAAATCTAGTGCAGTATAGAGCTTAAGCTTTTGCATTGAACTGTTTCCTCGTTGAAATTACGTCGTATCCACTCGTTAATACCAGCGCAAATGTCTCGAGATGCCACTTTACTGTTCTTTAGGTGCTTTGTATCTTCCGCAATGGGCAACGCGTCAACCGAAACTTCTCAATTTGTGCGGCACTATTATGATTTGTCTGACGGGATTCTCTTCCTTTTGGTTGAGCCCGTGTCGCGATAAGTTGCTCTCTGTGTTTCTCACGTTTCTCACTGCGGCTACAATGCTCATTCAGTCCCTGGCGAGGTCTCCACAGTACTTGAACAATCTGAAGTGAGTAATTGTGCTAATTGTGTGCTTTCTGTATTATCCTGCATTACTAAAGACTATGTCGATAACCGTTAACACTTATCTAGGAACGCGGTAGCCAAGCAAACAAGTTGAGAAAAACGAACGGTACTAAAGTGTATGTTTGCAAAACGCGTTTTTCAGGTATCCATATCTCGGCGTCTTTTCGACCGATCAACTTGAAATTTGGTTTGTGTCTTATTGATGTGGATAATAGAAAACCCTAAAAGTTTCAAGTCACTAGGCCTGAAGGGAGTCGAGTTATATAACTTCAAAACCGTGGTTGTCGCCTTTATCTTGTTCTCCTTCTTCTCCTCTTCCTTCTTATTCAGACGGTCAAGGTTACAGCCTCTCCACCTTCACCGATTGACTTGAAAATGTATCGTTTTAACTTCGGACAGTGCCCTTTAAAAGATTTAACCCATTATCTCAACCGAGAAAAAATTTTAGAAAAAAAAAAAACAGAAATTTCAGGCTTATATTGTCCATTTAAACTGGGTAACAGGTCCAATCTACATTACATTTTGCACAGAACTTTTTAATAACATGACCCAGTGCCATTTGATAGATTTAACCCATTATCTTGACCTCAGAAACTTTTACCTCGACCTTGCTAATTTTGACCACTTTGATGGGTCTGAAGCCGCTCAACTTGAAATTTGTTGTGGATCTTCTTGGTGCGGAAATAGAAAAAAGCCCTGAAAGTTTCAAGTCGATAGGTTTAAAGGGTGTCGAGTTATATAACTTAAAAAACCCGGTTCTTCACCCTTATTCAGTTAGGCAAGGCTACAGCCTTTCCTTTATTCTTGCTTAATTAATTTATTTTATTAATTTTTAATTTTAAAATTAATAAATAATTTAAACATTTTTAATAAATAAATCATTTATAATTTTTATAATTAAATAAATTACTTTTATTCTTGCATATTGCCTTCACAGGTATTTTCAACTTCAACAACAAAAATAAGTTTATTTATTTATTCCCATTAAGAAGGATTTGTTGTGTACAATTACAAGTAATTGAAATTTTAGGGTTTCAATTACAAATTACCAAGAATTGCAAAGTAGGTAATTGTAATAACAATTGCAATTACCTTTTGTTCAACTGTGATGAAGAGAGACACCACGATAAGGTTATCCAAACAATTGAGATATGTGGTGGTGATGGACGGCAGAGGAGGAGTGGGCGGTTCATTGTGACGGGTGGAAAGGGGGCGGGAGTACTAATGCATCACAACATTTATCGCCCGTCATTCATCAGCTGACATCCGCTGCATAAATTTAAATTGTGGGTGATAAATGGACGTGTTTGTAAAGAATAGAGCAGGGGTGGACTGTGGTGGTGAAGTGGGCGGTTGGCAGCGACGGGTGGAACGGGGGGGGGGCGGGAGTATTAATGCATCCCAACATTTATCGTCCGTAATTCATCAGCTGACTTCCACTACATACCTAAATTGAAATTGTGGACGCTAAATGGACGCGGGTGGTAAAGAATAGAGCGGGGGTGGTCTGTGGTGGTGGAGTGGGCGGATGGTGGCGACGGGTGGAAAGGGGGGGGGGAGTATTAATGCATCACAACATTTATCGTCCGTCATTCATCAGCTGACTTCCACTACATAAATTGAAATTGTGCGCGCTAAAGAATAGAGACGTGGAATAAATTGTGGACGTGGGTGCTAAAGGTTGGTCGCGGCTGGACGGCAGCGAAGGAGCGGGCGGTTGGTGGCGACGGGTGGAAAGAGGGCGGGAGTATTAATGCATCACAACATTTATCGTCCATCATTCATCAGCTTACATCCGCTGCATAAATTTAAATTGTGGGTGATAAATGGAAATAGGGATTGAAGAATAGATCGGGGCTGGACGGCAGTAGAGGAGCGGGCGGTTTGTGGTGACGAGCGGAAAGGGGGCGGGAGTATTTGATTCTTCGAAAACGTCACTGTTGATATTTCGATAACATTAGATCAAAATTTGATCTAATGGAGAAAATTTGATTTAATGGAGAAGTGAAGTTCAGTTCAGAGAATTTGTGAGACCATCCAGAGTATTCAGTTTTCAACATCATTCATTTTCATCAATGAATAATACTTCACAACGATAATAAATAAACACAATACGGCTTTAGCTTTTGCCATCCGCCGGGGTCGAACCATCGAAACAATTTTTGAGAACCACACGGACATAAATAAACACAAATAGATGTAAATAAACACATAAGTTGGTGACTTGCAATATATAAACGTCGCTATATATAGTCCAATTCCAGCATAATCCAATTCTTTCCATTTAAAAATTCTGTCGCCAACAGATCGGACATGAACCCAGTACCTAACAGATTCTTTCTTAATTCACTCAAAATAGAACACTTTACGAGAATGTGTAGGTCTTCGTCCTCACCAGAAGTGCACGTAGCACATGTATAAATCCGATCCTCTATCCACAAGTCCAGCATTGCTCACCTAGTTTCACATTATATTATAATTTTTACAACATCAAATGTTAAATGCTCCTGTTGTATATAATTAGGAGGACTCAAATTCTTATACAATATGTGAAACCGTGCGTTACTTGCATCAATCGTACACTTTTCAATGAAAGACGGACTTAACCATCTCGCAACCTTCCCCACTGAGTTAGAATGTCACTCGATCTGTTCAGAAGTCGTTCAGAATAAATCGTCGTAGAATAAATAAATAAATAGTCGTGTGTTCCGAATAAATTGATGCGGCAGAATTTGCAGAGTTCATGATTTTGTGTTACAAGTAGTACCTCAGAAGTCTCTTCCACACGGCTGAAGAGGACGCAAGATGTTTAGGTACAAAAGTATTTTGACATGAAAATGTAAACCAACAAATTTTGAGGGGGGGTTTTAAAATTGTTTTCTTTGGGCGATTCCAATGGTTCATTATCAAAGATAATAAACCAAAAGATGTGATATCCCTCCAAAAACACTCATTGTAAAAATCCTCGCAAATCCTCGCAAATATCATTCTACAGCAGCTGAAAAATGTAGGATATCCACGTTCCCCGAACGCCCTCTTTTCCTTCCAACTGAATATCCTAACCACTTCACAAGCACCGTACCCGTTTCAAAATCTCCCATAGCTCTATGGCGAGAAGATTGTTTACCACGGCTTTTAAACACTTTTAAACGTGTAGGAGGCTTTTAAAACAATTTTAGCTTGTATAATATTACTATACAAGCTAATATTGTTTAAAAAGCCTCCTTCAGTGTTATAGCTTTTAAGATTCAAGATTTGGAATGTGGATATCATAACTTTTTACGGCTGCTGTATCATTCTAGAATCATATTTGCGAGGCGGGGTGATTTTTACACGGTCTATTTTTCGGGGGATTCGTTATTGTCAGCTAATTATACAGCCTTTTGAAAACAACTCGGATGAGTAGGAATTAAAAGTCCAAGTCAACTTGGGTAGTTACGAAGTTCGGTTCGGCGGCCTTTCTTTATTTGAAAACTGACAGATCTGAAATTAAATTTTTTTACAAGCCATTCATCAAATGATTCTTTGTCGAATAACTCTTCATCAAGCATTCAATTTGCCGTTTCCATTATTCCGCCGTCAAAACCGATTTAAAAGCTTGTAATTAGCGTTCATTGCGAAAATCCAAGTGGGAGAACCCAATTCGGGGCTTCCCAATCTGAATTGCACCAGATACGAAGGACAGCTCAACGAGGGAGGCGGGAATTTCTACTCGATGTATATGGGACATACCTAACCGATGGTCTTCGACATCTTGAGTGAACACGAGGGTGTCATGTGGGCCAGACCCCGGCGGAAATTAATAAATCAGGTGCCGCATTAAAGTCACTCAAAATAAAAGGAGGGCGGTGTTTTGTCGTCGATATCAAGGCTGTCATAACTGGGTGATCAGGTCCGACTTGATGGGAAGGCCGCGGTATGAACGCCAGGAGGACGAAATTTGAATATTTCCTCCGGTTGTTCCTATTTTATTTCAGTTGTTCCTTCGCATTAATAGTGAAAATTCTCGAAAAACCACCGATTTTGACCAGTTCTTCTTCAAAATATGGAAGGAAAACCATACCGAGAACATACTTTACCTCTAATCCAAAAACTCGAAATATGCAATCTCCGCCAACTGTACATCAAAATTTGATTTAATCCTCTATAACCCAACTTAATAAGCACGCCATACCTACTCGTTCGGAAGAACACGGGATAGTGCCTATTCCTAATTTTAAATTCTCAACGCCTCAAAATCAGTACTTTTTTGTTGGTATTAAATACTTTAACGAACTTCCATTAGACCTCAACATGTTTAAGAATCAAAAAACTCTGCAAATTCTTGACACAACGGTTCATTATCTTCTTTGTACAGATCACCCTTCTGTCTAGATCACTAGGTCTAAATGTCTAGATCCTAAATGTTAGATTAATTATTATTATCAATTATCACTAATTATTAACAATTTTATCAAGTACCTAGTGAAAATTATTATAATTTATTGTTAGGTATTAATAATTCGTATTTATTAATAATTATGATTATTATTAATTATGATTAATTAATACGATAAAATTCTGGGGTTTTTAATACTACGTCGGTAATAACTTTTCTATAAAAGAAGTACCTACCAACACACATTCGAAATTACCTTCATTTCCGTAGCACGAAACGCACCTCAGAACAACAAACTCGACATCACTTAAGCCATATGATGTTCCAAAGAGCTTGTTAGTATGAAAATGGACCTGTATTTCAACAGTTTGATACACGATCGTGTTGTGAGGCACAATCTTTGAGCCGTCATTGTGAACGAACGGCTGGTCGTACGAAGCTGCGGATGGTCTCAAAAAATTCTACGGAACAAACTCTATCTAAATATGAAATAAAAAACATACCGTTCTATATGAATTTTTCGAGATATGAAATTTTCAAAATATCAAAATTCGTTTTGAACCCCTTCCCCTTGACCTAGGGTTATGAAAAGTTTCGAGGACCATTGTGGGGTTGGTCGAAACCCATAAAAAAAATTTCGTAATTTTAACTCAACGCTAACTGGGCAAAGTGGCGCGGACGGCGGACGGCGTACGGCGGACGGCGGACGGCGGACGGCGTACGGCGTACGGCGGACGGACGGATTTTTTTTTATTCGATTTTCTGAATCTACGTATCTTGAAACGTAAACCAACAAATTTTGAGGGGGGGTTAAAATTTTTTTTTCTTTGGCGATTCCAATGGTTCATTATCGAAGATAATAAACCAAAACTTCAAACTCGTCATTTCTGTGTTCTTGATTTAAAACGAAGTTTTATGAAGTTTTTATCTATCCCGCTCCCTTATTTTTCTTGTCTTGTTTTCAAACTCTTAGAGGCAATTTTTGTTGCAAATTAGCTGTAGAATTGATTCTTCGAGTTTGTCCCATAATTTCTTTAGACACCCTGTATATTTTTGCTCGTATGTACTATGACTCCTTCCTCTGCACGGTTTTCCATACAGAGGAAGTTTATTTCCTGAATTAACAGTTATATAACATGTATTATCTGCGTGGAATTGATCATTTAAAAAAAAAAAAGCATGTCTTATCTGTTTATGTGCTTTTGCGTTTCTGTGACATTGCTGGACACAAGCCACTGCTGGACACTGTGCTGGTCATTCGTGTTTGCCAATTTATATGAGTGGTGCAATTTGTATTTTCAGGTACTTGACAGGTCCAATGATGCTCGTACCATTCCTCCCCTTGTTTGGCAAAACCCTCACCAAGAACCGCCTCCTCCACACGACTTTCGCCTTTGGACCACTCATCATGCTGACGTCGACTCGCCTCGAGCCGCTCTGCTACCTCTTGGCAGTCACCACTTGCTGCCTGTGGACTGTCATGGAGAAATTTCGTTTGTCCGATAAACTCGGAACGGACGAGATCCGCCGAGCCGTCTTTTTAGGTGTTATCCTTCACACGACCGTCGCCGTGACGCGTACTCTACCAGCGTCGTACGACCATCTCGATGCCCCTCAGTGGATCCCAGTGTTTGATCTGTACCGGTGAGACATTTCGATTCATTCTCAGTTTTGATCAGTAGTTTTCTATATTTGAGAAACGTGGGTAGATGGTGGATTGATGAGAACGTTGAGAAAGTAAAGCAAAGAAGTAAAAGATCGGCAGGAACACGTGGGAAAGCGAACGTGGAGAGACTGAGAATGAAGGCTCGAGGAAGAATGGTGGAAAAGAGGGTCGAGTGGAAATAAATAATAACACAGAAGGAGTTCAGTGAGTTATAGCTACTCAAATACCCACGTACGTACTCTCCCACCAAGTTGTACAATATTCTTGATTTCTGATGTAGGCACACAATGATCTTGACGAGTTTGTTGACTATCTATCTGACCATGATACCATCTGATGCCCACACGTACTCTTCATACGTCGTCCTTCTGTCGGCAGATGCTCTAGCGACCCTACGAGCTGTCATCTCTGGTAAGTGAGAATGGTTCATCCATTAATCATCAATCAAACGTCCCACGTTTTGTATAATGACATCTCAACAACTGAGTAATCGTCGGTCGTTTCATATGATTACCTTATTTCCCACAGGTATTAACTCTACCCAACTCCACGTCCACGGGATCGCCCTCGCGATTGCCGTCTATCTCGGTTGGCTATTTGCAGTTCCGCACACCAAGCCTGATCCTAATGACATCGATGACCATCCACCACCCAACCTAATCCTCCCGCCCCAGAATAACAGCTAAACTTTGTCAAAACCATCTTCAAAAATATCAAGATTATTGTAAACACTCAGGTTTTTTAAAAAATAATTTTCGAATTTTGGTTTAGGCAATTCGAAAATTGCACGTCGGAGCTGGTACTTTAGATTTTGAATAAGAGCATTTTTCGATATTCTGGATGTTTCTAAAGAACAAACTTCGAATGGTCCAAGGGTGAAATGAAGTTGAAAAAATGAAATTGTGTTGAAAACATTTACTGGGTTAAGGCTGGACTGGACCCAGGCGTGATACGTACGAGTAATATTTATGACTTTTAAAAATCTAGGGAACCAACGTCGAAGAGAGCTGATCTGCCCAATTAATGAAAAACGTCTTAACTCCAAAATTGTCGAAAACGTGGTTTTTACGTACCCCTTCGGAATTCAACCTCACCATTCTAATGGTCAATTGGAAATTCGACCAGGAAGGGGTGGAAATGCCCAGTTTTCAAGATACAGAATTTCAAAAAAATCCAGGGTTGTGAAAAAATAAGACGAAATTAATTACAACGCAGTCTTTAACTCAAAATTAACAGTCCTAATATCTTAAAATACTCAAACATGTACCATGTATGTTTATATATGTAGTATAGTATTATTGTCACATACACGACGCTCCTATTAAAATAGGTACCTACTCTATTGACTTCAAAAACTAGTAAATTTACTAGTCGATTTATCGACTGTTACCACTGGTTGGTAGTGGTAATGATCTGACTGAGAGATCAAGCTTTTGTTTCTGGTCAACAAAGCTTGATTTAAGAGTATTATAAGTAGTTTATTACTTACTCAAGCGATAAAAAACGTGGACAGGGTTGTGAAACTCCTGAAGAGCACGTGAAACTTAAACGAACTACACAAACAGAACAGCTGAAATTTTGAAAACGGTTAGGTTACAGTCAGTTTCTTCAGATTTCCTCAGTGTTGCCCAGTTCGAGAAAAAAAAAGTTTTATGCGATTCTGTGGAACGGACGTCAAATTCAAATCCTCGAAGTAACAGGACAGGGTAGT
The DNA here is from genome assembly GCA_963920205.1 of Stenodema calcarata. Taxonomy (NCBI): domain Eukaryota; kingdom Metazoa; phylum Arthropoda; class Insecta; order Hemiptera; family Miridae; genus Stenodema; species Stenodema calcarata. The sequence continues at coordinate 20,247,735 of OY986061.1, read as the reverse complement.
GAAGTACAAAGTGAGGGACAAACATAAAACTTTGATTATTAACCCTAAATTAAGGAGGGAATCCATTTCCATTGCCCTTCTTCACTTGATTTGATTGGTAGAGGTGACGAAAGATGAAAAAATGAGGTGGGGGACAGGGTTGTGAAAAAACCTAACTTATTGATTTTTTTTAAACATGTTCCGTTGGAATTGTGGAGGTAACAACTGAGCAGTTTTCAAGTCAAGAGTACCTTTCATATGAGAAGATTTTTTTCCCGCCAAAAAACTTAGGTCGGAAGTCACAATCTTTCGGGGACACAACTCTGACAATTTCTAGAGAATGACCCATTTCAAAATCCTGATGTATTCGAAAAGCGATTAATCAGTAACAATAATCGATTAATACAAAATAATCGGTAGCTATACATCGATTAAAAATAATCGATTAATCGGGTTCAAATAATCGATAATTGATTTGCATCCCTAACGGGAGGTGTAGATGAGGATATTTGACATCCTCCTTTCAAGCGATGACACTGGACTCCTTAATGAATCTCACTTCAACAATCAACAACCCAACTCTCTCGAACAACTGAGAGGTTCCCAACGCGACGTCCCCCACCACCTTATCCGAGGATGACCTGAGAACTTCAAGTCTTCACTTTCTAATTAATATTCACGATATGCCATAAGCTCCCTCGGTGTTGTCTGCGAGTCTACGGGGGTTGTCCCGACATGCAGGAACATACGCAAAACGGGATGCGCGCCCGTGACGTGAATACTAAAACCGCGCATGGGGGCAGATTCCTGATATTCTTGTTAACATAATGGTCCGTCTGTGGTTTCTTTCCTTTTATGCAACACAAATTGCGGCAGTGCAATGTCCTTGTTGCCTCAGGTTCGCGTTTGTATGGGCAAATCATAAATAGGGGTCATTTTCGCAGTGACTGCAAATTTTTGTCCCTGGATTCTACAAATGACCTCCAGTATGCAAAATACCACATTTCAACATAGGTACTATAACTCCGAGTGGCAAAGTTATTTCGTCATTCTCAAACAGGTTGTGTCGTCTTCCTAATTTTGTGATAGGACCTACAGTTACCTGCCGTGCTCAGCATCGAAAAATATTAACTATGTAGATGACCCGTTCATTGCACAAGATACTACGAGGTTTGGTAGTAGGTATATATAACCAACGAAACGTAGACACGGGTGTATCTCATTATCTAAGAATAACAAGCCGTAACCCACTCCCTCAATCCTTGTCAATCCTGTATCAGAGGAGTTCTTGGAGAATAGGCGGGATTCACACTGCACGCGAAGCGATGCGATGCTATGCGAAGCGAAAGGAGGCGCGAATTTCGAAGCGATGCAAAGCGATGATGTGTTCACATTGCTAGCGATTACAGTCGAGTGGTTGGTGTCCCTCAAAGATGTCGTTCGAATTTAATCCCGTTAATTCGTTTTTATTGGAGAATAGCGCATTGAAAATTAAAAGAAAACGTAAGTGGGTGCATGAAGTCAATCAGGCAAGAAGTTCGTTAGGAGAATATCACCATTTGTACCGTCACCTGCGAGAGGATGAAGAGCGGTTTTGGACCTACTTCAGAATGAGTACAAGTACTTTTGACTACATTCTATCCCGAATTTCAACTGCAATACAGAAGCAGGACACCAATTTCAGGAAGGCCATAGTGAAGGGATTGAACAATACAATAAATTAATTAATGAAATAGAACGAATGAATTAATAATGGAAAATAGAACAGTTGTATGAAAAAAAAGAACAAACAAATGAACAAGCAATTGGAACCAGATGTGGTGACTGTCACTGGAGGGGCCCCCGAACCAGGCGAGGGCGCGGGTCGCTGAAGCCTCTATTGGCTTCAACCCCACGTGACAACCCCACGCTGAAGCCTCTATTGGCTTCAACCCCAACAACTACTTCAACCCCACGTGACATTCGCCCGAAAGAAACGCTTCAAATCGCAACAATGCTTGCGATTACATCCGCCAACTCGCACGAAAACGCTTCCACTCGCTCCTCTCAGCTCGTAGTGTGAACACCACACGCTCCGTTCCATTCGAAAAGCCTACTCGCTCGCCTCTTTGTCTTTATCGCTCGTAATCGCAAGTCATCGCATCGCTTCGCTTCGCCCCAAATCGCAGGCAGTGTGAAAGAAGCCTATGGCTTTCTTATGAGGAGTTCTTGGAGTTCTTGGAGGAGTTCTTGGAGAATATTCTTGATATACTCGTATGTCCCAAGTTTCATTCAAATTGAACCATCAAAGTGTCTACGAATTACTAAAGCATTTTCCAATGCCTTGGGTATTCAAGGAGGACTTGTCTGCTATACTGTAAAAGGATCGCTTCAAAGCAGAAATTACTGTCTTGGGTCCCAATAAGTTGTTGTTTACATTTCTACATAACATGGAAAGAAGGGTCCCATGACTCACTTCAAGGAGGGTAAGTTCATGTACCTAGGGCCGATGACGTCATTGGGTGGAAGATGTAGGTACCAAAATCCATAGACCTATATATAGAGGTATATAGGTCTATGCCAAAATCTTGTTTGAATGGAGTTGAACTGCCATCATGGAGTAGGTACGTCTAAGGTGAGCTTTTTGTTGTTCACTGATATCGTCGATGGCAGGTCACCACGTTCGAAGTAAGTAATTTATTTATGATTTTCCAATTGCAAATTGTTTCTTAGGTAACTGGGAAACAGTTGCAATAGTTGTAGTTTCAATTCTTTGGAGAAATATTTGACAAATCGATTTCTTGTGATAAGAGCAATTTCTTGTTCCTAGGGCTGCCAAATAATGAAGTTATTTCGATCTTTTAGTAATATTCATCTGACATATCGAGGTATTTCTATTGTTTTAGATGCCTAGAAGTGCGACTGGGGTGAAGCGGCCTCCAGTTGATCCTGAAAAGGTGTCAAAATCATCCGAAGACGTCAAATTGGTCGGTCTACTCTTCCGAGACAGATAAAATTGATTAAGACTCGGGACAACGAACTTTCCAAACATGTTTACAAAAATAGATGACATTGTGATCATCTGAAGGTGTTAAGTGAGATCGAGGAGCGTGACTTGTCCAAATATTTGATTCTGCGCTCTTATGAGTTAGCTCGGAGCAACAACAACAAAAAATGCCTCTTTCGTGGTAAGTTAAAGGAAGGGTTGGCAAACAGTGGAAACATTCACCCAAGAGTTGAAAGATAAATTTATTGTGTTGTTTAAAATAAAGACTGTTGAAGAAAAGTTACTAACGTTTTTCAATGGCTTTTATACTCCAAATTTACCCTGTGGCTCTAGGTACAAGCGGGTAGCCCTAGGTTAATGCACTAGCAGCTCCAGGTACATGCAGGTATAGGTATGCTTGTACCTCGAGCCGAATTTCATTTTTTAGAAGAATATTTTTCATAATTGGGTTTTTTCGTAATAAAATAAGAAATCTTGTGGTGTTTCGATCTCACCTTGTTCCTTCATCAGAATTTTATGTGGTTTTGCCGATTTGAGATGGTTTTTACCCCATAAGTCATCTTTGAAAAAAAAAAAAATGGTCCTACGTACACGACCTTACCCTATATTAGCAGGTGGGCCCATAGTTATGAATGGAATGTAGGAGGACTTCCTCAAAAACCATCATGGCCCCTTACTCTAGCATTGCTCAACCATTTGTGAACCCTCATTGACCCGAAGTTCTACTTCGAGGGGAATAGGGGAGAAGAAAGAAGTTATGCAGCTAGTGAGAACTCAGGCTTGAGAGGAATCTGGGTCAAGCATAATGAAAGCCCTCAGCCGAAATCCTATCGAATCTTTCGGCCTCACGTCCCTTCGCACAGGAAAGTGATTTATCATGGTTCCTTCTGTACGTTTGTACGCACATTTGCTCCGGAGCAGCTCATCTGGTACACTCGCCTGAGCGGTCGGTACCCTCTTACGTCCGTTCCCGGGAGAAACGTGCTTGAAGATTTCTGGGCGGGGTACAGCAGTCGGTTCACTATGTCAGCGACATGACGGATAATTTAAGGCCGAAAATGTTGTTGTGACACATGTGACGTGACTGCGTTTGCTGGTTTAACAAACCGAACAGATGGGATATTCAAGGTGGAATATTCACGGATACTCCATGGTCTGAAGAATCCAATGTCCACCGGCTTTTGAGATTGGCAGATTGGCATGTACTCGTAACACCATCTTCCCATTGTATTTATTTATTCAAATAAAATTGTTTTTCACATTTTGTTTTTCACACAAAAATTGTTTCGCTTGTTTTTCAAAATTATTGACAAGAAAAGGCAGCTTAATTGTATTTTACGATACCAAAATTCACGAAAAACTTTCAACGGGGACAAAGGGAAAATTCGAATAAGTAAGTGATTGTGTACTGAAGGATGAGGTCGAGGATGACATTAGTTATTTCGTTAATTCGGCTTTGGCAAATCACATCAGAAAACAAGAAAGAACAAACAGCACAAAGAAAATCCAATCAAAAAACTATATCAATAACAACAAACAACTTAAACTATTGTCAGGTTGGATTAATTAACATTTTGATGGTCCTTCCTAGATGGAGAACATCTGATTTTCACTGGAGGTGGTCGTCAACTTTCTTTAATTTGTCGAAGTGGTTGGTCTCCCTAGGTAGAGGTAAAGGTGCTGTCAACATTACCTACACCTACCCGTCGTAGGTTTTTGAACTGATAAAAAGTGAGGGATAAATATAGTATCGACTCCGATACTGGGAAAAAGAATCGATACTACGATATTTATCAGGGGAAAAAATATCGATAAGTATCGATACTTTTGGGACATCCCTACTCTCGACACCCCGTGCTGAGTCGTGTTGAAATTTCGTACATAGCGCATAGGGCACACCACTGTTTTTTGTGAATAAATTACATACCTACTAGACCTACTGCGTACAGCCATGAGTGGATCCGGAAGTGAGTGTTCGTCTCAGATTCATGGCGGCGTTGTTAAGAAGAGAAGTAAGTCGAAGAATGTCCCGGAAGTTAACAAGGCAAGATTGTTGGACATGATGAAAAACCAAGTGAAAGAGGTTGAGTGTCAAAACCACGACAAATTCATGCTCAGCAAGAAGAAAAAGCCTGGATGAGGATCTAAGTTCAATTTAATTCTAAGCATCTGTGTTCAAAACTGTGGGTCAGTGAAAAGTTATGTGGTGGATGCAAGTAGGTACTAGCTCGGCACTTATCACTCAACTCTACCAAGTCTCAACTCAACCAACTCGATCCACAGGGTTGGCGTATACCAAATATAATAAAGTCACCGTTATCTACGATATTAGAAGGTAATGAGTCATTACTAATGACCCTAACTCTGTTTATATTTTCGGTGGTGGTATAGCGTGTACTTGGATGGTCCCTTAGAATGTTGTGGATATGGAAAAGCCAAGCCCCTCACCGTGGCAGACGGTACATTACCTGAGTTGGCATTTTACGAGTTCGAAAAGAAAGTTAACACTTGGTCCAAATGTAGATCCATCGACTTTCGGGTAGGGCCACCATCTACACGCACTCTAAACGAGTGGCGATCCTGGGCGGTGGTCGGTTCCAGGATCTGGGTCATGGCTTCCACTTCTCCGGATGATGTCATCTCATCCTCGTCCGGGTGTCTTCCAAGATGATCGTTCAGCCGGTCCGTCCCCGTTCGTCAGTAAAGCCCCCCCGCCGACATATTTACTTATTTCTTCTTTTCCTTCCACACAGAGAAGTGCCTTCATGAACAAGGGTGCGGAGGGAAGGTACGTTTCCTTCTTTTTTCTCCTCGCCGGTTTCAGACGTCTTCCGCAAATGAAAGGACGTCTGATTTTCGCAAACCGTCCGGAAAAAGTCCATTAGCCCCTCGCCCTGGAAAGTTTCCGTCGAGTAGATCACATCAACCACCTACCACTAGATGACTCCAGAGAGGGTTTCCAAATGCGTAATAGGCGTTTGGCGAGGTCAGTCATGTTTAGGAATGTTAGGCTGTTGTATAATAATGGGTAAACGTTTCCAGAGATGATTGAGGTTACTGTTATAGGGTCCGCTCACGAAATCGAAAATTATTCATCGGGAATGAGATAGTGACGCATCTCAATTTTCTCTCTCGTTTCTCCATTCGAGGAAAGTGGATCCTTACGACGAGTAGGTAAATGCAAAGATTTGCCATCATCGAACAACTTTGCAAATTATACGCGTCAACTTGTGCAGGACAATCAACATTACCTTTGTACCAAATCAAATCTATGTAATACATAAATACAATTGAACTTTTTGGTTCCACTTGCGGACGTACTACCTCATATACCTTAATATTCTTGAATGGCAAATAATGTATCATAATTCCTATTTCGTTTTTAGTCCAGTCAATCTACACCAAGTGTTGCAGCTATATGAGCGGGTTTTCATAAGACAACTGGTTTTATATAACTTATATCCATTTTACAGGTTTTATAACAAATTTTGTCTCCTTCTTTGCCGAGAACACCTCAGTTTATAGGTTTTTCTACGCTGAACAAGATGGTGAATTCAACTTAAGTCAGAATTGTAATATCTCATTCCGTTATCAGATTAGAGCAGATGAACCGTGAAGAACATCTCAAGTAACAACCAGGTTTCTTCATCTTCAAAGTGCTCCAGTTTGAGAATGGAACCATCCCCTTCAACTTATGAACAAAACCTTTAAAATGAGGCCTGCCTTTTCAGACTGTTGCATTTTTGGAATTTATGGGTAATCCCCCCCCCACCCCTTAGAACTTCCCAAAACCCCCCGTAGAGCCCGATTCTGCCCATCTTCGATTCTGCCTATTGAGCTAATATATTATATTAGCCTTTCGATGGCCAGGACAGATTTGTTGTGCAAATTTTAACTTTTTATATCTCTTCTATTGAGGGAACGACGTAAGCTTTAGAAGTTCCATTTTTCAGTTTTTCGGTTATAACTCGAAAACGATGCGTTGCAATGAAAATGTTTTTCTGTACTAAATGAAATATTTCCTACTACATTTTTTACAAGTTCGGTTACATACATTTTCATGGAAAATTGATCGTTTCCTTGCTACCGGCTCCGCAATTTTCAAAAAACTTGTTTATTCTTTTCTTCTAGATCCTCACCCTTACTCAAGTGTAGTTAGTTCGACGTGTAATCAAAAGAGACTGTAGTGTCCCCCGATTTCTAACATAACCCACCGCTCCATAGTTCGCCTTCTCTAACCAATCCCCATTCAACCAGCATAACTAAATTCAAAGACGGTTCGTTGAAATTCCTCATTGCAACCAGTCCCTCTGAATGCGAGGTAATGGCAGCCAGTATTTACAAGTATTAGTTAATTTTATTATTTCAATCAATCAATCAATGTTTTATTTACATATTATTGCCCATCAGGCGACTATGGTGCAAGCGTGTAAGGTGTTTAAGTTGGGTGTGTGTGCGTGATGGTGTAGGAGAGGAGCTGGTCAAGTGGCGTCCACTTTTATTATTTGAATTTCAACATGGAACATTGTTGATTTAGAGTCTCCTACTTGAAACAATGAGCTAGGAACTATAGCCAAATGGTTACGTATATTGATCAAAACATCATCTCATGAAAAAATGATGTTCTCTGTATTCTCATATTATCTCATAACAGGATAGTTGGGATCATTTAACACATTAGGAATTGTGTTAGTGTTGCCCAATTGATAGAAAGAAAAAATGATGAATCTTGAAATTTTGGTCATTTTTGCGCTTTTAGCGGCTGATTTTCAACATTCTGACAACGCCACGCTATCCGGCGGGAAATTTTAATTCATTTTGTCCAAATTGTGTGTAGCTTCTTGAGAGACCGTTTGTAAATATAATTTTTTTTTCAAATATGTGAAGATCGACCTCTGTTTTTGAGGTACAAACAATTCAATTTTAAATCATCAAATTCTCTCATGTATGATTTCAGTGGTTATTAAGAGTAATAATACATTACACAGTATTATGGTTGGCTTATATGTACACCCTCATTCAATCAATACGAAACGCGGTAAAATATGAAACCTCTCACCAGCCCGAAATAAATCAATAATGAATTTCGGGGAGTCACATCGTTGT